>CM065361.1:10733103-11440603 GCA_033032245.1 Poecilia picta
AAGAAGCTGCACACAGGCTGTCAGACAGAAGGAAACTGGATGTCCTAGAGCGACGAACGGTGTAGAAATAATTGATAAAAATTATGAGTCTGTAAACGGAAATCATTTTTACATTACAACCCTTTTTTTTCTTACCTCATTGTTTGTTTTATTAGTCATCAGGTCATCGCCTCAGCAGGACAGTCTCTTTTCAATACTGCGGCTAAACAAGTCGCTCTTCCAGAAATTTCTGAGCTGTGTACAGCATCTTAATCATCCTAACTTCCCGTTAGGAGTTCATGATTAAAGCCGTCGTTGGCTTTGATCTTGGCTTTTAATTGGAGCGACCAAATGTTTTCTGGAGAAACACGTAGTGGCCAGATGAGACAAAGACTGGGCAGCTCACCTGTAAGACGAGGTTTTCAAGTTTGGTAACACTGAACCAGCAGTAAATGACGGTAGTGGTGTTATGCCGAGGGCCTATTTTTCCTGCACTGGTTCATTGTACAGAGCTGATGAGCTACATCCACATTTTGCTTTATTTTATCTCAAACCAACAGCCGGGCTGCAGAAACCTGGACACACGAGTTGGTTTTCCTTCCGAGTTCTGATCGCAGACACATATCAGAACTGTTGCTGGATAAAGCAGACATTAGAACAGCATTATTCCAGTGTGTTATTTTAAGCTCCCTGAATGATCTCTACCGTTTTGAAAAAAATATTCTAAACAGCTTGTCAGAGACAGAAACCCAACTATTTAAAAAACTTAGTTCCACCAGTTTGGCCATTAAACGTGCTCAAATCCAGCCAGTTTCTAGGTGTATAACTTTGACCATGAATCCTTCATAAATTCGAACCCAATTCCAGCTTTTAAAAAACAAAACTAAAATATGTCGTTAAAATCCCTGAATAAAATATATTAACACAAGAAAAACTACTTGGTTCTCTTTTTAAGACTAGCCAGAAGCTGCTGCACATTACAGACATTAACCACATTATATGGTCACGTCTGTGTTATGGATTTCTGTCAGATCAGCTTAAGCTAATAAACTGTCTTTAAAATGAAATGCTGCTCATCCCTCCTCACCTTAACCATGTGGATAAATTGAGGCCTGGGGATAAGCAACTGCACGTGTTACATTATTTATGAAATTTGCACAGTGTTTATTTAGCTGTTGATTTTTACAACAATTTAAATCATACTTGCATGTTGCACATCTGATTTAAAAAACAAAAAAGCCACAGTGAGGAACTGGAACATCACAGAGCCTTCCTCTTCTACAGAGAGCACAACATGACTTTCAAAAACCACGTGGAAGAGGTTTCATTTTGAAACTTATTAAACGATGTCGTGTATTTTGGTCTTCTACTGAGGAAAAAGGAGGTGCACGTTGCAAGCGACGATCACGCCTTGGTGCAGATTTGTGCACGGACGGCTGGGTGAAGATGTGAGAGACGCACGCAGCTGGCTGACTAGTCATCTGTGAGCACACGGCTCAGAGTGAAATTAGCCACCAAACCGAGTCCTTTAGCAGCAGACTGCAGGACACAATCAAGGTCAGAGTCGCAGTTTCTGCTGATGCAGTTTTATTCCCCTGCGTTGGTGCCAAACTGCCGAACGAAGGGGTTGCCGCCGCTGCCCAGTGGCCCTGCTCAACCCGTGTCAATCCCACGCCTATTTATTCTCCACACACACTCCCATTCCTCCGTTATTGCCACGGCTCTCCCTGGCATGGGACTGTGCATTTAGCCGTTAAATTAGCTGGGGGAATGCGAGGGGGCGACGCTTTCTGCAGGAGCGCCTGGATACCTTCGCTGATGTGTGGCGTGGAGATGGATAGGCTGAGGTGTCCTGATTTCCCATGGGGCTACGGTAATTGTGTTATAATGGAGGAGGGAGCTGAGTGCCCATCGGCGGTGGTACATGGGCACAAAACCGCCTTGTCCCAAAGTCCCCTTGCACCCTGTCGTCATACAGAAGAGTGGCAAACTTACCGAGTAAGGGCTTGTGGGTATGACGCATGTCTGTGTTGTTATTTTTTCTTCTTTTCAAAGGCCACGTTTACACTTTTATGTGAAGTGGCAGCTTTATGAGGGTGAAGAATTTATCAGTTTGCACATCAGCATTTGTTCCCCCTCAGGGCATCAGAGCCATGCTGGCCCTCATTTCCATCAGCGCACCACATATTGTATTTGATGTGCCTGGAACTTGAAAACATTTGGTCTGTACTGGTATAGGTCAGGGCGGGTTGACCTGAATAAAAATAACATTTTTATTTTGTGTATTTACACAACATGTCAAAATAAGCCCAAAAACAACATTGCTTTGGTTTGAAGCAAGAGCAAAAATGTGATCTTCTCGCTGGTAAAATATCTAAACATATTTATTATTTCAGGTATTAAAAAAAGTAATCTGAACACTTAATGACTATTTGTTTGTCACATATATTTATATATTTATAGTGATAGTTATACATCTTTAAAGTTGAATAAACTAGTAATATTGATTGGTGGTGCTCTTTTAGTTTTCGTGACCAAACATATTTTCAGTGTAATGTTGATTCATGACTCATTACTGAATTTTTCTTTTAAAAATGCATGAAAGACTTTGTAGCAGTCTTTCATGCAGCTGAGTGGCAGTGAACAGGAAAGAAAAAAATAGTCAGCAAATATATTTCCCACCAGTAGGGGGCCTGACTTTGCATTAGATGAGTAAGAGGCAACAGAAAGGGACTTATGGGTGTTTTGAGACAAGCCTCGTGATAAAACTAAAGTTCTTTCTCTCATTGACCAAAGTGTTTCCCATTCAAGTCAAGAAGTCCTTTTCACGCTGTACTTTTCTTCGTTTCCTCTCAGGCACCATGAGGCCCGTGCAGAGGAACTTCTACGAGCCGTCGTCGGCCCCAGGGAAAGGCGTGGTGTGGGAGTGGGAGAACGACAACGGCTCGTGGACGCCGTACGACATGGAGATCTGTGTGACCATCCAGAATGCCTACGAGAAGCAGCACCCGTGGCTGGACTTGACCTCTCTGGGCTTCTGCTACCTCATCGACTTCAACAGCATGTCGCAGACCAACCGGCAGAGTCAGCGCAAGCGGCGCCTTCGGAGACGCATGGACCTGGCGTACCCGCTCATCATGGGCTCCATTCCCAAGTCCCAGTCGTGGCCCGTGGGCGCCAGCTCTGGCCAGCCCTGCTCGTGCCAGCAGTGCATCCTGGTGAACAGCACAAGAGCCGCCTCCAACGCCATCCTGGCCTCGCAGCGGCGTAAGCTCTACGGAGGGACGGCGGGCAACTCGGGCGCCCCGGGAGCCCTCGGCGGCGTGCGGCAGAGCAACACCTTCGCCGGAACCTCCCTGTGGTCCCCGACGTCCGGCTCCTCCGGTGCCAACCACAATAACATAAGTGTGGGAGGTGGGCAGTCGAAAGCCGAACAGGTGCAGTCGCCGCTGTCTTCTGCCAACTTCCCCTGCTCCCCGGTGATGCCATCGCTTTCATCCTCCCATGGTCACCACGCGCTCACCATCAACGGGCAGAACAATCTGAACCGGCCAGGCACCCAGCGGATTTCCATGGGGACCACCAGAGGAGCCATCCCAGCCGGGTAATTTTGTTTGTTTGTTGCTGTTTTTTGCTCCTCGAGATTCTTTGAAGTCCGCCGCAGCCTTCATGTGTTACTGCCTCAGCATAAAACTCAGATTCAACTTAGACATTGATTGGATATATTTAAAAAAAAAAACAAAAGCAAACGGCATGTTTGCCTCACAAAGCTTTACGCTGAACGTGTCGGATTTTCTGTACTTGTTTTGTTTTTTTCACTCTCCCCACCCTTTACTCCGCTGATTTATGACTGCTCTCTTTTAACATGCTGATCAATGGATCTGCAGAGGAATCATAAAAAAAAATCTTCAGCTTAGTCTTGTTTTCTGTGTGCCAGAGTCCTCCCTTTCCTTCCCTGTGTGTGTGTGTGTGTGTGTGTGTGTGTGTGTGTGTGTGTGCGCGCTCCATAATGAGCTTATGTTGGCCCCAGTAGGCGTGAAATACTGCAGCTCTTCTGGATCATTCTGCTTTGAACTAATTTGTTGCTATCAGGGTACGCTGGGGTTGTTGAGTCGCTCGGAAGCTAAGGAGTCTGACGGGGCGAGTCAGGCAGAAAAGGGGGGGGTGAAAATGCGGGATGTGTTTTTAACGGCGTCTTTGTTTGACTTTGCGTCGTTTCTGACTCTTGCGTACGTGGAGTGACTGATGGGCAAAGTGCGAAGAGGGCACTGGTGTCTCTTTGGAAGCCTGTTTGCCACGAAGGCAGAGCTCCAGCGGGGAAGAATGAATAATGGATCAAGGGAAAATCAGAGCGCCAGCATGGTGCTGACCTCAGTGCAGTTCAGAGAAAAGGAACCAAGAAAAGGAAGTTTGTTCAAGTTCAAAGCAGTCCTTGTCCCTGATCCTGTTTTTTTATTTCCTCCCCCGTTACAATAAACCGAAGCATAGAGACAAAGTAGAAACTCATTTGATTTTGTTGCACGATAGAAAAGATGCATTAGCGTCGGCCATGTTGCGAGCAGCAGCCTGGCCCTGAAAACCAACACCGTGTTGGAAGCTGGGTTTTTAGAACAGACACTCAAGTTTGAATCGTTTTTTGTTAAAATCATTTCTGCTTATTGCTTATTTGTTTTAGTAGTTTACAAAAACTGGTGATCATGGAGATATAAGAAAGAGCAATAAAAGAGAAATATCTGTAAAATACAATGTATTTCAAATGTGGGTAAGCTGATTTTAACATGACGGTGTATTTGTTTAATTTGTTATATCTTTAAAAAGTAAAGTTTCTGAGGTTTACCTTTTTTGAGTAAAATTTTCATTATGTGGTGAATGTGAAACACCTTAATAAATGGTAATAGTATTGTTAATATTATTACATCTTAAAAAAATACTTATGTAGTATTATTAATAAGACATAAGGGGAAAAGAGGAGATGGAGAGTTGTCATGGATATTCTGTGTGAAGGTCTTTCCTTAGTTTGGGGACCACAGCCATTGTGGTTTATTGCCTGAACAATTATGCAAGATGTAAAATGACATCAAGATGTTTAGAGCTGGTCCAGGCTCCAGCCTCAGTCCATGCCCTGTGACTTTTACTCAACATTGTAAATGAGCTTTACGCTGCCCTGCTCTCAAGGCTTCAGGTGTCTCTGGAAAATCAGGTGGAAGGAAAAAGCAACATCAGCTTGAATACAGTAATTTATCAGTTTCCCCTTTCTCGTGGAAGACGTCAGGAATCAACTTAGCAGTGTTGTGTAGGTCTCATCATAACATTTCTGCTTTTTTTTTTTTCATTGGTTCTGAAAAACTGCATTTTGAGTTTTTTGTCTTGTAATTTTTATTGGTTGCGGGATATTACTCACATTGTGGTGGTGACACCGACTTGCAATCTGAACACTCGCGCATGTCCATGATATGAAACCCTCCCGCTGCTCTAGTGTTCATTTTTTTGTTATTCTTTGTGCTTCTGGGGAGAAACGCACTAAAGTGCTTGCTAGAATAGCATCCTGTCACTACTGTGGACTGAAACGCTTTCAGTTTCTGCAGCCCGACTCGGGTCACTAAAACGCCCCCCGGGGGTCATCCCATTCAGGGACTCACTCAAAGCTCAGCCATGCAGAGTTGTAGGTAAAAACGTGGCTTTCTCACCTCGAGGCACAGAAACACTGAGACCCACAGCGGGTAGAGAAAGGAAAACAGATGGGAGGGGTTGGAGGGGTGGGGGGTTGGCGGCGGTGGTGTTGAGCGTAAGGCGGAGCAAATCGGTTCCCAGGCGAGTGGCTCGATGTACAGGATGAGTGTGGTTAGCATGCGCACAGCAGGACATGAGAGCTTGCAATCTCACGCAGGCACAGCCTGAAATGCAAACTCCCAGCGCACGTTCCCACAAGTGTGTGCTACACACAGATAACAGAGGAACCCACGCAGAGTGTAAAACATCAGACTTTTTTTTTTTTTTTTTCACACACCCACGCCCTAATTTAACTGTTGTTGGGTGCAGGAAAGGTATTTGGCACACGGCGGTTTGTTTTTATCAGCTAAGAACACGGCCGCCGTGCTGCTTCTGATCGCGGGTCAATTCTCTCAAGTCGATACAAAGAGTTAACAAGAATCCCACATGTTGTTTATGTATTCTTGTTGTAAGATCGCCTGGTGTCATAAATGTTGGAGTGACACGTTCATTGTTTGATGGCGGCAGCTGCTGTTGATGTATTGATCTCTATCCAGCATGTCGTAAAATAACGGGTCGTAAGCTTGGGGGGGTTGGGTGCTGCCTCGCACACACACAAAATATTAGAGGTGGCACCATCTGCTGGTTTGTGTCAACACGTCGGAAAACTGGACTGCCCACGTTCCAGATGCGTGGCGGCGGACGCATCTGTCGGCGCTGGGACCAAAGCTGCTTTCTTTTGGTTTTGATTTCTTTCGCGTTTATCTGATCTAAATCTGAGTCCGAAGGGGTAATAGTGCAGCCATCAGCAGGTGCATGAATATGCAAAGACGTTGCACAAGCTATCATTTTCAGTGAATGTCTTTTCAAATTTGTTATATCAGCAAATGGGTTGGGAAAGCTGACACAGGCCCAAAAAGAAAAATGGATACCTAAGACAGCTTTAGACGAACTGATGAAGCTTTTACTGCCTGATGCCAATTTTCTCAGAGGGATAGAGAAATCTTGGTTCACTCTTTTTTGCATGGAAAATTTGTCTGAAGTCATCCCACAGTATCTTAATTGCATTCAAGTCTGGAATTTGCCTGGTCAGAGGTGAACTTCAGGATCATTGTCCTGCTCCATAACCTGATGCTCCCAAGCTGAAGGTCATAAACTGATGGTCGGACGTTCTCCTTCAGGATGCTGACCAGAATTCATGGTGCCGTTATTTACGGAAAGTTACCCGGGACTTGAAGCAACAGGATGGACACAGATCACCAGAATACCACCGCCATTGTCTTTCTGCATAAGGCTGTGTTAGTTTTACAGCAGACGTAACCTGACACGACATTCCCAGAAAGTTCAACTTTTGTCCGTTCAGCCCACAAAGAAAAATCCAAAACGTTTTGGGGATCATTTTGTATAAAGACCAGATGGCTCAGTAGTTTTCTTAACTTAAGCAAGTGACATCAGAGATTTAGATGCTGTTTTTACTTTAACACCTGAATAAGTCATCAGCTGAATGGGCTACTTTTTGTTGAATCATTACGGTTCCATGAATTCTCCATCTGTAAACAAAGCCACTTGCTGGAGTAAGTGACTTTGTTTCTCGTATGGTTTAGTGTCTCTTTGCTTTCTAAGAACTTTTATCCTACTTCATGTCGTCAGACCGGTTCTTTTTAAGTGTTTCTCAATTCTGCAGGTCTGGCAGAAATCAGGGCAAGTTGTGTTAAGTTAAGTATTTATCCCGGTGTGTTTGGTCTACAATCTGTTTCTCACATCGACGTTTCTTTGACGATACAAAAAACGAAGATGTTGCAGAAATTTGGCAAAAACAGAAGAAAGAAAACTTCACTGAGCAAATATTTATTCAAACATAGCAATGATTTATTTGTGTGTAACACTTTGTGGTGGGATGAACAGACAGGCTAGTTCACACGGTCTTGAGTGTTTTTTTTTCACTCAGAGGAAACCACTTCCTCTTTAGTTTAGAGTTAGTGTGTGAGTCGCCAAATTACCTTCTGATGAGTAAAAACAAAACGTAAAGCCAAAAAAAGAGAGAACCCCTCAACCCCCAACAGCTGAGTTTTCTGTTGAAAGGGATAATAAAAAAATAATAAAAGATTGAACAACATGTTTGCTGTTTTCATGAGGCCCCTGACGTAGGAATGCTAATGTGGGAGCCGACCGGAGGGCAACGCAAAGACGAGGAGCAAACAGATCATTATTCTCCATCGAGCCGCTCCGTCGCTTTGTTCAGACGCTCCACCAGGACGAAAATTAATATTATAGCAAATAAATAAATCATGAGAAGATTATGTGGGCCAAACTGATGCAAGTTTGAAATGTGCTGGTGTCAGTGTTGCTCCTCTCCACTCCGACTCCGCCGCTGCAGGGCGAAGCGGCTTTGCGTCCACCTCCTGCCGCCTGGGTCAATACAGTAATTTAATAAACACTCATAAATTTTAATCCACATTTTTTTATATAATGCATGATGAGCAGATGAAGTGGATTTTAGTTCTTTATCAGCATTTCTTTTTTTTTAAACTGGGCTTAATGGTCTAATGAAGGATGACACTCGATTAGGCCCTAAAAGAAAGCTGAATATTCCCTTAAGAGTGAAAGAATGGTACTGAGAGGAGGAGGGGAAGCCGAACCACATGCCCCAACCTGCCAGAGGCCGTGATTAATGTGGCATTACAGCATCAGCGACAAAGCTGCGGACTCTTTGAACAGTTAAATGTGCTTCTTCTGACTTAAAAACACGTTCCTGTGTAAGATTCTCTCTTTTTTGTGTGTGTGAAAACAGGAAAGCAGAGACAGAAAAACTTCGAGGTGAACGTGAGTTGAGAGAGAGGGAAAGCAAACACTTTTTCTCACGGCGTAAGAAGAAACGCAGTGGTGACAAAGGTTTTGTGCGGTTTGCTCAACGTCCTCGGCGAAACCGAAGTGCCACAGTAGCAGAATCGCAGAGGAAACGCTGAAGCTCTGTGCCTGTTCACGCTGATGCTGCGCTGCGATAGGTTGCGTCTGAGCGCAGGCCGACATCGGCGTTTCATCGTGAGGTGTGGGAATTTTTTCTTTTTTGATTTTTGACTGATTAGATTCAGTTTAAATTGCAACTCCGAAGACCACGAGTGGCTCCAAAAAGGAGCTTTGATTTAGTTTGAGATTTCAAAATAATAAAAAAAAAAAAAATCTGAATCTGTTCAGATCAACGCCTTAATGTTTAGCTATCCCTCTGTTTTTATGCCAAGTGTTGGAAATAAATTTGGGTTTTTATATCTAAGAAGAGATTAATAAAATATGAGCGCAGGATGTTGCAAATTTCTGAACACTTTGTGAGAGAGTTTTTGGGTTTTCCCAGCAGAATGAACCTCACGCTGCACCGAGGAGGTCTGCACAGATTTAAATGAGGCATTAAACTTTTAAGGACAAATTCTCAAAGAACAACGAGATTTACAGCAGACAGACTACCTGAAATATCACAAGCCTCCTTAAAGTGGGTTAGGATTTTGACACAGGAAAATTATTACAGGTGATAAACCTCAGCCTGATAATTTGCTAAATTATTTCTCTAGTTGAATAAATTCTCTTAAATATCATTGGACTGCAGATAACTCCAATGTATTCACTCTATAAATGCAACCTGCCCTTATTTTGGGTAAAAACAATATAATATATTCCAAATGTTTCTCCACTCATGTCCGAACAGTCCATACTTTTAGAGAGTACTGCATAATTTTATAATCTGATGCGTTGTTTCTTTCAGAGCAGACTCTTTTGTGATGAGGAAAAAAGAATAAAAATCAGATGTTCTCACAGATGTTGGAGCTTTTTGTGAGGAGATATTTTTTTCTCTTTCCCTTTGATCGCCTCTGCACCTGCTCTGTTTGTGGCGAGAACATCTGTTGCCTGGTTAGCGAATGAGTCAGAGTTGGCATCTTTTTGTCCACCTGTTTTGTAAAAAGCTTTTTATATGGAAAAAAAAAGATTATCATTACTTGCACAAAAGCTGATTCTGCGTTCTGATCTCTTATGCTTCATAAGACATATTTGTGTCTGCCTGTTAGAGAGAGCTACCTGCTTTGTAAGTGTGCTGCAGATTGCACATGCAAAGTATGGGTTAAAAAAAAAAGCTGCTTGATTTTTGCCCCACATTTTATCAATTGTTTTAAAAGGAACGAACGGGGGAACTACTCCACGGTTAAACCCTGGAAGTTGTGCAGCTGCAGGCACCGTCATCGCTGTTTGCTGTGGTGGACAGGGTGGCTGCCTCGAGATTAGGGATACATACTTCTATATTTAAAGTAGACCGGAGAGGAGGAAGGAGTCAGAAGACGGCGTCGATTTATCTGATTTTAAGATGCAGCTTTGTAGAAAAATCGCTTTATTGCATTGATGGTTTGTCTCAAACGTAAAGTATAAAATGTCTGATGATGGATGGGAGTTTGGAATTCAAAATGAATCTTTGTCAAGGCGGAAAAAAAATAATCCGGATAATGGGTTTTTTCTTCCTACCTGTAGCAGACAAAAGTAGCCCAAAGGTTTGTATCGATACATTTATCGTGATGGGAGTTATCGTCAGCTGCACCTGAAAATATCCACGAGACAAAACATTTCCGTTAAACGTCGAGCCGTGTTTCCGACGCCGGATAAACGTCGTGTCCTGGAACAAAATGTACATGCAGACGGTACATTATGCCAAAGGCTCCTTCGCTGCTCTGTCCCATTCCTTCCCCCTGATGTAAATGATCTGTTTGATCACGGCGCTGTGTGGACATTATGAATTATACATGCACACATAAACAGAGGCATGTTGTCCCTCATCTGCTCTCATTTGGTTTCCATTTAAGTGTGTGTTTAAGTGAGAGGGAAGATTTCCCACTAGGCATCACTATTTTTTTTGTCTTTTTGGAGTTTTTTTTTGTTGTCCATTTGATGCCTCACATCATCGACCTTACCTTTGAAATTTACTGCTAAGCTAGCGTCCCCTTATCCACAGCAGTGGAAACAAACACTGGCTAAGCTCTCAATCAAGCTGATACCTTTATTGAGTGAAAGGGCAGCCGCGTGTCGTGAAGTATCGACTCAGTGTTTTGTTTTAGCTTTTTTTCTTTCTTTCTTTTTTCCTGAGCGCCCTCTCTGAGCTGAGAGATAACATTAAGTCCTGTGTTGCGGTTTAAGGTGTGAAATCACTCTCTGTTGTTGAAAAACCTCTCGCTCTTTCAGCTGCTGCATGCTCGCACTCAGTTAAGTTCAAAATCTTCACACTCTCCTTGTCTATGACCACAACACCAAGGTGTGTTGTCTTGAGTCTTCATGTGACGGACCAACACAGAGCAGTGACACCGTGTAGAATTGTCATTAAAGTCTTGAAAGTGTGCAGATATAACTGGATTTATCCTGACATTATAAACTCTATTTACCAAGTAGGGGGATTTCTGAGTTGCACTGGATTTTATGCAGGCATGTCGGATGAAAACGTGGCTGCACTGCATGTTTTATAGAAGGGTTTTATTGTGAAAATCACAGAGCACTTTCATTCCACTTGAAAACTATGCATTGATTTATGTTGGGTGAAGTTTCTGGTTAGAATAATATGAGAAAACAAAACAAAAAAAAAAAATCAGCAAATCAGAACCGATTGAAACCGCACATGCTAGAGAAGGGATGGGACACATGAGCTTCTCATCCCGACCTCGTGTCCTGCTTCTGTTGTTGCATTTCATTCACAGAAGGGCATCACCTGCAGCTGTGGGCCGGTTTGTGGTTAATATGGAAGCATGGAAGATTAACCAACTACAGATAAATGTGTGTCTGTTTGTCAAGGTCGCGAGAACCAGAGGTCCGGTCAGCCTGGACCCAGTGGGGTCTACGTTGATGTCCACCCTGCTTTGCCTCATCTGCTCCTTACTCCTTTCCTAACTAAAGTTTTGTAGACATTTGTATGTAAGCTGAAGCCTCCATAGCCTCTGGTCTTCATTTATGTGCAGACTATAGTGAGACAGATGATTACTGTTCTCAATCAAGGAACGACTTGAACTGCTTGTGAAACCGATGGTCAAAATTTGTCTTGACCTGTGTTGTTTTTATTTATTCATTGCTATGCTGGAGCACATAGACATTAAACCCACCTATCTTTAAAGCAGATCATATAAATTGGCTGTTGACCACTGTGCGTGCTGCAAGTATTAATGTCAGTATGGCCACTGCAAATTTAGTTCAGCTCAAAAGACAAATTCTGTGTCAACACAAAGTGTTTTAGGAGTTTAGAACAAGCTTTATTGTGCAGTGCATTTGTGTGAACAGAGACCTTTCTGGAAGTAACTGAATATTTACCGAGAACCTTTCAGGATTTCTTAAAAAAAATCTTCTGGTTTTCTCATCTTCTTCAATAAATTACAAACTAAGGGAAAAAAAGGCAAGTCAGATTTCTGGCAGTGAATTTGTTTGGCGCATAAATTCATATTGAGAAAATCAGATTTTTTTTGGCCCAAAGAAATGTCAGAAGGTGTTACTTGATGCCCTTTGCCAGACTGTACAGCCAGAGAAACAGTGTTTTTATGTCAATTCAAACTAAGCTCAGCTGTCACAGTGTGTTTGATTAGCATGCAGCCTCTATCTGAGCCATCTGAACACATTTAGGACTTTGTGGTCAAATTTTCCACCACAGGTAACAACAGGGTCGACTACGACTAACTTTAGAAAATGTTTACAAAAGTAGTTGGTGAAAAGTAAGGTGCTGTCCTTCTCCTTTTATAATATTTTAACAACAAGTGCAATAGCTTTGCTTGTTATTTCTTCAGTAATGACTTCATCACTGATGAGTGTTGTTTTACACCAGAGCTTGTCGGTGCTTAGGCAGGCGTGGTGCGTTCACTGATCATAAAAATATTGGATTGCCTTGTTACCAACGGAACAGTCAGAGAAGAAGCTAAAAATGGAAAAAAATCCTCTGATTCTTGTTCATTTATAATGGGATCTTTTTTTCTTTATTTTTTTTACAGTGAACTTTTTTTTCTGGGTATGATTTTTTTTTTTTTGTTCTGAAGTTTGACGTAATTAAATATAAGCCTCTCATTCTAGCCAGAGGCCCTAAAACTCGCAAGAAACAATTAACTTCTTTCGAGCTTTGGCGTCTGCTGCGCAGCATCGTGTTTCGTGCTTGAAGAGGCGATTGTAGTTCCTGAGCTCTGCTCAGCGGGGCGACGCAGTTTGGATTGAGCTTTCGGCCCCTCGGAAAGAGTCTCTGGATCCTGGGCTATTAATACACCGCTGGCTTTTGTCCGCTCTGCTCCAGAGAGTTTGAAATGTGGGCAAGTGAACTGTCGTTTGTGTTCGCCACAAAGTCCAAGCTCTCCAAATGTCATCCTGAATCAGGCTCTGCTGCGGTGCTTTGTGCACGAGTCAAGCCGTCTCAACCCATTGCAGCAGCGTCTGCTGAAGTGCATGACATTTCAGCTTCAGTATTTATAGTGGGATGCAGGGAACAGTAGGCTGCTTTCTGGTTTCTTTTCTTTTTTTTCTGTTTTTCTCAGATCTCAAGCAATGGTTCACCATTTGGGCCATTTACTGCCAGCAACATTACTCACTTCTGTTCTTGTTTTTTTTCTCTCTCTCACTCCTTACAGCGTTCCTGCTTTACCAGTGAAAAATCTGACCGGGTCTGGACCTGTGCACCCAGCGCTAGCAGGTTAGAAATCACCACGCTTGCAGCATATTTTTCTAAAAAATAAAAATAAAAAATAACTAGAAGAGGTTCTCTCCGTCTGTTTTTTTCTCCCCACCTCAAAATGTTGTAATCTATAGATTTTTATCCCAAAGGAAATGATTGACTGTCGCTGTTCTTTTCCCACTCTTCTCTGTGTTTACGTGTGCGTGCGTACATATGTATCAGGCATGACAGGTATCCTGATGTGCGCTGCAGGTCTACCCGTTTGTCTGACTCGAGCTCCAAAGCCTATCCTACACCCACCGCCCATCAACAAGAGCGACATGAAGCCTGTGCCAGGGATCAATGGCATGCGGCGCAAAACCAAGAAGAAGCACCTGAAGAGAGGTGAGTCTGAGAAAACCGGCCTGATCAGAGCAAACAAATCGAGGTCCAACTCTTTGCACGGAAGCCCCGCACTCTGCGGCTAAAGGAACCGCCAATCCAGCAGCACTCGGCTGAGTGTCCTGCCAAGTTTCACGGTGCGTCTGTGTCGCCCGTCTGTTGTTTACATTTCATCCCATCCTCTGTAATAAACTGCTGAAGGTTTTCATGCAGGCTCTGCTTGGATTACAATACTTTACAATCATCAGTGTTTTCTGCTGACGTTGGCAAAACGTTTCTGGACAGCTGACAACATAAAATGATGGTTCACCTTGCAGGATGTTCCACTAAGCTGTAATTGTAATTTGGTGAAACCAAGCTAAATTTACGTTTGGGTTTGAACGTGTGTTCAGTGCATGTCACCGATTTTATGTGCCACTTATCTTGAAAAGGCAGGCGGTTTCCACTGAGGCAAAACAGTCGGTTAGTTTTTGTCTGACGTAACCAAACGTCATCGGTAAGAGACCCACAGGGAAACATGGTGGTGGCAGCATAATTTTCTCTCCTTGCTGTTTTGTTCAGATGTCACTATAGACTTCTTGTTGTGTCGTGTAAAATCCTGAAACGGTTCTAAATGCCAGACCCCTCTGACCCAAAATCCTCACACCAGTGTTGGCCAGAGAGAGACGGGGAAACAGGGACATCTTGTTTTTTCTAACTTCACCGAGAGTCTGAGCACAACTCAAAATCAATACAACAATCATAAAATTTAACTAAATCAATAGATGGTCCAACAAAGTATTCGTTTTACTGTTGTCAAGCACATCTACGGAAGCGGGTTGTCGTGTATTTTTCACTTTCCAGATCCCGACCCAGGAGGCTTTTTATTTTTCATACAGGATACTCAACTCAGCGAAGAAATTTTCTGTTTTATATATTTTAACAGGTGTGTTGTCTTTTGTATCCACTGTATGTTGTCTGGGTGGAGCAATCTGGCCTCCAGTTAATTGCTGGTTGATGAACGCAGGCCTCCCAGTGGAGCGGCCTGGACCACAGGGCGCATGATTGATTGGGGTGACGGTGCATTTGTCCTCTCTGCTGGCCTTTTAAGATTCCCTTTGCCATGCTCACACACTTTACTGTGCGAGTATAGCACACACACAGTAAAGACTTTACACAAACGCAACGTTAAAGCTTAGTGGTTGATCACGAAGGAGATTATGTCGATGACAAATTACAAATAAAATAAATAAATGAATAAATAAATGTGAATCTTGTCCAATTTGCAATTCTTGTCATCATAAGTTTAGTCATAGCTTATCTCTCTCTATTATATTGACAACACGACTAATCAATTTAACTGTCGCATCCAAACTCAGTACTTATCACTCTGAAGCATTGTCTAGTTTATCCATACCCATATTTAATTTTGAGAAAGAAACTGGGGTGTCGCTTTGCTATTTTGTACGAATCGCTTTGGAAAAACGCACCTACCGCTTTGCAAATCTCGAAAATTGATTCGAAAAGCTCACCGAAACGACCGAGGAAAAACTGTAAGGAACCAGATTCCTTCTCAGTCTGGGGATCTATTAGAAAACCTCACAAGGCGGCTGGAGTGTTGCCAGATTTGCGAGTTCACTGTAACACAAGAACGCATCGTGCCAAGTTTCCAGCTGCGCGTTTGTGGCCGAAGCTACAAAAAAACTACATCCTGTACTGGCAGCTCCAGACGGATTTCGGGTCAGACGAGTGTCGACGCTGAAAAAGAAGTCGTAAGGAGATTTAGGTGCCAGGTTAATAATCGGATATATAGGAACTGGATGATATAGGACAATTTCACAGTCAGGAAACTTGGCATAACGTAGCAGGAAATGCTCTGATGTATTAATAAGAGCCGTCTCCCTTAAGGGAGTAACCTGCTCCGGTGCATGCTGATTTATTGTGAGCGTTTCCTCAGGCTATCAGCAGAACTTAGCAATCGTTATTGGCTTTAATTACATTGGCGCCTCTGATGTTGTGAATAATTGAGTCAAAAAATAGCTGCAGTAAAGAAAACGAGCATTTCCATTTTAATTTCATCATTGAGTTAAAAAAATAAATCAAAGGGTTGACAAGTTTTGTTAGCTGAAAATTTTTGTTTTTGTGCTTGTTTCTTATTTTTTTCTTCTTTTTTTTTTACTTTAGCTGCATACATTTGCTCATACCAAGCAACTCTCCTCAGTTCATGTCAAAGCTTGAAACTGACCTTTGATAGACAGAGGTTTTATTTATTCACCCGTCAAGTCTTTGTCAGTAGGACTTTTGTAATGATTTACAGAGAAAACGTGTGAAAGTTTGGCGCATCAAAGTGGCTCAATAAAAAATGTAACATTAGTCTTTCCACCCCCCATTAACCACTTTGGTATTTTGCCTCATTTAACATAAGCTTACAATGACAATAACATTAGAAATTATAGACTGTGTGACCAATATTAGCAGGGATATTGACCCTGTCTGTAATCGTAGAATAAAAACTCACGGAGCAGCCTGGAGATTAGCGGGTTTTTTTTCTTTTCAATTTTTTAAAAAATTATTTTCACTATGCTTATTGCACATTAAAAAAACTGTCTGGGAGGTTTCTGATCTGACTAATTAAGCCCTCCCAGTTGTGCAATATCCTTTTATTCGTGCACCTATATCTCTCTCCTCTTTCCTGTTCTCTCTCCTCCCTTTCTGCTTGTTCTGTGCCAAAGCTTTTCTGTCTCTTTCCACCGACTCCCCTGCTTTTCGCTGGCTGTGCCTCAAATGAACAAACAAAGGCTCATGGGGGAGAGAGGTTGCCTATAAGCGTATTAGGGGTGTAGGTTTTGTGTGTGCGTGTGTGTGTGCGTTTGCGGTGTGTGTGTGTGTGGTGTTGTGGTGGTGTGTGTGTGTGTGTGTGTGTGTTGTGTAGGTGTGTGCGTGTGTGTGTGTGTGTCTTGTGTAGGTGTGTGTGTGTGTGTCTTGTGTAGGTGTGTGTGTGTGTCTTGTGTAGGTGTGTGTGTGTGTGTCTTGTGTAGGTGTGTGTGGTGCGTGTGTGCGTTTGTGTGTATGCTCTCAGCCATGGTAGCCTGGTTGCACACAGGGATTATCAGGGAGTGTGTAGGGAAAGGCTGTTTGTTATGTGCCGGTTTGAAGGTGACCTCTTCTTTAACATCACACGTCTGGACCATATACGGGCAAAGCATATTTTTTTTATTAGACAAAACGTCAGTAAAAATCCCAGTGCCACATTTACAAACCGTATTTTTTTTAAGATGCAACAATATTTTCAAATAAATTCATGTTCCGTCTAGCAGGAGAATCTCGATCTGAAAAGTGTAGAAAAATTGAACCTTTAATTCGTAAAGTAGAGATAAAGTCCCACCAAAAGAAGTAATTAATGGTATCTAGATTAAACCAGATCATTTTAAGGTTTATTTTAAGGCGATCCCAGTTTCTAGGAATGTCTAATTAATAATAAATGACATACTGTTTCCCTGAGGGTTTAAATATGTCATGATACAGAGGACCATTTCATTTAGCCACTGGCCTCTAGGCCAGAGGAGGACTCATATTTATTTCGTCACCATAGACTATGAGCAGGATAAAGCAAAAAAAAAAAAAAGTCAAAGCTCACTGTTTTGGAACAAGTTTCCTTAACAAACATGAGACGCAGTTCACTTCTCAGCCACAAACCGGGGAACCAGGAGGAAAATCATTTTCGTTATAATTTTAAAAACAGAAACATGGACTTTGCTGAGCTCTGCTAGCAGCTTAACTGGATCTCTGTGCTTTGGTTTGTGAGAATATAAAGTTTTTATGGCATCCCAGTGTAGGTGTGGCTTGAAACGAAGCATAAATATGTGAAAAACCCGTCCGGTGTCGCGTACAACGACGAACCCGAGATGGTATGTTTATTTTCCGAAGGCCACAGGGAGCCTATGTAGCTGGAGTGCATGGCACAATGAAACTGTGCATAATGAAAATGGGTCTGCATCGAGTCTTTCAGCAGGATAATGATTTTTGATGTTGCCTAATTAACAGAAATGCTTCACCTAACATAAAATCAACCTTATCGCAATGAGAACCTGAGAGTCAGGTCATAGAAAACCTGTTTGGGGGGCGGAGCGTCGTAGGAAAGAAAGCAGGGTCAGAGAAATTTGAGCTGCATTATCACATTTTTAAGTTGCATTATCACAATTACTTGTTTTTCTTCGTGCAACCATAATCTATATTGTAACATGTTATCTCATGTTACAAACTAATAAGATTCAAATGAGTGAAAGTAAGTGTGTTAGGTTTTGAGGACAAAGGCAAAACCTTTTAATTCATTTTGTGGATAGAAACTACATGTGGTAATACGTCCAATTTGCAACATTCAATAAAAGTATTTCTTTTAGTCAAAAAGGAAAATCAATGTCGTAGCTTAGCACTCCTGTGGCCTGTGACACAACAGGAGTGCTAATAATTGTGCCAATGTTTTTTTTTGTTTTTTTTCCCCTCCTGTTGAATAAATGTTCTGACATTTTCAGGGTGAGTTTGTGCTTCTGCAATAAAAGATTCTTCTTTTTTAAGGATAAAAAATATGATATTTTTAATCATACTTCAATTTTTGCTACAATTTGTTGTAGGATAATTTCTTTTTGTTTGATTTCATAACCAGGTAAAAACCCGGAGGATGTGGTCCGAAGATACACAGAGAAGATTAAAGTGGTGCCAGACGAGGTAAAAAAAAAAGCAGCAAAAAGTTTCCTATCTACCAACAGATTCAATCTGTCACTATTCAGCATCCTAACTGGGTGTGAAAGACTCACACTCACTCACACACACGCACACACACACAAACACACACACACACACACACACAGCCATGGCAGCAGAAGTATTTCTGGTTGGCTCTTCCAGGACTGTACCATCTGCATGGAGAGGCTGGCGATGTCATCGGGCTATGAAGGCATCCTGCAGCACAAAGGCATCAAGCCAGAGTTGGTGGGCAAACTTGGCAAATGTGGTCACATGTACCATCTGCTGTGCCTGGTGGCCATGTACAACAATGGCAATAAGGTGGGTAAAAGCTTGCGAGCCAGACGTTGTTATGATGTCACTCCAGGCTCAAATAAACCTTTTGATATCTCAGAGCTCGACTGGTTCTCACAACGCCCGTAAATTATTGGGTCTAGAGCCTGCGGTGCACGCAGATGGGGGTGGGGGGATCTTATGCGCTCTCGGCATATCGGTCGTGTCAGCACGGCGTTTTATATAATCACTGCGAATTCTGTTCGTTTCATTTTGACTCCTTGAAATGCAGAAAGCGCATTTAGTCGGCCGTAATCGGTTCTTCTGAGTGCATCTTAAAAATGTGTGTGGAGCATAACGAGCAGCGTGGGGACAGTCTCAAAGGTTTTGTCTTTCACTTTTCAGCTTTTGTGCTAATCATAACATTAAATATGGCATTTACAAATTATAACAATGTCTTTTCAACGAGTATGCAAAGTACTTAATCACTCAAAGCGCCAAACCCCCTCCTCTCCCTCTCTTACCACCTACACGGGTTCACTGGTGAATGTTCAGTTTTAAGTTTCTAAAAGAAAAACGAATGTCGTGCATTAAAAGGGCTCCATTGTTCTGCCTAAGCAGGTTTCACTTTTTTGTGGGAAAAAAAACAATGTAATGTCTTACTTAACCTTTTTAATAGCATAACTTCACATTACTTCTCACATGAGTTTAGACTTTTACTCTGAAATACAACTTTAATTTGGTTTTCATTTACTTTCATTTGCTGGAGTTATGCAAAAAAAAAAAACCCAACATGCATCATTTCATCCAGCTCAATTTTCCCGTACTGATATTATCACAAGATGACTAACTGCAACAAAAACCCCTGATAGTAGGTACTATTTTTTCTAAATGATGAATTGATTTTTTTTAGGTTAAAGCTACCCAACTTGTTTTTTTCTTAATAATTAACTAACTAAGATTAACGTTTTTTTTATCCACAAGCAAACCTAGACTGAATAATAATAACTTGCAGGCGTCTAGAATCAATAAAATCTTTAAACATGATCACTGCGCGTCTCATTTGGTACAAGTTTGGTATTCTGAAAACATGAAGTGAGATAAAGAGCCACAAACGGATGAAATCTGTAAAGAGGTGAATTACTTTTTTACCACAGGGAGTATAATCACCAGATATAAACTGGATAATTAGCCCAGCTATCTGCTCTGATAGCTTACAAACTATATCTTTATAAATCCAGTCACATATTTTGCTTATGCGATTGTAAATGATTTGAATCAGTTCAATCTTTCTCTGTTTGTCGCTCCATGTTCTGCGACAGGTAGAGGAGAAAACCGACCCAACCCAGACATATTTACCACGTCTGCGCATGTCATTCACTTTAAACACAAAGTTACTGGGTTTTTTTCCTGCATTTTTAACTTCAGGACTTTAAAGTTTTGATCACAAATTGCCTTCAGATCGTCTCAGACAGAGTATTGTATTTCTCTCACTGAAGTCTTTCACTGACGCGCTAGCGGCAGCAGTCATTCTCGCGTGATCGACTCTAAGCTCGCTTTCTTTGCACCCAGGACGGCAGCCTGCAGTGCCCGACTTGTAAGACAATCTACGGGGAGAAAACAGGCACCCAACCCCCTGGGAAGATGGAGTACCACGTCATCCCCCACTCTCTGCCCGGCTACTCGGAATGCAAAACTATCCGCATCGTGTACGACATCCCTGCCGGGATCCAGGTGAGGCCCATCTCATTTCACTGGATCCAAAGCAGCTGCCTCCCCGCATCGATCCGCTGTCTCTCGCCACGTCTGAATCTCTTCAGCCGCTTTATCTGCTTCGTTTCATCACAAGGACACTTGTGCAGAAAGGTGAAGCGCTTGTTTGGGACTTGGAGGAAAGTGCAGTCTCAGTGCTGTGGGTGTGGTTTATCTTTTGGCGCGTGCAGTTCCAGTCGGAGACTCTGAAGACCAGAGTGCTGCATATTTTATCCTGACTGCTGAGATTAGCATTAACGGAGACAATAAACTGACCTTTTCCCTCCACCAGCAGAGACGCCTCCGCGTCCCCAGGGTCAGAATACTCGAGGTCACGACCACTCCGGTCAGCGCCGCAGTACGATTCATCATTAGCAGGGGCATTACTGGAAGTCTGCTGAGTTTCTCTGTACCCTGTCCCTCCACACTCCGCATTAGACCCTGACGGTTTTCGGTAGATTTCGGAGCTCGAGTAAAACGTCACAATAGTATTATTCGAAAGGCAATCTGTTATTGCGACGTTTGAGGGAAATGTCTGACATAAACAGCAAGACCTTCTTCAAAAGAAACAAGGGCGACAAAACGATTCATCTCAAAATGTTAACATCAGATTTTTGGAAACGCGCTTTAGTTGTAGGTCAACGTCTCTTCTTATCAATATGATGTGATTTCATTTCCACATGGGTGAGGCGGGGTTTGAAACAGCTTTTCTGAAACATTATAAAGTACTGTACGCGCTACATCCTCGCTCCCCCAGGGCTGTTTAAGTAACGCTGACGATCAAGCTTGTCGTGTGGGCGCCGTGGAGATTTCCAGCACTTGTTGAGTTGTACTTGGTCTGAGAAAAGAGTCTTAAAATGTGTTTTCTGTTCTTCACGTCAGACCAATGAGCACCCCAACCCCGGAAAGAAGTTTAGTGCGAGAGGCTTCCCTCGACACTGCTACCTTCCCGACAACGAGAAAGGCAGGAGGGTGAGCGCCGACGTCCGTCCCAGGAAGTAAACGTGCTGCGCAAAGGCGGCAGATGACCTACAGTGCAAGCACTGATTTTTAGGATATTCTTCTTTTTTTAAAAAACTGGAAATGATGGTTTTTCTACTTTATCTAAATGATGCGTCTCTCTGATCTGTATGTATATGTAAATTCAATAAAATCCTGCAGGTTATGGGACAGAGGTATCCAATTACTCTAAGAGGAATAAACCTTTTTAAAATATATTTTATTTGACCTTTTGTCCAAAGTTGGATTTCTACAACTTCCCCTGTTTTTTTTTTCTTTCTGAATCTCCAGGTCCTAAAACTCCTCATCATGGCGTGGGACCGCCGCCTCATCTTCACCATCGGCACATCCAGCACCACAGGGGAGTCGGACACGGTCGTGTGGAACGAGATTCACCACAAGACGGAATTTGGCTCCAACCTGACCGGCCACGGCTACCCAGACCCCAACTACTTGGACAATGTCTTGACGGAGCTGTCGGCTCAGGGCGTCGGCGAGGACAATCTGAAGGACTGACGTGCCGGCCACAATGGCGACCAGCAACACGCCGTCCTTCAGAGAACTAAGGGACGATGCATGATGCGCCAGTCTCTACCCCTGGCGACTCCTTAACAGCTTACAGCCTGAGACGTTCCTTCAGAAGTGGCTGACTAAGAGCAATAGAAGCAGAAACCAATGGTTCAGATTTTATGTTTGATCTCCACCCAGCTGTCTCCCGATCCATGCCTTGAGGATGCCGAGTCCCGCCGCGAGGAGCTCCCTCCCTCCGAGAGGAGGATGCGAGGTTGATTTTATACTAGTGTCGGAAGCTGCAGGCCGCCGTTTGCACGTGAAACCCCTTTTAGACATAAACCCCCTAAAGCGCTCTACGCTTGCGCGTTGGAAGGTCAGGGTCCAAATCAGACGTGTTTTAAAGGCTAAGCTTTTGAATGCATGAACCCGACTAATGCTGCATAATGAATGTCGAGCAAATACGGCACGATCGGTTGTTGCCTGTCATAACAAAGATACGCAGGAGAGAATTTCTAACCCTAATTTGTTTTTGCTTTGCTGTTTTTGATTCCACAGTTGATCATTGCAGTACAGTGTTTTGCAAAAGTATTCACACCCCTTGCCACATCATCACCACAAACGTCAATTGGGATTTTGTGCCGCAAGCTCACGCGAAACAGTGCGTAGTTAAGTGAAACGGAAAACGATGGTTTTCAAAATCTCTTACAAATAACCTTTTACTACAACTGCAGCAATTCTTTTGGGACAGATGTCTAGGTCTGGGCTTTGACTGGACCGTCTAACTCATTACCACGTGCTTCTGTCTACGTCATTCTGTTGTGGCTCTCGCTGTTTGCTTAGGGTTGTTGTCCCAATGGGCCGCCGTTCATCTTCAGATTCTTATGTTTTCTTCCATTACTGCCGTTTAATTAGCTCCATTCGTCTACCCATTAAACGCCAACCAGCTCCTCCACCCCAGCTGAAGAAAATGATAATGGCGCCATTTTGTTTCGCCGCGTGTTCAGGGTGATGTATGGTGATCTCCACAAAGAAAAATACAAAGAAAAATACTTAAAAGTTCCCGTCTAGGGGTGTGAATACGAAGCAAACCGCCTGGGCAACCTTTAAGATGAAAATCCCTGATTTGATGAAAACTATTTAAGGTCATCTTCAACTTTTATTTATATTTGTTTACCTGTCGGTATTCTGCAAAGTGTTTAGACGTCTGAGAGGTGCAGACCCAAACGTATGTTTTGGATTTGCTGGGCGGAGAGAAGTCTCACACGGGCCGAAACTAACAGGATACAACTAACAGGATGTCGAGGTTGTGCAGCAGGATTTCGTTGAAGGTCAAACTCATCCGTTTCGTCGGCGATGCTGATGAGGCCGACCTCTGCGCGAACAGAAAGCCGGCTTTCTTATTATTCTCCGCTGGTGAAAGTTTCCCCGGCCGTCGGCTCGATCCATCACGCCCGACCATACGGGAGGAGCGTGAGCGCGATTGCCTGCTGCGAGGCGTCGCAGTGCCAGTTTTAAGTTCTTGAGTGGAACAGCTGAGCGCCCAGATGGACGTTCCCCTCTCAGACACCAACGATTTTTCCTCTTCCTGTGACACACGAGCCTCCCGTGGCTGGCCGCATAGCGAGCTCCACAACCCGCACGGCGAGCAGTGAAACATTTCATTTCCCCGACCGAGCTCACGCAGAGTTGTGAGCTCGGTCACAACTCTGTGTAACGTCAGAGTCACAACTGACTCGGTCAGAGTCACAACTGACCGAGTCAGTTACGGCGAGCAGTGAAACATTTCATTTCCCCGATCGAGCTCACACACAGTTGTCTTAAGCTGATCCTGACACACGGCTTTGACCACGCTTCTTCTCAGCCATAGAGGTAAAGAGGGGTGTAAAATTTATTCTTGCGTTTTGGCAGAGGAGGGTTTTGTGTTTTTTTTTCCTGCATCCTCCTCATTTGTAATATCTGAGAGCTTTGAGCTTCTCAGATATTATATTCTCATAATGTGTCCTTGCAACCTGTCGGTGGGTAATCCTCGTGAGTGTATGTGATCAACTCGATGAGTTGGGTCGGGGGCTGAATCACAGTCTTCCATAGCACCTTGAGGCAACTTTTCTGTTTAATCAGTCTTTTTATTTTATTTTTTTTTAGAAGATGTCTAAAATTACTATTTACTGTATTTTTTAAGTTGATGTTTATAAACTGGCTTGCGATGCTTTAAAGAAAAAAAATATATACATATATACTGTATGTATGATATATAATTGCAGATGTGATATACCTTTAATTTTGAGCTCAGTTTGAGTCGGTGGCGTAAGTTTAGTTTATTTTTATACTCTTATATATACGGAAAAAAAATAATTAAAAAAAAAGATTGTCCCACATATTTATGGAAAAGTAAAATGGATTCTGGCAAAGTTTCTCAGTTTGTCAGGGACTGAAACGTTGTATATTACAAGTAGTGTTAGAAAGCGCCTGTCATTACCTTAACGTAGAATCTGCATTGCTGATTGCCTGTCGGACACCAGTAAATCCAGTAAATCGACTTTTGTTATTGGCGAGGGAAGGTTAGCATGAAGATATGTTCTTTTCTTTTTGTTCCCCAATGAGTTAGGCCATTTTTCTTCTTCTTCTTACCTGCCCAGAACTTGAAATCCTTTCTGTGCAGTCTGAAGCTGAAATTGCAGATATAAATGTAAGAGGTTGTTTTAGCAAAAATGATACATTAGACCAGCACGTAAACCAAATCAAAGACCATAAAAACAATCATCTTTGTCATCAGTCGTCGTTGGTCATTTGCAATAATGTGAGTTGGACATGAATTCCAAGTCTGATCATTTAACACCCAGCCCAATAAGATAACCCAAAAAATGCTTGACATATTTCTTACAAGTTAATGTTTCTGCTCATATAAGAAAAGGAAACAAGCAAAAAATCTGCTCCCTGTTGCTTGGAAGTAACAACAGCAAGAGGGAGCACTGGTGTCAAATAATGCTAAAATAAACCAACACATGCTGATAGTGTTTGGAAATGTATCTCCCTCCGTCTTTCTTTGGTAACCTAGGTAAAGATGTGGTATGGAAAATGAAAAGAAAAACAAAAGTATAGTTTTTTTAGTTTTTTAGAGAAATTTCCTTTATTTTTTTTATTTATTTATTTTTTCCTCAAATTACAGGTACCACAATTATTGGAACTCCTTACAATTTGTTATGATGAATTAACACAAGCGTTTTTATTTCTTTAACACATCTTACTCCGATCCGCTCAGGTAAATTATAGTTGTATATGATGCAGAGGCCAATATGCTCCTAGCTACACCTTAAATGGGAAAGACAAGAGAACATACCTTTCCAGTACTGGAACTGCAATAAATGATCTGAGTGAGTTTTGTCTTTTGCCCTAGACACTCTGTTGATAAGGCACAGGGTGTCCCAATGAAAGATGAATTTAAGAGTTTTAACACATCTTTGCCAGGGCTACCAATAAGTGAACGGGGTACAAAGTTGTGCACATTTGTGATTCCACAAAAACAGGATGACTGAGGATAGCCTTGGATTGCGTGACGCAAAAGAATGAGTTAAATTTCCTCAATTGATGTGTGGAACCTTAACTAGGTAGAAATTTATATATGTTTAATAATAAGTTGGTAACCTATCAAGACAAGCTGTTCTAAACTTCCACATTAATTGTAAATTAAACGGAGGACAAAAGCATAGAACAGCTCCGTTCCTCTATAAATGTCTGCAGTACCGTCAGCCACCAGCGGCTGGGTAACGCACCCTTACTGTAGGCAACAAGCTGAAATAAAAGGCTTGTGTCTGTGGCGTTATCCTTAACTGTGTGTGTGTGTGCAACATGAGTGCAGTGGAACCCATTGCCAAGTTATTAACTGGAAAACAAGCATGTCGGCTCATAGCAAGAACAAAAGCTGCAACCACGGTCCCCAGAACCAAAGACATCAGCTGTTAGAAAAGGTATTTATTATCTAAATTGTCCCGCAATTTTTTTGTGTATGTTATCTGTTTTAAACAAAAGACAAAAAAATTACTTCTGAAGAATTACAGTACAATGTTTGACCCAAATGTTAAAAACGGTCACTGTTCCAGGAGTTTCCTCTTTCGCAAGAGGAAAGAGGAAACTCTTTCCTTTTCTGATACTTTTAGAAAAAAGAAGAAAAAAAAAAGATAAATAAACGGGACAGCAGGAGAGAAAGCTGTGAATCAGGGATTTTTTTTCCTTCATTCTTTTGATGTTGGATGAAGTTTTGGTAACGGAGAGAAAACGATCTGCCTGAATATAAAGAGAGAGAAGGCTTTTATGCAATTTCCTATTTTTAAGCTCTAGTGCGCTGCTTGTCTGTAGCAGGACGGCAGATTTCTGGTTTATATGACAGCGGATGTTTCCCTTATAGTTTGCCTACCTCCTGGTTTATGAGCAAAAGGGGGTGGGGATCAGTCTGACGACGTTAATATGCTATGTATTTGAAAACATATATTTTTATGTATTTTTTTAATGATTGTCTCCAAAAGGAATCTTATGTAACATTACTGCTTCGCTCTGTTTATTCACTTCAAACTTTTGCATTTGATTGGAGGCGGAATAAGTGGTCAGAGCTATTATTACATAATATATTTACAGCTGTACTCTCTTGTAGTGTCTGCTGAAAACTGTGGAAATGTTTGTTTTTTTTTCCCGTGTGTGTGCGTCCAGTAAACAAAGCTTACGTTCATGTCCTTTCAAGATGCAGTAATGTTCTCCTAGAGGTGCATGTCAGCCAAACTGTAAGTGTATTGACAATGCAGAGTTCTGTCTATGAAAACATCATAGTGTCTTCTGGGGAAAAAAAAGATTGATTTATTGAATTCTTTAGTTAGTTAGAAAGATCTTATCGCCTATATTGGTTTTGATTTACAGGCACATCTGTATAAATAAAAAATATCATCAAAAGTACTTTTATTTCAGTTATTTAATTCGCCAAGTGAGACTTATCTCTATAGGTTTGTTACGCACATTTTAATCGTTATGTACTTCTGTTCGTTTTCTTTGTTGTAGCTCACAACCTATGAAAGACTAAAATTCAGTTTGTCAGAAAATACATGTGAATATTGCAAAAGACAAAAAAATGTCGCTTACGCAATCATGAAGCAGCAGACGGCTTATTCCACAGTTGACCAGCAGGTGACAAAAGTCACTGCTAAAGAACCTGGTTTTACCTCCACTACATTTTTCACAAACACACTTTTATACAGCGTTTTGTATAGAGGCAGTTGCTTATTCACTTTTACATTTTTCCTTCCCCTTAACTTTCCATTAGCATGCTTGCATGCAGCACTCTACCAGGTAGCATGTCCCCCTTTTCTCCGCTTCACCTTTCTTCCACTCAACTTTCCATGAACACACTTGTGTATAAGAACCAACTACCACACTTTTTCCTTCTACTGAACCTTCCATTAACATGCGGTGCTGTGTGAAAAGCCAGTTTTCTTTAGCAATTATCCCTGTTGCATATCTGCCCCTTTCTGCACCACACTTTTTCCTTTACACTTAACTCTCAGTCGATGTGTTTGGATTTGTTGTTTCCCTTCCTTTGGAAACATGTCAGCGACTGACTGCTGGACAACCGTCAGCAGTTTTCTTTTCCCACGATCGCTTTGGCCATTACACAACGTTTTCCACACAACACAATCTGTACAATATGTTTGTTTTGTTTTTTTGGGTTTTTTTACTTTTTGGATAGATCTATGGAAATAACATTTTGATGATATTCTGGTTTATTGAGATGAACCTGTTTGAGGCAGCACCAGGCGTCTACAAGCTCCATATGGTATTTAAAGTTTTGATTTTTTTTTTTTTTTAATGCATTTAGGTGGCCATTTCAATAAATATTTTAAATGGTCACGAATTGTTAATCGATTTAACCTCCAGCAGTGTGACATTAACAAAAATGCAAGCTATTGAGAGACACTGATTAAACTATAAAGGGCTTCTTAATCAATCAGTCTTTATTGAATTGTGATGACCTTGTTGCATGTTTGTGTGTTCCTTGTGGAAAAAAATAAATATATGTGCCGTTGGAGGCTCTGAGGGATTTTCTCACCTTGACTCTGATTCCACCCAGCTTCCCTCCCAATTCTCCCCCCCCCCCCTTTTTTTTTCTGAATGACCTCAGAGATGTGATGTGCTCTTACTCGGGCTGCTGCAGACAAGCTCTCTGCTCGGCTCCTCGTTCCGTGGATCGAAATGAGCTTCGAGGGAGCTGCAGAGACTCTTCTCGCCGGCAGTAAATCTGCTTTACGGTCATTTTTTTGTTACTCTGACTGTTGGAGCTGTGGTTGGTGGAAATAAAAGTGAGCTCTGGGATCTGTCGGTGTCTGGATTCATTCAGTCCAACCATTCAACACCGGCAGCTCCTGGATCGGCTCCTTTCCGGTTCGTGGATTTGATTGAACGATTCGTTCGACCGATGGAGCTTTATGGGATCAGCTGCTGCAGCGTCACATTATTCGTTAAGTCATGAATGATTAGATGTGGCTGTATTTAATTAGGACAGTAGCCAGCCTGCAGACAAGTTAACACTGCCACTTTATTTCTTTCTGCAGCACGAGGGGTGAAGTCATTAAATACAGGCATTCCCATGGCTACAACTACACCTGAAACAAATAGTTATTTTGTGTTTCCCACACACCCTCCAAAAAAATGCTAACATGATAGTTTTGTCTGTTCGACAACGCTTACTCTGGTTCTGAGAGGATTCGTATCACTTGGCAGGTAAACGAATGGGATTCAAAGCAGAATAAAATAAAAACCACAGGTAAAACATCCAGGTACTTGCATTTTCTTTTTTTGTTTTCTTTAGAAAAGATACGATTAATTGATTAAACAAAATCATATCTCTCATTTTATTTTTTTTTCTACACTTTGATCATGGGAATAAAACTAAGAAGCACCAAGGTTTGGGCACTCAGACACTTAAAGAAGTCAGATATGTTTAAAAGTTTTTGAAGTTATGGCTTGTTTAGTGTCTTCCTTAAATGTCTTAATATGCAAACTGCAAAGACTCATTTTTTTTTTCAGCTGTCAGAAGATGTCCCTCCAAAGCAGCAGCCCTAAACTCTTACATAATTACAACACAAAAAATGAATAACATTCAATTCCAAAATCAAAAACATGATAAAGAGCTTCCACTTTTCTGGTTCTTTTGAGGTCCCCCATTTATAACGATGTTCAATATGTCTTTGTTTTTCTACATCTGGGAAAGGATGGACTTAACAGCGTCTTGAGAAACTATTCATACCTTTAACTTTCCCACATTTTGTCAAACTTTACTGTCAGCTGTAACCTGACAACCACAAAGTAGCTTAAAATTGAGTATTGAAAGAAAAAAAAAATCCCAAAAATCTGAAAAGCCTCTTTTACTTTGATGGCCTCAAATAAAATGAAGTGCAGTCAGTTGTTTTGTGACAAAGGAAAGAGTATGGCACACAAGTGAACCTACCAACACACGACCATGAGAACATTAATCAGACGAGCAGCATCACCTTCACTGAAACATGGCGGTGGCAGCATTTGCTGTGGGGATGCTCTTTCTTTTATCAGTGACAAAAAGACTTCTCAGAGTTTAGAAGAATCACAGACAATTGTGGAAGAAAATCTGTGAAAGCTGGCAAAAGGACTTTTTTCCCCCCAAAACTTTGTAGTTTTCAAAAACATTACATGTATAAAAGTTTGAAAACTGAATCTCATTTCCTGGTTGATGTCACTTTGTATAGGTCAACCCAATAAAATCCTAATGAAACACATTAGGGCTTGTGGTTGTAATGAGGGTAAATATTCTTTCTTGAGGATATGAATACTTGAACAAGATGCTGTCTGCATGGCAGGAAGAACGTTCCCCAAAAATAAAACAAAAAAGAAACCAGCTGAGGTTCTCCTCAATAACATCTGATCCCAATAGCTTCCCCTTCTCTGCAGTTCAAACACCAAACCTGTGTCATTTTCAGAAAATAAATGTACCAATTTCTGTATTGGCTTGTTGAGGTTTGTAAAACACAAAATAACAAAAAAAAAAAAAAACAATTTGGCATCTTGAAGACAGCCTGACACTTTTGAGTCAGGTAAATATTACCCATACAAATTTCTGAAATGCTTAAATATGAAAACAATAACATCAGACCTCAATTTATATAATCAAATGGCCACTGCACCAAAGATAAAAGCTGTTTTTTTTTAGTTTTTTTTAAAAAGGACATGTAAGCATTGCTAATATAGGTAGCGTTACACTTAGCGTTACTCTAACATAACATCACTTGTAATGACGTGTGATGTTAAATCAACTGCTACAAAGTGGCCTTGGCGGTGAATTGCCTCAGTCAGGGTACAAAACATGAGTGATAAACCACAAGTATTCAATCACCTTACGTCTAGGAACTGTACAGTACACTACAACAAGCCTTTTTGCATAAAAATGTTTCAAGTCCTGTAAAATATCTTGAAATATAAAAGCTTTTCACATTTCACAAGTGGATGCAAGCCATGCAACGGACTGCTTGTTATCTACAAAAAAAATATATAACATCCAGGTCATGCTGCAAAGTCCCCGTCCATTTTAGCATCGCGTGTCATAACCTTCCTTATACAAAAAGAGATTACACAGACTCCATTGCTCTTTACACCAACAGGCTGGATGAGGTCGCAGTTTCTCCTCTGTGACAGTCGTGAGTGTGTGTCTGTTTCCCCTCTTCCTCCTCCTCTTCCTCCTCCTCCAGCATCTTCTACACACCCGCCCCTCCTTTCAGGCATTAATAGATCAGAGGCCGTGTGCAGCCTAGGGATTCAGAATGACTCTGGTGGCGTCCTCTATTTCTCTCAGCTGGAAGGTGGCATGAGCTTGCTCCAGATCCTCTATCACCACCAGCAGCCGAGCGGCGACGCTCTGACCGGGCCTCGACGGCGGAGCGTTGCATTCGGCGCCGTCTAGGAGGCAGAAGTCCACAGAATGAGCTTTCCTCGTTAATTCAAATCCAACAGAAACACAGCAAGCGATCTGAAATGGATTTTTGTTGTCAAAATGCCTTTTACACTGTCAAAACAAACTCACATTTTACTGGTTCCTCTATAATAAAAGTCTGATCTGACCTGGGTGAACATCAGGGCTTATCCTCGTTTCCTTATTGCTTGACGTCGGATCTGCGTCTTCCGTCTCCAGGTATTTTTTCCTGCAGCATCAGTTAGAATCTCGTCACATTATCTCATCTTTTGCCTCTGGAAACTCATCTGCCTTTTCGTTTAGTGGCAGAGAGGTGCATGACTCTCTGCAAGGCTGAATATCATGAGCAGCAGCAGAGCAGAGCAGTCCTGCGTTGCAACATAGACCTCTAGTGACTGGCAAATGAGCTGCATCCAAGCTGAAAAAAAAAGAAAAGAAAAGAAATGCAGACGCTGACCTGAGTTTGTCTCTGCCCTGGAGAAGCTGCTTGTATATCATCTGAGTCTCCACGTCGGGATCCAGCGGGTCGCTCCAGTCGCCCAGAGTTACGGCCGAATGGGTTCTGCTGCAGCCTGTAACTGAAACGAAACCTTTTGGTTAAAAAGGCTGGTGCTCCACATGACAACTCAAAGGTGATTCGGGTACAAATCACGGTGTAAGCAGTTTTTGGCGCCCTGCAGGAAAATTATTTAAACATCAACAACCCCTTTCGTTTTGTACAGCGCTGCAGAATGTTTTGTTTTTGTTTTTTTTTAATAAATCTGAACACACCTACACAGAGCTAACATCTTCCAGCGTTAAAGCCGCTACAGACAGCTTGAGAACGAAGCAGCGAAGACACAAGAGCTATTAATTGAAATGCTGACGTGTTAAATACGTTTCAACTAAACTCGTCTGAGGTCATCGACAAGTTGGTGGAAGAGGGGCTGTATTTTTGACCCGAGCTATTTACGCTCTGAGACGACAATGAGTGACACAGGGGCTTTGCATGGTAACCTTTTCAGTGCTTTACAACTATAAATGTACGTGGATTTTATTGGGATTTATGTAAAAAAAAAAAAAAAAACAACACAAAGCCTCTGTGAAACTAAAAGAAATTTAATACATAGTACACAAATTAGTGTCTAAAAGTGTAACGGATTCTCACAAGAAATAGGCACCAGCACCGCTTCTGACCCCACTAAAGAAATTAAACTAACTAATGGAAAAGGAGAAGCAGAAAGCGATGTTTTAAGAAGTCCTATTTGCAGTTTACCACAAGCCATACAGGGGACATAGGAAACTAACCAGTTTTGTTATTAGTAATTTTAAAAAAAAGTATTTTTCTTTTAATCCACCCTCCAATAATATGCCACTTGTGCTAGCTCTACAAGAGTTGCTCATTCAACCTCAAAAGAAAAACATTAAGGTTTGTCATTCAGATGAGAGAAAATGTGGAAAAAGTTCAAGGCGTATGGATAATTTTGCAGTCAGCACAAGAAAGCGGGTGGACAAATCCCATCCCCAGTCCTTCAGAATCGTGATTCACCAGCTCGGTCCGCCTGCAGGCAGCAGGTCCACTTGCCGCTGCGATGGACGCCTGGGTGAAAAGAAGGCAGCATGCGCTCATTGTAGATGCTGACTTTCCTTATTGCAGACAGCCACTGGTTCAGCTCATTCACGTTCTGCTGAGACACAAACATCACCACGGGAGAAAAAGAAACGTATTGGTTAGAGGGAAAACAAGGCACAAATGTGACCGGATTTTGTGTTGAATTGCACACTAACAAATGGCAAAAAAAAGGTAATGAATCAGATTGTGACTGGTTAGTGGAGGAACTAGCGCACCTTGCACTGGATGTACATGGTGTTCAGCTTCCCATCGTTGTCCTGTGTAATGACCTGCATTACATTCTGCTGCTGGAAGGCGTTTTCGTCCACCCTCTCCACGGCACACACACGCTGAATTGGTATGGAGGAGCGCACCTGCAACAGTTCATCCAACGATTAGCGCACACCAGCAACGATATGTCACTCCTTACCCTGTGGTGATTTCAGTTTTTGGTTTACCTTAACTAAAGCTGGCACATCAAGAGAAACTAATAACGGCAGAGTGTGTATATTTCACGAGGAGTAAAGTTATAACAAAATAAAAAATAAAAGATTTGAAGATGAGATCAGTGTGGCAGCGAAGGCTACTTGTAAGTGTAAATCAGCCGTTTCCGACAGGAGCTGGCCTCACTGAGGATGGATGGAGTGTTCCGATTGTGGAGGGAAGGGGCCAGGACATTGTCTGCAATCTGATTTGCAATGTTGGCATGAATATCCAGAGCCTTCAATTAAACCTCGCCTTTTATTCTGGTCACACAAAGCAGGGGACCGGCTCAAAGAGAGCGCTTTTTAAGGGCCTGTTCCTCGGCCATGTTTCTCTCTCTCTCTCTCCCTCTCTCTCTCTCTCTTGCAGCCTCTGGACATTAAATAAGAGGAGATCATTATTACAAGGTTAGATTCTGCATGGTAATAACTCTAATGATGATCTCACAAATACATCAAAACACGACAGGGCTGACTAAAAGGTTTCCCCATTTTCTCGTTTCCTCCGCGCTGATAAATCTCTGTTCAAAGCCGCAACCTGTGAGTAATTCATGACAAGACGGCCAGCCAGCTTCCAAAATCAATTACTCGGTTTCACTTGTCTTTCATCTGGCGGAGGAGAAATAATTATTGTTTTATTGCTAATTGGTCCAGGCGTCACAGTAAAAAGACTTGGAGAAATAACGCTCTCTTCCCCCTGCTGTTCAGGGCTCCTCTGGAAGTCCGATTTAAAAAGAAATGAAAGAAAGAAAGAAAAAACTTTTACATAAAAACAATCAAAAGAACAGATGCACAGTGGCGCAGTTGGTAGAGCTGTTGCCTTGCAGCAAGAAGGTTCTGGGTTCAATTCCCGGCCCCGGCCTCTCTGCATGGAGCTTGCATGTTCTCCCTGTGCATGTGTGGTTTTTCTCCGGGTACTCCGGTTTCCTCCCACAGTCCAAAAACATGACTGTTAGGTTAATTGGTCTCTCCAAATTGTCCCTAGGTGTGTGTGTGCGCATGGTTGTTTGTCCTGTGTGTCTCTGTGTTGCCCTGCGACAGACTGGCGACCTGTCCAGGGTGAACCCCGCCTCTCGCCCGGAACGTCAGCTGGAGATAGGCACCAGCACCTCCCGACCCTGCTAAGGGACAAGGGTGTTAGAAAATGGATGGATGGATGGATTCAGAAACAACTCACAGCACAAATGCCTGTACAAACGGCACAGTCTTTCAGAAGTATTCATACCCCTTGAGCATTTCCATGTTTTGTCATGGTGCAATCACAAAGCTGTATGTGTATTTTTCATGTGCATTTATGTATATTGTTTGTTCCAACTAAAAATATGAAAATATGTTGTTTAAATGTATTCAACAACCCTGAGAATTTTACAGCTGCAGGTCTTGAGCATGTTTTCCAGTGTTATTCTGCAAAACAGCTCAGTCAAAGCCTCTAACACATAAATATATTTTAATTTAGATCTTTCCACTGGCTGCACATTCAGGGTCATTGTCCTGCAGCAGAGCTGATCTCAGTCTCTAGACGTTTTTCTTCTAAGATTGTTCTGTGTTCCCCGTCTCATCTTCCCCTCAGTTCTGACCAACTTTCCTATCCCTACAGAGGTCGGTGCTGCCACCACCGTGTTTCCATATTTAACTGGTGCTAAAGTGTCACACTTTGAACACACCAAGTGTGACATTTGCCCAGAGTGCGACTCTCGTTGTGTTGGTGTGAAATGTTGAACACACCAATCCTCACCATTTCAGAGTGATGCAGTGTTGGTACATCACCACATGCAGAGATTTGCATTTGCATTTTTTTCTTTCATGTGACCAGAGCAAAGTTTCACAACCCTGGTCCTCAAAGCACACTGCCCTGTTTTGGTTGATTGCCAAGCGTTTGTTGAACTGCAGTCATCTGAATCATATGTGTTAACTGAATAGTGTTGAAAGGCACTGAATGTTAGCAGAATAAAACAACCTGCCAATCAGAGGTCTTGGCGTAGGACAAGGTCTCGCTGGTCAGCCAGAAGTAGCGTTTCTTGAAGGCAAAGCGGGACAGCAGCTGGGGTCCCTCTGCTTTGTGTTTGTGGAGGTACCCCTCCTTCACCGTCACTGAAGGCATGAACACGGCCCTCTGAGGCACCGAAGACACTGCGGCGGGGAGAAGAAAACACTACGTTCAACCTGACAGGCACAAGGGATTCCTACGCTATAAAACGGATAAGATCTAATTGTTTGGTGACAGTTATTTCTACCGTGATCCCCTGTTAAGGTGGTGGCACCTGAATCTACAAAAGGAAAGCCTCATTATGAGAATAACGAGGGTCCTGATCTGTAAAAATCTCCACCTGAAGAGCACTAAATGTCAAACTGGCACTGGAGAGAAAAAGAGGGAGGGTGTGAAATACAATATTTCAGTAAGGTGGGGGCGGCGGGGGGAGTGTTTTCAAGGCCGTGCTGGGTATCCAGTGTTGTGTGTACAAGTATTATCCCTTTTCCAGACTTCCAGCTTGTTATGAATATTTCACCACAGAGCAACAGTATAACGCTCATATCAGATCCCTCCGACAGCTGGCCTCCTGCTGGCTGATTACAGGTTCGGTGGAGTGCTTAGTGTCGTCTGCCTTACCGATGTCGTGATCCACGTCGATCAGCTTGTCCAGGAAGTCCTTGACAGAGGCCACACTGCTGAGGATGATGGGATGAAGAGGCGACATCCATTGCTCCTTCCCGTGACCCAGCTGAAGGCCCAGGTTGCCCACACTCTGCAGCGCCTGGAGGACCATAAACACACGACATGTGCTCTTCCACTGATATCTTTCATCACGTCAGAGATCCGCCCACCGACAGCAGGTCTCAAAGTCAAAGATCAGAAGGGTCCCTGAGGGCCAAAGCGTGCTGGGAGGCTCTTTGTGTGGCCTCCACCCGGCCCCGGTAGGGGGTTAGTGGAGGTGCAAGAAGGAAGCCCCCATCGCTGCGGCCATCTCTGATGCTCCACTTTGAACCGCGGGCCGGTTGCTGCACATACAGGGGTAAAAATAGCCGCTCGCCGACTCTGTAGCGGATTCATGGCAACAGCCTTCCAGCACCATGGACAGCAACTGCAGAGCCGTGCGCCGGAGAGAATTTGAGGTCTCAACAACTAGCAAGTGATCGTGACATGCGGTCGCTATTTTTAAAGATATGGTGGGTGTTGATTCAAGCGACACTGGTGGGTCATTGCCGTTTCAAGGTGTGGTTAGCTCTCTGTCACAGTGTGCTAATGGCTTTCTTGCACTAGTCTGTCTAATCTGTCACACAATCTATATGTGACGCTGTATTTTTAAACCGTTGTGAAGAAGCGAAACCCTCTGCTCACTGCGTCATTGCTGAAACGGCAGCTTGTGTTTTGCGTGATCATCTGTTTGGCGCCGTGTGTCAAGTATTCACACCCCCTGAGCTTTTCTATACATTACAATCGCAATCTTTAATGCAAGGTTTTGGGATTTTATGTGATAGACTAGCACAAAGAGGAGTATAATTGTGAAGTTGAATAAAACTGATGTGTAGTTTTGAAGTTTTTGTACTTCTAAGTACCTCAAAAGTGTGAAGTTTTATTCAGTCTCTCGAATCAGTAAATTGTGAGCAGTAGTCACAGCAGCCACCTCTCCACAATGTCGCACATCTGGAGTTTTTGCTTCTTCCTTTATTCAAAAAAGTGCCAAGTCAATCGGAGCCTCTAGACGTTTTTCTTCCATCTTTAGTCCTTTGTAGCTCATCCAGATTCACATTAACTCTGTTCAGTTTCTCTGCCATTCCTGAAGAAAAGCATCCCCGCAGGATGTTACTGCCACCGTGTTTCACTTCGCATGTGGTGTCAGGTTGATTTGCAGTGTTGATTGGTGTTTGTGGTTGTGTCATACTCTTTCTGTATTCAGATGGTGCTCTGTGCTCTGTGGGCCATTTAAATAATTGGTTATGTTTTTTATAAACTAAACTGGACTTTAAGCTTCTCTACAACTTCCTGGTGTTGCTTACTAACATTTTTTTTAAAAGGCCTCTGAGGCCTCAGATGAAACGACACACAGGTGAAATCGGATGTTCATTACTTCCCTCCTTTAGGGTTTATAGGGTATATTTTGAAATTGTTCTTTGTAAAAAAAATAAAATTTAAGTAAGGAGGAACACTGTCTATATTTTTCTTCTACTTTATGTTGGTCTATCAGATACAATCCAAATAAAACACATTGAAGCTTTTGGTTTTAGTATGACACAATGTAAAAATTAGAGGAACTGATTCATATTAAGCCTTAACACTGACCCCATGGTTGGAATAATTATCAACATGATTATATCATTCTTGGTCGTTATCCTTGTGTTCCACCTCTCTGCAGACGTCCGGGACGTACAACAATTCACCTTTTGTTTTGTACTAAAAACGCCCACGTCTGTCCGTACCTTGGCGAGTAGCAACAGCGTCCTGCTCGTACGGGTGTCAGCGTGCTGGTCTCTCAGCTGGAACAGCTTAGGCGTCAGGATGGCAGGGGCAAAGAAACGCAGGAAGAAGAACCCGCTGATGGCGAGGTATTTCACATCCTGTTCGAATTAAAGTGAGTTTCAAAGAAAATTTCGTGAACTGAGAATGATTTCCCAGAGGATCTTTCCCAGTGTTTTAGGCGTCGGGCTCGACACTGACCTCATTCTCCGGCTCTGTGAATTGTTCCTCCACTCTCTTGTGCAGCTGTTTGAAGGCCACTCTCATGACCGAAGGACACTGATCGACAGAGCTGACAATGGATTCGATGATGCTGGTTAAATACGTCTGCAGCATCTCCACGCTGAAGTCCCGAACCTCTGCCTCTGACACGCCGCTCTTAAACGAAATCCGTCTTCAGGCACAAAGGCCAGATTTGGGAACACAGTAAACAGCCAGAGTCATTTTGTGCTTACATTTACTTGCAACATGTAAGAACTAAGCTGCTTTTATCCACTCTACACACAAGTGGTGGCCTCCCTGCTCTGCATAATTATGATAAATGTGCTCTGCATAAATGTAAGACACTGATATTGTGCAGATTGGACAGAGGAACACAGCTACTTTGTGTTAGACTGAGAATGTCAAAAGGGATACATTCAGTGGGAGGGAAAATGGGGGAAAAAGATTAGGATAGGCATTTCCAGTGCAGACTCAAAGGATGTTACACCCTGGATCTCTCTCTCTGTCTCTCTCTCCCTCTGTCTCTCTCTCTCTCTGCATGTCAGAAATAGAGACACATCTCAGGGGGCTCATGGTTGTTGCCAAGCAACACACCCTCCCCGTTTTTAAATTCTTTTATTTTTTTTAATTATTTCTTTTTATTTTCTTGTATGTATGTCTTGCTCTCAACCTCTTGCAGCAGATTTTCAACTTGAGCTATTCAGCAGCTGCACACATAAATCTGCGACTTGAAATCATCTCTGAACCTGTCCTGCAGAACGTTATTTAGACCAGAATCTGATTTTTTGCATTAGCGGTGTGATCCAGCATGATGTTTGCGGCAGGTCCGTTTTACCTTGTGCGGTTCAGGTCAATCTTACACGGGTCCAGCTCAATGTACTTCCTCTCATCAAAGATGCGATTGATGATGGGTTTCAACACTTCATGCAGATACAGCATGCCAACGGCCTGGCAGCAAGACAGCATTGTTTAATCAGAGTACCTCATTTACATCACTGGAACAGGGTTTGGCTTCAAAATGTGTAAAAGTCCTCCAAATTCTCCACAGTGCAGAAAGTTAACCGCATACAGTCAGACGCATTAGATGCGCATTTGCAGTAAAGTGCCCTGCAACAGCATTAAAACCTCTCGAGTTTTTTTTCTAATTTGGTCGCGACACGACAAGAAACTCTAATTTTTTGTTCCTCATATAGAAGCTCAGTGGGACTTGGACGTCATCTAAAAACGTAGAGCAAATTTGAAAATCATGTTAATGCAGGTCTGGCTGTATGTTAAAGGTCACTGTCCTGCTGCCTCAACAGGTGATCTTTCAGGATTGCCTTGCATGTAGTTTCATGCATCCACTCATCAATTCTACCTGCAGAAGAAAAGCATCACCATGTGCATCACCGTGTGCTACAGTGAGGGTCTGTTTCAGGTAGAATTGAATTTTGCCAATTTTACCTTCACAAAATGTGTAAAAATTTAAAGGAGAATTAAGACTTTTGTAGGGCACTGTAACTGAGACAGGAAATGCAATAACTGCAAACAGGGACAGAAGTGGGTTAGTCATAAACAAATCATGCGTTCAGAAAAAAAAAACACATTACTCTTGCATCAATAAAATAACATAGTTTGTCACACCTTCATGAACTGTTCCATGGCTTTGGAGGCAGAGAGTTGGAGCGAAATAAGGTGTTTGGATCAGCTGTGGAAACAAAACAAAGAAAATGTCCAAATTAAAGCAAATATAAGACAGCTGAATGAGTGATGCACAGTAGCTGCATTTACATCATTTAAAGGTATTTAAATGATTTTATTTTGCTCATGGCTCCTAATTTTTGAGATCTAAATCTTCAGCCCTGTATTGAAACTATTAACACTTAAAATCCCTCAGCAGCCACATTAACTGGGCTTGATTACGACCTTTGAACTTGAAGGGTTATATCAAGCTGAAAGCAAATCACACACAGCTTCTATATTTTCTGTAGACATTTCTAGGATATTCGTTTTGTTGCAGCTTAATCAGCCAATGCTGCTCACAAATAAAACAGCCCAGTCGAAAACGAGAGCAGCCCGACTTTGCTGCTTCATCACTGTAAATCCTCTTAAGTGGTGGTAGTAAAAAACGCCCCTGGTGACAGGACTGTGTTGTCAGGTGAAACATTGGCACCTCCAGGGCTGGCAGGACGGATTTCACTCCCACACAGAGGACGTACAATATGCTTTCCTCGCCTTGCCCTATGCTCCTAATTTTAATGCCCGCCTGTTCGCAGCATCTATTCCTGATCAAGCAGTTACCAGTTGGATCATGTGCAGTTGCTATGGAAACTTGGGCACTACACTTATTATCTCGAACTACACCGACGGAGCTTGAAATCCGAGCACAACTCTGTGTGAATTATCTCTGGGGGGGCTTACAGTGCGGAGGAAAAAAAAAACATGACTAATCCAGACCTCGGACAAGCCATGAAAAGACTGTTGGGGTGAGTAAATAATCGCCATCAGGGTGGTAAATATAGTGCCGGTGGGCTTTTACCGCCCACGCGCACACAATAACTGTGGTGTTCAGAGACCTTGATGTCAATTCTGACTTAAAACAGCAGCAACCTTTAGAGAGTCTCAGGAGCCGGAGCAAATAGCAGCAAGCTGGCAGGTTTCAGTCTGCAACTGATAAACTAACATGTTTACGACAACGATTTGGACAAGTCGAGGTAAATTGTTGAGCTTGTTTACTGGCAGACCATCAAAATGAATTCATCTTTTGCTGCAGTAGTCTGAGTCCACATTGATATTTGTAACACAATCCATCTTTTGGATTGTATTACAAAAGTTGAAACATTCAACTTTTGATTAATAGGAGAATGTTTCATTCCCTCCCCCCATAGAACAGCACTTTGTCTTTTCCTGTAATGTTTCATATAGTTGGTAAATACAGAGAGACCAGTTGATAACTCATTTTCAGCGCATTGGTAGAGTCAAACTTTTTTTTCTTTTTCTTTTAAATCTCTTGATGTTTCTTTAAGTTAAAAACACAGTAAGATTCCCAGACTCAAACCCACAGCATCACAGATCCTTCACCATACTTAATTTCTACATATTCATTATTTTCTTTAACAAACTAAGATGCTTGTTGTAAAAAAAAATAAAGAATTTTAACCATTTTAACTGCACATGTTTCATGTTTACATTTGTGATGGTAGAACTGGTCAGGCTTTTTCCTGGCATCCTTCTCTAGTCGACTAGAAGATACAGTAGCTTCATGTTCTGTTTTGACATGTGACCCAAACACAGACCTGAAAATGATTATTTAATCAAGAGAACCTGCAAACCAATGAACAGGCAGGTGTAGAACTAGAGAACATATGATGGGACAGCTGGGACAGAAAACATCTGAGCAACAAGAACACAGAAAAACTGGAGTGGAAAACCAACAGAGCAGATGAGGAGGAATGGGAGCTGACTGACTTACTGTAAAGCTGCTGGGTACAGTAGGTGATTAGTGACATGGGAACTCAATTACCTATCTACACTGCAGCAGGGTGTGGATCTGAACCAAGGACTTGAGGGAAAATGACTAATTAAGACAGAAATGAACACACAGGGATCCAGACAGGACATGAGGGGATTGTACTAAACAAAGAAAACTTAAACCAATAAAGAACAGAACACAGACATAGCAAAGAATCAGAAACTAATAAGTGAACAAAGTATAAAACACATAGAGTTCAAATCAAACATGAATCACAAATGAAACTCTGTTTAACTGCATATTTTTACTCCAGGAAACAGGAAGTTGGGGATTACTAATTAGAAGTTTCTACCAAGTGAATAAAATAAAAAATAGATATATTTAATTCCGTATATATTAACATGTATTTTAAAAAACTTCCAAAACTCTTGTCGCTGGTGATTATATTAATGATAGTTTCTTTAGTCTCTATATTTTTCAGTGTTAGTTTATGCTACTGCAATAAAGATGAATGCATTTGAAGGAGATTTACTAATAAACTGACAATTGTGTCCAGCACAGTCTGTGACGTGTTTAGAGCTTAAACGTTGACGTCTGAAAATCCAGTTCAAGATCAAGAATTTTCATTGTCATTATAAAACTACATTTAAATTGATGTTGAGACAGATTTCACACATGAAACACAGACAGAAACTAAAAGCACTCCCTTTCCTAGAGGACAACACAGTTTGCCTTTATTTACAAGAAAACTATTTAACGTCAAAGCTCCTTCTGCAGCATGCAACCAGTTACTAAAAATGTCTGCTATTTCTAGCTTCTTAATATTTTCAAACCTGTTTGTTCTTACTTGTGTGGTTGACCTCTCTGGTGTTAAGGTAATCGAGGAACGGTACCACCAGGCCCTGCCCCAGGTAGATCTTCACAAGAGTCATCGCGACATCCTGCCTGCTCTCCACCGTGGTCACCTCCTCCAGCATGGTCAGGGCGCTGCTGTCCTCCACCTGTTCAAAGAAAGACCCTCGTCACACCTTGAGGAACAACGCGCCTTTGGAAAACAGATAGACGGAAGAAATGAAACGCATGGAGCATTCTCTGCGGTCATGATGAAGGTGAACGAATGAGCATCCGTAGTGAGGACGAGCTACGATGCTGACCTCTGCGGGGGAGATTACCGACTCAACCAGAAGTTCAATAAGTGGCTGGTAGTACGTAGACGGCAAGATCCGGTCCTCCACCAGACGCACCTTCAGGCGCAGAGCTCCCAGCTTGCCACTGGAAACCATCAACCACAAAAGGATCAGTTCAAGAATGGGTTGAATTTCTTGCACTAACCTCAAACTATAATAAGTCCCTCCAAGATATTTAATATATTGTAATACAGAGCAAAGCCTTTTTTATCATAACCGCACTAAGCAGCATGCAAAGCCTAATAAGCCTGTGAAATTCACCTAATGTGACATCTCTTTTGCATTTCATTCTACCCTTTGTTCTAAAATTATCTCAAGAAACAGATGCTGTCGGAGGCCTTTGCCCTCCACCTGTTACTCTTCATTTAAATGCATGAAAGGGAGCACAGAGGTGAGCAACTGCCTGTCCTCCTGTGCATTGAAAGAAGAAAAAAAAACTACGAGCAAAATACATTCGAGGTGTATAAATACACAAAATTGCATCATTGCACAAACAAGCACACCCATAATCCTCACCTAGCATCAGCTTCATTGTTTCCCAGGGGCAGCAAACGAAACCAGCCCTCTAACACAGGTGTCTTGTGCAAAGAAGCAAAAGGGATTTCCACCTGTGTAGTAAGAGAATAAACAAGGACGCTACATCAGCCAAGATCACAGATGGTAGTTTTGTGTTGAGAAGTTTAAACATTGTATCATGTTGCAATGAGAAATTTCAGTGTGGGATGTTGTGGGATACACCAACAGTGGTGCATAATTGTAGTGGAAGGAAAATGATGCATAGTTTTTACATGTAAAAATCTGATAAGGATAAAAAACAAGGAAACTAAAAACAGGGCTGGAATAAACCTGCTAAAGAAGACTAGTTAGGATCAAGGCTCACAGGAAACTAGCAGAACAATAGGCAATGGCGTCTTATTATTGGTCCATCAGTAATAAGATAATACTCACAATAATCATAATATATACACCATAACCCTTGTGGATCAAAGTATGCCTAGTGAGCTCGGGAGAGTCAGCAACAAGGAAACCTAATCAATTCCCACATTACAAAATTATGACAAACCAAGTGAGTCTTAATGTGTTATCAAGTGCACAATTTGCTAATGAAGTGCGCTGGTTGTTTAAGTGCACAGACCAACAAGACCTACTCTCAGTGATGAACATGATGCAGACGCCTTCAACATATTCATAGAGCTTCCTTAGCTGAGAACAGAACACCAAACTTTAACTTGTTGCAAAGAGACGATGCCAAGCATGCTCCTCACACAATCCAGATAAAACACACTGAGAGTTGCAGTTGCGATGCCTTAAAATTGAACAAGGTTCAGTACCTATGGATTCAGTAACCTGCATCGTTTGATAGCAATCATAGCCTAAAATTGACCCTGACCTTTCCCAGAAAGTCGTTTTTTCCCACCATGTCCCAGTCCCAGACCTCCATGATCACAGTCCCCTCCTCATTCAGCTCCTCTGCGTCCAGCTCCAGCTCTAAGGTTTCCCCCCAGTGAGGGAACCGGGTCTTCTTGATAATCTACACCCAGACATAAAAGAAGGTCAGATAATACTCTAATTTTCCCAGCATGAAAATTATGCATAAAAGAACATACAGAATAGAAAATAAAACTTCCAACATAGCTCCTCTGTCACCAAAGATAGTTACATTATTAACTGTCTCAATAGTTAATGGAATATGCTGCAGGCTTAAGATGCAACAAAGGATACATATACAAAATAAACAAAGCTAAATGAAAATCAAAATATCTATAATTATCTCTGCATCTGCCTTACTGTCTAAGATGCTTATGACATACCATAGCATCTTAGACAGCCACTATTTACAAAAAAAAAACACCTTTTTACTCTGTGAATCTCTTGAATGCTGTACGCGTTACAGAGGTCATAGAGCTCACCGAGGTCTCCGCACTGTGGTTGTTGAAAATAATTCTTCCAAAAGGATCTGATGTTCCAGAAATGTCTCTCGGTGCCAAGTCCCTGTGGATATCAGCAGTGAAAATAACTCTCAATCTAACCTCTTATTTTATACAGATCGTAAAAGCTTCATCTTGGTATTACTTTTCTTTTTGGTTAAACTAAGAGCTGTCTCAGCTTTGTTGAAAACCAGTGTCAAATTGTGACTGGCAGACTGATCGGTGGCTGAGAGATTGGGACAGGCAGATGGGGCACTAAGTGGGGCGACAGAGGCAGTGTGACTCAGAAGGAAGTGATAGAGAGAAGGTTTCATCGCAGAAATAGTTATGGTGCGGTAAGACACTTTGCCCTAGAAATTCAACTATGTTAAAAGATGGTATGAACATTTGTTTCTAAATTATTTCTATTCTTTATTTTATGACAAATTTGCTCCTAAACTACATTCTTGTTCATTTGAGTTTGTGCTCCCCACACGAGCAGTGGCTAGTTTTTTTATTTTACCTGGCTTCAATGACCTGGCACCGCAGGCTGCTCTTCACGGTATCTTTAAGGAGTTCCAGACTCAGGTGGATCTCTCCTTGAACTTCCTCATCGGGGTCAACCCTAGTCAGGTTCATCCAGCTATCAAGCCCTGTGAAGACCACACAGACAGACAATGTTATTTACAACGGTTTCTAACATGGGCTGACAGTAGTGGGTGGTAAACAAACGGATCTTCAGTTGAATTGTTAAAGTATGAAGACTCTTTAAACTTTCATATTGTGTTATGTTACAGTAAACACAGGGATTTTAAATGGTAGATGGAAAGAAAGTAGTGCCTATTTTTACATTTACAGCAAAATGTTACCATTTATGATTTTTTTCATTTGTATTTTATTGTTATTATTTTAAGTTTCTTGAAGCTTTGGTCCTGTAGAAACAGAAATGATTGTCCATTCCTCAAAGTATTTCCACAGCATGATACTGCCGTCACCATGTTTACAGTGGATGTCTTACCGGTTATAATCTTCTGCCACACATAGCGTTTTGAAAGCAAGCCAAAGAAAACCAGTTTTGGTCTCATCTGACCGCAGCATCTTTTTAAGACTGTTTGCTGGCGTCCTCCGCACGGATTTCATTATACCACAAATGAGACTCTTCTTATAACTTTTTTTCAAGAATGGCTTTCAACATTAATCCATGAAGGCCAATTTGTTGTCCTGGTGGCATAGAGTGTCCACATTTTTACCAAGATGAGGGAGATTAACCCTTTTGCTATAGGCACTGATTAGTATTGGCTTATTTATGCATTTTATGTATTCCAGTAGGAGTTATTGTGACACTATGTTGAATTTAACAGACCATTTGTCTTCCTACACTCCATGTAAAAGAAAAAGAAAATAGGATTTGTAACAGCAAAGCAGATTAGAATATGTTAGATATGAGGAAGCAACACTGTTCAGATTACAGACTTGGGAATATTCTTTTTTTAGACTGCTTTCCAGAGATGTCGCCTCAGTAACCAGTCAGATTAGAAAACTACAATCAGGTTAGTCTAAGTCACAAAATTTAGACTAAATAAACATAAAAGCACTTCGAGTGATCTGTTTTTCATTCCTTTTCATTTCAGATACAAGTTTCAAAGAAAAAAGTGTCATCCCTGTAAAGAATCTTGTTCCAGAACTTGTTTTACATGTTTTCCCACAAAGCCTTATCTAACTCATCAGCCTGACCGAGACATAAAAGAGCCATTCAGACGGAGTCCTAGTCCATGTTGATTTTCACTTGCATTTGTTTCACCTGTTAGTGGTCATAATGTTATGCCTGACTGGGGTATGTGGGATTATGGAAGGAAACAAGAAAGAAAGAAAGGGGGAAAGAAAGAAAGGAGGAAAGAAAGAAAGAAAGAAATAAGCAAAGAAAGAAATAAAGAAAGAAAGAAAGAAACAAAGAAAGAGACAAAGAAAGAAACAAACAGAGAAAGAAACAAAGAAAGAAGCAGCACAAGTAGGTACAGACCTGAATGCACTCCTGTACTCCTGCCGACTCTAACTCTTCTGCAAGCTTTATGGCTGTGTTTAGATTGTATTTCAGTTTTTCAGAAACATCAAACAAACATCAAACCTGTGAAAAAAAACTATAAAATCAAGGCCAGGCTGTGAGAAAAATCCTGCGAGGGAGTCAGTGACTCAATACCGTCATGTAGTCATGAATCACTGGAATGAAGGCCGTGCCAGGTGGTTCTCACAAGCACCGTATCTGTATGCAGCAAACATAACATGATAAACTCCTCCGGTATTAGAGTGAAGCCAGTGCACTATCAAAGCGCTTCATGCGTTATACGCCATATGTTTGGCCAAGACATTGCAGAAGGTGTAACAGTTGATGCTGGGTAAACACTGGGAGCTGAAAGGGAAGCTTTCCTGCGAGGGAACCAGGCATTTTATGGTGTAAGGCTGTTTGAAATGCATTGGCTGTCTTCCTGGTTTATGATGCACAATGAATAATCCCAGGGTTTACGCAGATGAGCAGCAGGAACACGTCACAAAAAAAAAAATCCCAATAAATTTGTGGTAGGCAAATATTTCAAAAAGTGATTAATCAGCACTAATTAATCATGTACATGTGAGAGAACACCAAAAAAACATTCCCAGACTAAAAACGGACATTTGACTGTTCAGTGTCTTGGGAAATCCATGTATGTTTAACTTTTGACCTCCGGTCATGTTTTCAACATGAAGTTTATTTTGTCATCAGTCATACCTTTAGCTTGAGATCCAATAGCTTCTTTGCTCAGTGTGATCTTTCCAATAACATCATCGTGTCTGCAGAGTAGAATAAAACAAACAGATTACCAGGTAAATACAACTGCATTGTAGTTGTAACTGCCCTGGTATTCTAAAATAAAAAATAGCAACTTGATCTGGGCAACCATCTGTCTGATGATGCCTGTCTATTCAAAGCTTGTCTGTCATTTTTGTTTTTTTCCCAAAACAGTTGAGCTGAACTTGAAGTTCAGCTCATGAGCCAAGTTAAATAATGAGGGCTGTAAATCAAATGCCAGCCGCTGCCTGATACTAGGATGTTTAAGAATGAAGACGTTCCAAGCCTTCTTACCCAATCGTGTCTTCGTCCATCACGAGGAACGACAGTGAATGAAACCCCATTGGGAGGTGCAGCGTGTACTCTTCACCCCAGAATGGGTTGAGATTCTTCCACACTGTAGCGGTTCTGGAAAGAGACGTCCAACACGTTTGGTCGAGTTCATTTTTAAATTAATGCCTGAATTATGCACCTATAATGTCTACAGTGCTTTGCAGAACTATACATACTCCTCATACTTTTTCCCATTCATTCACTTTTTACCTCTTCTAGAATGTGGCAGCATGCTGGAGTAGCTCTGCTACTTTCATTCAGACTTTTTATTTTCTTTTTTAATAATTTCTTTTTCTGGAGGAAACATTTTTGAACAATTATTCTCTCTTGTACTGGATGGTGTGCAGCTGGAAAGATTTCTGGTGATACTTTTTACTTTTCGGCATTTGTAACCATAGAAACAAGGTGGTTTACAATCACGAGCAGCTATTTAACACTACAAAAACTGAAATAATACCTCAACTGCAGAAACAAATTTCAGATTAGTCGAAAAGAAGGTGTCAGGAGCAAAGAGTAGAGAAAAAAGGAGGGCGTTCAAGCCATCTTTTGGCAATGTGGTACTGTTTGCAAACAAGTTGGGTGAACTCCAGCCAGAGTATATGGAAAGCAGCATTATGTGGTTCATTGAGACATGGCTGCGGGATCAAGACCAACTCCAATGTCTCTGTTGATCGTCCTCACGATATGAGCAGGCAGAGATTTAAAGAGAAGCAGCAAAAGCAACAGAGGAGGATTAGCAGCGATCGTCAACAACGGATATTGTAATCCAGGACATTTTACTGTGAAGTGTCGTCTCTGCAGCCCAGGTAGCAAACTGTTAGCAGTAATATTTTGTTCATATTATTCACCAAGACAGTTCAAAAGTTTGATTTTGGAAACCACTTAAATCTCACTACCAGTTGTTGCAGGGAATGCAAGTGATATGATCAGTTCAGATGTTACTAAGCTACAGACACAACACTCCAGTGCTTTTTGTGGAAATATCTGGAGATTTTAATCACGCTTCATTCTCTGCTACATTTCCGAAGTTTCCACACTTTGTCAGTGCCTCTACCACAGAAAGCAAAACATATGATTTTGTTTTATGCAAAAGTTAGAGATCCATAAATCTGCAAATGCCTCTAATTACCTTTTAAGGACCCACAAACCTCACTGGACAAAGTCAGATAGCCTTCTTGTCTTAAATATAAGTCCCTTGCTTAGAGGCAGCCTGTAACAAAGAACTATGAGAAAATGATTACAAGAGGCTGAAGACGTCTTACAGGGTTGCTTTGAGGCTGCAGACTGAGGTTCCAGTCATGTGGAGATGAAATCAAGGTCATTACCGAGTGTGTGACCGACTCTAAACTTCTGCATGGACATCATCATACCAGCCAGCAAAGAGAAATGTTTCTCCAGTAACAAACACTTGACTAACAGTGACCTGAAGGAACTGCTACAGAAGCAACGTAAAGTCAAGATTAGAGAAAATAAGAAAGCATACATGAAGAAGCCAGAGAGGAAGCTCTAACAGAACCATATCAGAGCCAAGTGGTCAGGGATGGAGAAGGTCTTATGGTAAATACTTGTTGAGAAAGCTTCGGTCCGTCAGTACATCTCTTTTACAACTCTGTTGTGGAGAGTGCAATCTCTTCTGTCTTGATTTATCAGGGTAGAAGAATCAGAGCCGTGAACTTAGGTTTAGCTAGTTTACCTTCTTAGAGTCTATTTTCAGAAAGATATTCTAGGGACTATATATTGTGCAAAGAAGGGGTCTTCATAAAATGAAGAACATGATTGAGAACCCTGATCATCTTCTTCATGAGACAGTTATACAACAAGACTATATATTTTATTTGGATTTAATATGATAGACCAACGTAAAGTAATGTTGGTCTACTTGAGGCTCTGAAAGTCTTGACAAATATTGATATTTGATCTAAGCGATTCCATGAAAAGTGAGCCTTGATCAGAGTTTCATGTCCTTTACAGCCTTTGACAAGTATTTTTCAAGGATTGCTCTGTCTTTTAATCCATTTTCCCACTAACTTTAATCACCTTCAATGCCACTTCTGACTAAAGTATCCATGAAGCGGCAGAATGAAAGAACAACCCATAGTTTTCCTGTCAGATTCTGCGTGGATCTCTGTGGCTCTCCGTTGCCTTGGCCGCTTCACTAAGTAATATTCTTCCTATTCAGTCTTTCAGTTCAGGTTCACGGTGACATATCTTAGTAGTACGGAATGCCCCATAGTTTTTCCATTTTCAGATAACAGACAATGTTCCACATGTTTTTCAAAACTTATGATATTGTTTTCTAAACTAGTTCTGTCATAAGTATGACTGTAATGGACCCAACTGATAAGAATTCATGGAAAACATTTAAAAAGTCTTTATTAAAGGAATGAGGCAAAATCTCTGAAAAAAATCAAAAACAACATGAGTAGACTTGTATTTCATAAACAGGAAATAATTTGAGGGGGAAAACTCTGGTGCAAGCAAAGCTGGATGGAAGGATCTGACAGAACTAAAAAGACGAGAGCGTATCAATACAGGGACAAGTCACTTCATGACAAGGACCATGTGGTGGTTAGCTGATCTATTCAGCTGTTAGAAGTGTGAATCCAAGGGCTGAGAAACAGAAGGATAAGCAGCACAAATACGAGCGTAGCAACAAAATACATTGAAATTTGGAGTTGTAATGTGACAAAATGTTCAAAAGTTCAAAGGGTATGGATATTTTTGTGAGACAACATAACTGAGGAGGTGTAACAAAAAGATTTGAAATTGCACTAACTAGTAATGACATGTGGCATCACACAACATATAATATATAACAACAAAGTTATATATCCTAATAACGACGTGTTAATTTGATGCAAACTGTCGACAGCTTTAAGTGGAAGCTTTGCTATATTAACAGAAAGCTTCCAAGTTAACCATCCCAACGTGACTGAGAAAGGATCGAGACATACACAACAAAGTTCCTGATATGTTCAGAGACCGAGTTTCAGATGCTCAATAGAGGTTAATTTGCAAACTTGAGTCAAACCATTGCTGCTTGCCTGCTGTTTGATAAGAGACCCCCAGCCCAAGTCAAAACAGCTTTGGTCAAAGGTTATATTTAATTAGTCCAAAATGGAAGCTGTTCTACTAGAGGAATAGTCTTAAGCTTAAAGCTGACACTGCATAATGAATGCCTGCTAATAAAAAGATTTGTTGTATTTATTGCAGATCAATGTTTGCGACCATCAGCCTGTGACTAAGATTTCAGATGCTGAATAGTTCACATCTTGGGGTCACACACACTCAGGTATTAACCGAATAAGTCTAATAATTTATTTTCTAATTTTTTTTAAAACTGGATTACTTTTGTGCGATTTTGAGAGCATTCAAACTATTTGGGAAAAAGTCAGAAGCCCTATAGATGAAGACTAATTAAAACAAAACATTAACACAAATGACAGCCTGGGAAAAAAAACACTGTCATAATGAGCATGGAAAGAGTTTTGTGTATCTGTTGTTTCCCAGCACAATCTACCAGGCTCATCATCCTTGGAAATCACACTCAAGAGTCAACTGCCCAGTAACACAGCAAGTGAAAGATAATGTGAGTGCCTGCAGTGAAACACTGAGCAGTTTTCAACACTCCAGATGGAACAACAGTCATGCTTCTCATTTCCTTACTAAGGTTCTTGAATTTTTTTTATTTTTTTTTTTAAGATTATCAATAAATCTCAAAGACACATGTAAAAAGGTGTATTCTCTCATCTCCCCAGTAGTTTTCTTTTCTTACAGGTGCCCCCTGTAATAATTGATGCATGCTCACCATGGTTACATAAGGGTGTTTAAAGGCCAGAGCAGTATCAGGTTTTCTAGCTGTGTTGAACGGACCATGCTGTGGGCGCTTGAACACACCTTCCACATGGGTTACATACATTTGTAACCATTGTACTATTTGTTACATGCTTACTAAAATATAGCATGTAATAAATTATGACTCAACAGACCATTTTGACTAGATTGCTTATGTTTGTAAAGCAGAAAACTTGTTTTTCCTTACAGAAACCTTATGTTAACGTTGATTGAAACGGACAGAGCTCACCTGGCCACAACTTCATTGTCAACTTTAACGATGCAGTAAGGATCACTCGTCCCAGATCTGAAAATTAGGAGAAAACGTTGGCAGGATGATCGCATAAGTAATTGATTAAAATACATTTCCTTTTTTCTTTTTAATGATGCTCAGGTCAATACGAGCAGGTAAACATAGTTGTTGTTGGGTTTTTTTTTTCACATGTGGTTCTTTGAATCTATTCAAATGAGAAACCAACATAGACTTCTTCGGAAACCAAATTTTAGACCTAGGTTATTTTATCAGGTAAGACTGCAACACAGAGGCACATGCCATTCAGAAATTACTTACACGTCTTTGGCCGGAAGGTTCCTGCCCTCGACAATCCGAAAATAAAGAGACGTATTTTTGGCCATTTTCGCTCCGGTAATTTATTTATCCGCCGAGTATCTCTTATGTTGCCATGCGAGCTGGTATAAATATCCCCCCTGCCTTTCTGCGAGTGAGTTTTCTCCGTTTCATGACACCTTCGGCTCGTGACGGCGCGGCGCTCTGCCCACCAGCAGCGCGCGACCCAGGCGCGCTTCACGGTCCAGTCAGAGGAGCCGGTTAAAGCCGCGAGCTGCAGTCCACGGTTGTACCAAATAATTCAGTCCATGGATGGAGTGAACAATGCGAGCCTCGGTCAATCCGAGAAGCTTTTAATGGGGTTTAAATATAGTATTGATAAGATGAAAATTTTTAAATAAAATCAAATAAACGGGTTTAACTGCTTGTTTACAAAACCTCAAGGCGTGGTTCTCCTTTTTTCTGCGAAGTCAGAAACTCCTTTATGTTTCCGGGATAAAAATTACAACTTAGTTCAGGTAACACTATTTGTAGAAGCGTCTGCGTAAAAGTCGTAATACATTTTAGACAAGAAATTTGAAGCTCCAGTCCTTTGATATGAAGCGCCATCTGTCGACCATTTGTATTGAGTGCCAAAAGTTGAAAGCAATTAAGTCTGTAACAGCTGCTATAACAGCGCTTTGGACTCCAGAGGGAGCTGTTAGGAAGATAGATTGAAATTCAAACGGTCACTTATAGCTGTTATCAAAAAGCCTTATTATAATTGAAGAAAGTCCGTATACTTGAGGAAAACATTTTCATGTGACTTTCTTTATCCCACGTTTTTTTTTTTTTTTGGTTGGACTTTGAGTCTAAGAAAATATTGAAACAAATTCTAACAAGTTGTAAGTTTTACTTTCAAAGCCCAACTTTTTGTCTTCCCTAATTGCAATTATTAGATGCGTTACAAAGTCACAATTTTGGAGTTCAACACCAAAATGTGGACTTTTGGTAATGAACGAGGTCAAGTCTTTCATCAAGGAACAAAGTCAAAAAATATCAAAATATTACATGAATAAAGGAACAACAATGACAATAATTGCATGTTTATAATATTAAAATGTTAAAATTATAGAGAAACATGAAGTGCACATGAACCAATCTAACACTCATGATTGATATGTAACATATATAAAGAAAGAAAGCAGTTGAAAGAAAAAAGTTTATATTACTTCAAAAGATATGATATTATATATGGAAAAAGTATTCATAAGTTCATTCAGTTCTCATTGTAATAGTTAAGGTCCATGGAACCTTTTTCCGGTTTATGATGCCACATCTAGTCCAGTAGAGGGCGGCAAATACACTTATGCAATGATTTCCAAGCACCAAAAAAAATCAAAGAAGAAAAATCTCAACAATTACAGACAGGCGGGTTTACAGACAGCTATTTTTGGGGTCCTCCTAGATTAAACAGAAGTACAGTAAAAACAACCAGTCTGTTTCGGTATATTAAATAGATTTGTAAAATTATTCGGGTTTTAGTAACGTAAGAAAAAAATAATAGTTTATATCCATGGTGTTGTAAATTACTTCAGCGATGTTCCTCCTTAAAGTTTAAGCCATGAACAGTAAAATGGTGTTAGCTGAACTTGGTATCGTCCATTATCTATTTTGACCAACGTTTCAAGCAGTTGTCGTATTTATAGTTCAAAAACATGGATGCGTATCCCGTAGTCGCCGACAGTGATTCAACAAAACTGCAGGAGAGACATTACTACTTGCTATCCGAACTGCAAACTTTAGTCAAAGACTTACCAAGGTATGTTATCCTCTCTTCACTACAGAATAACTAAAGTTACTGCTTGAATTCAATGGAGCTCGCCTAACTTAATTAGATGTAGTTTGTCACCTATAAAAAAAACATATAATTTCTTTTACTACTTTGTTTAAAATATTTATTTATCGAAACTAAAATCTACCAACAAACTTGTAAATGTAATTTAGTGTCAGAACACAGGCAGGTTTAAACGTGACTTTTATGACTTATTCTTTTTCCCCCCCATTGATCGATCAGCTCCTTCCAGCAGCGGCTGACCTACAACACGCTGAGCGACCTGGCTTTGGCCCTCATTGATGGCACAGTATATGAGATTGTGCAGGGCCTCCTGGATATCCAGCATCTGACAGAGAAGAATCTGTACAACCAAAGGCAGAAGCTGCACTGTGAACATCAAGGTCTGTACCAGCCGTACAAAACGTAGTCAAAAACAGATTTTCATAAAAAATTATAAATCAGATCCTTACGCCTGTGTGATTACACAGACCTACTGGTTTTTTAATGAGGAGTTTTGTATTGTTTTTTTGCCTGCAGCTTACAAATAATTTTTAACTGTCTTTTTTTCTCCCCTAAGCACTCAAACAAGATCTGGTTCGAAAACACAAGGATGCGTTACAGTCTTGCAAGCCGCACAACCTTTCACTTCTCAAGACAAGCCAGCAAACTGAGCTTGAGGTGAGAAATAAGACCTCAGTTGTTATGTTCACTCTGAGGAATGCCAGACTGTTATGTATATGATTTTTTTGTTTATGGGTTTCAGGCTCTGGAAGTTCGGGTTCGCGAGGAGCAAAAGATGATGGATAAGAAGATTGTTGTAGAAATGGACCAAAAAGTGACTGACCAGCAGAACACCTTGGAGAAGGCAGGAGTCCCAGGGTTTTACATCACCACTAATCCTCTGGTAAATGTTCTTATTTCTTTCTGATTCACTCTAAATAAATTTTTTTTAATGAGTCAAACATCCATCAGATGCAGATTTATATCTTCTCTAACTACTCTTCGACCAATTAGGAGCTCACAATGCAGATGAACCTGCTGGAACTGATTCTCAAGCTTCAACAGAAGGACTCGCAAGCCGGACTGCTATGAGAAAGATGTGCCAACAGAGACGGTGTTTTCTATTTTTGTCATATACAGAAGATCAAAACAAAAAAAAGATGTGATCAAAGATTTGGATATATCCTGGAAGAATTAAGTTTTGGCCTGAAGGACAACAGTGGGACACTTTGACAGACCATATCATAGTTAAGAAATGATAAAAGTGGGACTAATTCCTGTTGTAAATGTTCTTAAGGACATTTTGCCTGTTATTTTGTGCTGCAACTTAAAGCAGGGGAACAGTTTGTTAAACACTTATGTATCTCTCATTCCCTTTCTGAGAAATACACACAGTTTTGAGTATTTTCAGTTTCTTTTTTTTTTTTGCACTAATCCACAAAACTTACTTTGTCCTATGTGCACTTGGAAGTTTCATCTGTTATTAGTTTATGATCTGGTCTTATTGAGTTTAGTGTTATAATGACACATGTGATCTTTCTTTAGTTGTCAGTAAAGTTATGTTTTGGAATTATGTTCCTGATGTGTGTTAATCTACTGAGACTGTGAAGAATAAGTCTTTAGGTTAAAGTTTTTTTTTTATTTCATAAATAAAAGGCAGCTTGGCAAAAAATGGTCAATTAATAAAAACTGCATGTCACCTGAAGAATTGAATCACACTTTTGAAAGACCCATTTTTTCTGCTTCCTAAAGTGGACATTGTTAATATGAGGAATAATCCCATCATCTGGATAAACCCTAAGTAGAAATCTGCTTAGTAGAACTGAAACCTGTTCTCTATGTACCACAAATATACTGCTAAGCACAAAATTATATTTCTGGTAGATTTGTGTGTAAATTATTTTAGATTTAAAATGTCTTTTACCTTAACCTACATGTTTCTTCAGATTTAAAGGGTCTTAAATGTGTCAAAATACAATCTTCCACAGATTATCAGCAAAAAAAGTTGCAATGTCCGTGTCTTGCCTGACTGGAAGAATTCACAAGCATTGATAATTGTGAGTGTGTGGGGAAAGTCAAGAATCTACACAATTTCTGCAGCCTGTGCTGTTCTAAGGCAGATCTTGACAATATATCACTAAGCGTCTCTAATTCATCCCGGTTATTCTGGAACAGATGCTTTCATCGACCTGGCAGGTGAAAAACTGCAGCTCCCTGGTCAAAAACAAAAGAGCCTAGTCAGGAACTGTCACCATATTGCATATCAAGGTGGTCATATTAAACTGTTTGGCATTTTGGACTGGAAATGTCTACTTTTAATTTAACTTAAAACTTGCCCACTTCCATTCCTGAGCAAAGGTAGGATACATAATGCATGTTGTATTCCGCTGCCACGCATAAAAATGCAAGAAAACTGCGGGTAAGGATTATCTCTACTTGATAATCTCTTGAGATTAAACGTTGGAGCTCATACACTGACTTTGTGGAAGTAGTTTTGAGAGAACGACTATATTTTTCTCCTTTTAGTCCAAACGGAGGCGCTAATGCACCTCTAGGGTGGTTTGACAGTTGCCAATGAAGCCAGAAGCAGCAGCAGGAAGACAGCAGCGGTACTGAGTTAGTTCACTACTGAGGCTTGTTTCCTCGTCACTAGCTGTTATTTGGCTACATAAGCTACATACCTATTTGCAATGACTGCGCCGGGTGTCTGGTTTTTCTCAGTAGCAACGTCGGAGCTACAATGAAGGTGCACTTTTTAAAATGTATCTGTTGTCCATAGCAGCAATTACCTAACGGCGGCTAATGTAACGGAAGCCCCGGCGGAAATCACAGCGGCCGGAGCTACATTAGCCTTTAAAATGCGTCGCTTATGCGTGAATGACTTTTTGGTGATTTTTTTTTTTTTATTTCTTACTCATTTATATGCTTTGTTGTTCTGTTGTAGTAAGCTATTGTTCATTGCTGTTTTCTTTTTTACTTTGTAAAAAAAAAAAAAAAAAAAAAAAAGGTCACTCTGTATGTAATAATGCATAACAATTCTCTTGAAGCAACACATGGGTTGTTTTTGTGGGTTGCAGTGTTTAAACACCGAAGCTCGGACAGCAGCTTCTTACTTACACTTACGAAGAACATCTTCAGAGTTGACATGGAGTGACGCACCTATGAGATGAAACTATGTTGCCGTGTGTCCAGGCTGGGGCTTCGTCGGTGTGGGCTTCATGCTGTGGTCTGCTGAGCGAGGTCATGGGTACCGGGGCCGTCCGAGGCCAGCAGCCCGGGCTTGGTACCGGTGCCGGGCCCTTCCGGTTCGCCCCCAGTGCGGGATACTCCACGTACCCGCCCAACAGCTCAGGGAACCCCGGCCCTGTTTGCAGGGCTTGTGGACAGGCCTTCTCAGGCTTCAGGATTAAGGTAGGGCTCATTAGAAAATGTTTAAGCAATAATAATAATTTAAAAAGGCTTGAAATAATACCAAGATCATAGGTGACACAAAAGTAAAGACCAAGACGGCTAGAATAGATTAACAGCTAAAAATTCTGGGTTAGTTTATTTTTAATCTGTTAGTTGGATATACCTTTTGCTGAGTGACTGAGATAATAAAGCAGCTCAAACAGGCTTGTATGGAAGGAACAGTTGATGTCGTCAATATTTAACAATTTTAGGAGGGGAGGGGAATTTCTATGTCTTCCAGCCTTGTTCTAATTGCTCAAATGTGTTGAAGCAGGAAAAGAAAAAACTAAAACAGATACTGCAGGTAATTAGCATGGATTGCAGCTGTGTAGAAACGTAACAAGTCTGCACAAAACACTTTGATTTCCTAAATGTTATCTGTGCATTAGTTGTTTTGGACTAAACGTAAGAGATTAGAACTGGAATGAGTTACTTAAGAGGTTTTGAGAAGATCAGAGTTGGTGTTAATACCCTGACAGTCTATGTTCCTCTAACTCTCTCTTTCTGTCTCAGCTCATCCTCATTTTCCTATGAATTTTGCTCTCCTGTAGATTTTGTTCTAACCGTGACGCTACAGTCTGTTATCTCAAACGTTTGTTTAAAGATTGTCATGAAATAGGACAGTTACAGGGTTTTGCATATGTGTCCTGCAGCACTGTTTGGTTATTTGCCTTTTTAATGGTGCACACTGGAACGCTGTCTAGATCCATAATGGGTCCTTGTATGTTTTTATGAAAAATGTACAAATTAATACATAAATTCAAAAACAGAGAAAAGGTTTTAGAGTTTTGGAGAAAAAAAGTATTTATCCTTGTGAGCTAATTGGAAAAGCAAACAAATCTTAAGCATAGACTTTAAATTTATGACCAAATATTAGGGACTGGTGACAATTTTTGTTTTCCAATTACAAGAATAAAGTTGTAATAACACAAGAATAACATTGAGAAATCCAACACAAAAAATTAGAAAACTTAAAATGAACAGTCTTTAGCATCTTGTGTTTTGGTTTTGTAGATAAGAAAGTATTTAATCTTTTAACGCATTAGCATCAAATCATCATCAATAACTGAACTTTGAAACAATTGAGCAAACAACTGAATATTTCAAATAAACAGTCACACAGACTGAGCTGGTCTCGTCAGACCTTCATAACTCTAGAAACTTAAAAAAAAATAATAAAATGATTTTTCTCTATTTTAAGACGTTCTCCTGGTAAAATTGCGTCTTTATTCTGCTAATATTAAGACGAAACGCTGGTAATTAAACAAAAATTCTGGTAGCCTAATGTTCCGTCGTGTAACTCACAGTAGAGATGATACAAATAAGTCACTTTTTGTAAAATATTTTCAGTTGTAAAAGAAAGCGAGACAAAAAAAATTAAAAATTTGATTAAAAATCCAAGATTTTGTACTGAAGCCATGTGAGTCACTGAGCTCTAACTTCCGGTAACAGTTCAGATGTCTTAAATTTTCCAGCTTGGTGTTTTCACCTTGCGTCGATATACTCTCTCCGTCTCCCGTTGGACTCTTGAGTTTTACGGCTGCGTTAAAGTTAAACCTGTGTGAAAACGTCCGGTGTGCCTCACCTCCGTCACCCCGGCTTGTCGTTTCCTTCCCGCTTTGCAGTACACTTGCTGCGACTGCAAGAAGAGCTTCTGCTCGCTGTGCACCGAGGTTCTGGAGAGCCTACGCATTTGCGCAACCTGCCATTTGCTGAAGGCCACGGCGTTCCACCGGCCGCGGCTCATGCGTCTGCCAGTGAGGGACCTGCGTCAGTATCTGCTGCTGCGGAGCATCTCCACTGACACCTGCAGGGAGAAGGAGGACCTGGTCGATTTGGTCCTCTGTCATCGAGCTTTTGAGGTGGAGGACGAGGAGGAGGAGGAGGAGGAGGAGGAGGAAGATGAGGATGAGGACGAAGACGAGGAGGTGGAGGACCCTAACACGGCCAGCCTCCTCTCTCACATCCATCGCACGCTAACAGATTCCATGGCGCCGCCTGCCTCGGAGCTGTCTGCTTCCACGCTGGAGGAATCGCTCAGCAGGAGCGAAAGTCCTGAAACCAACCAGGTGAGAAACCAACCGAAGAGCTTTACAGACGCAGCTCACCTCTGAACTGTCGGGATTCGCTGTGAGCGCTTGCACACGGCCTGCTTGTGGAGTCGTTAGTCTTGTCTGTGAATGGAAAGTGCCATGCACTTTTTGTTTCCAGTTCACCCAGTAAGCCGGGGAAAGGAGTGCGTCACCCTAACCTACTGTGATCTGGCACTTTCTCAACTGAACATTGTTTTCCTGCAGGACTCAGATGAGACCACACCAGTGTCGCTCCTTAACCTGGACTCCAATGAACTTGTTACAATATAAAAACAGATTTCAAGTCCTGATTTTTTTTTAATTATTATTATTATTGTTTCTAAACTGAAACAAAGCAGACATTTTTGTGTATAACAATGTTTTTGTTTTTAATTTGTTTTGTTTTGGGTTTTTTAGACGAGTCCTCAGACACGCCATGGAGCCGGAGCGTCAGTCTCTGACATCTCCAGCGTGAGGGACATCAGGGGCCTGTCAGTCAGGCAGCTGAAGGAGATCCTGGCAAGGAATTTCGTCAACTATTCCGGGTGCTGTGAAAAATGGGAGCTTGTGGAGCGCGTCAACAGATTGTACAGAGAAAAGGAGAAGAATACAAATACAAGTAGGTGTTTACTTGGCTTTTGGTCACACAACTTTCCTTATTCAACATCATATTAGGGCCAGAATGGGGCATCATACAGATCACAATGTACCAAAACAGAGATGAAATAATGTCAAATATTTCCTGAGATCTGATTGGTTAACTTCAGACCAGCACTGGGTAAGAGCATATAATTAAGAGCCAAAGTTCTGTTTGAATGCATACAAAAATTGACATCAAATTGTTAATTCATACACAGTTATTTGACTATCAGCGGTTTAATTTATTCCACGTCATGAACGTTATTTTCTCACTCGCGTTGCAATCGGAAAGTATTCACAGCGCTTCGCTTTCTCCATGTTTTTATGTTGTAACCTTGTTCCAAGTTGCATCGATTGAGTTGATCTCTTTCCTCAAAATCCTACACACAAATACCCAGATGCAAACAATGTGGGGAAAAAGATTCAGTTTATTTGCAAATTTTATAAAAATAGGAAACCAAGAAATGCCATTTCTGTAATCTGTCACAGCTGGATGTTATGTTAATGAGATAAAATGTGGAACAATCAAAGAGCAGTGAATATTTCTAAGATGCGCTGCAAGCCTATTGGTCTGAAACACTGGCTTCCTGGCCACATTAACCAATCAGGTTTCATGCTCTACAGGAACGGTTGACGTTATTTCATGTGGACAGCAGCACACAGAATCCTGCACAATTATTGTAACTTTTAAATGAGTAATTCAAATGTTGAAAATGGCACATCCAGTGTGATCTGCAGTTCAACATTCCCCTTACCAGGCGGCCGCTGTGGCAAGGGGTATTTATGTTTCTGCAGTGTAGATATCTTTGATTATCAGCGCTGGATGGGAGGATCCTGTTCCTAACCACAGAAACTTCATCAATCTTTTCTCTTTCTCACATTTTGTCCTGTAGGCGGTGACATTATCTTGCCATAAATTTACACAGATAAGAAAAAAAAAAAAGGATTATTCGTGTAGCTTTTTATTTTTTTTGACGTCATGATAAACTTTTCTCATGCTTGCTTTACTCCTCCTGCTGTAAAGTGATGGCCTTCCCCTCTCCTCTCTGCAACGGTGCCATCAGAGGTAAGGTCATAGCTCATCACCGTGGTCAGGTGTCCCACCTCTGCCTGGCTTCTCATTCTCGCTACGTGTGTGTCCGTTGTGAACCCGTCCTCATCCGCTATCCATCCGTGCCATTCGTCCTGCTGAATGGTATTCACTCTTGTGTTGCCACGGAAAGCAAATATTCTTTTTTTGTTGTTTTTTTCTTACCTATTAACACAAATTTTGATTTTGTGTTGAGCTTTGCGGTCAGGTTCCCTCCGTCACCGTTTGTGTCGATCGTCTGAAAACCTCATTGATCACGAGGCGCCTGCTCTCTTAACAAGCAGCTTGTTTTCAGTAAAACTTTCCTGCTGACCTTGTGTTAAGCCAATGCTGGAATGAATATTTTTGACCTTTACGCAAAAGTATGCACACATTATACCTTTAGAAAGCATTCGTAGCGCTTGACTTTTACAACCTCAAATGTAAAACGTAATTTGAGATTTTGCTCAAGAAATCGACAAAAGACAATGCAGAGTCGTGCAGTGGAGGTTTAACACTGCAAATATTACAGCTTTTCAACATTACTGCCAAGACATTTTATAACGACAAAGAATTTTGAGGCCAAATACCAACTTTCTTCTTTCTCTGCACTCGGATCCAATTACAGGAATTGCGATGTCGCCATAACTGTTAACGCCTTGCTGATTATAGATTTTATTTCACACTGATGTGCTAATAAAATCCAAATAAAAGATATTAAACTTTCTGGTTGTAATGTTAACAAATCGTGGAAAACTCCATAAGCACTTCAGTGAGGTGCTGAAATGCAGTTCAATTTATTTCATTTCCTAATGCTTAATTTATTTCCACCGTTTTAGTTTCCTTCTCTTTTTTTTTTTCTCTCTCTCTCCGTTTTTCACCTCCCATTTCTCCTCCTTCTGTCCCCGCGTCTCCAGACGGTGAAAAGTGTCCACTGACGCAGCAGGACGACAATCTGTGCAGGATCTGCATGGACGCGGTGATCGACTGCGTCCTGTTGGAGTGCGGTCACCTGGTCACCTGCACCGACTGCGGCAAGAGAATGAACCAGTGTCCGATATGCAGGCAGTACGTTGTGAGAGCTGTGCACGTTTTTAAATGCTAATGCACCACAGACTTGAACCCCCCCACCCCCTACACCCCCCAATTCAGAAATGCAGCTCATAAAGTTTGAATCCTACAAAAAAAAAACTCATTTTCAGATCTTTATATTGACGGGAGTCTTCGATGGTCATTCGCACGCAAGAAAATAATGATTTCTTTTTTTTTCTTTGTTTTTTTTTTTTTGTGAATTTGACTTTGACCAAGTGGTTTTCGTTTTCTACTGTATTTCAAAGCAAAGGTTGCCGGTCAAATTTTTGTTGTTGTTGTTGTTGTTGTTGTTGTAAACATCCCATCCTTACTTCTGCCTGCAAACTGTAGCTCCTCCTCAGAAATACGACTCTTTACCCGCGGCTGCAAGCGAACACGTATCTTAGTAACGACTTGCACTGAATCTCGGCAGACGTGTGAAAGGTAGGTGCCAAAGGACGCCAGTCGCCTTGTTGCTTCTCCTTTTCTCATCTCCTTCCCTCCGCTGCGGGATGACACTGTGTTAATGTTTCAGCATGTTGGATCGGAAAGCACTTTGCTCACGCTCCACGCTAATGCAGCACCACTCACAACCCCACCGCACCCCAAGACAGCTAATAGTGGCTCAGATAATGTGCGCTTCTTCCTGTATGCCTGATGAGAGACGCTAATTAGATGTTTTTCTTCTTCTCCTTCTTTTGAGATGTTGTTTGCAGTTTTAAATGTAGCGCTGCGCAGTCCTCAAAAGACCACATGCTCTTACTTGCGACTGATTTATGGTTATGCTCTGTGAGGTCGATGCATTATTAATTCCGTCGATTTCCTCCGCCATAAAGTAAGTGCTTGTTTCAGTGCGCTGCCCGTTCCAACGTCCACGCGACGTCTCGCCGCGGCAACGGCCGACGTCTGTCGCCTCTTGTCCTGCCTCAGTCCGCAAACAGGAGACTCAAACCAGACTGGTGCTAACTCATCCAATCATCTTCCCCGTTTTCTAGCAAGACGTTTTTCATGTGAAACTTGCATTTTCTTAAGTTGCTGGAATGAAATTTTTTTTTTTTTTTAAGTTTCTCACATATAAGACGACTAATGAAACCATTTTGAGTGATGTGAAAGTATATCCAGATAATGACTTGTACATATATCAGTCTGTATAAGATGTACATAGCTCTATTTTTCCATTTGGTTTGAATTGTGTGCGAAAATGTTTATTTTTTCAGGATTGTGTTCTGTGATGTGGCCTGAAATGTGTTGGATCTTCTTTGGTTGACTCGAGTTTTTCTTTGAACCGCAGCATAACAAGAAGCTTTACTATTGTTCTCTCTGTAGTTTCTCCCTCCCCTGCTTTGAAAATAAAATAAAATAAAAAAAGACACTCGCCACTGTCACAGTACAGATGTCCGGAGCAAATTGCACTTTTCTGTTACAGAAGGTATAATCATGTACAAGGTATGGTCTTTGTATTTGCAGATGTTGACATTTATATTATGGTAAATTAAAGATTTTAATAAATGTCTTCTCTTTTTTTCTTTTTTTTTTAACCATTGTGCATGACTTGCAAGAAACACCTGTGCTTTTCAATAAAGTCGTTTGTTTCTGAAATGAAAAAAAAATCTAATTCACACCACACTTTTTTTCATAATTTGTTTAACCACGAGTTTGTAATTGACAGTATTTTTTTCCTAATAATTTTAGAAGTGTAGAACAGAGAGCACTTTAAGAAAAACTCCCTGTCAAATAACATCTGGGAAAATATCTATAGATGTATTTTAATCTTGATTTGACTCAAGTTGCCTTATTGCGTTAGCCATCCAGTAAAGATTAAATGTTAAACTCGGTTTTCTCTAGTGGCCTAAATAAAGCCTTCCTTGCTCCAAGTTGGTGAAGTCGTTAAACTGCGCTGTCAGCATTTGCAGAGCAACAAGTCATGTAAAATGCAGAAGCAGCATATTACTAGCCAATTGTAGCGTTTCACTACTTTGAGGTTAACAGGCATTTGTGTAGCTGTCTATGTTTTGCATCAGATGACTAAAGTTGGGTTCGAGTTTTGTTTTTTGTCTTTTGGCTTGACCAACTTAACGCATTTTGGAAAAACAGAAGTCAAGCTCGGTGACTGCAGAAGAAACTGGGTTTTGTGGTGGTGGAACAGTCTTGACTCATGATCCTCCCACCGAGCCTGGCAGCTCAAGATGTTTGAGGTTTTGCCAAACTTTTGCTTTCTATGCCTTCAAATGAAATGTGTCGTTTTGTTTGTGTGGTGTTTTTGTTTTTCTCTATAGAAAAGGGAAATGAGGAGACTTTGGAAATATGGGAGTTCAAATTGTAAATCGCTTCTCAAGCAGACATCTTTGCCTAAAGCTAAAAGATCTCACTCCTGCTTTCTTTTTGCCTTCATAAAAACCTGACTGATCCTCAGCTTGCTTCCACAGCTGCTCACATTTACCATTAATCGGTTGCACTTAATGAGTAGATCCAAGCCATTAAACGTACCACAGCAAGTTCCAGATGAGCCACACTCACTTTTAGTAGAAATCTCAATCACGTTCTGGTGTCGACTCATGCTGGATTTTACTGTTCCGATTTTTTTTTTTTTTTTTTTTTTGACAAATGGAGGAGTTTGCGTAAACCACTTGGTTTTCCAAGCACATTTAAAAATAATCTGTGCATTTTAAGTCAAGGCCATTCTGGAAGCTCGATTATAGACACACCATCAAGTATCACTCAAATATGGTGACGGGACAAAAGTTGAGGCATTTGGACACGATGACGGTAAGTTTGATTGAAAGACTGTCAAGTGGCGGCATCATGCTGAGGGTCTGGTTCACTGCCAGCGGTGCTGGTGCCACAAACCAAGAACTAAACAGTGGAAACAAATGAAGATTTTAAATCTGATTAGTGGAACCAGTTAGCAGCTTAAAGTCCAGATCAAGATTCTGGAAAATCTAATTAATCGAACGAGCTTCACAGGTTTCTGATAGGAAGAAACTTAAATGTACAGCTGAAATTAAATGCTAACTTGTGATTGCAAACCAGGAAAAAAAATGTTTTCTGCATTGTTCAGAGGACATTGCAGAACTAAATATTAATTTGGCTTTTTGCCTAAATTACCCTCAACAATGCAGTGGAAAAACATAATCACCATTCCTAGATGTAGGACTGACTTGTAATAAAATGAGTTACATTTTGAAGTAAATCAAATATTTATTATAAAGTGAAAGACAGGAAACCTGCACTTTAACATGTTTGTATTCTGTAGCTTCAAGCTCAGCATCGGCCTAGTGAACATTTAAATACAGAAACCTGTAAACGGATGCGCCATTTGGGGGTGTTGCCACTAAATACATCCGTAATATATAATTTACTATATATATATATATATATATATATATATATATACACACACACACACACACACAAGTATGTTGTTGCTTTTTCTGTTCGTTTCTCTTTCTACAGGTGTAGAAGCAGATTACCAGGGTGTTTCACCCTGGTTTCTCTCCCTCTACCTTTCAACTATATACTTCTATTATCCTTCCTCCTCCGTTTCTATATACGAGTCCACGCAGGAATCATAGAGCCATAATCTTGTGCTCAAGTCATTTATCAGTCAAAAAGTCTTGATGATGATACAAATTAAGTTCTTTTAATGCAAATTAGCACTTTTTTTGATTTACATGTATAAACATAATCACATTCACCTGAGGCGATAAATTTACAGCACAACACCAAAAATACAACACCGACTGTATGAAGTATATTTTTAAATGTATGCAAATACTTGCAGAGGTCATAATTAGTTGCCCATATAGTTGTGTGAGGTTGCCCGCTTTAAAGTCGTCGTTAGATTTGCTTTAATTTGACTTTTGGGAGCCAAAACACAAACCAGGTGGCCGGGATGAGCGCCAACCACCCTGATAAATTATTCACACGCATCATTTGAACCAACTATGCAAGACACCTATGTCAAGTCACTGAATAAACAAATAAATACAAACTGTAATAAAAATATAAATCAATAAATTAATATTGAGATATTGCTGAAAACCCCCCAAACAAAAACGCCCACAGTTAAAAGTTTTTTGTAAAACATCCAAGGGTGTAACAGAAAAATGAAATTTATCGCCTTCTCTTCTCTGAAATTTATCTATTTAAGATAGCTATGGTAATTAAATCACAGCACATGCATGTTTTTATCTGTATACTGATGCGTCGACGTCTAACAGAGATTTTGGCACATAAGTTAAAAAAAAAGGAAGCCAAGTTCAGTTGAAAATGACAGAGTGATATTTGGGCTCCAGAAACAGGAAGAAAAAAAAACTTGCAAGGATTTTGCTTGTACAAAAATGAAACAAAAGCAATAAAAAATAACTCAAATACAACCACATGTTTATAAAAGTAAAAATATAAAAAGAAATACATGCAACCTTTTTCCTCCTTTTCTGTCCGATGAACATCACCTCCCACTGAATTTCCTCTCATCGTATTCTATGATTCTATGACAACAGTGATTCAGAGACTTATCACAGGACGTGTAGTTTAAGTGCAAAAACAGTCTGAAAACATTGAATTTTTTTTTTGTCCCGATGGAAACTAGCTTATCTTCTGGAGCAGCTTGTCCTCTTTCAGTCTGAACGGGACGCTCACAGACATCTCTGCAATGAAGTGCTCACAGGCCGTCTTGGTCACCTGCTTACAGAAGCGAAGGTCGATCTGACAGATGCTGCCGCAGCGCTTGAAATAGTTCAATGAATGATCGGTGACTCTGTTACAAACTGGAATACAGTGGGGAGGGAAGGAGAACGGTCAGTTTTACATTAATCAAGGGGTGGGGGTCATGTTCTTCTCACATTTTGCATTTTAAAACTCTATAAATACAGGAGCTCCTTCTTGATTTGTACAACAATAAACTACTGATGGTTTTACGATTATATACAACTTTTAGAAAGTAGAGTAGGGAAAGGAGGTTTTCCACACTTCATTTTCCAGGCACGTCAGAAGAGGAAGCTCATACAATAACCCTATTTTTAATCAGATAATCCATCAGACAAACAAGTATTCAGTTCTAGCTTAAAAATAAAAAACTAGACCTGTACACTGATGTTTGTAGAGAAGCAGCATTCAGTCGCCCAGGTTTTGGTTCCCTCTTTTCAGATCACATGAGGTCAAAAAACGGAGAAATTGTATGGGTTTCTCAACTTCCTTCATGTAAAGAGGTAAAACACAGAACTCTACACTGTGGAAAACCGTTAGTCGGTGCGACTGTTAATGTAGGAGATTATATAGTTATTTTAGCAGGGCTGAACCTGAAGAAGGTCTGATTACCCATATTCTATGAGAAAATTGTGTGGGATAAAGTTTGTACAAGTGACAAGCATGAGCTTACATGTCCCGCATTTTAGGATTCATTTTTGTATTAAGTAAAAGAAAATAAGTTAACATATTTCAGATTTCTGATATTTAGACTTTTTTTCCCCAAATCAGATAAAGCATTGTGTTATTTTAGCGTCAAACCCGAGTCCATTTAAAACAAACTGGTTTGGCTTCGTTTGTGTCGAGATGAAAAACTGCTCTGAGATCGTTTGGAGGAGGTGGTCTGGTGCAGATCCTAACAAACTCTAGAGCGGTTCTGCTACGGCGTGAATGGCATCCAGCAGCTCCCAGATACAGTCTGAAAACTTGAGCCAAACGGCTGAACGTGCAAATCAGTATATATTGCTACCATTCTAGTGCAGGTCTCACCTGATAGGTTGATTTCTGTGAGTGAGTCTCTGGTTGTAGTTCCTGCTGCAGTGAGCAGGTTCACAGACTGGTCGTTGATGTGGTTGCAGTAACTCAGGTCTAGCCTGGACAGCAGAGGCATCTGTCGACTGATGAGACGCAAAGACGTGTCGGTGATGTCCAGCCCTGCCAGCCGCAGGTCCTCCACGTTCCGCAGCTTGCAGCGATTATCCAGCTGACCTGTTGGTGTAGCATGTATTAGTTCACATCTAATGCTAGGAGAATTGCCATCAAGATACATTCAGGCATAGTAAAAGTACACCAACAACTTCCTAAGACGTAAAGTGAGTTAATGTTAGCCCATATGCAGTTAAGAGAATTTGAACTAACATTAGCTTTACAGCTAATTTTGGTATTTGTTTTTGCATATTGTTTGGCATGTGTTACATAAGTCAACATGCTAATGAAGCTCTTTATGCTAATGTAATTTTAGAAAAAAAATTAGGTAACACTTTATTTGAAGGGGGGTGAATAAGACTGACATGACACTGTCATAAACATGACATAACACCTGTTATGAACACGAATAAGCCTTCATGAATATTTATGACTGTTGTCATAAAGCGTCATTTGGTAAATTATGACACTTTTAATACAAAGTTGACATTATTCAAATGTCTTTGTTATGACATCTTGACATTAACCAAGAAATCATTACTTATATAAATTTGTTCTAAAAATATTACTGATTGCACTTTAAAAATTAGGCAACTTTATGTTATTAAAGGTAAAGTTTAAACAGTAATATTTAAAATTAGCTAATTTTAGCTAATATTAGCTAATCTTAGCTAATATTAGCATTTTAGCTAATTTTAGCTTTAGCATGTTTCCCCACTTACTGAATGGAGTATGTTGGTGTAGGTCAACATGCTGCTGATGCAGTGTTTTATAACTTTGTATTTTTGTGTTTTTATGATGCAAAGCACTTTGAACTACGCTGTGTGAAATGTGCTATACAAACAAACTTGATTGATATCCCTCATGCTAATGTTACCACCTTAGCTAATCACTTCTGACAAGTTCCTTCCCAGTAGGCAGAGCTACTATAATTTACACTATTCTGGTAAATTTCTGAGAATGTTCATTCTTTCTCCACACTCGCCATAATGTGCTTATGATTTATGGTGCTCCAGATGAAAATAATCCGAGTTCCTTGTACCGTACCTGGTCTGTTGTCTGTGGGCGGTGAAAGGAGATCCCTCATCTGTGCGTCTTTGAGTCCCTCCACCCACTGGACATCCAGAGTGCGCAGCAGGGGGCAGCTGGACGTGCAGAGTGCAGAGACAGCAGCCCAGGAACAACCCGACAGCTTCAACACTCGCAGACCTGGAAGTTACAACCGTATTTTCCGTCACTGATCCAAAAAAGAAAAAAAGGAGGACACCTTTATTCTCTACATCAGGGGTCACCAACTCCAGTCCTCGAGGGCTACCATCCTGCAACTTTTAGACTCACCTCTGTTCCAAAATGTCTAAATTTCCTCACCAGCATTCATTCCTCTCTGCAATAGGCTGGAAATGAGCAGTTTATTTGATCCAGGTGTGTTGGAGCAGAGACGCATCTAAAGTTGCAGGACGGTGGCCCTCGAGGACTGGAGTTGGTGACCCCTGCTCTACATCATGTGTGCGTCTCATATCCAAGTACCTGGTAATCTATTAATGAGCCAGCTCAACTGCTTTTTGGAAATGTTCGTCCAGCTGAGGTCCAAGGAGACCGGCTGCCTGCGGATTATCCCGCTGAGCATGAGGGGCGTGATGGAGGTGCAGCGGTTTAAATCGATGTTTGTCCAAAGTCTCTTGTCACAACACCTGGTCACAGGAAGAACAAAGGAATAAATATCTGTGTGGTCATCAGGTCCAAGCAGAGCACAGGCTCATACATACATCAACATCTGGAACAAGTACAGTTATTACTGAGCATTTAATATAGTGACGCACTAATCAACAGGGGGCACCAATCGTTTTATCTCACCTACTTTGTACTTTTGCCTAAATCTTCAATAGATTTCAAATGTAAAAATATTGGAAAATTTCAAATTTTCTACCTCCATCAAATAAAAGACAGCATTGTCGTGTTCAGCTTGTGCATTTACCATCGGTTCCACGTCTTGCAGATTCTCATGCAGACGCACAACTCCTGGTGCGACAGATAGCCGAATATCTTCATCCAGACTTCGCGCTGGAGGATGTGAGCTTTCCCGTCTTTCAGGGGCAGTCTGTCAGGAGGCGGGCTGATCGGAGGCGGCCGGATTACGTGCCTTTCCATCTGGACGCACTTGGGCGGGGAGCGCGGCGGCACCGGCCGCGTGGTCGGCGTGCTCCGGTTGAAGCCCAGGGGAGTGATCTGACTTGGGTAAAAGTGGCGCAAATCCCAGGTGTTCCCGTTCATCTCTTTGGTCTTGAGGTGGGACCTCTGGTCGCCGAGTTCGTTACCGTTGCGGAACAGCTTCTTTGGCTCCTCGTTCTCCGTCTCCGGCTCCCACCTTGAGCGGCTGCCTGTTCTCGTTGGCCAGGCAGTCCTCGGTCTTCTGGATTTCCTGGTTCAGTGCTTTGCTCAGTTCTCGACTCAGCTCCCTGTTGGGCAGACGCCGCTTACGGCGGGCCTTCGGACGAGGCCCCCTTTCCTGCGTCTCACTGCCGCCCTCGCTGCTGGGGCCGGCCTGCGGAGAGCTGCAGAGAGAGTGGTCGCTGTCTCCAAGTGGCGTTTTGATGGAAGAATTCAACGAGTCATTTCTGGAGTCCCTGTAGTCCCCTTCCTCCTCGGCCTCTCCGAAGCGGCCTTTCCTGTCCACGCCGCTGCGGAAAGGATGGTCTCTTCCACCGTCCTCGTCTTCATCTTCCTCCTCCTCCTTTTCCATCTTGATTTGGGGGAGAAGTTTAGAAATGTACGAGTCGTCTGACTTGTCCTGCAGACGAGAGATTTAGCATGAATGAATTAATCTCAAATTAAAATGAGCTTGATAATTCCCATTCTGATGATTCAATTCATAAGGATCATTTTGTTCAGACTTTATAAACTATTTCTGATGTTATCGGTTGTGTGTGGTTTATAGTTACTTTTTTTTGTTACCGTTTTCATTTGTTTTGTGGGGGATATTTAAAATGTTTTCCAGTTCCAGTGCAAAGTGCATAATGTCAATTTTATTTTACTACAGATCATCAACTGAATTGAGATCTGGACTTTGACTGGGCCATTCAAATACAAATAGGTTTTGATCAGTCATTTCATTGTGTAAAATCCACTCCAGTGTTACGTTTTTACAGCCACTGACAGATATTGCACTACGTCTGTCCTGTATTTACCACACACAGGCTGCCACCAGCCGCTCCCTTATGAACAGAAGCATCTCACATTATGATGTGTAGTTATTTTTTTATATTTTTACAAGAGGGACTATAAAGTTCTCATCTTACCAGTCGACTTTCTTCCACATGTTTGCTTATGTCGCCTACATAGTTTGTGGCAAACTGCAGAAAAAAAAAAAACAACAAAAAAGAACAAAACTTATGACTTTTCTCCTGCCAAGTCTCCATGAGATCCACATTTGGAATGCAATATTTGCCATGTTGACCTTTTCCCCCTCCCGAGCTCTCCGTTTCTTATTGCTTTATTACCCAAACCAACTTTAAAGCTCTGATGCCTCCTAAAATAAAAGAGCCCAGAAAATACAGCATTCAAGGAGCCGCTTGCAGTTGCGAAGATGCCGATTCTAATCCGCCGCCTTGTAAAAGTTAAATGGATTTGAATAGTTTTGCAAGGGCACTGCAAGTCACTGGCAGTTACACCAACCTTCTTCCTCACGTTGAGGTCCTCTTCGTCGTCGTCATCGAAAAGCTTCCTCTTCTTCCTCAGTTTGTCCTCGGGCCTGGGCCTCGGCAGGCCGCTGGGGGACAGCAGCGGCGGCGGCTGCCGATGGAGCGCCTCCTCGGTTCTGTATCTCGGCGTCTCATCTCTGTCCGGCTTCCTCTTGGTCGCAGAGGAAAGGTCCCCCTCCTCCTTCGCAGGCTTCTGTTCCCTCAGCAAAGAGCCGGGGAGGTTGGAGGCGTACTTGAACCCGGGGCCCCTTTTTTGCTTCAATACCAAAGGGGACAAAAACGGTGGAGACGACTTTATACCTTTAGCCTATCGTGACTAGAAAGCTCTGTTTGATATTTAACTAGCCGCGTTTAAGGTTTAAGAAACACTTCTGGTTGCCGGGGGTTTCCTGCCTCTGTCCGATACAGTCATGTGAAGGACTTTCATAAACAGCAGAATTAACAGGAAGTGGCCAGCAGATTATCATATGTAAAAAAGATGTACTGAAACTATCTAAAAGAGGAAGCAACTCCTCTCTTTATCGTCAAGGTAACTTCACAACGCGTTATCAAAACTTTGCAGGATTAAGACTCGGTGTGCAACCTTCGGCTCGTGCATGATTGTACTCACTTTTCCACTTTTGCCTGCGTGGTTGCATTTGGGACATTCCCAGCAGTTCGGCAGCTCGTCGTTCACCACACCTGAGGCGTCGCTCACCTGACAGGAGAAAGGAGAGAGAAAGAAAAATAAATAATAAAGGAGTAGGATTTCAACCACAACAAGCCTTAACATTGTCCAACAAGGAGCGAGTTTATGGGAAGTGAATGTGACTGTTGCGTTGTGTGGCTCGTCAGGCCGGTCAGCGCTGTTCAACCTGATTTATTATAAATATTGAAAAAACGTTAAGAAAGAAAACAAACATGTCAGTTGATCATCTGTGCAAACCTGAATTGAAAGAAGGCTGATGGCTTTCATTTTTATTTTTACAAAAACAGTATTGACCTCATTTTTGTCAAATGTAAATTCATGAACTGCCATCCTCCAACATAAAAAGGAAAAAACAAGTGACACGTAGCCAAAAGATGTCCATCAGTCCTAACCAGCTTCCTGGCCACAGCATGATGCTGCCACCACCTTACACATATGACAAGATAAAGTGACATGCAGTTATGTTTGCCACATACATTTCCTATGCTTCATCTCCCTAGAGCAGGGGTCTGCAACGACTCCTAATAACTCTGCCTTATAATGATAAAGAATAAACTAAAGTTTTAATTATAAATTTAACAACAAATAGGTTTTTTATGATAAAAAAAACTGTTATAATTAGCTGACTTCACAACAGAATGACACTAAAAGATTACCAGTAATATTGTTTTCAATTTTGACATTATGTTGGTAATGATGTTCATCCCACAGATGGAAATGTATCCGTCCTCTTTATCAGCAATCTTCTTTTCTGCTAAGCCTTTCTTTATCTGAAAACCTACAAACCACAACGAAGTAGTTTTTTTATGACACATTTCCTCAAGTTGATATATATCAGCAATTTTAAGTTGTCTTTCTTTTTTTAAAAGGTTATGCAACATTTGTGACTCTACATAAGTCTTATTTAGCTGGACTGAAGACAACCTTTATAATTGCAAAGGGTGCTCCTTTACAATCCCCTCCTGCCCAGGAATTTTAATTTCTGTTGCAAATAATCATCTTGCAGCAGCAGCAGCAGCAGCAGCAGCAGCAGCAGCAGCAGCAGCAGCAGCAGCAGCCGGTGGTCTGTCCAGATCGCCACGCCGTCTACATGTATTGGCTGCCTGAAGAGGAAGTGGCTTTTAGACGCCATGAGGAACTTACACGTCTTCAGCTGTGCTGTGCAAGTCAACGAGGCATATTTATGAGAGCTACTGTGTTTGTTTAATAAAATGAGAACACTGCTGACATTCTGGTTCTGTCGGCTTAAGTAGCAGCAGCACGGCCTTAAAAAGCGGGTCTGATCACGTCTGGACCAGCAGCGGCATGTTTCCAACTCGATGAGCTGGGTTTTTGTTCCTTGGCAGTCGACTTCCAAACAATTACAGGTTTGGTGTTTTTCCTCGCAGCTTAAAGGCTGAAAGTCAAACTAAAATGAAATAGAGTCAGGCTTCAGCCATTACAACCTCATAACCACACGAGAAAGAGCAGCGGGTTTCATAAACATAAAACTATTTCCGCATCAAATTAGCTCCAGATTCTGGTGTGAAGGGGGCTGAGTCATGTCGTAATGACGTGGCCTTCCCGGGACGCTGCTCCAACAGAAACGAGTCACCATGGCAACGGTCCGGCTGAGGCTCTGTGTACCTTGAGGCAGTTGGGGTGGACGATCTCGTTGCAGATGGAGCACTCCATTAGCATGAAGTTGAACTTTTCCTCTTCGTCCTCCAGCGTGTCCTCCTTCCCCGCCTCTTTACACACCACGCACACGGCCGTGTGGGGCAGGACGGGCTGCGGGGGGGAGCGAGACAAACGAGAGCGGCAGGATTTAACGGCGGCTCAAATGGCGACCGCTCAATCGCTTCGTGCTGCATTTCAACCAGCTTGGGAATGACCGGCTCTTTCGCCGACTCACCGCGATGCACTGCCTCATGATGCAGGACTGCTTCATGCGCCCCGGACCCCCAAACTTCTTCATGTCCTTGCAGAAGTGGCACTCTCCGCATTCAGTGCGGAGACACGCCTCGCACTTGCGGCAGCGCGTTCTCCTGCGCCTGGCTCCCGACGCGCTCCGGTTGGACGGCAGCTTGACGGCCGACGTCGACCCCATCTTTGGCTTCGGACGGTTGACTGCTCGCTGCTGGAAGACAAAAACGGTTCATCGAAAACAAATTAATCTGCAGGTCCAAGAGTTGATGTTTTTACATGGAGAGGTTAAATTAGAGACGTTCTCTTGGTAAAGCGTAGAGTCAGCATACTTTACTGGGAGTCGCTGACGCTGAACAGACATGTGACCGATTGATTGTTCTGTTCATTTCAGCTTCCGGACAAAAAATAAAATAAAAGATACGACCTGAATCTGCAGGTCAAATACTGAAAAATCTGACTTATTCTGCCTGTTCACTGAACACATCAAAGCTAACTACTCCTATAGTTTTCAGTCCTTAAACACATCAAACAACAGCATGTTCTTTGATGCACTTTTAAATAAAGTTTTCACATAGGAACACATGTTAGGTTTTTTTTTTTCTTTTAATTCCTTGGATTTAAATTTCAAACTTAAATGTTACAAAATGAATGTTTTATTTGCAACTCGCAGGATTGCAACTTGCAATTCTGCGAGTTGCAAATAAAACATTCTTGTAAGCAAAGCCTGCAATTTGTAGTTTTGTTGTAGCGCAAAATAACCTAATTCCTCTGCAAAAACTACAGCAAGTATAAACAGATGAACTCTACTGACACCACGACCAAAACACAGTGAATGCATGTATGGGTTTAAGCATTAACTAACTGCAGTTTAAGATCTTGCAGAAACAATATACTCGCCTTAGGGGGAAGTTTTTGTTTTTTGTTTTGTTTTTTTTAAATCTGCAAGGAAAAGTGGGAAAGCACGTCAGAAGGAGGTTTAACCTAAATATTTGATACTCAGGGCTGCGCTGCATGAAAACTATCGGGATTAATTAACAATAATTTAATTCTTCGTCACTCAGTTGAAAAATCCTGATATCTCCATCATGCATTCCTCTACACAAACACAAGTAGGCCACACAAATGAAGCCTCATCTGGTCCAATTGAATTTAAACATATAAAGTAGAGCAGTAGGAGGAAGGCAAACAAATCAGTAAAACTAACATCCACATTTTTACAGTAGTAAAGCTGCAGCAATGTTTATTAAATTATCTTCAATATCAACCTCTTTAAAAGAAAAAAAAATCCTCCTCGTTTCCATGGCGTTACTATAAAATGCAACAAAAAGAAGAAGGCATCTCAGCTCCTTTCATCTTCGCAGGAGACGTTACCTTGGCACAGTTCGCCTTGCTGGTGGCAAATGTTTAAATAGGGGAGCGTGACAGATGGATAAAAATAAACTCACTGGAGGTGGTTATGATTTCCTTTGAGGCTGTGAACATCTTTCTGATTTATTCTTATAGCATCACTTTTAACAGGTGCACAGTCCCCACACTGCTGGCTTACTACTGCTGCTGGCTCCTTAAATTGTTACACGTTGGCAAACAACTGGAGGTAGATTTTGTTTCTGCTTGCATCCAGGGGACAGGTATAACAGGTAACGTGCGTCGGGAGGCCAACGGGACAATCTGGGTTAACGACAACAGTGACTCAAGTTTTACTGAAGAGGAAAGGTGAAATTGCCCTGATGACTCCAACTGAAAATATCCAAAGTAAATCATTACATGACTAATCTCCTCTCCCTAATCCTTCAGATAACAGGATTTCTTCACATTCTTCGCCCCCATAAGACTGAATTCCAGACTTTTCCTAGACCGTTTTCTAGTGCTTTGTGCCATTTTGAAGAGAACACAATACCTGCAAACACAAAAGTTCACTATGAGGTTATGGGAGACTAAAGGAACTAGAGGGGGCGGGGGGAAGGGAAAGAAAGAAGGACAAGAGACACAGAGGCTTGGAGGAATGCAGATATAAAATTTAGCCTATAAAGAAGGAACTAAGTCTGCAATCACATTTTTCCCCCCCAAATTTTACACTTTCCAGATTGTTTTCCCTCCCCGCCGCCCCGATAGCTCGCCCTAAAGGCTGCTAATGAATCATTTCGGCAAAACACACTCCAGCAGACGCATCCAGCTCCTGTAAAAATTTAAATAATAATAATAACATGTGGGAGGGAACCAGTGAAGGAGCAGCAGCTGCTCCAGAGTTGGCTGTGACCGTCAACATCACAACTCTTGGAGCCTAAGTCGCCTCATCCCTCACCTGACCTCTGCGATGACAAATCTTTACCACTTTCATGCGAGGAGTGTCGTTTCACTCCAGAGTATTTCAAATCATTATGCTTACTTTGACCTCTGATCAAACCAAAATACCTCAAAGCAAGCAAGTCATGCAAACGCTAGGCTAGCAGTAGATAGTAGAAATCAGTAGTGAAAGCGGGCGTAAGAGCAAACTGCTTATAAATGACCGAAGGTACAAAGTCCCACTTCTACACGGAAAGTTTGGTACAGAGAGAGATGAAGTATGACAGAGCAAAATGCCCGTTTTTAGGAGTCACATCTTTGAGATGGAAAAATATAAATATGGATCACCACGATAAAGTTAGTTTTCGATGATCTGTAGCGAAGGAAGTGGCCATAAGCAGCGAAACAAGAGGTTGTAATTTTCACATGTTTCCTGTCTACACTTTAAGTCGATCCAAGTGACCGAGATGCTAAAGCTTCGTTACAGAGACAAAATAGAAACTGAAGAGTGAGGAGAGCAACGTTGCAAAGTTAACAGCAATTAGTACCGAAATTGCAAGTTTGCAGTTTTCTAAAAATCCTTGTAATCTCACTTTTCAGAAGGATAAATGGAAACAAATGTGAAAACCCTGAACACACTTGCTGAAGATGGCCCCTAGAGCCATTACTGCATCAGCTGATTCGTGCTGACTGTTACTCTGCAGCAATATGACAGGAATTTGGGATTGGCTGCAGAGGCCTGTGAGCAAAAAAAAAAAAAAAAAAAACACAGCTTACTATGCCAAGCACAGTCGTCTGACTCAGCCTCGGTTCGGATTTTGTAGGAGAAAGTCACAAGGCTCATCATCTGCTGAGGTCCCCATAACAACAAGTGCTGCCTGCTGTCGACAACCACGTGTCGCGGTGGAAAGAAGTGAAAACCTCGTCTTTGATGTTGTACGGATAATGGCACCGTGTTGTGGGTACAAATATTGTGCAAAAGCGCGTTGATGTGGCGCTCGCATCAGCACTTTTTTCAGCGCTCCTCGTGAACTCTACCAAGCACTCAGTCTTTAAAAACGCGTGAAATGTGAAGAACTGCGCAACCGGACAGTGTTTGTTTGTTTGTTTTTCCCCATTTAGGGTGGTGGGATAATGGGCGCCCCCAGTTTGAGAGGCAGAGGTCCAGCAAGCAGCAGAAGTAAAGCCACTTCATTGTTCCCTCTCCCCATCCCCCTCCCCGGTCCTCCGCCTCGACAACATTTCGCCCAAAGCCTTCTTAAAGGCGCAGAGTGGCAGGACAAGTTTTGGAAGAGTGAGGAAATGAATCAAAAGAAAGAAAAGCATTTTCAACGTGGCAGGTCGGTGTTCGGGGAGCAACAAGAGCTTCACTCCGGGTTTAGGTTTAAACACGTTTGAAGCCGAGCTGGTGGCTCGGCGGAGGCTTCTGGTAACAGGAAATTCTCGAAATCCTGACCGGACCGAAGCTGCGCCGTATTAATGGCCAGCTCAAAATGGGTCAGTTGTAGCTAACATCAAAGGAGCAGAGTAAGCGGTGAGTCCCGGGCAGCTAATAAACATCTTTATATCGTGTATATAATAATTAGCCAAGTAAGTGTCTATTATTACAGGTGAGCGATATTTAGAAACACCTTTTTCTAATATCTTTGACTGAACCTGACTCACACAAACACAGAAAAGCGGGTTTATCGTTAACCTTAAGCAACCACACACACACACAACAACACAAAAACAACAAAAAAAAACGAATTTCTTCCTCACATTTCGTTAAACTTCCCACGGACTAAAATAGTCAATATAATGAAGAGTAGCGGTAGGTACCTGCTCGGACTCTGACTCATATTCTTCATCGTCTCCGCTCATTGACAAGGCCATGACTCTCCTCTCTCATCGTTTGTGAACAGCAGAAGGAAACTAACATGGCTGAACGAGCTCACAGCTCAGCTCGTCCCCCTCCCACACAGCAACACTGTGTTCACCGCGCTGCCTTCAGGCGCCACGGGAAATATCAGCTTCCTACTCACTCAGAGAGATAACCGAATAAGATCATTTTAAAATAATATAGAAATGTAAAATATTACCTGCAATATAATAATAATAATTACAGTAATGTACAACAGATCTTATTATTCTTGACTTTTACCATAGGATATACCGAACAAGTAAATTTGGGGTTCATAATTTCATATCAATAGGACTCAGATTTTTTTTTTGTGGTGTGCTTCTGTTGATAAATACAGTGGTTCAAGTTCATTTACCTTTTAATATATTCAACGTTACGTGCACATCTTTCATGATCACATCTGATATATACCTAAGTGTACGCTAAAGCTTCAATGAAGTGGTCGGATCATTTTGATGATGGAAAAGGTAACAAACAATGGATTAATCGCAATGAACGTAATAACTGTATTATTGAACAATTATATTATAATGGTTTCCTCCCACAGTGCAAAAACATGACTGTCAGGTTAATTGGCCTCTCCAAATTGCCCCTAGGTGTGAGTGTGTGGTTGTTTGTCCTGTGTGTCCCTGTGTTGCCCTGCGACAGACTGGTGACCTGTCCAGGGTGACCCGGCCTCTCGCCCAGAATGTTAGCTGGAGATAAGCACCAGCAACCCTCCTGACCCCAGTAGGGACAAAATGGATGGATGGATGGAATATTATAATGATAATATGTTTTTATGGAAAAAAACGTGCGAGGGAAAACAAGGTGATGGATATATTTGAATAACTCAATTTACCCTGGTGCGTCTCTTCAAATAAAAATAAAAACCTAGTGACTAGAAAAGTTGTGATTAGAAAAAAAACACTGAAAGTATTTGCTAAGCAACTGTTATGGCAAATATATTTGTAGGGAGTTTTCCTTTTAATATAAAGCCAGATTAAGTTTACTGCTGCCCTCCTTTTGAAAAAATGTATTTAAGAAAAATCTCATCATAGCCCTTTAAAACACAAAGTCCAGCCAAAAAAAATTAAAAAAATTTGAGGATGGAAAAAGACAAAAATGAAAACCAATACATCACACATTGTAAATGTACTTTTATGTAAAGAAATTTACGATATTTAACAAACTGATTGTCTTTATCGTTAGGAACGACACACACTGCGTAAAGTGAATGCACCATGGTTTTAGCAGGAAGTGAAGATGTCAGATACAAGATAACTCTCTGTAATAAATTTCCGTCTTTGCTTATTTTATTTACTTAACATGTTACTTTTACCATTTTAGAGAAAGACTTGTAACTAGACATGCAAACTGAATATTTAAACATCAATTGTAAACATTGCGCCGATCTTTATTTAACTGTATTCTTTTCCTAAACTAAGTCATTATTTTTTAATCTCTAAGGTATCTAAGTATTTAACAAATTAGTCACAGTGACATTTATATATGTCAGAGAAATTCATTTTTTTGTTTATATTGAATGTAATGGAAAATAAATGGATTTTATTCGATTTTGTGTGTAAAATAAGTAACAAAAACATATTTAAACAGTAGTTCAAAGATAAATGCAATCAACAATAATGGTTTACAATAATGTTTCATTTGCGTACAGACAAAAATGTTACCTACACCTTTGTAGGTAACAGTGGCTCTCTCAGCATTTATCTATCTTACATAAGTGCAATGGCGACTGACAGTTGTGCAGTTCAATGAAATGTTGGTGAAATGCATTTCTTTGGCACCATCTAGTGTCTCTGGTATTGTTTCTGCTTCTCCGTCTTCATAAATAATCGTAATCGTAATAATAATTGATGAGCACAACTGTTCATGCACTTAGAGTCACAATTAAGGCATCTAAGTGCAAATACTGCACAGAATTAGATGTGCATTCAAGATTAATACATCTGTTATTATCATTTGTACCAACATAAAGTAAAAAATCATTTGTGCAGGGTAATAGGTAGCATTCTAAAACACATTTCACATCATAGATTAGCAATGTAAATCATAAATAGATCAGTTTGACATAACAGAATCACACAATTCCTGTAGATTTGTCAGCCATGCAACTATGACTGGTTTATCACCTTCAACACATGTAAAGGTGCTTTATTGAACTTACAGTATAGTCTTCTCACTCTTTGTTACTGTCAACAAATCCGTTTGAGACCTTTTGAGCTTTGTGACACGGTGTGTTAAACCGGATGGAACAAGCCATCAGAAGATGATTTATACTATTGTCATGTAGAGATGGACATAGCCAGCCACAACTCAGGTTGTGGAGTTCAGGTTGTGGAGTTTAAACAATGCTCAAAATTGTTGCAAAGGGTCCAGAGTGTGCCAAGAATAAATTTATTGTAGCATTTTACCACCACCATCAGCAGCTGCCTAAGACAATGATAGAAGATAGACTTTAGGACAGATCTATGCTTTCCTGGTGCTTCTATTTCTGACCCCTTCCATTTGAATGTAGTTAGCTGAAGCTGAAATTGAAACTCATCAGACCAAAATATTGTCTAATTTCTAATTTTTGTAAGTGTTCAGGAAATGTAGGATAAGTTTGCTGGTATTTTACATTACCTGATTACAAAAAATAGCTTTTTGAGCTACTGTTGCCTTTATGTCATTTCAAGACCTCCCATTTCCATCTGACCTCTGGAATGAATATCCATACGGATATGTTCAATGGACATTTCAGACCATAAGTCAAACAAATGGCTATATCTGAAATTCCTGTGAGATCAGCAGTTTCCAAAATGCTCAGACAAGCATGCCTCAGTCACCAACAATGATCCCACATAGTTAAGGTGTCCCAAATCATCTTTCTTCTCCATTAAAATGCTCAATTTGAAGGCAGAAAGTAGGATATCTCCATGCATTGAGTTGCTGTCATGCCATTGCCTGCAACTGAATGGGTTTACTTACTAAACTGGAGCGTATAAGTGCACAGTAACATTTATATTTACCCAGTTACACATTTTTAGAGTTGAACCTGCCTCTCGTTGACACAGCGCTCTCTCTGTGAAATAGACAGTTGTTGTTTTTTTTTTTTTTTAATTTACCTCCTTACAGCAATAATGCAGAGGTTTACTTCAACTCCAAGTGATCGAGTTGCGTGCGCCACAAAGACCACTGCACATACAAGAAGATGATCTTAAATCAACAAAAGAATGAACGAAAACGAAAAAAGAAAGGCGGTCAAAGAGAGCAACGATGTCAAACTATTTCTTTTTCAGAGGGAATGGGAAGCGGAGCGGAGGGGGCCGACCTGACAGTTGCAGCGGCCGCGAGCAGCATTGAATTGTGGGTATCTTGCGTTTCCTCCTCATAGATTTTAACAGTCAGCTGTTGCGGAGAGGGGTTTTCTTTTCTTTTTTTTTTTTTTGACAGAATTTCAGAGCTGCCCTATAGAAGTCTTATTTTTAGCATCCGGCCGGGGCCGAAGCTCCCACGTCGACTCTAAGCGTTGTTGTGTGTGGGAACATATTTCCGCGTCGTCAGGAAAAACTTTTCGGTCTCTCCTGGAACAGCTGCCAGAATGAGCCTGAACGAGCACTCCATGCAGGCGCTGTCCTGGAGAAAGTTGTACTTGAGCCGAGCTAAGCTCAAAGCCACCAGCCGCACTTCGGCTCTGCTGTCGGGTTTCGCAATGGTGAGTAAGTGAGGGTTTGAAGTTTTCACAGATATAACGCGCAGCTTCGCAGGCCGTGGGCAACCAACACCCGGAGAGTTTGCGTGTGACGCAGATTATTGTTTTCAGCGACGGATCCCTCCTTTATAATGGCCAACAGGCGAGCGCCGAAAGTATTCGCTCCTCTTGTCAACTTTAGCCAAGCTGCAACCTCAATAGTTAGTGTAACTGATCGGGTTTTAACTGCATAAAAGTCGTGCAATAAGTGCAATAAGTGTAAGTGCGATTTAAAAGTAAAAACAATGAAAACGGTTATGTGCATATGTATTCATATTCATATTCAGCTCCCTTTGCTGATACTCCTAAATAAAATCATGTGGTGCCTGCATTCACTTGTAATTTTCCCAGTATAGATTCAGCTGCTCTGTGAAGGTATCATAGGTTAGTTGGGGAAAAAAAACTATCAAAGAACAGAGCAGATTGGTCAAAGTTCTGGATCAGTTTAAAGCAGAAGTGCTTAATAATGTCGCAAACTTTGAACTTTCTGTGTAGCAATTAATGCTCAATAGATTTAAAAATGAAACGGTATGTCTCAGAAGAAAAAGTTGTAAGACAAGGACACCCGTTTGAACTGACAGGCTGGTCGAAGACATCATTGATTAGAGAAGCAGCCGGAACGCTTGTGGTAAACTCTTGGAGGAGTTGCGGACATTCACGGCTCGGGTGGAGAGTTCAGTTCAGTTTTATATGACAAAAATTCACAACAGAGGTAATCTCAAGTTACTGTACAGGAAAAAGAGAACTAATGTGTATGCAAAAATACATAAATCAGCCCACCACATAGATAGATTCCACGTGTTTCAATCAGAAAGTAGTAAAGTGCAGTTAAATTGAGCTCATTGTGTCAATTGCTCAATAGTTTTCTGTCTAAGGAAGCTCAGCAGGTTGACTTTGCACCAGTCACTCCCATGGTGGCGGTTCAAAGGAAAGCTTCAGTTTAACAGGAAGAAACTTCCAGCAGGACCTTCCCTTTGGTGAGGCTTCATCTGCTGGGATTAGTCAGGGGCTGGAGAACACAGATCAGGTTCACACGCACACAAAACGCAGAAACAATAGTTTTTTTGTTTCTCTCACCTCACACCTTGTCCTGGTGTCTGCATCAGGACAGGAGGAATGTTGGCCATGCAGTTCACAAGTTTTACCTTTACACTGACAAACGAATACCATATTTATAAAATATAAGTTTTAGTAAAGCCATTTAGGGAATGCAGCAAACATGTGGAAGAAGGTCCTCTGGTCAGATGATACAAACACTGAACTTTGTGACTTGGGTAGAGTACTACAGGGTCAGAAAAACCCAACACATTTCAGATCACCCCAAACAGTAGCGATGTACGCAGGAGACTTGCATAAGCACTGACACTTTTCAGACTTTTGTTTTAAAAAACTACATTTCATAAAAGTCCCAGTTAAATACTTTTTCCAATGTGCCATAAATATTTGCTCGCTTCGTTGCCAGCGTGCCGAATGTAGCCGAGGTGGCTTTGAAAAAAAGGTGTTGGCTGAACTGAAGTGTAATGAAGGGAAAGTTACACATCATGTCTATTTACTGAGACCTTGTTACATCCTGAAGTACAAAAACTTTTAATAGATACAGAATAGTATTTTTAGCGCAGATATGAGAGATGCAAAGTGAATGTTTTTTTCGTGTTTGGTTTCATTTCACCCACAAACACTGTGTTCTAGTTGATTTGTCGTGATAGATTGACACAAAGTGATACTTACGAAGGATAATGAAAAACATTTTATTTCATTATTTTTTACAAGTAAAGATCCCAAAGTGCGATTCAGCCATCCAGGGTGAACACTTGAGCTCGGTGACCTTTCCCAGTTTTAAATCTTTGGCGGCCTGCAAGGTTAACAGGTTATGGATAATGAATAGAAGCATGAACTTATTGTGATCAACAATGAATAGATTAATTGTTAATGCATTTATTTGATGAAATAAAAAAAATGTTGATGCATGGCTAAAGCAAAGAAAGGGACTCTCGTGGGAGGAAAAATAACGTGTCCATCATTAGAACAAAGTTGACGGTACAGACCATGAAACTGATTCCATTTAAACGAGTCAAAGATTAACATCGGATATCCACAGTCATAAAGTGAATTCAATTGTTTCTCTCATGTCAACAGAATAATTATCTCTCAACTTCAACATGGCAGAACTAAATATAAGGAAAATCTTTACCGTCTGTTGTTGTTGTTCCTTAAACATGTCTTGACGTCTTCTCCCAGGTTGCCATGGTGGAGGTGCAGCTGGAGCCCACTCACACGTATCCTCCTGGACTGCTGATCGCCTTCAGCGCCTGCACCACGGTTCTGGTCGCCGTGCACTTGTTCGCCCTCATGATCAGCACCTGCATCCTCCCGAACCTGGAGGCCGTCAGCAACGTTCACAACCTCAACTCCGTCAATGAGTCCCCCCACGAGCGCATGCACCGCCACATAGAGCTGGCCTGGGCCTTCTCCACGGTCATCGGCACCCTCCTGTTCCTGACTGAGGTCATGCTCCTGTGCTGGGTGAAGTTCCTGCCGCTCAAAAAGGAAACCAACACCACCATCAGCTCCGGCGAGGCGGCGGCCATCGCGTCCACCTGCATAATGGTGCCGTTCGGACTCGTCTTCATCGTCTTCGCTGTCCACTTCTACCGCACGCTAGTCAGCCACAAAACGGACCGGCAGATCCGAGAGCTGGACCAGGTCATTCAGCTCCAGAAACAGCTGAATCACGGGGCCGAGAACGACGAGCTGAAGGCAGCCGGACATTTCCCGTAACTGTAACCCGTCCGAGTTCATGTAGACTTCCCTTATGAAAAGGCTTTTTTTTTTTTTTAAATGTTGCTATTTGTTCTGATGAGTCACAGCATGGTTTCCACAGCTCAATCCTTCACTATATATTGCATATTTACAAAATTTGGTTTACTTTTATATGCAGGGAATTGAATCATTTTTGGTTGCCGACATCCTTACAAGATAACAATGCGTGATTTGTGAGGTGAAATTTGGAAAACACTGAGATGATGGGGTGCATTTACACATTTTATTTGCTTTAATATAAAGATCTGCATTTTATTCTAGCAGCCATGTGTTTATCTGTAAGCAACTGGATGTGTCACTATGAGTGTCCACTTGTTGATGAGAGAAAGGTCAAGAGGGCAAAGTGTGAGTAATTGTGCACAACATGTTTTATTTTAAATAGATTTGAAAATGCCAGATGTTTCTAAGATGAAAACTGGGATAAGGTGAATCAATATTTTTCTCAAATTCAGTATCTCAGGCTGTCTGGAGTCTTCAATATCTAATGTATACCTCTGCCAAAGTGCTGTTTTCTTCTCAGACATGCTGCAGGATGCTGCATGTCAATGGTGCAGCATTCAGCTGTAGCGCAAAGTTTTTCCCACCTTGTTTTCTTGTTGGTTAATGAATGAAATGATTGCATTGCATTTAATTATTATTATTGTTATTGTTATTATTATTTTCAATACGACTGAATCTCTGAATGTTTTACTACCAAACAAAAGAAGCGTTTTCAGGATTCGTCTCTGGGATTTACATTTAGCTTTTTTCACATTACAGTTTCCTGAAATTACCAAAGATCCAATTTGGGGAAAGACATTCAGCAGTATTTGAGAAAAAATATGTACAAAAATATATAGAAATGATGTATTTGCTGTTCAGGGCATCGTGACATAAAGACGCCTTTTCTGGACCATCGTGATTAATCCATGAAAGTAGGTAACCTTTGACCTGCCAATCAATTCTGCATTGGTCAAGGACAAATTGACTGACTGCATTTTTGACAACAAGCTTTAAATAAGCTAAATATCACAGCAACTAAACTGTTAAGTAAGGACAATTTTTTTTCCTCCATGTTCTCATTTTCACACTGTCCTTTTTTGTTTGTTTGCTTTAATCAAATACTCTAAATCAAGAAGTGGTGACTAGCTTTAGGGAAAGTGTTCTTGAACAACTTTTTGTGTAGCATCAAATTGTTTAAAGTGTTATTTGCAAATTTGTGTGTTTTGTACATTTTGTGCAGCAGTTTACAAGCTGAAGCATGGTTACAGATTGTTTATATTGCAGAACGTGGCTTGTGTGTGTGTGTGTTTCTTTTTTTCGTGTCCACATCAACGAACGGTTCGACGTGGCTCAGGCTGCCGTCGTCTCTCCATAGCAAAGCTGCACGAGACACTGTCTTTACAAAGGTTGTTTGTTGCACATTGATTTCTAATGGAGATCCCACACTTTGTTGGAATATTGTTACACTTTTCTGTTGTGAAGGTCATGTTGTGACATAGGGTCACTTGCGTATGTATTGCTGACAACCTGCTCATAGGTTGTGCAGAGCTTTGCAATTGCCCTGCTTGTCGTTTTCAGTGTTTTAAATGTTCCCAATCAGATTTAATTTTCACTTTTGTCATTTAGTCTAACACCAAAAAGCTCACAGGAATACACTGGTGCCTTACCAAATATCTGGTTGCGAGGTAATTACTCACATAATTAATCAGAACGCAATCTTCCTTGACACTTTTCTTTTACTATTGTTCATTTCTGTGCTTATTTATTAAATCTAGTGTGTGCTACTGTGTGTTTTGAAAGCACGGCTTGAAGGTACGGATCATTAAATGCTTTGTTTCCAGTTTCGCTTCCGTGTGTTTCTAGTCATGTTACCTTTGGATCAGATTGGGAGTAAAATATATTTATTTATGCATCCCTGACATTCTCACTTGCATATCTAAGAATGCAGAGAAAAACAATGCAACGCTGTAGAGAGCGGCTAAAGTTGGGTCACAGCAGAATCAATCACACAGGAAACATGTGGACATGGTGGTTTAAATTAGGTCAAGGCTCTCAGCCATGAGCATCTGTCACAACAAAGACCCACAAACCATTTTCTTTAGTAAACCAAAGAAAAGATTTATTTTTTGTTTGTTTTTTTTTTGCTAAGACTTTCTCTGCACAAATTTTCAAGACTATTTTTCATTAACCGAAACTCCATTTGCTATGTTTCAGTGAACAGAGTTTCTTGAGCAGATGCCTTCCTGTTTGCAGCAACAATGATATTCCCCTCGCTGAAGACACACAGTTAGCACGCCTACCACAACTGGATGCATCAACATTTTTAGATGCAAAGCAAAACGCTAGAATGTGTTGAGCTTAAATTTTAAAATGTAGAGATTTAGATAAACCTCTGGAGTTAAGATAAATCAGGTTCTTTTAAAAACATTCATTGGTAAAATATGGACCGATCCAGGTCTGGCGTGGCTTAACACAATAGAGTTGTGTTATAAATTTGAATAAAAGTATTAAACTAGTAGTATTTGGGTTAAAAATGTTTTACCAGATCTCAAAGTTGCTTGACATATACTAAGATGTATCACTGTTGATAAAAATTAATGTTGTCCCTGAGTTGCCTTTATGACCATTTTTTTGTTTGAAGTGAATTTTGGACTCAGCATGTGCTGTTGGATATAGATAATATTTAAAAACGAAATAATAAAAGTGAAGTATATGGACAGTGAAAGAAACCTGATACAGACTATAAATGCAGTTTCTTCTTGCAGTCTATTACACACACTACACGTTTTATGACTCCAATCCTTGCCATGAATGTATTACAAGTTCATTATTATACAGAAATAAAACAAGTAATTTTCCATAAAATTGCTCAATTTATATTTAGACTTTTGTATAAAGTTCCTTAAGCATATTTTATTCAATAAGAAGCTGAGTTTCATTTTGAAGGGATATTTCCCTAGTTGCACTTTCCACTTATCTCCACGCTTTCGGTGTTCTTCCGCCCAGCCCAAGGATCTACATTACATTCTCTGTTTCTGCCTCCTGGCGGATGAATCCATTATCTTACCAGCGCGACGACGTGTTAAAAAACACCGGAAAAAAAAAAAACCTTAACAGCTTTGCAACAATGTTGCCTGTTCAAAAGACGAAACTTCGGTTCAGGTAAGCGAGATAAGAAGTGTTTCGCTTGGACTAACTTTGGGCATTTGAGTACGTTTCGTTTCACAGCCTGTTATCTTTCAGATATGGACACAGGTGATGCTCTCCATCACCTGTTGGGGTGTGTTAACCTCTGCTGTAGGACTCGTTTCTGCAAGCTTACTGCAGCATTGACCGTGGTGCAAAATGACGCCATATGGCCTTTATTTTTGACGTTCTTACAGGTTTTACTAATGTAATGGAAAGCGAAAACCAATTTCCAGAGACAGATGCACCTCCCCAGCAGTGGAAAAGTTGCAAATTAATCATTGACCCTGCCTTAACTAAAGGACTGTACAAAGTGTGTCGCTTTGATGGACAATATTTTAACATACCCGTAAGTATTAACCTCCAATTATTGCGTCGGTCTTTTGCCTAAATATTCACATTAGTTCGTTTTATATTCCACGATGATAATAAGTATTTTTCGTTGTCAGGTTGAGGATTTAGGTCTGTTTCCTGTGGACACCGTCAGAGATCCCAGAGTTTGCCGCCTGTGGAGTAAATACAACAAGACCGATTTATTGGTTCCTAAATATAAGGTACTTTTCGTATGTAGCCGTACATACAATTACATAGCACCAAAATAAAATTATTATCAAAAGTTTACTTATTTCAGTTCATTTTGAGGTTCACAGCTATAATCAAAGATCCAAATATAGATATTCTATTTCAATTGAACATCGATAAAAACAGAAATCCAGTCAATGATGCCCTCCACTCAGAGGGGAAGCAACAACAGGTCATCCGGCTGTTCAGAGTGCTGCAGAAGAATAGAATAGAAAGACTCTTTATTGTCTTGCAAATGGGAAATTCAGGTGTCACAGCAGCATTAGGTATTCACACAAAAAGTTCCTAAACGGTTAAAATAATGTATAATAAAACCAGCCTAAAACAGAAATACTGTGCAGTACGGAAGAGGATTAGGGCCACCGAAAAAGAAAAAAAAATTCTGACTTTAATCTCAGAAATTATGAAGTCAGATGACTTTAATCTCAGAATTCTGACTTTAATCTCAGGATTCTGAGATTAATCTCAGGATTCTGAGATTAAAGTCAGAATTCTTTTTTTTTCGGTGCAGTTATTAGAACTAATGACCGAGTCAGATTACTTTTTTCTTTATGTGCCTAATGTCCATGGGTTTTTAACAATAAAAAAAACAAGCATCTTGAGAAAAAAGTACAGTGAAAAAAAAGGTGTACAGCAGGTAAATAACTGCTGCATCGAGATGATTATGAAATTAACAATCTGAAGGCAAAGACTTCAGCTGGAATAAGAGCTTTCAGAGGAACTCTAGTTTTTTTTCTGAATTTTTTTTATTAACTGTAGGCTATGATCATTAAAATAATAGAGACAACCACGAGTCCATATGTGATAAGTTAAAATTTTACATTGAATTTCTTATTTGGAGTAAATTAACTTTTGTTAATTATCTTTTTAGACGTGCCTGTAAAGGGACTTGGAAAAAAAAATTAAAGATTAATGTTTATGCATGTCTTTCCAGATTGATGAGTGGTATGTTGGGCCTGTACCTCCTAAGGAAGTGACATTTTGCAGGTTAAATGATAATGTGAGGGAAACATTCCTCACAAATATGTGCCAGAAATATGGTAAAGTCGAAGAAGCGGAAATATTTTACCACCTGAAGAACAAGAAGCATCTGGGTGTTGCGAAGGTCATCTTTGACACAGTGAGAGCTGCAAAGAACGCCGTGCAGCACCTTCATCAGACTTCTGTGATGGGAAACATCATACATGTGGAAATCGACCCTAAAGGTAAAGATGTTTTTTTCCCCCTCTTACATTCAGGTAGATGTAACTGTCTTTGATTAACTGACTAATCAAAGATTTCCTCAGGTGAGAAAAGGACGCGATATCTCCAGCTGCTGTTTAACGGCCCATATACTCCCTGGACGCTGCCTGTGGGAAGCAGTGAGCGCGCCCTGCAGAGCTTAGTCGATGCCCTGCTGGTAAACAATAAAGCTGCTTGTGATGCTTTGAACGCTGACGCCACACGGTAGGGCTGGGCGATAAATCCATTTTCATCGATTAATCAAATTTTGGGGTTGAAAAACTGGATTTTATTTTCACCATTGCACTCCTTGGCTTTCCAAAGTTCAGAGTGACATCTGTGCGTTTAGGCTAAACTTTGAGTCACTCACGCACACATCTTCATTGCTTTCTGTGACTCGAGGCAGTTGTAGCTACTAGGAGCTAGCTGCTAATATACTCTTGATAGCTAGCTAGCTGTTTTACGTCCTTCCTGGGTAAGTGCAAATTTATCTCCAATTTGTACTTTTGTGTTCCAATACAGGTGTTCAGTTTAATTCATAATGGTCTTAAACTCTTTGAAGGATTTCAATTAATATGACATTTAATTTCATTTTGGGATCAAAGTGAAAATTGAAAGTCGGATCCAGTATGAAAATATCAGAGATTTCATTTTGAAGCCATTTCGCTCAGCCCTTCCAGAGGCTAAATAACATTTTGGCTTCGTGTTGCCTTCCCTCATCTGTCACCTCCTGTTGCAGACCAGCACAGCTGCTCAGCAGTCAGGAAACGCCTCCAGCCCTGCCAGCATTGCCACACCCCTCTCCCTGGACACAGCCTACTCCAGCATTTGGGGGACACTCCTTGCAGCCTGGGCCTAACGCCACAATCTCAGGGAACCCCCCGCACTCCCTGCCTGTCTGCGACTCCTCTCTCCCAGGACTCCTGCTACTCCAGCCTTCAGGCGACTCCGGTCCTCCAGGGAGAGCCTTCCAGCTATAGTCTTCATAAACATTTAAGACGAGCGCTTTGCCGTTTCAGACCCGCGAGGCATCACAGGGGATCTCGCCCGCCTTCAAATGTCAGCCTTCTGTTTAAGAGTAGCCAGTCGCAGCCCCTGAACCCGCCCTCGGATCAGAAGCAGCTCGCAGTGTGGCGCGACGAAGCGAAGTGCTCTGCCTACAAGGAGCCCCACTGCAGTCCTGCCTCCGGTCTTCAGCAGTCAGAACACACGGGTAGCTCTTCTTCTGTGATTTCCTCACACAACGATGTCAGCATTCAGAGCATTCATTTCACAGCTGACAGTCAAACTGCAGTAAACGTCCCACACAGAAAGCAGCAGCCCGCGGTGGAGAGTTTGGACTCCCGCATTGAAAGTTTGCTGATAAACAGTCAGATTTCCGATGCTTTATTCTTGGATAGGAAAACTTCAAAGGCTGATGAACCCTCTCCAGACAGCCCTGCATCCAGTCGTTGCTCTCCTAAGTGGGCTTTCTCTGAGGATTTGCTTTTTTGCCCTCTGTCACCTAATGACTCCTCTACCAGCAGCCGCCGTCGCCCCTGCCACGATACGGGGAATGTCAGTCCATCGGCGCTCGTTGAAAATGAAGAGGATGAAACCAAGCGAGCTGTTTTGTTTCTGGAAGCAAACTCCCAGTCTCCCACTTCCTCTGAGGCTGAACCTTCGGAAAGCAGGGTTCATGTAGACACTGAAACATCTCCATGGATTTCATCCTCAGAGGTATTTTTTCTATTTTTCTGCATGAGCATTTCAGATACGGCGCCTTGCTAAAGGTTTTATACTTGTTTTAGGTTCCCCCTGAACACACACTTTATAGCCTATTTGTCCTTGCAAAAAAATAAATAAAATAAAGATCAGTCACATCAAGCTTTGCTGCAAAATTTAATTTAGGTCTGGAGATAGCAGCCAGCTGGAAGGGACTGGAAGCCACACTGTTGGAGCCCTGACTTTATTTGTGTTTTTTTCCCCTTAGATTGTCTTATATTTATCTCTCTCCATGTTTCCATCAGTTCTGACCAGTTACCGTGTGCCATGCTGTTATCATTTTCATTTTTGAATGACTGATTGAACAGGACTCATTGAGATCTCCAAGGCTTAGGATATCCTGAGATCAAATTACATGCAACTTCTGCTAAAGGGAATCTTTTACATGAGACTTTTTTCGGGGTATGTGAGTAGAGGTGGGTGAACACAAATGTACACCCCTTAGATTTTCATTTAAAAGAATAAAACCATAAATTCTTCTTGCTCTGCTTTACAAACATGTAATTGCATGTCGGTCTACCACAAAAAGTGACAAGACAAAGTTCAAGACTGATGAAAACTTTTTCAAGGCACCGTATTGTGTAGATACTAAAATAACTATTTTATTTGCATTTGTAATATTTATGTTATATGTTGCTTTTGTTTGTTTTGTTCCCCAGGAGCATTGTGCTGCAGATAAAGATATACATCTTCCACATACATTCCAATCTGGATCTCTGCCACCAGCAAAACACACATCCTCATTCCCTAAATCTCCCTCTGCAGCTTCTAATCCCACTCCACCCAGTCTCCCCATAGCTCCTCTTCCAGTTTCAGTCGGATGTTCACATCCTCCACAAGCCTCTTTCCCTGTCCCTCCCTTCCCTCCACCTCTCCCTCCTGTCCCTCCTCGCCTACCAAATGGCACCATCCCTATCCCACCTCCAGGCTGGATCCCACCTCGGGGCATCCCCATCCCACCTCCTCCCATCCAACCTCCTCCTTCCATTGCTCCTCCCCCGCCAACCTTTCTGGTTCCTCCTCCACCTTTACCTGGACCGCTACCTGTTCCACCTACTTTGCCTATGTACCCTGTACCTGTGCAGCCCGCAGCACCATTACCTCCGAGGCTCGGGGGCGCACCACCTTTCCCATTCCCTCAACCTCCCTGGTTCGCTCCGCCTTTTCCCTCTTTTAACCCCTTCGTGCCACCACCAAACTACAGTCCTGCACAGGAACACCGCCATAAGATAACAGTGGAGAAGGTTTTAGACATTCTCATGGATGAGCTGAAATCCATCATCAGGAAAGACATCACTCGGCGAACGATAGAAGGAGTGGCTTTTAGGGCGTTTGAGGAATGGTGGGACTGTCAAGAGAAGAAAAAGGTTTGCTTGTTGTGTTTTAAGTTTAATGTCCTGATTCATTGATTTGGGTAAAGTTTTTTATGTGTCAGGCAAATAGGGCTGAAAAGGGCTCAATTAATTGGATTAATCAATTATTGAAATAGCCCTCAACTAATTTAGTTATCAATTTATCATGTGGAAGTACATGGGAAGACCCTAAAAGAGGACCAATTGCTGAAAGATTATGGCAAATTAAGCTAAAACTGTGCAAAAATGTTAACATTTTGATTTTAAGATAAGAAAAAACTTTTTAAAATATATTCATTCAATTCAAAACTCTTCAAGTTACCTAGTTTTAGCCTCACCCAGTTCAAATGCTATAAGAAAAATAATCTCCTTCCAGGCACCTTCTGTGATCCCATTGTTAGTGGGTTAATCTAAAAATAGTCTACAGATGCCATCCATCCATTTTCTTATACCCTTGTCCCTTGATGGGGTTGGGGGTTGCTGGTGCCTATCTCCGCTGGTGTTCTGGGTGGGGGGCGGGTTGTGCCCTGGGCAGGTTGCCAGTCTGTTGCAGGGCAACACAGAGACACACAGGACAAACAACCATGTGCACACACACACACCTAGGGCCAATTTGGGCAGACCAATTAACCTGACAGTCATGGTTTTGGACTGTGGGAGGAAGCTGGGGTACCCGGAGAAGGCCCATACATGCACAGGGGAGGCATGCAGGCTTCATGCGGGGGGTCAGGGCTGGGGATTGAGCCTGGAACCTTCTTGTTGCAAGGCAACAACTCTACCAACTGCGCCACTGTGCAGCCCAGTTTATAGAAGTATTTCTGATATAAAAGTCAAAAATCTGCAGAAGGTGCCAAAACTTTTTTTTTTATCCGATTAATCAATAAATCGTCAGAACAACCAATAGATTAACTGAGAAGTAAGATAATAGTTAGTTGCAACCCTACAAGCAAATACATTTTTGCATCATGAGTGTACATTTTCTCGTTAAAGGTCCAAGTTTCTCCCGTGAAAAGTGGAGCACCAGGCATCATGAATATCCTCAGCCACATTAGTGAGAAGGGCAAAAAGCTTCCTCTGCCTTCATTCAGGGTAAAATATTTTTTCAATATTAGGCACACTGTTATACCACTGCAGAGTGAATGAATTATTCATGCTAAAACACTTTTTATTCAGGTAAAAAGAAAACAATCAGAGGAAACAGAAAATGAGTCCAGTTCTCCCCAGAAAGGTTGAAGTATTGTTTTTATTTTCATCTTCTTGTCACCAGACTAGAACATTTCCCTTTTAATCAATCTGTGTCCAAATGTTTATTTCAGCTTTAAAGCTGCAGCAGGAGGATGACAATGTGGAGAAATCAAACACAGCCAAACGGAGACATGCCAGACCTCTGGAGCTGGACAGCGGTGATGAAGAGAAGGAAGACAATACACATAACGATAACCACCAGATGTCGGACCAAGTAGAGGCTATTATCCCAGTTCTTACGGTAAATGCTTGTAAAGTAATTACAGTAATTATAGTAGGCAATAAAATTATCTCTTATAATTAGAGAAGAACCTATAAATCCATGATGAGGAATCAGCTGATTTTCAGCAGCAGTGACCGATGCCTGGAAATACAATTTTCTTTCTGATCAGTGATGATGCGATACATCATCACTACCAGTTACAGCTGATGTTGTCTGTGCTTGTAATATAAATAATAAATGAACTCTTACATATTTTGAATACTGTTGTTTAGACTTTCTTACACTGTACTTATCAAATTGGCTAAATCAGCCGATTTACAAAAAGTGGAGATTAGAAGTCAACATTTTGTTTAGTGCATCTGTTGTTAGCATATCGTCCTGATGTCATTTAATATTAACTCAAAATCACAAAATCTTAGCAAGTGTTTTCCAACTAGTTCTAGTGCAAACATCTTAGTACACTTGAAATAAGACAAAACTAGCTTAAAATCAGCTTTTCATCAAGATAAATGAGCTTGTTTTCAGTAAATAATTCCTTAATTTTTTTTTTAAAGTACTATTTCCACTGGCAGATCTTTCCACGTACAACAAGACATTTTTCCTGTGTTAGGAGTGAAAAAATATTCCAGTTGAACTAGTACTTTTTAATCACTGTTAAAGGATTGTGGACTTAAAACTAGCTCTTATATCTTGTTGAAAAGTTTCTTGTAAATTAGTTTTTCCTTATTTCAAGTTTACTAAGATATTTGCGCTTGAAACTAGACAGATATACTTTCTAAGATTTTGTGTTTTCGCATCGATTTCTTAAACCGTTAAGTTTCAATGGCAAATAATATATCCTTTAATTAGTCTGACAGAGATGATGGAGATGATGTTGGTCAGCGAAGTGAAGAAATGACATCAGCACAGAAAAGGTTTGAAGATGAAGATGCTTTTGTCTGCCGGCGCCTTGGAAGAGGTTTGTTAAAGGCTGCATCACCAAAAATATCTAATTTATCACATACTAGTCAATAATTTCATCTTCATCTGCAGAGAGATTATCAGAGGGCAGCGCCTCGGAAGAAAGCGATTACTCATCGGAGTCCTCAGAGAGCTTTGATGACCTGTCTTCCGACCTCAGTTCACAACATGATGACACGGAGGAGGAGGATGACAGGAGTGATGACAAATGCATCGTGATATCTTCTGATGAAGAGTCGGTGGAGTTGGAGCTCATTGTGACTCCCACTGCTCCTCTAACACCTGGAACGCAGCTGGAGCTGGACTTGGAGGACTGGTTAGAGTCACGGCGTAGAGACCAGACGGAGCGGAACTGTACAGCCGGCCTCCAAGAGAGCAGTGATGTGGACTCCATGGTGGAGCTGCAGCACTGTGATCATTCAGACTCAGAGCTCATATCACCTATTGGACTTGAAGGTAATTGTTTCAGAGTGTTTTGTATTTTCTTTCTAAAGTTGTAGTAATTTTCCCAAGATTGTTTTTTTTCAAACCAGAGTTTTCTCGATTGAACATAAGTAAATCTGTTTTCTTCTTTGTTTTGTTAATCAGTGGAGCCAGGTCCCTGTGTGCAATCAGGACTCCGTGCCTGGACTCCAGAGTCTGTGGAGGGCATAGACTGACCTAAGGCCTCTCACTCCCACTGGCAGCTTGGTGGACAGTGACCCTGACAATCTGATCAAAAGCAAACCGGCGTCTCCAGCACCTCTGGATGAAGTGGAGAGGCCACCAACACCAGGCAAGGGGATCACTGCCAAACTGATCGATTTGGACTCTGATGAAGCCAGTGTAGTCATGTCTCTCTCCCCAGCAAGTAGTGATGTTCTTCTAGCTTCTTCCCATTTCCCACCTGCCTCCTACCCGTTGTACGAGGAGAAGCCTAAAACTCCTGGGAGAGAGGAAAGCCGTGGATGGACTTACAGCAGTATGTCAACAATTGGTCAAACGACAGCAACTTTCGAGGGAAACACAGTTTTTTCACCTCTCTGCAGCCCTCCAGACGTTCTACCACTGTCGAGCAATCCGTATATCACTCCCCCAAAAACTCCTGGACGGGACATCTTCTTACCTAGAAGAGACATTGTCCACAGGAGGAAGACGCAGATGTCTCTTCCTTTGTTACGTGACAGCCTTCTTTGTGTTTCTCCCCTCCCTATATCCTCTCCATCCAGTCTTTCTGAATCTTCGTTTGACTCTGCCGATCGAAACCGTGTACGCATGGGCGTGAGAACAAACCCTTTGCGGGGACTGGAGAATATGCCGGGCTTTATAATGACCTCAAACCCTCATCGAGGCAAAAACTGTTGAGGAGGCTGAGGCGGAGAAAGAAGGCCCGGTTGTTTAAGGGAATAAATTGGTGGTGTCAGCATCATCGCCTGAGGAGACGTTCACAGTGTGAGGAGCATAATATCCTGCATAACATCTGTAGGGACGGTTTGGACGAAGAGGATGCCAGACATCTGCAGAGTACCTATGAAAGGCTGCAGGAGCAGGATAACAGTGCTGGGTGGCTCAGTGACACTTTCTGGATTCCTCATCCTCATATCCTTTTTGTTCTTCATAGTGCTGGATCACTATAGAGATTAAATATGTTACTTTAAGTATTCGTATAAAAGAAATGTGCTTAAATCCCATTTAACTATAGGAATGCTTAAAAGATACATGTCATGAATTTGTAAAATATCTGCACCTCTTGGATTTTTTTCAAATTGTTTCCAGCTTCAAGCACAAAGTCTCAGAAGTGTCACAAGTGTTTTTCCCCCAAAAAATATTGGTAGCCATTATGCTTTTGCTTTCCATCTCACAATTGTTCACTAATTTGTGTTATTCCCATGAATTTCATATGCAATACAATCAATATTTAGAAAGTAGTGTGAAAAATTAAAATCTTCAAGGAATATAATACCTCTTGAAGCCACTGTATACATATAAATTTATTTTTTTAAATAATTTTATAAATTGTGAAAATGCCTAAAAATACTTTGTATAATGTGCCATAGAATGATTCCTCTTATATGGTTGGTGTTTCCTTGTGCTCTTCATGATTGTGTCACAATCTTTGCTTCCTTTCCTTAACTCCTTGCTTACTGACTAAGGTCCCGACGGAGAGCAGCGAGGAAAGCCAGGGGCAGCCGGTCCACAGGACGGGCTGCGCTCGCAGTGAAGGTTTCTACAGAATCAGCAGGAAGGACAAGATAAAATATCTCCTGGACACTAAGCCTCCTGCTGACCTTCACTCTGCACCGGATCAGGTGGGGAGGAGAGGATGATAACATGCATTAATCTTCATGCAGAGCCTGTTTTTTTTTTAAAGGTCAAGGTTTCCTTCACAGGGTTTATGCATTCCCACTTCACTGCGGTCTGGATCCGACTTCAGGTCTGAACAGCGCCGCCTGCTGTCCTCTTTCAGCTGCTATAGCGACCTGGTCAAGTTCAACCAGCTGAAGGTAAACAACTGATTAACTGATGGAAAAGAGGAATTGAGGCCATGAAATCACTTGTCTTTAAAGTAGTAGAAGACTGAATTAGAAATGTAAAATTGATGAGCTCTGAATATGAAGTTTTTGTTTAAGTCTTGTTTTTCTGTTGTGAGCAGAATCAGCTGAAGAACCCAACTTCTCTTTGCAGATATTTTTAGGTTAAGTCATCCTGAGACAGTTTTATCCACAATTCTTAAATAATCATATCACTAAACAAGTTTGTTACAAGTCTTTTTTTGAAAAAATAAATAAAATAAAATCTGACTATAATTAGAATTATCGAGTGTTAAAGAAAGCTGCATGCATAAAATTAGTTTTTATTACTTTGGTTCATCAGAAGGTGATGTAGATATTTGCCCGCTGCACACTAAATCCTTTCATGTTCTGTTAGTTTCGAAAGAAGAGGATTCGTTTCAGTCGGAGTTTAATCCATGAGTGGGGCCTATTCGCCATGGAGCCCATAGCAGCAGACGAGATGGTGATTGAATATGTGGGGCAGCTCATCAGACAGGTAAAAACAATCAGATAAATTCATCTGACAGATGTGTTTATTGACAAATCATTTCCACTGATTTGTTTTTTTTTTCTGAGAAGTTCCTCAGGGACCCTCTGGTTGTTCTTGGTAGTTTCCAGTGGTATAAGTGCAGCAGTGTATCATCACACTCTTTGTGTAGGTCATTGCAGACATGAGGGAGCAGAGATACCAGGAGGAAGGCATCGGAAGCAGCTATTTGTTCCGCGTTGGCCAGGACGCTATCATTGATGCTACCAAATGTGGAAACTTAGCCAGGTTTATCAACCACAGCTGTAATGTGGGTACAGAGCGGACGCTAAATGCAACAAGTGTTTATTAAATACCTTTATATTGCATTGACAATTAAAATATTTTTTTGTATGTCTTGTTATCTTTACAGCCTAACTGTTATGCAAAGATCATCACAGTGGAGTCTCAGAAGAAGATCGTGATTTACTCCAGGCAGCCGATTAGCGTCAATGAAGAAATTACGTATGATTACAAGTTTCCCATTGAAGACACAAAGATTCCTTGTCTTTGTGGAGCCGATGGCTGCAGAGGATCCTTGAACTGATCTCTAATTAACTCTCCTTATTATGCAAAAATCTCTGGGGTCCTGAAGAGCTCTCTCACTGGATCATAGCTGCTGTTTACAACTGCACAGTTGCTAAAAGACAGGTTGATTATGGAACTAAAGAAAAGGCTTTTAAACTTGAAGGAAGGAATGAAAAAAGTATTTGGAGCATTAGTTTATCTCTGTATGCTTTGAAACAATCAGCTGAATAAACTACCATGGGTAAAATTAGGTAAAATTCACTTTATGTATTTTTGTTTGTTGCTATTATGTGTGCCTTAAAAATGCACAAACTGACGTATTTTTGGCTCTTGATATGCCACGTGGTTTTGTACATGTTAAATATAATAAATAAACAAGTCAAACAGGTAAAAAAAATTTCCCTCTCAAAACCCTTGCAAAAACTGTTTTTAATGTTTTTAAAAACAAGTCACCAAAATATTTTTTTCACAAATACTTATGATGTGTGGACATCATTGGTAAATGGAGGAACTTACCTTTCCAACGACGCCTGTGAGACGTTTTCCAGTGACATATTTTCTGTGTGTAACACAGAATGGGTAGCTTTACGCACAGTCAACACTTGATTCTTTGAGCTGGTTGTTTTGGAGATATCTTTCTAGTTGTGTTTTTTGCGTTGAATAACAATAAATATGCCGCAGAAGAGGAAATTTTGGAAGCTTTAGAAAGGATTCGGTGTACCACCGTCTGATGTTGAGGCCATTTAATGAACAATGCCACAGATAAAGCATGTTTTTATTGTGTTTACTCCGTAACATAGTTTAGACTGAGATATGTGATTGTATGGATCATAATTTCAGGGATGGAAACATCTTGTCTCCTGTCCTAACATAGCATGAACTTCACTCATTTTTGCCATTAGTGGCATTTATTTTGAAAGAAATCCAACTGGCAGGGGAGGACATGGAGCCAAGGAGCCATGTAGCAGAGTTGTAGTCTAGACCACTGAACACAAGACCAAATGAAGACCAGCACCCCGCGCTACATGACAATAAAATTAAGTGCACATATCAAAATTGCTTCTCAAATTAATCTTAAAGATCCACTTTCCCATAAAACACCTAGATATTAAATACTTAGAGCTGAAATAAATTTAACCAGTATCAATTCAAACTCTTCATTCTGTTTTGCTTTCATCTCTGTGCCACAATCCGGAGAGGTCTCCTGCCATCCCTAAAAAAAAAAAAAACGCCTTGGGCGGTTGCCCATACAGCCCATGTCAGAAATAACAACTGTCTGCACCATTACATGAAACATAGCAATAAACAACGCTCAACTATGAACACAGTCCAAGGCCCAACCAAGCAGAAGGAGCACAGTGACTGTTCTCACCCTCCCTCCTGCTGCAATGTCTGCCACCATGACAGGTGACGAAAACAAAGAGCAATGAGCTCCTCTGCGTTCTTACATTCTTGTTTTATTTATTCGCCAATTAAATAAATATAAATATATTTTAATGAAATAAAATAGATACCGCAGTAGAGCATTACAAGAACAAAGAACGGCTCACAGTGAGGCTTCAGTCCTATCAACCTTAGTCAAGATCCGTCCAGAAGTATCGGATCGTTCCTGAATGTTAACAGCGTTGTCCCATATCTGCGATATGTCAGTCAACACCTCCACACAATAATTCAGCATGAGTGATAACTTTTTTCATTGCAAATGCAACATCTCTGTCTGTACAACTAGCTTTGCTAGCACCACATCCACAGATCTTACCTTTCTTTAAGCTTTCCTTTCAAGTGATGCTAAAAGTTGGACTAAGTCCCCACCGTCTGTGAAAGCGAAGAGCTGCTGATTTTAGATGTCGCCATATCTATGATCTATCTATGATCTATGATCTATTATATTATTGACGCTCAGAGGAAACCACTGCGCATGTCTTGGAGCTCCGCGTGCGAGACAAGGTGAAGGTGATGGTGTGACAACAGACACTAAGTCACGTTATTGCTTGGATTTTACGGCGCCACCTTAAGTTCCTTAACTTCACATTTTAACGAAAAAAAGCTCAATGCGACTTGGATGTAACAAGTAACTAGATGGTTTTGTAGAAATGTAGTGACGTAGAAAGTACAAATACTTACTGTAAAAGGTAGTGGAGTAACGGTAGAAAGTACTAATTTTTAAATCTTCTTAAGTAAAGTACAGATACACAAAAATGTACTTAATTACAGTAACAAAGTACTTGTACTTTGTTACTTTCCACCACTGGTCATTTGTTTAGCTTTCTGACCGTCATGCTAATCCGGGTGAGTGTTGGTAGCTGTGCGCTGCTTTACCTTCGTTACTTAATTGTACTTAAGTACATTTTTTGTGTATCTGTACTTGTCTGTGCTTTACTTAAGTAGATTTAATAATGGGTACTTTCTACTTTTACTCCACTACATTTTACAGTAAGTATCTGTACTTTCTACTTCACTACATTTCTAAAAAAACTGTCGTGTTACTCGTTACATCCAAGTCGCATTGCTCTTTTTGTCTGTTAAAATGTGAAGTTCAGGGACTTAAGGTGGCGCTGTAACATCCAAACAATAATGTGACTCGCGTGTCTGTTGTTACCCATCGCCTCCACCTTTACTTGCAGGCGGAACTCCAAGACATGCGCAGTGGTTTCCTCTGAGCGGGAGGAGACGTCTGTCTGTGCTTTGCTTTCAGAGATGGTGGGGACTTAGTCCAACTTTTAGCATCACTTGAAAGGAAAGCTTAAAGAAAGGTAAGATCTGTGGACGTGATGCTAGCAAAGTTAGCTGTACAGACTGAGACACATGTTGCATCTGAGATGAAAAAAAGTTGTCACTCATGCGCTGAATTATTGTGCAGAGGTGTTGACTGAGGTGTCGCATATATGGGACAACGCTGTGACCAATGTCTGCATTGATATGACATTCAGGAACGATCCGATTTTTCTGGACGGATCTTAATGATTAAATTTATTTCAGCTCTTAAGTATTTAATATCTAGGTGTTTATGGGAATGTGGATCTTTCAGATCAATTTGAGAAGCTATTTTGTTAAGTAAAACTTAATTTTTTGTGTCACCTAGCTGGTCTTGGGTGCTGGTCTTGGTCTTGGGTTGGTGGTCTTGACTACAACTCTGCTACATGGCTCCTTGGTTGCATGTCCTCCCCCATCCACCTTCTTTCTGTTGGATTTCTTTAAAAATAAATGCCACTAGTGGCAAAAAGAGTGAAGTTCAAGCTATGTTAGGACAGGAGACAAGATGTTTGCATCCCTGAAATTATGATAGAATCATATATCTAAATCTAAACTATGTTACAGAGAGTAAACATAATAAAAACATGCTTTATCTGTGGCATTGTTCATTAAAATGGTACATTTCTAATGTATTAAAATTAAATACGATCGGTTCACTTAATGATATTGTATTAGGGATGCATTCAGCAAGTACTTTTTCTTTTAATACTTAAGTATTTTTAAAAGCCAGTACTTTTTTACTTTTACTTAAGTACAAATGTTAATGTGGTAGTTTTACTTTTACTTGACTACATTTTCATCTGTGTATTTGTACTTTTACATTCACTTTTGTCATAGTACCCCCAAGAATTTAAAATTTAAAACTACTTTTACCCCTGCCCTTATCCTATTGAGATCTGTGCTGGTTCCCATCTCCAATAGTCAACAGACTAGAGGCTGGGTTCACCTGGACAAGTCACCAGTCTGTCACAGGGCAACACAGAGACAGGACAGACAAGCAACCATGCACATACACATACTCACATCTAGGGAGAATTTAGAGAGACCAATTAACCTGACCACACCTCACGTTTTTGGACATGTGGGAGGAAGCTGGAGCACCGGGAGATAACCCACACCTGCACAGGGAGAACATGCATACTCCAGGCAGAAAGACCCTGGGGATCAAACCCAGGACCTTCTTGCTGCAAGGCAACAGCTCTACCAACTGCACCACTGTGCATCACGCCTTTTTTTAAATCTTTAAACTCAATCCTTTATCCTTTCATCCCTTCTTAAATAAATCTTTAAACTTCTATCTTTATGATGTGGTCCTTGCTAGTGAATTACAAATTTTCATCAATCCATACATCCATCCATTATAGTGAGAAGCTTCACGGTCGTGGCTCCTAGCATACACAAGTGTTACACGTTTTCTTCACCCTCCCTTCTCTTCCAACTTTTGGGTTTCCTCAATCCCAGAGCATGTCGAAGCTTTTTAAAAAATGGCTTCTTTACTGGGAGGGGAGCCTTTGCTTCAGCAATCTCTTGATCCTTCTCTTTTAGCTCCTCGAAGAGCTGAGGGTTCTGGGCAAGTTGGCGTTTGATTACGGCTGTTGATGCATCCAGAGCTTCTTTATGCTTCACTTCATCTAAAAACAACTTGTGTTTCACCTCATCCAGTTCCTTCTGTAAAATGTTTTTCTCGGCGTGGAGGAATTTGGCTCTCTTCCCGTTCGGTATTTCAATTTCAGCGTGCCGAAATCATCTCCGTGCTCCTGCTCCATTGTTTGTATTTCCTCTCTTAGTGCTACAATGTCAACTTTGTACTTCTGTACCATTTCCAGACTCGCATCTCTCACCTGCTCAAGTTCTTTATGGACGCACCACTCTGTCTCTACAGAATCGTCTTGCATTGAAGCCATTTTTTGACAAAGAGCCTCATTCTCAGCTTGTAGCTCTGCATAAAGCATTTTGTTGATTTTCACCAACTCAGCATGAGACTCTGTCGTTTTTGAGCTCCCGCTCCAGTGTACTCACCCATTTCTTCAGGGTTAAAACATCCATTTTGGGGATGTGCTATGGTGGCGCAGGGGTTAAGAACAACCCACGTGGAGGCCTTAGTCCTCGACGCAGCCGTCGTAGGCTCTATTCCCGGCCTTGGCGACCTTTGCTGCAGGTCTTCCTCCTCCTAGTTATCCTCCTTAACTATAAAATGAAGGCCACTAGAGCACAAAAAATATCTTTAAAAAAAAACATCCATTTCAAATTTGTTGGTCATTTCCAGATTTCCCTCTTTGACTTGGTCCAGCTCTCTCTGAAGACACGTCTCTGTCTCTCTGGTGGCGTTTTGCAGGCATGTCAATCGTTGACGAAGACCCTCGTTCTCAGCTTCGAGAGCCGCATAAATTGTCTGATTTGTTTTCAGCACTGCAGCATGAGCTTCTTCATCGTCTCTTAACTTCTTCTCTAATAGCTCTGCTTGCTGAACCAGGCCTTTAACAGAAGTCTGATAATTAGTGTTTAGCTCCTGCTATGATCCTCCAGTAGATTCCTCTCCTTCTCTGCAGATGTCTTTTTCAGAAGCGCCATGATCTTCTTCCGTTCGGTACTCTGATCTGTGTTGTCACCTTTTATGATCTTAAAAAACATCTTTTTCTTGTTTGTTTGAGTGTTGGCTGTTCTTTCTATGTCCAGCTCTTCCTGCAATGTCGCCACCTGTTCTGACAGACTAACAATATCGCCTTGAAGCTTCGCAAGTTCTTCTTGATATAGGGCTGTACTTTCCTTGTTCTCTCTCCGTAAAAGTGCCTCTTTTTCCTGAGCAGACCTGAGCTCATGTTGGAGGGCTTTATTTTCCACGAGGAGCTCAGAGGATAGGATGTCCTCACTGGTATTCAAACCTTGTTTTGCCTCACTGCAAATGCCAACATCGATTTCATTAAACTCCTGTCTTTCTAACATGAGTTTTGCATCATGGAGTTCTTTCTCCAAGCTCTTTGGCGTTCCTCAATGAATTTGGCTTGTTCTATTTCCAAAAGAGTCTTTAGCCTATTAATTTCCTCCTCATAACCACTTTGGGTGTCCTTGCCTTGAATCCAAGCATCTTGATTTTGAAATATCAAGTGTGGCCATGGCGACTGGAGAGCATTGATCAACAGTGCGCTCACTACTGGGCACACCAGTGAGCCTGTGTGTGTGAATACGTAAAATGAGACTTACAATGAAGAATTTTATTTTCTGCTAAAGTTTTATGAGTTCTGGTCCCTAAAGTCTCATGACTGTCTGAACGTATGGTCTATGCTTTGTCTTTACTTGAATTATGCTTATGAAATCTGTGTGTAATTTAGGCTTCGGTGTGTTGCCACTTTAAAAGACACTTCCCAGAGCAGCTGCAGAGGGAAGGTTGAGAATGTTAGATTACAGAGGCAGATACATTCCTGTTGAACAAGACAGTCTTGAGGTCATTTGTTCAAAGCCTGTTCTTGACTCTGAATACAATGAAATGAATGGTAACCAAGGGGGATTCACAAGGATATTCCAATCTGCAAAAGTGAAACACCCCTAGTATCCTTTATCAAAACGTTCATAACGTTATTAAAAAACAACACCAAAAAAGGTCAACAAAACATTTTCAAATTAATAACCCAAAAAAAATAGTAATCTCAGTAATTATTGATTTAACACGGTGTTGCGCAATTCTGTGCTTTTCGGATCCATTACCAAAATCACTAGCACAGCAGGAGTTTAAAATTAACTTATCAGCCACCACTATGTTCAGGGGAGCTCTTATTAATGATCACAAAATAAATATCAAGCCTGAAAACCTATCGTAATGGACTAAATATTTTAAATATAATCTGTGCTTGGCTCGAGGACTGAGCGGTTGCCACGGCAACAGGTGTGCTTAAACTACAAAGAGAGAGAATAGAAAGGTGAGAGTGGTTATGAGTTGATCACATGTTCAGTTATTTTGCCTTTGTTTACCTTTGTCTTGGCGCTTTACAGCCGCTGTAGTTTCTGAACGTTCAATAAATTACAAACTTGGACTAATTATCTCGTTTGTCTGCGAGTATACCACGTCATTGTGAAAAGAATTCATCAGCACAGAAACTCCAAAGCACACAAAGAAGCAATTGTGTGTGTGTGTGTGCGTATGTATGTTTATACATATAATATACTTTTGTCATAGTACCCCCAAGAATTTAAAACTACTTTCACCCCTGGGTAAAATAACCATTTGGGATAATTTTGGGCACATTTGGTGAAATTACGCCAAAATTACAACATTGGCATATTCTTCTTGATGGTTTGAGTCAAGCCTGTAAATATTTTGTGGAGTAAAAATCCACATTAGGACCTTTTACTTTCTCTTTTTAAAATACACATTTGGGAGATTTGCCAAGTACAAATTTCCATACTGCCAAAATAGATAAGACCTACAAAAAGGGATTAAGCATAAGGGGAAAAAAGAAGAAGAAAGAAAGAAAAATCCTGGGAATTACCCAAGTGCTCAATGTGCATTTTATTATCAGAGACTGGATGGAGTAACTCACTGGGAACCTGAGCAGTACTAATTCTTGGGTTTTTTAAGTTGCAAAGACCATTAATGGGTTGCTTCACATGCTCTTTGTGTCTCCATTTGGTGTCAGGATGGTCAGATTTCCCCGAGCATGCTGGTCTGCCTCGATGGCTTCAAAAAGAGACTTGAAATTTCCTGCACCAAAGCCCTGGAAAGGAAAATGAACAGTTTATACTTATTTTCTGTGTCCGGAACGCTAAGTAATGGGTTTTAATTAATGAGTTTCCCAGGGCTATCAGTGACCTGGTGATTGTGTCTCTGAATGACCTCCAGGAAGACCGTGGGACGGTCCTGAACTGGCTTGGTGAAGATCTGAAGTAAATAGCCTTTGTCATCATAGTCCACCAAGATCTTCAGTTCCTGGAAATAAAAGGATTAGAAATAACAGTTTATCCATTCAGCATGACTAAACATAGACACAAGTCACTCAGTCGTCTTCAGGTGTAGGTCTGACCTGCAGGACATCCAGGTTCTCGGCGATTTTGACCTTTGAGTGTTTCAGCTTCTCTCTCAGCTGGTTGTAGTAAGTGTCTGGCACTGTCATGAACTCCGTGCCTCGCTCCTTCAGGTTGCGAATCTAACAGTAAATTGGATTTAACAGTTAGTCTTCCCGGCTAATATAGATTTCACACTTCTCAGAGTTGTAGAGTCGTACTGATGTGATGATGTCTGACGTGTTCATGGCGATATGCTGGACTCCTGGACCTCCGTAGTACTCCACATATTCCTGTTAGGAAAGAACCTTTAGATTCACATGTTTGTTTGCTTTTAATCAGAGCCAACTTCAGAACACTTGCCTGGATCTGAGACTTCCTTTTCCCCTTGGCAGGCTCGTTGATCGGCATCTTCACCGTTTCCTCGTAGTTGGCTACTACGATGGAGCGCAGAGCACTGAATTCTGTCTGGAGCTGTTTGTCGTCCACCGACCAGAAGCGATGGAAGAGGAGGTTCCTCTGGTACCTGTTGGACCAGGAACCAACCAACCAACAACTGAGATCCTTAGAAATGCAAATCCAAACTTCATACAAATGCACAACACAACAAAACATCAGACACTGTTCCTGTCTACCTCCTCTGTTAAATTATTTCAAATATGTAACTTTTGTTTTTCACTTGAATATGCATAAAAAAACTAAGACTTGAATGAACCAATGAGGTTGCTTGTTCAGAGAACTGCCTCATTTCAGCCCTTTTCTGAGTAATAGGGATAAAAGCAGTTCCATATGTGAAGAACCGCTGAAGCCCCTCTTAAAACTGCAGTCATCCAGATGCCTGCTTCGTGCAAGAAAAGGAGAGTTGCGTAATCTCTCCCCCATTAGCCCTTTCCCCTAATGTGGATTTCTCCAGACCGCCACCTCGTCCAGTTATGAGCAAATTAAGATGCGACCAATCGCTACCATTCTACAATTGGAACCATCTCGTCGTCTGATTGGTTTCCCACAACGTGATCGATAAAGTCCAGTTTTCCACTCGGTCTGCAAAGCAACAGAAGGAAAACTCAACCTTTGGCTCTAATTGAGGGATGTGTGTGTGTCATATTTTAAAGCAAGGTGCCTCCTCACAGTTTGGGTAGTAAAGGGTCTTTGAACAGAGGGGGATGGAAACCAGGCAGGAACAATCCCTTGTATCCTTTCCTTTCCACAAACGTATGGGTGGTATCTCCATACTGCAGTGCAAAAATTACAAGATCATTATGACTAAATGTCGTTATGACATTTAGTCATAACGACTAAAATGTTGGGTTTGAATAAAAAAATGAAGAAAAACGCTCAACGCACCGTCTGAAGCACAGCCAGCCGGATTTTCCCATTCTTGTCCTCCAGAGTGTGGGGCTCTTTGATAATAATTGCCCCTCGCTCACTGGCTTTCTGTAAAAAAAAACAAAAAACAACCCAAAACAATAAATGATCATAAAAAAGCATGACTGAGGTGTTTGACTTACAAGCTTTTATGTTTACCCTGAAAGAGAGCTTAAAAAATCTGGGTAGCAAAACCTGTTGCGTTACCTGAACCAGGAAGTCACAGTCCTCCACTGTAAATGCCACGTCTTTCACTCCATCCCCGTGTTTCACCAGATGATCCCCCATCTCTGGAGAAAAAGACAGTTAGCCACATTACATCTGCCTTTATATTCAGGGTTCCTACAAGTTCTTGAAAGGTTGAGTATTCCATAAACATGGAAAAAACAAAACAGGATAAAATATAAACCAGATCACTAAAACTTTTTTTAAAATTTAAATAATTATAGGATTTTAGCCCAAATCCTATTGTTTGCAAACCATGCTATAACAAATCCACATTTAGTTAATGAGACCAGGCTGTATAGAGTTTAAAATAAATCAGCTCTAAAGCGAATTGATAATCAGAAGTCAGTTTTAAGATTCCTGTTTCATAATTTCTCGAACGTAAAACCCAGTTATTATTTGAGATTCTTCAGATTCATATTTTTACTCAAATGTCCAAGATGTTATAAAACCTGCAGCAACATGATTTGATTTGCATACACCATCAGTAACGTTTAAAAAGGGCGATCCCGCTCTGAAAAAAATATCACGATTCTTGATCAGTGCTTTACCTTTGCTATCAGGATTCAGAGCAGAGGAGAAGACATAAATGATCTGTGAAACAGAGAAACAGAAACAAGATTAAAAGCAATTCCTTAATCTGACTTCATCTTTTCTGTGCTGATCTACAAAACAGAACCTGCTGGAGTTTTCCTGACAAAGCTGCTGCAGTCTTTAGGACAGATTTGCGAATTAAATTCATTAATTGTGATGGTGAAATCATTAATACTCCTGCAATTATCCATCAAACATTTATTGATTTTCATTTTTATTTATTTATTTATTTAGTGGCGTGATGTTCCTCCAGGTTCTCCTCACCTTCCCTTGTTTCACTGCGTGGGACACCACGTCACGGCTGCCCGTCTCCAGGCCTCGGTAAGCCAGCGGCTCAAATCCGAGTTTGTTGCAGTAATACGACGCAGCCTGTAGGCGACAATGATTACTGCATTCCTTTATGACGGAATACCTCAAAGTTTGAATTTGTGTGTTACAGCGCCATCTTCTGGTGACTGTTTCCCTTGCAGATTTTTGGGGTGGGGGGGATCAGTAAGTGGCAGTCCAGTAATAAAAAAAGCTGTTTTGCCGCTTGAAAAGAACTGATAACAATATGTACGTAATGAAAATGTGAAGATTTATGAGACAAATTACCTGCTTTGCATTTCCAACCCAGAATGTTAGATGATCGAAGCAGATGAACCTGCCCTGCTCATGCTGAAGACAGAAGGAAATTAGGAAAAAAGGGGATTTCTAATGGAGTACTTGTGTGTAGTCCTAAATTACACACATTCATTATTGCCCAAATCCAACAGAAATATAAATTGCATTAAAATCTGGTTTTATCTTTGTTTATCCAGTGGCAGATAAATAGTAATTCAAAAAAAATCTATGACCGGTTGACACAAATTAACTGGTTAATTACCTTTTCGCCTTTGTCTGTGTATGTTGTCTGTTGCAAAAAGCAGAAACACAGTTAATTTTTTAAAGACAAACATCTAAAACAAGAATAAACAGACAAATATCACATATATTTCACTGTTTGTGAAGGTTCGCAGTAAATGAGACCCATAAAGTTCAATAAATGATGAACTTACCATCTTGCCTGTGTTAATCTGACCCGGCTGCCAGAATGAGACCCGCAGTGAACGCCTGAATTTAAAAGGCGAGCGAGACAGACGTTTTTGAACACACTCCCACCAATAAGGAGCTGGTATTGGTGGAGGACAGAGAACTACGTTTGCTCTTATACAATGATTACTTGGACAATATTTGAGTAGACTGGTTGGACTTCCCAGTCTCTTCATTCACTCAAGGAGCAGTAATACTTACTTTGATGCTTACAATAAATGAAACATCAATCTAAAGTCTATATGTTTTTTTTTCCAGCAGTCAGTAGTGTCTCTTTGTCTTGCCTTAAAATGCAGTATATCAGGTGATGCTCTAATAAATGATTACCGACTTTCATCTGCACAGAGATACAGTCGTCGTCCACAGGTTTAGGATTACAGCAGGATTTTTCTACAATAATTTGAGGCCCATATGTTAGTGTTTAGTGGCAAGAGGAGGCTCACACATCCTGGGCTCCCATTGGCTCTCTGGAGGTGAAGCTTGAAATGCTCCCCATTCCCATGAAATCCATCGTCCGGAAAAAATACAGTGGTGTCGGTAAACTAATCATAAAAGCATGAATGTTGTCAGCCTCGACTGTGAGCCGTCTACATGAGACTGGGGTTAATTTCACATGCAGTTAAAAAGTATATTTTTCTATGTGTGCGCTGAATTTCGTAGTCAGCCTACCTACATACCTGCAGCGTCACTGTTTGGGTCACATGCTGTTAAGTCTAATTGTTTGGTTTTAATGCTGGAACTGTTATTTTCTTTCGGAAACTGAAACTTTCTGAGAAGTTTTAAAGATGATTATTTTATGTAATTTCTTTTAAAACATCCTCAATTATAAAACCAATGGAAGACAAACAAATTCCTATTGATTTGCAGCCAGTTTTCAGGACAGGTTAACTGCATTTTAATGCATGCAAGCAAAATCTAATTAATATGAAGTAAAGCGTCTCTTAAAAATGTAATTAAAACATATTTATTATATTTAATACCTTCCAAAGTTAATTTTATAATATTTTCCTCTGCTTATAGGGATTTTCTTTAATTTTCAAGTGCAGCCGGTTGATTAAAGATTCATTTGCACAAACAGCACATTTGTTTCTTTTGTGCTCCAGCAGCAGCAGCAGCTTATTAATCATTTCTAAGAAGCCAAGGTGTTCCCCCCTCAAGTGTTTCTGTCCCTGAAGGAGTCTGTTATTGATGCTGTTGCCAGGCACCTCGCTGTTGTCATTAGAAACGACCACACATATCCAGACGCAAGAACACAGCGTTCTAAATAAAATAATTACATGCCTTATGCAATTTCAGCTGTGGGATCATTTCATGTGAATGTTTTAAAAGTGCATCAAACATTAACACATTTCTTTACAAAGAGATTTTTTTTCTGTTGTTTAAGATTGCGTCTGTTTTTTTAATGAGAAGAAGAAAAAAAGAGCACTTAATTTGGTTGTAATGTTGGTCTGAACTGCGTTATTTTCCCCTTTGGGCCAAAATCCCTGCGGTTTTCAGACTCTCTGAGGAGATGCACCCAAGTCTGTTATGTTCTCCCCATACTTGCATTTCTCGTCTCATCGCTGAATCTCACCGAAAGCTGACTAGAAGTAAAAATGAGCGACGCAGCGTCAGAGATGGTTCCAGAAACGGGTATGGCAAAGTTTGAGCAACAGGACGGCGCCGCTGGGCAAGAGGAGCACGTCTCCTCCAACAATCTGCAGGAGGAAGGTGAGGAAGGGAGCAGCGTAACGGAAAAAGAGGCACAAGCGAAGATGATGTCTGTTTTCGAGCAGGTGCGTAACCAGATCAGATCGCGGGGGGGTTGAAAGCCCCAAAGGGCAGCATACTGGAGCTGGTGTCGAAAATCAGAGACATAGAAACGGCGACCGGGCAGACAAACAGCCAGTCTGGTGGCAACGGTGTGGATGCAGAGGAAGAAAAAGAAGCTGAGGCTGTAAAAATTGACTGCAAAGAGGAAACTGATTTAAGGTTGGAGACGTTGAGTAAAATGTTTGAGGAAAAACTGGAAGCAAGTAAGAAGCTGCTAAGAGATGAGTTCGAAGCTCAGATATCTGCAGTGCGTAATGAAACGCGGGCCTACACGGATCAGACCCTGAAAGACCTGGAGTATAAGATGACTAGCGGTCCACCTGGCGGTCTCCCGCCAACACGCTCCAAACCGCAGCAAGAGGGCGCCGACGCCGAGACAAAGCTGAGGGCATCTGCAGCGCCATCGCTGGCTTCCAGGCGAGGAAAGGTGCTGACCAGGACCCTGACCACCACCCTCATTCCCAAGACGTCTGGTCCCATCATCATCAGTGGCTCGCACTGCAAATCGAAGAGCTCCCCAAAGGGTCAAAGTTCACTGGTGAGAGATCACGTGCTGTCGCTGTCAGGGAACAAGTTCTACCAAGGCCGCAGTCCTCTGCCCCCGGCTCAGCCGCTCCTGCATCAGCGCAGGAAGCCCGTTCAGGCCAAATGTAAGACGGGAAACTGACTTTGCTTGGGAGACAACGCTACGCCTCATGAGACACACAAATCAAGGCCGACACGTTTGAATTATGTTGATTAGTTTCATGTTTTTTGGTATCGAAACATTGTAACCGAGAATTTGTTGATAATGAATTGTCTTCTGAAAAAGAAATTTAAGACATTTCCAGTTTATTTTATTACAGCCAATGAATGTGCTTTTATAGTACAATTTATCTTTGTGAAAACATGAGAGAACATATTGTAACTTTAATGCTTTTTCCCCCTGAACAGATCAGCAGTCCATCACACAAATGCACAACTTCAGATATTTGTGGAAGACAGGAAACTTGTCGCATGTTTAGTACAAACAGAGTTGGTCAGAAAATCCTGCAGCTCTGACCAGTTTCTGTCCTTTCTCTAGAGGAGAAACATCCAATTTTGATAACATCACTGCTGTTCCATAATTGTTCCTATTAAAAATCTTTACTGTTATGTTTATATGTTATGCTATGCACTTTTAATAAAAACTTTCTTTTGATTCTTTGTAACTTCTCTGAGAACAAGAGCTTTAATCAAAGGATTTAAATGAGCAGATATCATGAAAATCCTACCAGAACAGCTCAAGGGTTGATATTTTAGACAGCGGTGGTTTACCAAAGAACTGAATCATAATCATCATCTTAAATATCTACTAAATGTATATCATTAAAAGTTACATTAGTTATACAAATACCAATTCATTACCATTCAGTGATATTCATTTTCACACTTTTAAGAGACAATGCTGACATCTGATTTCAGAAAGTCTACTGCAAGCTTAAATTCAATTGTCTGTAGTCATTTGCAGATTAAAAGATAAAAAAACACAAAAACTATAAGTAGAAGAGCCTTTGTCACATTTTTCTTATAAACAACTTAGTTCAAATTGTCAACCTTGTTTTCTTCTAATACCCTAGATACGCTCCTAGTATAAAACTAACCAACCTTTAGCAGCATTATTTGTTTTGAACTAAAGAACGTATTTCAATAATTTGATGGAAAAAAGTTTGGTTTGGAATCAATGTTTATTATCAGATTAAATGTAAACTACGCTGCATCTGAAAGTATTATTTGAACGTCCCATCGATGGATTATGTAGATTTAATTTAAACAAAGAATGGCATTGGTTCAATCTTGTTCCTCTATCAACAAGGGAATAATTTGATTGACTCGGTGTGTGTGCGTATTATTGTAACAGATACCAGCCTGCTTTAGTAACATGTTCATTCCTGTAATCATTAAATAATCCCTTCACAAAGAAAAGGCGGTCATTAAGCAATCGATTCTTCTGTGGTAAATATACAATTTGACCAGCAGATGGCAGTAGTCCTTAATTTGTGCACAAGGACTCCCATCCAGAGGATTAGTTCCTAATGTCTGATTCACCTTAGAATCAGATATTAGATAAGCTATTATTAGTCTAAACTTGGCAACTTTTTCTTTTTCAACCGTAATAAATGTGATATTCAATTGACCTGTTATGACTCAAGTGTTGGTTGTCTGCCTCCCTCTGCTGCTGCTACATTGTTGTGGAAAACCTGGAGTGGTAGAGATATCTGAGGCAGAAAAGACGGTATTTATTTTATTAAAAAGTGTTAATTCCTGGATTTTTTTCTGTGAAAAACCCAGAGAGGGTTATTTGATTGTGCTTTCTGGAAAACTAAAATTTTACATTTAGGCACTCCTGCAAACGTCACTCTTTGACGTTTTACAAACCGACTCCAGCCCCCCACCAGAGAAGGGAAAAGTTATGTGGCCCTCACTGGAAAAAAGTTTGGGGACCCCTGACTTAACAGATTATCATATTAATTGTATTAATTGATTATATCAACAATGAAATGTCACAAAATGACAGTTTGATCAGCACATCGTTTAGTGTGGTCTAGAGACACTAAAATGACTGAAATTATCACCCTAAGAGACGCCATCAAACATAGTGAAGACAGTGAAACACTGCGGTGGTCTCATCATATTCACAGGCATCATCCTGTCCTTTCCCATTAGTAAAAGATTCATAGGCAGAAATGTGTATCTTTCGATCAAATAACCTTGAAGTTGGAGTTAATGGTTCTGCAAAGCATTGCCTGTTCAGGGAAAACTATTTGAAAACATTTTTTTTCCTTCCACATCACAGGTACGCAACTACTAATTCTATGTTGGTCCATCGCACCAGATCCCTATGTAATACGTTGACTTTTGTGGTTGTAAAGCGGGAAAATGTGAAACAATTTAAAGTGTGTGAAGAGTTTCTCGAAGACGAGGATCAGCAGAAAGATTTTACATCTCTTAAGCTCTGTGACAATTTTTGATTGTTTCCTGCTTTTTGTCATTTTCCCCCTATTTCTTTATACAAGAATGTTTTTTTTGTTTTCAGATGAATGTAATGTAAACTACAGCACAAGACTCCAATACTGGTGTAAAGTCAGAGAGGAGGGTGTGCCTTTTATTTTTTTAATTTTTTTGCAGCATGTTGCTGCTCCCTAGTGGCCTAACATGTAACAGCACCTAAGAAGAAACTGCCTTCCTCAAAGCAACTGGATAAACGTAAATAACATGAAGTGAAAACAACTTGGTAGTTCTTATTCAACGTAGTCATGACGAAAGCTGTCTGACAAACAAAAACAAGGACGATACTTTTGTTTATCTCTCTCTCGCTCTTTTTGGTGGAGGTGTAAACATTTTTTTATTTATTTTTTGTGTGAACTGAACACCTGAGTGCTTCCAGCAGCTGAACTGGCACTGGGACCAGCCCAGTGACAGGAGATGCATTTAGCCTCCGAGGCGGGCTCAGGAGCCCAGAGCCTCAAAGCCGGCCTCTCACAATGGACGGGATAGAGAAGGCTGTGAAGAGGATCTTTGTGTCTGAGGAACGACGAGGCCTCCCCGAACCACCGTATCCGGAATAGGGGGCGGTGAGGGCTCGTGCTGCACATTCAGGTCTGGCCAAGCCAAGCCGTTCACGGAAGCAGCGTCTCCCGCCTAACGATGTGCAGCAGCAGCAGCAGCGGTCATTAGTATGAAGGAGGCAGGGAGACACTGGTCTCTCCTGGAAATAGTCACTGGTGAATTAAGTCTAATCTGGATGGATGGATGGATGGATCAGAAGATAACAGCATCAGCATTAAACCCCACTCAGCTCATTGTACAGGCCATTTTTCTCGAGGTCTGCACAATTACTTGGAGGGGCCACTTCCAGGTTGAAGCAGACAGATTACAGACACAAGCTGATTTCATGGATATCCCTAACATGGTTACAATTTACAGTCATCATATGAGGGCTGGTGTGGGAGGCCACAGAGTGCGTATGTTGGCAGCAGCTTTCCAACAGATTGTGTGAGGTTATGATTAAGCACGTTTTCCTTGCGAATGTGGAAGTCGGTTTTGATAAGATTTGAGGTCATCTGGATAATTTATTTTCCAAGCTCTGTGGAGCACCAGCCTATGGCCAGCTGAGGGAAACAGATATGGAGATAACTGAGAGTGGGAATGCAGAGTTTGTTTTTGTTTTTAGCACGAGAATCACATACTTTAGAGGGATTGTTGCACTTTGCAGAAGAGCTATCCAGAAGACTTAAAAGTTTTCATGTTTTTGTCACACTGCAGTCCAAAAAAAGTGTTTTTGTTGGGATTTTATGGATTAGATCAACACACAGTGGTGCATAACGGCTCAGTGGAGGGAGAATTGCTAAACAGGTTTTGACATAATTTTTTTGCAACCAATAATCTAAAAAGTGCTGATTGCGTTTTTACGTTGACAGCAGTTTACCACAAACCATGATGAGGTCTCAGCAAAGAAAAATGCTTTGATCATATGAGACCAGAAGACCAAATGTGACTTTTTGACCTAGACATATAGTGGTTAATAACCTCTGATCAAAACGCACCACAACAACAACAACAAAAAAAGAACCTACTGAGGGGATGCTTTTCTTCTGCATGGATGGATGATGAGAGTTGTTGGGAAGGTGAATAGACTGACAGTAAACATGTTTGCACCAGTATTAGACTTTAGATTGGCGTGGAGATTCAACCTGCAGCTGGAGCTGCAATGCCACGGTGTAGCGGTCAGAGCATGTTTGTATGTCTTAATGGTCATAGTCAAAGTTCTGACCTGACTTTCTGGCTATACTTGAACATATGTGTTCATAGATGCTCTCCAGTCAAATTGGTAGGTTTTGTGAAGAAGAATGGGTGAGAAGAAATTGTCTCTAGAAGATCAAAACTAGAAGAGATGTTACAACAGATGGTGCTGAATAAAGGAGGGTGAAGACAAACGGAAACCACTTTTTTATTTTTTTGGGAAAAGAGTTTTGAAAACTTACAGAGACATAATATCCCAAGAAGCTAAGTTGCAATTTGTGGTTATAATGTGAGAAAATGTGTAAAGATTCTAGGTTTATCTTCACTTTTTTGTTCTCTTATATATTTAAATCCAGGCTGAGACAACAAGATCATTTCAGAGATGATGAGCTTTAAATTTGCAGAAAGCAAAGTACGTTTAAATTGTATTTTTATGTTTTGACAATAATGGATAGAACTGTGAATGCTATACTTTGGGAGAACTGCCTATGTTAGATAAAAAACAGAGAAAAGACAGAAACATCTGTGGCGACTGAAACATAATATTACTGAATGGTTGGAGGAAGTTTTGGAAAAGTCTAACTTTTTCAGGTTTCTGTGTCGGGGTGGACGGACTTGTTTTGGTCAATCAAAGCCTCTGCTGTCTAGACCGGACCCGGGGTTATGCTTAGACTCAGACACCTCATGTCATTAGACAGTATGGCACTGTGTTACCAGCACAATGTAAGCCTTAATCCTGAGTACATTTTGACATAACAGTGCTGTCAGCTTCTTTGTGAGCGTAAAAGCAGGGGGATTTCCATAAAATCTGACATGTTTACCCGGAGTTTCTGAGATTTTACCACAGAAACGAGTCATGGCAAAATACAATTAATTTAATGTATAGGAAATAGTGATACCCAAGCTAAACTAACACAGATGTACCAAATATGTTTAAGAATGAACATTTTATATATTTGTGAAAACATTCTGACCAACCAGCTTTGACTGATTTGGCATTTTTAATGTTTTCCCTTTAACTGCAAATAATTTTACATTACATCACTTCTGTCCTCACATTTAATGTAATACAAAATGTATTCATCTTAGGCAACAGGTGGATGAATGCTGCAGAAGGTTGGCGTTGACAGTCCAGTCGGGTGTCTGTTTACGTGTTCGTGCTAACAAGCATTCGGTAACTCTGGGGTGCATTTGTTGCTGCCTGGGTGGGATGGAGCAGCAGGGAGATCTGAGGGAAGGACAGCCGTCGTGTTTTGGATCGGATGCCCCGTCTTGGTGTGGCAGCTCACACTGAGCTCACACTCTGATATTTGAGCAGGCGCCTGTGAGGGCTGCTTCACTTCTTCTGCACGTTGGACACAGACTGATGGTTAAATTAAGGGAAAACAGACAGGTTATATTCATTAACCTGTCGACAGCGTGGCTGGAAACCCAACATTTAAAGGGTTTTCTTGTGTCTTGTCTTGAATTTAGAGTGGGGTTTTTTTCTATTTCACAAAGAAGATGTTTTATTTATATAGCAACAAGTGAACTAAATTAAAAAGACATCAGAATAATAAATTAGCTAAATTATTGAAGTTTGTTTAGAAAAGGTTTCAAAAGGAAGACATTCTGCTTGTAGTCTCACCACCATTAAAGAGATGGTTCAAAATTTTTAAGTTGAGATTCTATTAAATCTCTTATATTTCCTATCAAGAGTGATATGTTATCGTTTTGGAGAGGATCAAATAGTCGAGTTAGACTAAATGAAGACACCAAAAACAAGTTATCTACCCAAAGTGAAATATTATCTTCTTACAATCTTACAAAAGAACGTTTTGGCCGTTTACACTAAATTAGCAAAGTTGAAGTCATACTGTCATGTATTTGGCTTTATTTTTATTCTGAAAATAAACCGAAAAAGAAAAAAAAACACAAAAACTATCTCACTTCAAAACCTTTGGAATATCCCTTTATGTAGCCTCAAGGTAGCCTAAAGTAAATATGACATGTGTTATTTATTGCATGCAAAAGGCTAAAACTGTGTCACAATTGAACTTGCATTTATCAATTAAGCAGTAACAACAGGGAAATGCACGTGAACCAATCCAAGCTCTCGGCACACATAACAGAAACAGGCCCCCGGGGTGCAAACGGGCGCAGACAACATTTAGATGAACTCTGTGACCCAACGCAACAGTTGTATCTGTGGCGCCGTTGTCCCCGAGGACCCCGGGTGCTTCGGTCAGCTGGCGTTCTGAGTGGATTTTCCCGAGGCAAACTTGTTTGCTAACTGGATGAGACAAGCTGTCAGGCCGGGTCATCTCAACATGTCTGACCAGTTCAACATGCATGACTAACCCCTCCCTATTTCGCTTTGCTTGTATCTACATTTATATTCAGATGTCAGGTGATTTGTGTGTTGTGTTTTTTGTGTGTGGTATCAATATTCAGTATGAAAGCTGCATTCTGATTATTCCATTTGTTAGAGTAAGAGGTGTCTGACGGGACGAGGTGCAGAAGAGGTGTGTGTCGGAGCGGTCCGGATTCTTTGCATTCATTTGATAAATATGCTGCAGCTCCTGCATCCATCACTGTAACCCTCCTGTGGTCTACCTAGAGATCAAATCTGCTCCGCTCTTTCCATGACGGAGTAGGAGTAACACACGATCTGACCCGCTGCCGAGACGCAATAAATCCCGAGTCTTCACGTTTTCACTTCTTCGCACATGCTGAGGCTTCTAGAGTTGTGGAGCACAATGTGTTTCTTGCCCAGCTTTCTCACCTCTCTGCCCCAGTCTGTGTGGGGTTTTTTTTGTCTTGAAACTCTGCACGTTACAGCATCTGCGGTACCCCCACCCCGCCCTCTCTTTTCCTCGCTCTAACTGCCATCCCCTGTCAGCAGGGACAAATATTGACTTGTTCTCCAGGCCAGCTTCTGCCAAGATCAGAGTCCCGCTTCCACCCACTGCCTCTGCCATGTCTTAAATGGTAATTATGTCCAACAGGACTCATCGCTGTCAAATCAAAGGACACCCAAGAGCTCACTGGTAATGAGCCTATTATGCTGTGAACATTTGGGTTTGGGATAATCTTGATGTTTAGATTTGTAGTGATTGCAAAAAACCCTCCAGTTTTGGACAATTTTTAAGTACTTTGAGGAGCTTTTAATTTGTCAGTTGCCTCTATAATTGAGACCACATGAATCCCCACACCCCGCTCCTTCTGGTTTTAGGCCTTAATGGAAATCCACAGGACTGTGTCATCAAACAGTTAAAGCCCCACAGTTAGGAAGAAATCACAACTGAGTATCAAATACACAAACATAGGATGGGTGCTGCTTTGCATAATCCGGTTACAGTCTGGATACTGGCCGTGAATCAATAGAGATTAGAGATCTATTAGTCTGAAGGTGTAAACCCAAAGGAAGGCTAATTCATAACAAAGCTTTGGCCCTTCGGGGCGGGGGCGGGGGGTACTTGACACTGAAATAACAGGTCGGGGTGATGAAACTGAGGTTAATTATTTACATTTGGTATCAGAACTTTCCCTTCTTTGCAATATTACACATTTGTAAAACACACACACACACACACACATACTCATTGAGTCTGAGGAGTCCAGGTTTGGAGCACATGTCTTTAATGCAGTAGTTAGTTACAGTGTTAAAAAAAATACAACATTTACATCAGCTTGCATTTCCCCACTTTTAGTGCCGCAACTACACCAAGAAAGAAAACCCACTCCACCCGCTCCTGTTCCACAACATTTGTCAACCACCATCTGTCTTTCTACTGACCCCCTCATCCCACACCTTGTTTTTTTCTTTTTCTTTTTCTTTTTCTTCTTCTTCGCAAACTATATAATTAAGCTGCAACACCTTTTCTCCTCTTACACCTCCCTCCCTCTGCCACCAGGTTTTCCGTTTGATCTCCCGGCTCACTAAATCCTGACAAGTGCTTAGAAAACAAAACACAGCAAAGAGATGCGGACGACAGAAGGGTATGAAAATACTGTACAGCCATATGTTTCATCCAGTGTATATAGGTTTCAGTTCACAAATTATACCTCCTGTGGAGACAAGAAAACAAAAAAATATAGACTTTTCTCCCCCCACCCCTCTCTCTATGTGAATCTGAGGACCAGAGCAGCCGAAGAGCACAGCCAGCTGGCTCTGGCTTTATAAGTCAGAACGACACACACAGCATCAACTTCTCATTGCAGAACAGGAGAGATACACATTGGATTTCATGACTGGAGGCGAGGAAAAGTTCAAAGTTCACCATGCCTCCTCACCAGCTTTAAACAACCAACACGTACAGTCTTTGTTCTGACAAGTGTTCCAGTGGTTCCAGGCGGGACTGTCCTGCAGCCACGCGTCCGTCCATGCCTCTGTCTCTAAACCTTGGTCGCCAGAGACTGGATCTCCGATTTCTGAGTCTGGGCGCTGAGAGTGGATGACATGGAGCTCATCTGGCCGTGCATGGCCTTCTTCAGGTTGAGCAGGCACAAGCACTGGGAGCGGAAGCGCAGGTCGAAGAAGGCATACAGGAAGGGTTGAGGCAGCTGTTGACGTAGGCCAGGCAGTGGCGTAGGGGTGAGCCAGCAGCACGAAGCGCAGGACGCCGCAGGAGCTCGGGGCCAGGTTCAGGTAGGAGAGGGCGTCCAGGCTCTTCAGCACGTGGAAGGGAGTCCAGCAGATGGCAAACACCACCACCAGCGTGGTGATGATCTTGAGCAAGCGCTTCTTCTTCTGGTCCTCCTTGCGCAGATTGTTGAAGTGGCGTGTGACGGTGCAGCCGATGAAGCAGTAGAAGATGGTCATGGCCAGAAAGGGCAGGAGAAAGCCCAAGGCGGATGAGGAGAGGCTGAGTCCGGCGATCCACAGATTCTCGTGGCCCTGGTTTATGGTCACCAGGCTGAAGTCCATGGCGCATGTGGTCTGATTGTTGTTGAGGTCTTGCATGGTGGTCCTGAAGAGCAGCGTGGGCAGGGACAGGATCCCGGACAGTAGCCAAATGGCCCGAGAGACGCCAGCATGGTGCCCCTGGAGCGCAGCTTGTTGCTGGACAGGGAGTGCACGATGGCCAGGTAGCGGTCAAAACTCAGGCAGGTGAGGCAGAAGACGCTGGCGTACATGTTGACCAGAACGATGTAGCTGCTTATCTTGCACAGAGCCACGCCAAACGGCCAGTGGTAGCCCAAAGCCGTGTACACAGCCCAGAGAGGCAGGGTGACGACGAACGTGAGGTCGGCGAGTGCCAGGTTCCCGATGTAGACGTCTGCGGCCGGCGCTTGGACTTGGATCTCCACACGGTGAAGATGACCACACCGTTGCCCGACAGGCCCCAGGATGAAAATCAGCATGTAGAGCACAGGGATGAGGGAGTAAGAGGGCTCCCACTCCGAGTAGTCACAGGCAGTTTCATTGTCGTCGTAATATTCGTAATTGTCCGCATATTCCACAGTGGTGGCTTCCATGATGCAGTGCCAAAACCGAACCAGAAAAAAATCCTCAACAGAGGTGAAGAGTCCAGTGCAGTTCCCAGTGGAGAGAATCTGAGCAACAGCAGCAGCAACAACAAGAAAAGGTCTGCGGCGCTGCTGGAGGAGCAAAGGGCGGCTGAGAGTGAGAGGCTGCCGGCGCTGTCTGCCTTTTTAAACTCGGCCCTCTACACCCCTGGTTCCCTCCCAGAACGACCCCCTACCCCACCCCTCCTCCCTAACCTCCCCCAACAGTAAAACATCTATCAGCTCCCTCTCCCTCTGCCCCGCTCTCTCACCTCTTCTGGCACAGCCCTTCACTCTGCCTGCAGGACCAGGAGCCCTGCTGCAGTCCCCCCGACTGCATTTCTACATCTGCAAAGAGGACGTTGCACTGTAGAGGAAATGAAAGAAATACTTGGCAAAAAAAAAAAAAAAAGTTGTCAATAAAGTTAAGCTAAAAATAGATTTCTAGAAAGATTCAAGCAAGTTGTTGCATTTGATTATTATTTTTAGCGGAACCAAGTGGTACTGTCAACATAAAAAAAGTCAGTATGAATGCATCCAGTTCTGTCTACCAGTAGGATAAAAACAGGATCAGACTGTTTTTATGTTCACAAAAACTCTGCAGATACTCTGTAAAATTGCCTTCAGTTTTCAAATTCAGATGTTTGTTTTTTTTCTACATTTTTGTCAGACACTCATCCAGAAATTCACAAATAGGAAAGCCTCTGCTCTGTGTTTGTCCTACGGCCGACGTGATGAGGTACTGGAGGTCAGGAGGTCATTTGAACGCTTGTGAACTGAATTAACTTTATTCCCCACTTCCCTGACGGACCTGCCTTTCCCGTTTTAGTGTCAACTAGATATCCAAAGCAACCAAAATTGACAGAAAAAAAGAGAGAACACAATAAACTTCCTCTTCCTAATTGTTTTTTTTCATATATCTGCGTCTTTAGTAAAAATGAAAACCAGTATGTGGATTTTAAGTTTTTGATTGACTTCAGATGCCATGGCAAAACATGGAATAAGCTCAGTGGAAAATCAGACTCATTCACATCAAAATGAAGCTCCACCAATAAACGCTCCTTTAGGCGGGTCATTTGATGTTGAAAATTAATTTAAAAGGGCCAATATTACCACCTTTTATGATCATAGAAATAAAATTTTCCATTACCAGTTAATCATACTGGAGATAACTCAAATCAGACACAGTGTAGTCCTTAAGATCTTAAAATATGGATTGTTTTAGATCATGTATTGAAGTCCTTTTTTTATCCCTCATTTCTGCAATTTACCAATTTACCAATATGTTCCTGTGGGGAAAAAATCTGAACAATATAAATGATATCAGCAGAGATGACAGAATAATACATTTCCAACAAAGTCTAAAGTAAAAACTGCAACTATTTCCCAACACTGACGACATATTAACAGGTTAGCTGATCCACAGAATCTCTTTGGTATTTATCAGGGGACTTTCTTTTTTAGGAAATGTGGAGTTGTCATCTTTTCCGAGATTTTATCAACTTGTCTTAATTCAATCTAAAGGTATCTTTACAGCTTAATTTTCTCCGTGATTTCGTTTGAAAAGGAGAGGCTCTCTGGTCCTGGAACAGGTCTGGACATCTCAACCTCCTCGTTTTCCATCACAATCACCGGCGCTAAATGGGCTGTTAAAACCGCAAGTTGCGCCACATTTTGCAGCTGTCATTTGTCACTTTTTATCTGTGAGTGTTTGATCGTTAATACGTAAAGAGACAAAACGACCAGAGTGAAGGCTGAGAGGGATAGAAACGTAATTAGATCGCAAACGCGTCGCGCTTTTCCTTTCCTCCCCTTGAAGATTAAATAAAATAAGCCGCGACAGCGCAAAACGAGCTCAGTGACTCTAATTATCAAATCTGCGAAGAGATTTGCAGAACAAAAGGACAAGCAAACACACGGGTCTGCAAGAAAAACAAAAGGAAACTTCGCATTGACACCGCCTTCAACTTTTTTTTTTTTTTACATTTCTTTTCAGTGGATCTGCTTTCACACGCGCTCATCCACCTTCACCCTGATTGCGTCATAGCAGCAGCAGGGGGTCATCGATAATTGATATATAATTTTTTGTGCATTTTCAGTACAAATGATGTTATCTTAAAAACTAAAAGAAGCTTAAAAAAGGGAGAAAATTTTAGTTAATGTCCAGAAAATGTTTAAGATATTTTTGTTATGATTCCAATTAAAATATTGTACGACAAATTATTGACTGTTGGAACCTGAATACCTTTCCAGCCCACACTTTTCAGATTCTGTCTTTTTTCATTATTCTTATTCTTCTTCTTATTATTATTGTAGCGTATACAAATCAAATTAAGCAAAACAAAATGTTGAGCAATATTACAAATGCAGTCCAGTGCTGTCCTTCAGGTTTTTATGGTCCGGAGTGTGTTTTTGTTGTTTATTATAAATGAGAAAGAAAGTGTGGGGAAAATGCATAGTATGAGAAAAAAAAATGATAAAAATTGAAGTATTTAACTACATTGCATGACCGATGACAAAAATAACAATACTTTTAGTTTTTTTTATTTGTAATAACATTTGAAAACCACATCATTGCCATTCAGTTATTTTGTGTTGATCTACCCACATTAAATATTAAAACGAGAAAAGGTAGAAGGGATTGAATACTTTTGCCAGGCTAACACCCTCCACCACCTGCAATCAGATCCCCAAACAGCTGTGAGGAATTATTCTGTGGAGAGAAAAAAAAATAAAAGGAAAGCTTGAGGAGATTTGCGAATTCTTTACAGCACATTTAGGAAGGATAATCTCTGCATAAAACAGCCTTTAAAGCAGCGATAACAAGGAGCCGTTGCATTATTTCTCACAGTGGATTATTCCTCTGTTGGCGCGCTGGTTCTGAGAAATAAATATGTCTGATGAAAGCAGGGCTCCATGGATCACAGCTTATCAGCTCCCCGTGAGTGCCTGCTGATTTTTAGCTTTTCTTTTTTTGCTGTACATGGAGCGTTCAGCGCTGGCCTGTGGGAATCTGACATGGCAGACACTTTATCTTTCCTTTAACACAGCTCAGCCAGGGAAACGTTTGTTGTTTCTTCTTCCAAGCTCACTTTTTATAAATCACTATCCTGCCATGTATGAAAACTGTAAAGTTTATTATTTTAAGTGCAAATGATCCAGGAAATATCCAGTATGATAAGACACATCCTCCTTGGAGAAACTTTAAAGGTATTTTATGACTCCACTGCTCACACTGGATCCACGGGAAACCACCTGGAGACTCCCACCTCGGCTTCAGCCTCCCCATCCTTCCCCCCCGGTGGGGCGGGGGGGAAAGGATTGACGCCTGGTGCTGGCAAGCCCAGAATCCGTTCCTCAAATAAATTTGCAAATTAAAAAAAAATAAAGCAAGCAGATAAGAAACAGATGGTCAGATCAGACCGTCATCTCGGGTATCTTCGGAGACCCTCCTCACTTGCTAATTGCTGCCTCTGCAAGGCGCCAAGATAAAGTCCCCCGCTTGCTGATGCCGAGGTGGGAGAAGTATCAGCTGAGGGTGAGGTCTCACTCAGACCGCATGACTTTCCAGATGAAACGCGCAGGAACTAAACACGCGTCATATTCGGCTGCGGCTGAGTGGGAGAGCTTTCTGAACTCGGCGTTTGGGACCACACATGTGTCCGTTTCCACAGCTGTGGCTGCTTCTGATCTGCTGCTGAAATGACCCGGCTGTTCGCAGCAGGACAAAATGTTGCCGTTCAGACAGAAGTCGTTGCCGTCTTGGTGTTTTGGGGCAACTGAAGCGTGGGATGTTTATCTTGATGAAGCTTCCTGGAGACGGGAGACAGGGGAGCTCTGGGGGACATTTGCAGCGTTCATGCTCCATCCGCGGTCTGGAAGAGATAAGTCACTTTAGGTTTAATCTGTGACCTTTAGGCTTGTTTGAAGTGGAAAGTTGTTAGCACAAAGCGCTGATTATTTTTCCTTTTCTTGATTTGTTGCAGAGAGCTAAGGGTCACAGATTAATCTCACTTCAGTGACAATATCTGTCCGTTTACCTCTTTCAGAAGTTATCAGTGTGCAATATAGGTAACACAGTGACTTACAATGATTTGCAAAAGTCTATTTTGTTTTACATTATGTCCCGTTGCAATCACAAACCCTAAATGCTGGTCATTGAGATTTTATGGGAAAAAAACAGAACATCAAGCGTAGATGGTCCACAACTGCCGTCAAATTCACCAAATCCAATTTGATTTAGGCAATTGTAAAAGAGGTATATATTCTCAGTCTCCAGCCGTGTGAAGCTGTGACAAACAGATTTTCCGTGACCGATGATTCTACAAAATTCTGAATCAGGACTGAACACAAATCCACACTTTCAGATTCCTATTTGTGAAATATTCTACAATGCAGACGACTATTACAGGATTATATGTCGGTCTTTCACATACAATTACAATAAATATGTGACTAAATGTGAAAACCGTCACTGCCGGTTCAGATGATGTTCCTTGGCCTCTCCTCACTCTCTGCTGATTGGCTGAATGTCTTGTCAGATTGCAGCTCATCTGCGCGATGGAGATGCTTTTAAAATGGTGAAAAACAGAAATATGAGAACAAGAGAAAACAGGAAACCATAAAAAATACACATATTTTATGGGCAATCCAACATAGTCTAGTAGGCCCCATCAAACTGTTGATCTGTGGGGTCACACACACACACACACCTACACGCACACGCAGCTATCTCTTCCACACATCTGCAGCTCTTGGCGTGATTCTGCAGGGAACATCGACCCTCCGCCCAATCATAAAGACAAGTTTGTCTTGAGAAGGCTGCTCTATTGTTTCGTTCTGCCGCTCTAAGCACTTCTCGGCTAACGAGCAACACACCTGCTAAGAATCACACTTCCTGCTTGAGTCACAGATACCGATAATTTCACTCCAGTTCCCCTCACCTCCCTCCTATTTTGTTTGTTTGAAACTCAGCCTTGAAAACATCTCTGAGAAATTGAACCGTCCTATTAGCACCTCAGTGCCCTTTGCGCGCCTTTGCTCTCTCTTTTCCCATTTGGCGCCGCAGCGCCAGTTAGCTGAGGCAGCACAGCGTGTTTGTGCGTATCGAAGCTGAGTTTTCCTTGGTTTGCGTTGGGTGGAGCAGAGCGTTTATCTGAAGCAGAAGTCAGGCTGTCTGTGCCTGGGAGACAGCTGGGCTTCGACATCCATATCACAACCCAAACAGAGCCGAACCGAAGTCACTGTTTGGAGGCCAACTGCAGTAGCTGTCGCGAGGGACGAAGTCGCCGCTGTTTATTTGACACTTATCTACTTTCCTAGCAGCTTGGCCGCCATGAAATAAACACACAGAGACATGTTTGGGACTCCGACCGACTCACATGGCATTGTTTCCATGCAGAGCCTCTTTGTGGGCTATTCAAGTTTGTGGTCGCCCCCCCCCACCCTCCACACAAACACACACACACACACACACACACACACACACACACACACACACACACACACACACACACACACACACACACACACACACTTATCAGCAGGTTAAAACTTATTTTAGTGCTTCTTTTTATGCAAAATAGTCAATTTGTTGAATAAAATTCAATGTATACATCAACACAAATTAGCATATAATTATTATTGGTATAAAAAACCTGGCATGCATTTGTACTCTCCTTTACAATTATCAAGAAAATTGAATTTCTTCAAAGAGATTACAAAGAAATTCAATGTGTCACCCTGCATTAAAATGGAATAATATTGAACATCTTTTCACGTTGATGTAATAAGGTGGTATGCAGATAAAAAAAACTACTTTGATTTGACAGATACAATAATATTGTAAAAGGTTCAGTTTATGTGATCCATTAGGGCCTCATAAAAAGCCATGGCGGGAAACACACCGATTTGGAAAGACTAAATTCGGGTACTTATGATTTTCTTGCACGACAGGACGTAATGTTTTCAGTGTGTGTGAATTTTTTGCAAGACGGTGTGTTCTTATTGCACAGTTTTCTACACTTAAGAAATAAAGCGGATGAAGGCAGATAATCAGGAAGCCAGAACCGAGCCAGCAAGTCTCCCCAAGCCAGCTGCTCCAGCGGCTCCTTTCTGCTCGTCCTTCCCGGTTGTCTGTGGACTTCCAGTAGCTTGGTCAGGAACAAGGAGGTCGCAAGGTGTTTCCCCTCCTTCCCTCTGGACCACCGTAACATTCGCGCTACCCATCATACACCGTGTGAGTCTCTGCTTGACTCAGTGGCCAAAACTATAAGCACCACAGGATGTTCTACAATGGGACGGTTTGTCTTCCTAGCTGAGATGAGTCTATGTGATTTTTTTTCGCCCAGCTGCTCAGTAGAAGCTATTTATTTATCAGATAACCTGATGGAATGATAATATAAATATTATCAATCCTCGCTTATCATTTTCTCACAGTGCAAATATAGAGAATAGGTCAGATCAGATTAGCTGTTCCTCACATAACTCCTCTCTTGAACTCGAGCCTCTGCCCGGCTCGTTTTGAGGGTGATGCTCGTGAGATCTGACGGTCACCTTCACGCAGCAGGAAGCTCAGAAAGGAAACCTGGTGGAAGATATAGGAAACAATAACACAGCAGGAAGCAAAGCAGAGCGATGTGGCTAATGACAGAGAGGACACTGGGGAAGACATAAAGGGACAATGGACAGGTCTGATGAGAGGGTAAGGCTTGACTGGGTCGTGGGGTTTTCTCTTTGCAGCAGAGTTAATGACGGGGATTAGGAGGTCGTGTGAGTGTGTGAAGGGGGTCCTGCTGGGATCTCCAGGCCTCCCGTCATCCCAGGAGATCTGTGGGAATCTGACTCCATTTGGCTTAAACTCTATTTTAAAAAGGCAAGAACCCCGTGGCTCAATTAGGGGGGAAATTAGTCTTTTTTTACCTCCTCTGCACCTCTGCAACAACAGCTTGACTGTTTCTTCAGCTCAAGTTATCTCTCAAGTGGGCGGGGTTGGTCTTAAGTTGGCTTTCAAAATCAATATTTCGACCTGTATCTTAATTTGTCTGCTTATTTCTTTGAGGTTTCCCCATAAACCATAAGAATCTGCCTGCGTCTCACAGCAAAAGAGGACAGAGAGGCCTTTTCGCCTCCAAATATGATTATCGCCTGTTTTCTTTTTTAAGTAGAGCAACAGAAACCTGAAGCCTGATCCTGTTTTAAGAAGTCAGAGTAAAAAAAAAAAACTAAACGGAGATCCATGCAAGAACCCCGAACCAGGTGCTTTGCAAACCTTCTGTCCAAGATCTCAGAAATCCCAGAAGGAACTTTATTGCCGTTCTGTGATAATTTCCTTTAGCGCTGGAACGAAAGTGCTGTCAAATGGCCTGATTGGCACTGAGAAAGAGCAGAGCGCTAACTTAACAAACGTCCTTAGTGAGCAGGATGCCTTAGCTCAGAAAAGTTTTAGCATTTCATCCCTAAATTACTCTTTGTATGAGTTATACGCCTAAAAATGACCCTTTTTTTTCTTGCAGTTGGGTACGAAAAGCAGGTCTGACCCAAAGCTGGAGCCGTTCCAGAAAAAATCTAAAAGCCTCTTTTATAAAAATCTGCCCATACTGGGAGCAAGCCAGGAATATCTGAGGCTATTTATACCTCAGAGGACTCACAGCTCCAAAAAAACAAAAAAAAAAAATGACAGTTCATCAAGAGTGATGTATGCTAATGTTAGTTTAGTGCAAAATATATAAGTACCACATATAAGCATTTTATCAGTATTTTATGAGAAATGTCACAGAGTACAGCTTTTATTATGCAACCTAAAGTAGAAAAAAGCTGCGTGACTACGCTGCTGTTGCAGCCTGAAGGCAGCAGTGGAGTGAAGGAGCGTTCCCCAGCATTAGTGGGATTGCAAAGCATCTAAAAGCTGGCGACGGCGTGACGGAGGCCGCGCTCTTCTCCCCATCTGTCAGCCGTTTGACAGACAGCAACAAACTGTAAATCAGTCACCTCTGCGACGAAGTTGGCCCTCTGTCGGCTCAGAGAAAACAAAACGTCACGGCGCCTGTCGTTGTGTAAAAACGAAACAAAGAAAAATGCCTTGCCTCGGGAGTAAAAGTTACATTAGAAAAGTAAATGTTGTCTCAAGCTTTGGTTGAGTTGCTTTTGAAAGGGAAGTTATCTCCTTAAAACACCTCCACCCCATCTTATATGTGTATAATTGGGATTTTACAATACGGAGCAACATAAAATGTGAAGTAAATGTGTAAATGTGAAGCAGAAGAAAAATCATTTTCTGTATTGTTGTGAAAATCAGGAAGCGCAGACGGAGCAAAAGCAATACATTTGTACGATATGTTGTCTCAATCTACAAGTGTTTGTATTTTGAACATCTTCTTGTTCATTTATATTCAATACCTCTTGCTTTACTCAGTTCATCATTAGTTAGCAATGTACTGCCATAAAGGTTCATTTCCTTTGTGTTTGGTTTCTTGCTTTGTTCCTTAACCTGTCAGTATTTTTCCCCTGTTTTGTCATTTCTTGGTGTCTTAGTTCTCCTCCCTCTGTGTTAATTAGTTCCTGTCCCTCAGTCTGCCTCCTTTCTCAGAGCAACAGCTCTACTTTTTTTTTTGATTAATTTGGTCCTTTTGCCACTTTCCGCCTCTGCCTCGGTGTATCAGCTTTCTTTTATTCATTCCTGGATTTTTCTGTTCACTGCAAACATGACGCTTCTAAAACAACTATGAATCTATTGAAGGTGTCCTTAAAGAACCGCAGCTAAAATTGCAATGAAAGGCAGCTAAAATGAAAAATCGTAACTCATATTTGTGAATATAAATATCGCATGTTAGATATTTCTATATTTGCATTTTAAAAAGAGGATGCAGAATTTTCCTTCTTCAAAATGTGCTACTTTGTGTTGGTATACCACCTGAAATCCCAGTAAAATCATAGAAATCAGTAGTTTGAGGATGGCAAAACTTAAAAATGTTCCAGGGGAATGAATACTTTTAAATGCACACAGCAGAACCTAGACCTGTGTGTGAATGTATACAGCAACAAAAGGTCATTTTGCTCCTGTAATGACTGTTCTCGCTGAGCTTGAATTACAGCCAGAAGCCTCGACTCCTTTTAAAAACTGCTTTGAAGGAGTCAAACAATAAACCAAACTTTTACACTCTGTCGACAACTTTGATGTGCAATCACGAGGCTGGGGGAGAGAGAGTGTGTGTGTGGGGGGATTCGGAGTAGGAGAAAAAACATCCTCCGTCTTGCCCTAATTGTTTCAGCATCTGTTCTTCTGTCGCTATCACCCAGACTGGCTGAAAGCACAACTGAAAACACACATTCAAAGTTTCCACTCCATCCATTTCCTTTAATCAAGCTGCCCTCTCGGTGACTGATTATCAGAGCAGACCGTTTGCCTCGCCTCGAACAGCTTTCCATCTCTGCTGACTGCACAACTTGCATTGCTTTAATAATGCTGCAGTTCTCCACGAGACACACAGCTGACAAATACATTAACCCATTACACCTAATGATTATTATCATGCAATGCGATAGGGAGTGAAGGGGGAGAGAAGAGGAGCGTGGAATGACCCTGCAGGGACAGGCTGTGTTTTAATAAATGTCCCACAGCCAGGGGCGTGCTTATGAAACGAGACCAACTGGCTGTGGAACGTGGCCTTCTCATTATACACGTACTTCGGGGTTCTAAAAGAGGAAGCGGGACACTGTTAAAACACAAAAGGTCCAGATGTGAGGCCCCCTTGAAACTCATCTCTATGTCTGACCCACTGTGAATGCTGACAAATTGGCCTTTAACAATCCCAAAACAGGCTTAAAGTCAATGTCAACGCCATGTGTCATTCTTCTGAGCCTGGTGTGGGAAGGCATGCTGCCTCCAAGAAGAAGCAGGGACTCTGAGAAAATATTTGGACAAAGCCCAGTAGTATTTCAGCCTCTACAAAGTGTTGATGTGAATGTTCTTCTTTTAGATTTATTGCTGAGTGAGGGGGTGATGTTTTTTTTTTCTTTTTCTTTTTGTTTTCTTCTCAAATTGACTTCAAAAAGTAGCGCAGTGTTTGAAAAAAAACACAGGATTTAAAAAAAACTTAGTAAATAAAAAATATGAAAAGTGCAGCATGCTTTTGCAATCAGAGCAACCATAGATTAAGTGCGGCAATTGACCCCCAGAAGTCACCCAATCAGTGAAGTCTTATTATAAATGCATCTGTTTTGAGAATAGGTCAGAGGTTTGTTACACAACATTAGTGAATAAAGTAGAAAATGTCTGAAGAAATTTAAATCTTTAGCACTGATGCTAAAGATTAGCATCAGTGCTAATCTTAGCTAAAATAATATTAATAGTATGTGTAGAATCACAAGAATATTGACTTAACATGGACATAGCCCATTCAGTATCTTAAAATTAGTAGGTATATAAGCTAAAATTAGCCAAAATGCTAATGTTAGCCTAAATGCTGCCAGTGGCACGTGGGGTATATCTAGCATGTTGTCTTACAATAACTTCCTCTATTCAGCATGCTAAACATGGCTAATAAATAATAAAATAGCTCAAATGCTAGTGCACTGCCTTAACCTGAGAGGGAAAAAAAATACCTAAATGCTTATTTTAGAAAATGCTTATTTTGTGGTAAGTGCTGATGTTATTGCATGGCCTTGCTTAACCTGAGAGAAAAAAATAGCTAAAATTCTTATTTTATGTAAAAAAAAAAAAGAAAGCATTTTAGCTTAATTTTTTAGATTTTAGTGAAAAGGAAGGCATTTCACTGCTCTCCTATGCATTGCTATAGCAGGCCCCAACAACATCATAAAGATCAAAGAACATAGACATTTAAAGGAGGACTGGGGTATTAGATCATATCCTAGTATTCCAGAGATCATCACTCAATCCATCATCTGAGACTGGAAAGAACATGGCAGAACTGAAGAGAAAAAAACCTTAGTCCAAAACCGACTGGCCGGGCAAAAAGGAACCATTAATCAGAAAATGAACCAAGAGGCCTGGCTTCAGAAGAGCTTCAGACATCCACATCTGATCTGTCGACAGAATATATATTCATTTTAGACTCCGCAAATATGCTTTTTGCAAAGGAGTGGCAGCAAAAAAAGCCATTGCAAAAAAGAAAACCATAAAAGGCTTGTTTTCTATTCCCCTCAAACCCTGTATGAGCCTCAGTGAAGACATGAAAGAAAGAGCTCTGGTCAAATGAAGCCTTCTGTTTGTTAGACCTGCGTGGAAAAGCCCATCAGTGACAAACCCTTAAAAACCATCTGAGATGCTTTTTACTCAACATGAGATTTGAAGCAGGTCAGATTTGATGGGAAGGTTGATGGACCTGAAAACAGAAAAATCCTGGATGAGAACCTGGAGGCTGGCAGAGATTTAAAACTGGGACAGAAGCTCATCCTTCCAGCAGGACAACAACCCCAAACATACACCCAGAGCTGGAGGTGTTGGAATGGCCCAGTCAAAGTCAAAGAGAGAAAATTTGGCAAGATTAGAAAACTAATGTCAAGAGACTTTCTTTATCCATCTGACTGACATTGAGTCTCTATAGCAAAGAGCCTGCAGCAAAAACTGTTCACACCAGGATGTCTCAGTCATAGTTTGAGATGCTTTTTTCAACTTTATAATTACATGTCACCACAAACAATTCAACAAAATACATTAATATATGTTGGAAGCACGATATATCTGCATCAACATCAGTATTGACTGATGTTAGTCATTTTATTAGGATTGGTCCAATAAGTAATACTAGGCCAATATTAACAACCGATGTTTATTTCCTACTAGACGGAATTAAACATTTCCATTTATCCTCAGTAGATGAATACAGACACAGTCATCATCTTCATCTAGACTGAGTAAACTTCCCGTCACGTGATGGCAAGAAAAGCTTCGCCTTGGCTGTTAGTAGGAAGTCCCTTGTGTTTTGGAGGGTTGATTGTCTGTAATTTGTTTGGGCATGTTTTTTTGTGTTTGTGGTGTTGAAAGTGTAGAAAAATACATATATAGTATTAGTAGATATTGTTAATTCGCCATGATAGCAATATTATTATCGGATATCAATATCGGCCCAATTTCTTTTATATCAGTGCATCCCTAAACATAACCAAATTTGAATGCACACGTTTGAAAGAGACTGCAAAGATTTTTATTTTTTTCATATTTGTGATGCTCTGTATCCATAAAAATTGTCCTGCGCCTCCTGCAGGTCACCATGGTGACCATGGCGCAAGCATGTGTGTCGGCTGGCAGAACGCTCCCATCTGACAGCAAGTATTACACCCAACTTGCACGAATTAACTGGAACGCACAGCTGCAGTCCACCCCCTGCACACTGCAGCTCAAACATGTCATTAATCACCACAAAAAAAAACATCAACCTTTTGGCTCAGTGCCAATCAAATGACAGTTAGCTGCACTGCAGTCGTAGCATGGCGCTAGAAAAAATGTCTAATATTACCCTGATGACTTCCTTCAACAATCTTTGTTAACAATCAATGACATCACAGTGGGCTGCTTGACATTTTGCTCTATGATTGCTTTTTACTGGCTCTGGGTGACTACACATAAAACAACACAACACACCCTAAAACCTCACGGCTTCATAATTGCATGGACTTTTCGTAACATTTCCGAACTTCAGAGAGATTTGTCTGATTTGCAGCAGCTTTCAGGACAGTCGTTCAAAAGGGGCCTCCAACTGTGTCCCCCAGCTCCACTGTTTTCTGCAAGTGAGGTACAATAAATACTGCAGATTAAAGTTTTTACATGAACTTTGGCCACTTTTGGCACGTAATATGTTCATTAGAAAACCATTTCAAAGGATGCTCTATTTTTCCCCTGTATATCTATTAACTTTGACCCATGACGCTTTATGGCTTAAAAGGACTTTACAACTTGAATGTGTCTAAAAATAACAAAGTCACTCCCCCCCTCAGCCCCCAAAAAAACAGCTGTAAATGGGATGAACTGTGTATTATAGAAAGAAACACAATCTTCTTCAGTGCAGGTAGTACTTTATATATATATATATATATATATATATATATATATATATATATATATATATATATATATATATTATTATATATATATATATATATATACAAACACAAATGACAGAGACATTGTCTGTAATTTTGTCTATTAGTGAAATAATTCTACTTTAAACATAAGTTCTCTGCGGAGTTTGTAGAGGATAGAACAGGGGCGGATCTAGAAAAATATCTATGGGGTGTCAAGAGGGAGGCATGGATTTTTTCAGGGGCGGCAGTATATGCCTATATATATATATATATATATATATATATATATATATATATATATATATATATATATTATATATATATATATATACCAGTGACGTGTGGTCAGGGGAGGCAGGTGAGGCTCATCATGGAGAAATAATATATAATATAAAATCATTTATATTTCTATTTTCACCCTGTGGTTTTGTACTATAAAGTATCTACTTTTTACTTAGCTTAATCAATTCTGATGAGTTTTTCTTCAAAATCGCTGGATTTTCGCATTTTCCCATTCAAATGCTCAGAAGCGAAGCCGGTGAGGCAGCAGCGAGCTCAGCCTCTCCTGCGATTACTCTCGCTAACTGCACTGGCTGCCATTATATGACAGCATGTTCGTCCTGTCTGTACGCCGGCAATAAAATGGCTTAAAAACATTTAATATATGGACTGATTTTCCATCATAGTGTTTTTTCTCACTAACTGCATGTGTATCGTGTTTTGTGTGCGGAGGAGCAATCAGAAACGGCAGAGAACAGACTCGAGGTGAGGCAGGCAGTTCTCTTGCCTCATGGCAGGGGGCGCTCATGATCCCAGATATGGTGACTCCACAACTGCAGAGTAAGACACAGGGAGCTAGCCGTGGAGCTAGCCACACAGTAAATAAGTAAAGTACAGCGATATATTTGTTTTCTTCTCTCTTCCGACGTCAACATGAAAGACTACATTTCTACACTTTAACAGTTTTCTAAAGTGGATTTTCAATTGAAACAGGAGATGATAACTAAAGGTAGACCAACACGGAGCTGAAAGTTTTACTTCAAGACAGATTGATGATTCTCAAACGAAGTAGAAAAGACATGCCGAGGATAAACTTGGCTTTGGATGAACAGATATTTTTGTGCAGAATTAGGGCTGCATGGATTTCATTGATACGTAAAGGTAAGACAGCAATAAGATGTTTTTGTTTAGTTTTTTTTAATTAATGTGCGTTTTGTGGGCTACAGTTAATGTTTTAAATAATTCAGTAAAGTAGAATCGGCAGCTAATCTACCCGAGCAATTATGTATTAATAAAACATTAAGCCTAAAACAAACTACAACAACAAACTAAATGTTCCCTGTGCAAGGAGGCCCCTGAGACAGTCCAGCACATAACAGCAGGGTGCAAGATGCTGGCAGGGAAAGCGTACATGGAACGACATAACCAGGTGGCGGGCATAGTGTACAGGAACATCTGTGCAGAATATGGACTGGAAGCCCTGAGATTGAAGTGGGAAACCCCAAAGGTGGTGGAGAATGACCGAGCTAAGATCCTGTGGGACTTCCAGATCCAGACAGACAAGATGGTGATGGAGAACCAACCGGACATTTTGGTGGTGGATAAAGAACAGAGGAAAGCCGTTGTGGTGGATGTAGCTATACCAAGTGACTACAACATCAAGAAAAAGGAGCATGAGAAACTGGAGAAATACCAGGGCCTCAGGGAGGAACTGGAAAAGAACTGGAAGGTGAAGACCACAGTGGTGCCTGTGGTCATCGGGGCCCTCGGGGCAGAAACCCCAAACTGCAGCAGTGGCTAAAACAGATCCCAGGAACAACAGACATCTCAGTCCAGAAATGTGCAGTACTAGGCACAGCCAAGATACTGCGCAGAACCCTCAAGCTCCCAGGCCTCTGGTAGAGGACCAGAGGATGAAAGAGAGAGAGAGAGAGAGAGAGAGAGAGACCACCCACAGAGGATGAGAAGGGAATTTATATATATATATATATATTAGAGGTGTGCCGATCGGCCGATTTCCATGAAATCAGTGATGATCGGGATCGGCCGATCATTGGCTCTTGAACCGATACCGATCACCTACGTCTCATTTCTCAGCCTAAGATCGCCATTACCATCTATATATATATTATATATATATATATATATATATATATATATATATATATATATATATATATATATATATATATATATATATATATCAATATATATATATATAATATATATATATATATATATATATATATATATATATATATATATATATATAATATATATATATATATATATATTATATATATATATAAAAATTCCCTTCTCACCCTCTGCGGGTGGTCTCTTTCATCCTCTGAGCTCGGGTCCTCTACCAGAGGACCCGAGCTCAGCTATATATATATATATATATATATATATATATATATATATATATTACACACAAATGCTATGGCAAAGGGGGGAGCCAGAACGCCAGGTCAGAAGGGAGTTAACTACCCACCCAGAGACTGGATATGTAGCCCCAGTAAGGAACGAACCATCAGAGCTGAACGAGGCAGCAACTGACCTGAGAGAGAGAATCGTGGCCGTAATAAACACCAGACAACCCCGACGCCAATTACAACGGCTGAGTGAAGCACCACCAGAAAGCCTAATTGAATATGTGAATGCGGCATTGAGAACGATCCCTACCAACACCATAACAGAAACCAATGAGCTGATATACAACTCAGCATCAGTGATCCTTGAGATGCTTGGCTATAAGAGCAATCATGAGACCCAATACCCACCATGGAAAAGACGGTTAGAGGCTAAGATCAAGATAACAAGGAAGGAAGTGAGCCAACTGTCAGAGCTCCAAAGGGGTGCAATGAATAGATCAGTACACAAGAAGTACAGCCAGGTGTCCATACCTGAAGCACTCGAAACTGCCAAACAAAGGCTCCAAGCCTTGGCCAGCCGCCTGAAGAGATACACAAGAGAGAATGAAGCCAGGAGGATTAACCGGCTCTTCCACACCCAACCAGCTAAAGTGTACTCTCAATGGCAGGGTACTAACAACAGAGCAGACCCACCAAGGCTGGAGACTGAACAATACTGGAAAGGCATATGGGAAAGGGAGGCGACCCACAACAGCAATGCAAAGTGGCTGACCTCTCTACGAGAGGAACACAGCAACCTCCCTGAACAAGCCCCAGTAACCATCACTGTGGCAGATGTCCAAGAAAGAGTCTCGGGTATGAAAAACTGGACAGCACCAGGACCTGACATGATCCATGCCTACTGGCTGAAGAAACTCACTGCCCTCCATGAGCGACTGGCAACTCAAATGAACCAGCTGCTACAAAATGGGATTCACCCTGAATGGTTAACTGAAGGTCGCACAATCCTGATACAGAAGGATCCCTCAAAGGGTTCAATCCCATCCAACTATCGGCCAATAACCTGTCTCTCTACAACATGGAAGCTCATATCAGGCATCGTAGCGGCTAAGATAAGTGGTCACATGGATAAATACATGAGTACGGCACAGAAGGGCATTGGCAAAAATAGCAGAGGAGCCAAACACCAACTCCTTGTAGACCACACAGTCGCCCGAGACTGCAAAACCCGACAAACCAACCTGTGCACCGCTTGGATAGATTACAAGAAAGCCTATGACTCAATGCCACACACTTGGATCAATGAATGCTTAGAGATGTACAACATCAATAGGACTCTAAGAGCCTTCATTGCAAACTCAATGGGGCTGTGGAAAACCATCCTTGAAGCCAACTGCAAACCACTTGCACAAGTGTCCATCAAATGTGGCATATACCAAGGAGATGCTCTGTCCCCACTGCTGTTCTGCATAGGCCTGAACCCCCTCAGCCAAATCATCAACAAGACTGGCTACGGATACCGACTGAAGAATGGGGCCACAATCAGTCACCTCCTCTACATGGATGACATCAAGCTGTACGCTAAGAGCGAGCGAGACATCGACTCACTGATCCACACCACCAGGATATACAGCACTGACATTGGGATGTCATTCGGACTAGAAAAGTGTGGTCGGATGGTTACAAAGAGAGGGAAGGTCGTCCGCACAGAAGGGGTTTCACTCCCAGAAGGAACAATAGCAGACATAGAGCACAGTTACAAGTACCTGGGAATACCACATACAAATGGCAACCTCGACGAGGTCACAAGGAAAGGAGCCACAGCCAAATACCTCCAACGAATAAGGCAAGTCCTGAGAAGCCAGCTCAATGGCAAGAACAAGATCCGTGCAATAAACAGCTATGCCTTACCAGTAATCAGATACCCTGCCGGAATAATTAGCTGGCCAATGGAAGAGATAAAGGCCACGGATGTTAAGACTCGGAAGTTACTAACCATGCATGGAGGGTTCCACCCCAAATCCAGCACCCTGAGACTGAACACGAGCCGTAAGGAAGGAGGCAGAGGACTAGCGAGTGTGAGAGCCACTGTCCAGGATGAAACATCCAAGATCCATAAATACATCAAGGACAAAGCCTCAACGGATGATATGCTCAGCGAATGTCTCAGGCAATGGGGAACACAGGATGAGGGGCTAGAGGTTCCATCATGGGAGAACAAGCCCCTACATGGGATGTACCACCGACAAATAACTGAAGTGGCTGATATCAGGAAATCCTACCAATGGCTGGACAAAGCTGGACTCAAGGACAGCACAGAGGCTCTCATCCTGGCTGCACAGGAACAGGCCCTAAACACCAGAGCAATAGAGGCTCAGATCTACCACACCAGACAACACCCAAGGTGTAGGTTGTGCAAGGAGGCCCTGAGACAGTCCAGCACATAACGGCAGGGTGCAAGATGCTGGCAGGGAAAGCGTACATGGAACGACATAACCAGGTGGCGGGCATAGTGTACAGGAACATCTGTGCAGAATATGGACTGGAAGCACCGAGATTGAAGTGGGAAACACCCCCAAAGGTGGTGGAGAATGACCGAGCTAAGATCCTGTGGGACTTCCAGATCCAGACAGACAAGATGGTAATGGAGAACCAACCGGACATTGTGGTGGTGGATAAAGAACAGAGGAAAGCCGTTGTGGTAGATGTAGCTATACCAAGTGACAACAACATCAGGAAAAAGGAGCATGAGAAACTGGAGAAATACCAGGGCCTCAGGGAGGAACTGGAAAAGAACTGGAAGGTAAAGACCACAGTGGTGCCTGTGGTCACTTAGCCGACACTCAACATGTGCGATGGATGCAGTGGTTTGGCCTTAGTGTGCGGTTCACCAGCACAGCCCTTCCTGCCTTTGTTGATTTTTGTTTAGGGTGGCGGCACCTTCATTGACGGGGGCCAAACTTGTGCATGACCCTTGCTTTCACAGGCCCGTGTTGAAAGATCAGACTTCACATCGCACTTCAACGCCATTTATTTTTAAATGGAGCAAAACGTGGCAGGAACGTTGGCCACCGTCGACGAGGACCGTTCGTTGAAACTGGATGCTGTTCCAGTGGAAGACGTGAGGTCAGAACAATCCTGAGGGCCTTCAGGATTATGGCTGAGAGGACTCGTCTGAACCTGCTCTCTTGCTTAACGTTCATGCTGGAGGACAAGGACGGGTTATTCCTGTACAGAACTCAACTCAAAAAATTGTGCAAAAAGAATATTTAAGTCAGTCTTGAGCATCAGTTAGCTAACCTGGTGGAAACCCTTTGATGGCAGTATTGTTAAAAACTCTGATTAAAGGGCAGCAGATTTCGCCCCTCCCCCTCACATCTATGCAAGTGTTACTGCACAAGTCAGAGCAGAGGGCATGGGGGGGTGGGAGTGACAACATCAAGGTCAGAAAAGATGGAGAATTTGAGGACGCTCCGGCTCTTTTCAGGGATAAGCCGTGCAGTTAAAAGGACTGAGTGACAAGCTTTCACGTGCCCAAAATGCAAACAACTCTCAGCATTCCAGCGACGGCAGACAAATCACTCTATTCATCCGCAGAGCGAAGGCGGCAGCTTGCTCATCCTGACACGCATAACAACAGAGGAGGGGAGGACTCTCTTAGGGGAGATACCTCACCTGTCAGAGGTGGAAAAAGCCCCTTTGGCCCTGCACACAAAGGGCAAGACAACTTCTGACGGGACAGATATGCTTTCCATCGAGACGTGAGAAGGACGCGAGCAAGAAAATCATCTAACTGCAGAAAACGTACGCGCGCTGGGGTAGTAAATTTCTGCCTCACGCAATCAAACATTAGCAGGAAACTCCAAGTGATTAAGATAAAGCGCAGACTGTTTTTGCTGGAGAAAATGACTCCGGCATGTCACTGATCCTTATCAAGGTTTTTACATCCTTCCTCCATAAAGAAAATAAGAAACTGTTTTCCTGCTTAATTGCAAATTGCAGCTATAACAAACCTTTGTCCTCCATGATATCTGTATTTGCTCAAGGCCTCGGCGTTGTCGGAATAATTTCAAAAACACTCCGTCTTGCTTTCTTGCTCACGTTAATCTGAGAACTGGTTCTTTATGCAGCTGAAGCCAGTGGAGTCTTTTGCTCGTAAACAAACTTTAAAGACGGAGCTAAATCCACCGACTCTGTGGCCCCTCCAAACTTTCACGCTGGATTAGGAACAAGCTATGATCTCCAAGACCATTCGAACGTCACAGATCTCTTTCAGCTCGAAGGCAAGCAGGAACCTTTTGATTTCTTGAAACTAAAACAGAAAGGTTGCCCTCCGCCCCGACTGATGTACCGCCTCTTAATGTTTCATTACAGTCTTAATCGTTGGAGGTAATCAGGGCTGGAATCAGCATCACTGTCTTCATCAGCATTAGAGACGACACTACTATATGGATGCTACTCATTTTAACCGGCACAGCATTCTGTGTGTCTGTTTTAGCGAATGCAGCTAGAAGGATTCATGCACTTAAATCTGAACTGTTTCTTACTGATCAATCAGAGCTGATCAGAAAAACGCTGATCAATCTGAGCTCATCAGCTAGAAGCTGGTGTCTGGTGTGATACATGCTGCTTCAATATTATAATTACTGGTTTTATGTAGATAGTTTTGATACATTTTTAGTTGGTTGAAGATTTTACACCAAAGTAAATTTGATTTGCTCCTTTGCAGCAAATCATTATTTTTGCACATAAAGATTTGTAAGTGATCAACCATTCAATGTTTATTCATTACCAATTGATTAAAGTAACAATTAGTTAATGAGTGATTTTTTTTTTTGCTTTAAAAAAGTTTACTGTCATGTCACATTTTCTAACATAATCAAAATACCTTTGTTTGTTTTATTTTTTTTATTATTAGAAAAATGTAGGTAAAAGTCAAATTTAATATATTTTTTGTCTTTCAGTAATTTGCTTCGTTGGACTTTAAAAAGATGTGTAGAGATGTTACTTTAATGTTTTTATTTTCCTTTCGTCTGACACTAAAAATACTGAAAGGGAGATGTAATTAAATATAAACATTAATTAATTGTGTAATAATATAATATCAATATATTATATAATAATACAAAAACTATATACTATAATATAAAAACACGCATGTAAGGAGTGAATAATAAAAACAGTTTGTTTCTGTTTTTGGTCTCCTGACTGTAAGTCTTTTCATGAGGCACAGTGGGAAGGCAATGAGTTGCCTTTTCCCAAAGTTAGGCTTGGCCAGTGGTTTCAAAGGCAATCAAGCTCTACACACATGTATTGTTCAAAGTTGCTGTTTGGCAGCAGGCCATTAAATCATATTCTGTTTAGTAAAGAGCTGACAGTCTGCTAATTTTCTGTTCAGAAAAAAGGGGAGAATCCAATTGTTTTTCGCCTCCTTCCCCCACTCTCCCTCTGCGGCCATCAGCCGGTCTCTGGAGAAGAGCTGGTTTCCGTAAACGTGATGGGGAGATGTTTCCTGTAGCTGGTCTGTCTGCTGCTGATTAGAGGCCATCCATCAGCCGGACCTCCTTCAGGCTGAGGAGAGGAGAGGGCACTGGTCGGATCTGTCGGAGCGAGCTGAGGGGTCACGGCAGGCCCACGCCCCGCCTCCCCGCCCAATCCGCTCAGCGTGTCCTAATTTTGGGTAAGATGATTCATGGATTCAGATTTGAGTGTTACTAAAAGAGAACACAATAAAGAATAAGGCAGCTTGAGCCAAGCTTTTTTTTTTTTTTTTTGAGTACTATTTGACGTATCTTCAAGTGATGGTTATCATCTCTTGCCCCCTCCAAATTATCAGCATGTCGGGTGAAGATCTGTATGAAACTTTGTAAATAAAATGGTCGCTACGGTGACCCCAAGATGCCACTCTGTCCTTGCGGTTCTCCAACTTCCCCAATCGCTCGTCTCCTTGTTCAGACTCACTTGAAGCAGGTCTAGTGGTGTGATGGTTTTTAATAATTTCTCCGACTGTAGATGTGAGCAAATTTAAGCAAGTAGTTATTGTCTATTCTGTGTGGAATAGTAGAGCGCTTTGCCAAAAAATTCATTTCTCTTGAACATTTTCTGACTTTGTCACTTTACAATGACAAATCCCAACGTGTGTTTCTTATTTTAAAAGAAAAGATTTTCTGTGAGAGCTAGATGAACATTATGTAGTAGGAGGAACATATGTGATCTTTTAAGCTTTGCAACTAAAGATCTGAAAAGCACATAATTTGTTTTGAATGTCACTAACTTCTGCCAATTTTCTTTTTTCCAAAATAGCTCATTCAGCTGGACTGAACGAAGAACATCTATAAATAATCCTCACATGAATTCTGGAGAGTTTTCACTCAATCATTAAACATTTTTATACAACATTAGAAATACATTAAAAGATGGAAATAAACAAATAATGTTGAATTTGAACCCGGTCGAGCTAAAACAGGGCTAGTTGAGGAGTTTTGGGTAAAACAAAAGACAAAATTGCTTTTAACTGAAATGCAAAATGGATGTATATTTTGTACAGGTTTGCCTTAATTACTGCTCTGAACATGTTGATTTTCAGTTACTGGCATATTTAAGAGTCTGTATACTCCAGTTAACTATTAATCATTACCAAATTACCGTATTTTCCACACTATAAGGGGCACTGGATTATAAGGCGCATAGAATAGATGCTCCAGTTAGGGTTCCACGCATCCTTTAAAATACAGAACTGTCCTGTGTTGAACCTAAACCGGACGTGATTTGTTCCGTACTCTACAAATGTGGATGTATAATAAATAAGTGGTCCCGAGTATTTTATATAGTAGGCTGCCTCAGTCATTGTTTCACTCACGGTGTCGGTGCCCAACTGCTTTCTGGGTAACACAGACCAACCGACACGCTGCCGCCGCAGTCTCTGTCTCTCTTCCCCCGACCCCCACCAACTTTAAATGTATAGGTGCTGGTCCCTTGGTAGTCCTGTCAGCTTTTGAGGAAATTGAAGGTTTTTAGATGCGCCTTATAGTGCGGAAAATACGGTAGTCGGCGATTATTTCAACAATCAGTTCATTGCGATTCATTCATTGCGGTTTCTTCACATCCGACCAAAGCTTCGTCTTTGACGTGTTTGCTTTGGTGCAAGTCATATTTTACTTTTCCAAGGAAAAATCAAGGATGAACCTTATTGATCCAGGAAAAATAAATAAATCAAAGCATTTATTTTGTATAAAAGGTCCTACAACTTAACGTTGTTGACTTTATCCTCACAGCAGAGGGCAGCTTCTTGTTTTCCCGCCAAATCATCCACAATAGCAGGATGACACCAGTTTACAAAAACATGAAGCGTGTGCCCTCCTGCCTAACTCGGCCCTTTTTCTCCTCCGTCTCCTTCACTTTTGTTGACCTTCGGTGCGCAGCGTAAACAGGAGGTGGGTGAAGTATCCTCCGCAGGCGTGCAGAGGAAACCGAACAGGGCCTGGAGACTGAACTCTCCCGTGGTGAGCTATGGCCTTCTGGAAGACACCACCGTGAACTTGAGTCTGTTCGACTATGAGAGGATATCGTCTTGGTCATTGTTTGAAGATAAATATCAAAAACAGAGCAGCTCTGCATGAGAGTGGGAGGTTGTTTTTTTTTTTTCTCTCTTCCCTGAGTTGGCACTCCCAAAGGTGCCATTAATGAAACCACATCAAGACAAAAACAGAAGAGCATTTTATTTAGATCTGAGTACAGAATTTGTCACAGGTGATAAATTGTGGTTGCATGTGAAGGAAACATAGAGCTTTCTTTTTGTTCAGTCTTCTAGCAGAGAATAAATGGTCCTTTTTTCCCTTTCTTGTCAAATACAAACTGAACGTTAGTCAACTGTGTCCCAACACGTGTTTTAACACAGATTCCTTCCACATCAGGTAGAAGTTTTTCCCTCCTTTGACTTCAGGAGCTTTTGCTTTTAAGGGCCCCTTCAGGCCGTGCATTAGCAAGGATGTAGCATTCCTCAGAGAGCCGTTTAAGTGAGGAGGAAGCCCTGATCGAACTCACCTCAACCTGTCAGGCTAATGAAGCCGTGGCTGACAGCACAATGGGCAGGTCAGCAGGTCTTTGCTGCAGTCACTACAGGCTACAGATTCCATTAGTCAGGGCTGACCTCTGACCTCCCAGGCTCTGCCTGAGAGGGATCAATAAAAATATGGAAGCTCCATCAAAACGAAGGTTTTCCCATATTATCTCCTCTTTTATGCTTTCTTAGAAATCCATTTTCTAAAAAATAAATATAATAGTTATTTCAGTCACACTGGAGTTAATTAACAACATTTGTAGTTATTTTATGTAAAAAAAAAAACTGCAGCTGAGTTCACAAAATGTTTCAAAATGCTCTATGTTAAACTCTCCACACTGTAACTTCCAAAGATAAATAGACATTACGTTTTCTTTTTTTCTTTTTTGTTCGGATGTGGAAAATGAAATAAAATTTGCAACGGCAGCTATAAACTCAGATGTTTTCTCAAAGTAGAGAGGCCACATTTTCCAGTCACAGTGCTGACAGTAATGTCAAAATTACTCATCCTTTTTTTCATCTTACAAACTTGAATGTATTTTATTTGGGTTTTATGCGTCAGGGGAGAGGAAATGTGGCACACATATGAATTCAACCCCTCTGAGTCAAAGGTTTTCATCTTTCACTGAAATGAACCTTCAGGGCTAAGTCCTGGTTGCGCCAACTCAAATTTAAGACTTTTTAAGACCATTATGAATGGAATTTAAGACCTAAATCTTGACAGAAATGTACGAATTGTGTTCAGCCAACTGGTAATACGTTTGCACTTACCCATTATAGAGGCATGAAAGATAGCTAGCTGCCTAGCTAGCAAGGATAAATTAGCAGTGAGTTACTAGTGACCTCAATCTTACTTAGTGACAAGATTGTTTGAGTGCAACTCAAACAGTAATAACCAGCTAAGTTCCAGGAAGTTCCTTGGAAAGTAAGTTTTCAACATCTTAACAAATATCTTAAGGGTTTCATACTCACCAGAAGTTTTTTAACCCTGCACTTTGCTCACAAGAATTTGCCCTCTGGCAGGAGCGCAACAAAACATAATTTAAAAGAGCAATTCACTCGACTGGAGGAAGTAGTGGCACGTTGGCTCCCAGAGTCATCTTACTGTTTTGACTGTGGAAAAAAAAAAAGTCGGGGAGAAACTCTGTCCTTCCCAGCTGCATTGCTCTAAGGTAGGAAATGTGAGGCAGAGCTGGAGAGATTTATAGTCCACATAATAAATTTCACAGGAAAGATTACAGCATTACATTGTGAAATGAGGATATAGTAGCAGCAGAAGGTCCAGTTAATGGCCTGTTATTGTTAAGAAGACACCAAACCGGACCGGCTCCTCTTCACATCAGATGTTGGTCTCGGAGGCAGACACTGAGATTTCCTCTGTGCCGTCCAGCTGCTGCCTGTCGTTACCCACATCCTCCTCTGAAGTTACGGCCAGCTGCCCTCGCAGATCAGATCTCTATATTCACGCCGCAGCTTTTTGTTTGCTGTTCCACCACAAGAAAACAGAAGAAGAAGAAGAAAAAATAACCCTTCAGTTTGTAGGATTTGCTCCACCAGGCCCATCAAAACTCAGCTGTAGCCTCATGTTTCAAGTTAACCCCTTTTCCCTACATTACTCATTTTCTTGCCTAACTTTAAGGAGTTTCTGTTTCATATCTCACATACTGTGTCAGGAGCCATCTCACTCGGACGGTCGGTGGACAGACGCACCGAATTCCTCCGCTAACAAGCGCCATGGGGTAGGAAGGAGAGGGAGAGGCCCACTGATGGTTCTTCACAACAGAGGAGCACCTTATCAGGCGGAAACACATCATCAGCACGCAGGGCCGTTTAATCACAAAATGTGGATTTAATAGGGTTAATTTGATGCAGACTTTTGTTCAAAATCACAACAGATGATCTTACCTGGACCTGGACCTACTTTTGCTTTGTTGCTTGAGTGATGGTTGGTACACAGCATGAACTCTAGTCGTCATAGACGGTGCAAGGGGGGCGGAGGGGTGTGCCGCTTGGTAAAAGCTGCAGAAGTTGCAAACGTGACCTAATGGTGGCCTCTGACCGGAGCCCGACAGGAGAGAGGCTTTGTGGAAGGACGGGGGCCCTCATGACGGCTCCTGCTGGGAGGAGACAGACAAGACATTTCTAATTCCCGTCAGGTTGAAGGGGGGATGGCTGTGCAAAGACCCAACTTCCCAGAAGCACAAAGGCTCCAAAGATACAGAGTCCTGTAAAAATATTGATGCCTTTCACACTATGATAAGTACAAGTATTGAATTTATTAGAATTTTATGTGACAGACACACAAAAGTAATAGGAAGGAAAAACTAAATTTGTCAGTAAAGTGCCTATTTGTTCAATCCCTTATAATCTGATACCCCTAAATCCATGGCGACCAGCTGCTTTCAGCCGTCACCCAATTAGTAGCTTATAAAACCAGCGATCATTCAACCCATTGTCTACACCCGCTTATCCTTTCTTAAGCAATGAACATCTGATGGATCTCAAGACATGTTGACAACCAGGTCAAGAAGAACATCGATCAAGGGAACAATTCTGTATGGAGGAGCTGAAGAGATCTGCAGCTCAGGTGGAGAAATCTGTCAACAGGGTGAGCTGCTAGTGCAAAGGTCTGCAGCTTCTACAATCCAAGCTGCCGTTTTTGCCCTCAGTTCAGAGTAATTAAACGGCTTCACAGACACAAATATGCTAAAAAAAACATCTTATAATTCTTAACAACAGGAGATATGTTGTAATTTTTAACGGGCAGCTACTTTATTCCTATTTTTATGTTTTGTTTTTATAAAGAAAGCCAAAAATATGTTCAAAATGTTTCAAAGATCTGACAGCTATTTGTTCTATTTGTGGGAGTAGTTCAAAAAAAAAGTTGGAAACCAAGTTTCTGTTTTCTTCCATGTTTTTTTTAACACTTGCTTTGGTTTTTCATATAATTCTCATAAAAGACAACAAAGTTTGTGGTTTTTATCGTAAATCATTAGGATTTATGACATGAATACTTTGACAATGCACCTCAAACCCCGTTTTGTCTCATCCACACAAATTTAGAGTCGTAAAAGATCTCTAGCAGCTGAGAAACGTCCGAGCAAACATGGAGATATTTGCTCTCACTTTGTCGTGTGTGAAAGAGCGACGGGCTGCAACAGGCCTCAGGGTAGCATCCCGTATGCGTAAAACTTAAGCTGTTGTCTTTGGGGCACAGTGCCCAAAGCAAACAGTGCAGGTCCCTCAAGAGATGAAGAAACAAGAGCAAGACATTCAGAGGGGCCCCCATAGGCAATTATCCTGGCATGCATGTACACACACGTGCAGAGAGGAGACAGACCGTTAGTGAGCAGCATGACTCCTCAGGCTCCGCCTCTTCATACACACCCTTTTCCTGTTTTTTGTTGTTGTTTTTTTCAGGTAAAAACAGAATTGGGATTGGAAAGTAGGAGAGGAGAGACACAGCAGGAAAAACATGAGATCCCACCATGACTTAGCAGCCAGGAAAAGGCCAAAAACGTGTGTATTTCAGGTTACTTGTGGTAATTTGGTGACCCCAAGAATTTGCTTGATGTCTGCAAAGAGGGCAGAAATCCAAGCAAGAGAAAAGTCTGCTCTGTTCTCTTTGGTCCACATTTGTAAATTGTGATCACAAACACTTCTCTCTCTCTCTCTCTTTTTTTTTTTTACAAGTAACTCACTGAATTCAAAACTTTTTCACCAACTGTGGGAGCAGGTTTTCCATGGCTTTCACAATCAACCTATTTGCTCCTTTCATTTTTGATTTTCTCTGTTGAACTTTTTCCTTTTCATCATGGAATGTTAGGTAATATATCAATGAAAAGCAGTGCATAGTTGTGAAGTGTAAGGAAAGCAACTTTGCTACAAAAAACGAAAAAAAAAATGAAACTGAAAAGTATGGGGAGTACAGGCCCCTGGGTGTCCAGGAGCCACGTTTTGTTATGCAAATCACCTGAATCAATTTCATCCAATCATGAGATTGGATGAAACTGTCTCTTAACACTAATTTTCAAGTTTTACCGCAGGTTATGAGCTGCTTTCGGCTCGAACTCTGACTGTGCCGTTCTGACACCTGAGTAGTCTTTTATCTGAACCACTTCTGTATATTTTAGGGTCCGACGTCCTTCTGGAAGGACATGGAAAGTTTCGTGGAAATGGACTCCAAATATTAATGCTTGTTGCCACTTTTGACTTGTGGGCATGATGTCCTGAAAATTGTATTGAAAGCACTGGTGGCAACTCCTTAGTTGAGTTCTCTTTAGGAGCCACGTCACCTGTTACACTTCCTCAAATGTTATGAATCGTTCTTCATAACATTACAAAGTTCTTAATAGCTTGAGAATTTTTATTTTTTATTTAACTTCAAGTTAAATCTCTATGATTTCATCCGGTTTCTCTTCAAAGTAACCTAGACATAAGTTGGCCAAAACAGAAGAACTATAAAAACTTGTAAAGTTTATGAACTCAACTCAACTGTAGTTACAGTTTTTGCACCACGACCCTTCCGATCCCATCACGACCTCCGGCAGGCTTCTGTGGACACAGAGTAACACGGAGTACGAGAAATATTATAGGAGAAGTTTTACTTGAGTGCCGTACATTTAAAACAGATGTCAGAGGGATAATATTTTTGAAGTCAATGCCAAAAATCAGCCGAGGTCAAGAAGAAGAGGAACGGAAGGGAAGCGCAACGAGTCTGAATGAAAACCTAGAACAATAACGTCAGAGTTACGGTCCCGGTACGCCCAAGTCAAAAACTGGATGTTGTTAGCACTTAGATTTCCCACATAAAAGCACAGAAAATATGACCGCTGACTTTACCAGAGTGCTTTCATCCGCATGCAGGAGGCATGCAGAGGGCACATCAACAGCGTTGAGTATTTAACAAAGCGGGGGAAGGACTGTGAGGTAATTGCATCAACATGAAAAGCTCTGGAGGTTTGACTATATGTTTTAGAGGCGCTACAGAGCATATGGTGTTTAAAGCTCCTCGGAGGGTCAAAGCAGAGACGAGGAACTCTTCAAAAACCGTTCAGCTACTAAGACTCTGTGTGTTCTGGGCCCATTTTCAAAACCGTCCAACTCCGTGGACGATTGCTTTCTTTGCTAATAACTTAACGGTGCCTTGCAAAAGTGTTCACACCTTATTTAGGTTTTAGTCACATGGCAACCACAGACCTTCAGATGTTTTATTGGGATTTCACGTGACGTAGCAACACCAAGCAGTGGATAATTTTAGAATTTCTGCTCGGCCTCCTTTAGGAACATCAAAGCTGAAGCTCGGTCAGACCGCGCGGGAAACAGTTGTAAACATCATCCTGTAAGCCTGTCCACAGTTTTCCAGATTTAGGCTGAGTTTTGCCCGTTTTATGCACGAATGTAGCCTTAATCTCAACAGTTCCTCCGCAGCTTTGGCTGCAGCCTTACGCTGGTATGTCGTTTTCTTTTCCACCTCTGACAGGTTTTTCTGCTTTGATTGTTTCGTATTTAGCTTTGTCCATCTTTCTGTTGATTCTGACCAGCGTTTATATTTGTGCTGAGCAAAAGAATCCCAACAGCATGATGCCTGGACAGTGTCTTCAAGATGTCCGTTTTAAACCACGTAGCATTTTGAGGTAAGGCCAAAATATTCAGCTTTGTTTAATAAGATGAGACCTCCGTCTTTCACATGTTTGCCGTCTCCTGTGGCTTGTGGAAAGCTGCAATCGCAACTTCTTTTGGGATTTCCTTCTTTCTTCTCATCACTCTTTCATAAAAGACAGATTTATTTAAACTTATTTCGTCATTTTATTTGATTCTTAATGTCAAACAAGTCGATCAAAAACAGTAATACATATACATACGTGCATACAGGCACAGATACGTTTAAACACACACAAATACAGTAAAACAATGTTTTGGAAGTGGTCCTAGTTTTCCTGTCACCAGACTCGACCACCTGAGCTGCAACTCCTCCATAGTTACCTTGGTGTTTATCTGATTAATGATCTCCTTGCTGAAATGAGCAGCTGTGCCTCAGTGTGGTTGCTGTTGTGTTGTACTCTTTCAGTTTTTTTATTATGGACTGAACATTTGGCATTCATCCTCAACCTGCCAGATGCGTTTCTTGTTCCTTGAAGCTGTTTTTCCACTGATGCTCTCTAGTAAACCCTCTGAGTCCTTCACAGATTAACTGGTTTTATACTGAAATTAAAATACATGCTGGTGGACTGTTTATTGTTTTTATTATTATGAAGGTGACTTTTGAAGACAATGGATTTTTTTTAAGTCTATCAAAGTACAAATGCACACTGAACTTTTCTTAGATTTTTTTGTTGTAAGAAACAAAATTGACAACCATCTTTCCGTCTCTTCACATCACAATTTTTCACTACTTTGTGTCTGTCTGCCTTGCAAAATACATTAAAGTTTGCAGTTGTAGCTGCAACAATAGATTAGCGATGATGGCTTTAGAGGACACATAATCTGTGTCAGAACATTTGGAGAATCCATCCCTTGCTGGTTCGTCCTGGAGTTTTTGGAAGAACTTTCATTCACAGGTGGCAGTTGTCATGTCAACTGAATCTCCAAACAGGAGAGAAATCATAAAGTACAAAATTCACAAAGTACAACAAGCAGGACAGGACATTCCTCTGTTCGCACAAGCAGATTTCTTGTTGACAAGACATGGCAGGAGGGCCCTTGATGTGCAGTTTGAATGACTCTTCTGTCTAAAACCAGACAGATCTACGCTCACGGTTCATCAAAGGCCGAGAAGCGAGATCCAGGTGAGCTGCACCGCGTGACGTAGGAACAATCACTGAACATTTGAACCCTCGTGATTTATAAGCGATGCTGCATAAAAAGGTTGGAAAAAAAACTGTAGATAAACTCCATGAGGGAACATTTCAGTTTTCTTCACTATCTGCACTTTGTGCTCCAATATGAGGAGGGCCTCCTGCTCTGACCACATCAACCCCTTCCAATGACATCAGGGTAATATCTAAAGTATGCAGGGCCCCGGGGAGGAGAAACGCTGAGCCTAAGTTGGCCCGCTTCCACCTCGCCATCTGGGCCCGCAGCTTGCCGAGGCGCACGTGTGCGGCAGCAGCCATCCCAGCAGAACTGGAGCGTCCTGCGGGCTAGAATGAGCTGCTGCATCTTAGACATTGTGGGTTCATAAGAGCAGGAGGCGAAGGACGTAATTTTTTGAAAGGGTCAGAGGTCATGTTGTTGGAACTCTAATGGGTATTTCTAATAGTTCACGGTAAGTAAAAGTTGCTTAGGCAATGCCAGTTTGGTAAATCCCCTCGGTTATCAGGTGACACACAGATAAATATAATTACTTTTCCGACCTCCAAAGAGAAAATTAATAACCGTTTTGCGTCTCCTGATTAACCAGAAGAAGAAACATCAACAGTTCTAATAACGGCCACTTGTGCATCATCTCATTTCTGTTACACAATTTTCCTGCAGCATATGGCTTCCCCTGGCTGGCAGCCCCGCGCCTGCAAGATGTGCATCACCTGTTGTTCACACAGCCAGCCGTCCACAGCAGGCCCGTTGCTCCCCTCTCCTCTTCCTGTCCCTGCGTCTTTGATCAATAACTCTGTGGTCATCAGTATGTTCACCAGAGAGGGGCCCATTGTCAGCTAATTACAGGCCTGCTGCTCTTTTAGCTGAGCCAGTGGTTGGATGAGGATCATTAAAAGTCAGCTGAGGCGTGCTTTGACTCCTACCATGTTTCTTTTAAGCAAACCAACCCCCCGCCCCCCCCAAAAAACTTGCAGCTTGTAACCACAGTGCGCCCAAACAGATCTCCCCAAATCACATCACCGTTGGACTGTGAGGAGTGAAAGAGTTTCTGTTCAATGGGATTTCGGAAGCTTTGGTAAAAAACAACTACATCAAAAATCAGTCTTAAAAAGTGCAACACATGCATTCACCTCCCATTAAAGTTGAGAAATGTAGGTTTTCTATAAATGATCTGTTTTCTACATATTTGTCAAAACTCTCTCCATGACTAGATAGTGTAAGACACACAATATTCAGAAAATATTGAGCTTCTGTATCTTCTCTCAGAACTTCCAGTGCTAACTACAGAAATACGCAGCTCGGTCAGAGACGAGCAGTCAGAGCCTGGAGGTCAATCATCCTCGTGTACACGCCGCTCACATCCCGCCCTTTGCTCCCTGCTGTGCTACAGCTGATTCGCCAAAACAGTGAATAGAGATAACAGAACGTCAAGGATTTCTAATCTGTTTGTGAATTCATCTGTTCTGTTACAGAACATCGCTGAACACACAGCACGATAGAAAGCCAACACTTTCAAATATAAAAAAATGTTAAAGGAGTACGAATACTTCTGCAAGGCAACGTTACGGCTCTTACGATGCACAGACAGCTTGAAGGCAAACACACCACGTTGCCAGGCGACAGGATCATGAATTGGACACAGATTCAGGGTGTGTGTCCCAGAGCCATTGTTTGTCTTCTTGTATAATGGACAGCGTGATTAAGACAGTATTTAGTCTTATGTGCGAACATGTATGGCAGCTCCCCTCCCTTCCTGTGATAACGGAGGAAGGTCAGTGAAGAGCTTGCTGAGCACATAGGCCCAGCAGCGACAGCATACTTCTACTTGAAGCCCCAGTTATTTCTCAATAAAACGTTTTTAAAAAATGCTAACACGATTAATACATACTTTCATGTTTCTGTGAAGAAGAGCAAGCAGAGAGACGCTCCTACTAGCAGACTGCATTAAGCAGAGGTGGTGAACATAGAGGAACCTCCTTGTCCTTTATCATCTTTCCTGCTGTTATCCCTGCCAGCATCAGCTCGTTCCCCTCTCCTCTCTAATCTCCATGGTCACCGCAGACTGCACGTCACCATGGTAAGACTCCTCTCTCTCAGGCGCCCCCCCCCCCCACTCCCTCATTCATCCCCTTCCCTTCAAGGACACTCTCCTTATGTTACACTGCAATTCATTCAAAAGCACCAGATAAGCACTTAACTGTGGACTTGGCGTGTTTGGAGCGAGGACTCGTCACATTTGAACCAGTGATACATGCTACGCGTGTGTCTGTTAGTGCTCCTCATAATTGCGGTGAAATGGAAAGAGGCGAACTCGGTTAAACATCTCGGACTTTTCTCCTTCGTTCCCGTTTCTCTCTCGGCGACCGGGAATTAATGCCTTCCTCTCATCTGCGGGCGGCAGTCATGTTTTATCCGTCTTTCAGGACCTGCTGGGGCCCGGGTCGAGATGCGAGTCTGCGGCTGAGTTCAGGGTGACAGCGGCGCACACACGCAATCATGGTCACTACAAGATTAATGACGCGCCATCTTGAGTTCATATTAAGGAAGCAAACATGGGAGTTGAAAGTCCACATGTGTTCCTGCAGCGGTAGACTCCGGCTTTAATAACGCTTTTACCTAATAATCAGTTTATTTTCACTGCAACAAAGTTCAACTGGCTTTAGGGTTGAAATAATGAAAGAGAAAACTATGATTTTATTGCGTTCAGGTCTTGCAAAGGGATTCAGATCGCTTGAATTTCGTCACACGTTAAAACCACAAACTTTAATAACTTTTGTAGCATATTGACGTTAGCCTCCGTTTCATCTGTTACTTATAAACAAGATCCAGTTCAACTATTTGAATTCAGAAGTTATCAAATTGGTAAATAGAGTCTGCCTATTTACCGATGTGACGACTCTAATGTGAGTCTTCACATTGGATTCACAAATGATAAAAAGAGTTAAAATTCCAGAGGAATCAGCAAACTTGTAGAAGGAAGTGCTTTGGGTGAAAGGAGGGCATTTTGGCCAAGTATGGTGAAGATGATGGATGGTGGGAGCGTCATGCTGTGAGATGCTTTTCTTCAGCAGGGACAAGAAAGTTGGTGAGAGTTACTGGAAAGACGGGTGGAGCAAAGTACGGGGGAAATCTCGGAAGAAAACTTGTCGAAAGCTGCAAAATTCCAGCCTGAGGCGAAGGTTCACTTCCCAGCAGGACAGTGACCCAAAACATACAGACAGAGATACAGAAGAATGATTCACACTGGATTCTCTAACTCCAGTCATCTGGAGCTGATGCTCTGCACGTTTTCCAGCTCCACATCCAATAGAGAATCTGTGGAAAAGACTTGAAATCAGCTTTCATATGCTCTCCATCCAGTCTGAATAAGGTTGAGCTATTCTGCTATAGAAGACGAAAGAAGAATGGGCCAAACACACACCTCGCTTTTCAGAAACGATTTTAGACAAAAATAAATAATCTCTAATGTATCTCTAATGTGATACAAATTAGGAAAAAAAAAAGTTCAATAAATGTGAATGTTTGTGAATTACAAGAACAACATGTGTTCCATGTTTAAAATTAAACAAGAGTGTATTTGCCTGAAGCCCATACTGAGTGGACTCAGACCCATCGGACCAGCTGAAAGATGACAGTCAGTATGGGTCATCAAAGAGTCTCTCCTGCTACCACATCTCTCAAAAAAAACAAAAAAACCCCCAAAACAATGGCAGGAAGCGGCTGCAGGTCTTGAGGAGACGAACCGCACACAAACATCTTGGGGCAGGACTCCCCAGACTGGCGCTGAGGGTCCATCGATTTCCTGTTTTCAGCTCCCGGCTAAGCGAAGTCGAGGGCCTGCGTGTGCCAACTCCTGCCGATGACTCAAAGCGTCGTCGACCGTCGCTAACGCAATCAGTCAGTACCCTATTACGGTCAGAATGGAAGCGGAGCAGACGCCACATCCTTGCATTCACCCGACAGCATCAAGTCATCGTTAGGGGTGACCAGAGACGATGCCAGGGGGCTGCGCGTCGGCGGCGAGGAACACAATGGTTTATTAAGAGGACCCTACCACAGAGGAGAGGACATCCTCCCCATATGGCTGAGGGGGGGATCCTGGCTGGCTCCAACTCTAATCTACTCCCTGTGTTTATAAAATAAACACCAACCCACACGCTGCCCACTCCTCTCGACTCCTGCACCCACATCTCTGCATCTGGCCGACCTTTGACCTGGACTGTTTGAACTGTTCTTCCTGTCCAGTGGAACACTAGTGAAGCATATTACCCCCCCACCCCCAAACACCCCCCAAAAAACTGCACTGTAAGCAGGTCTTACACATCAAACAATGGGATTACCATAAACACATCCTCAGAGACATGGCAGATGCGGCAGCTGCAAACCGACGCATGGCCTCACAGAGACACCGAAGCGTGTGTTCATATGAATCATTATGAAGTCGTGAAACTTAAAAATGGGAGGATCGCATCACTGTTGCATGCAGGTGCAAATATGGGCAAGCATTTAGAGAGGACTTTGTTTTACTCGCCTTGAGTTACCTCTAATTTGCCACTCTCAGGCAACAGAATTACTCTGTCAAAACAAGGCTGCCCGTGCAGACATTCCCATCAGACACCCCCCCCCAAACCTCCCGGCCCCTTCTCCCTGGGAGCCCCGAGCCCACTGGTGTCGGAATGAGACGAGATAAGCCCATGGTCGGCCTCCATCAACACATGAGCCTTTCAGAGGCGAGTAGAGTTACAGACAGGCGCTCCTCTGGGGCTCAGTGGGAGTGGGAGCAAGGAGGGGGCAGGGGGGGAAGGAGGGTTGCTCAGACATCGGTAGGTTTCCTAATCTGCACCCAGCCGGGCTGCTGATGCCCACCATCTGTGTCTGTAACTCATCACCCGCTGGCCAGGAGCCTCAGCAGGCGCTCAGAGGAGTAAACAAACAGTCTGACGGGGCAATTTCTGCACACTTGGGTTGGTTAATTATCAATTAGAAGTTCCACCCGTGCAGCAGAGGAGAGCCGCCTGCAAAAGACAGGAGAAAGACTGAAGCCAGCTGTAAAATAAGCATTTTAATTTCATATTCCAAACTCGTCGGGACTGAAATGTATCAAATTCCGATTGTTTTCATGATGTGTCTTTAGAGGTTCTCAGAAGACATGCATGTACATTTGGTAGTTACAGCATATATAGAGAATCCCCCTTTTTTTTCTCTCTGAGGTATTCTGGTCTAATCTGCTCTGAACCAGAACCAGAATCAAACATAGAGAAGCAGCGTTCAGTTTTTTTTTTTCTCAATTAATCTGGAACCAACTTCCAGAGAAATGCAAACGAGCTGAAACACTGAGTTCTTTTAAATCAAGGCTGAAAGCCCACCTGTCTGGAATTGCTTTTGATTGGCAGGAAGTGGAGCATTGATCAACGTATTAGATGCGTATTGATGATTTTGAAATGCTTGCTTGTTTCATAATTAGTGACTGTATGATGTGTTTATATAACGTAAAATGTCTTGGACTGACTTGTTGAAAAAAATGTGCTATACAAATAAACTTAACTTGACAGGTCACAGAGTAACCAACAAGCTTAAAGAAAAAATGGACTAACCAGACAAGAAAAGGGCACCATTTCATCCCATAGGTAATTGTAAAGTCCAAGTCTCTGGGATGGTGTCCATCCAGGAGCAGTTTCCATATCTTTATGAATCTCTGGCTTTCGTCCCATAGGATTTAAGTTAACTTTTCCAGCAGGTAAATTCTCAAAAGCTCCATTACGATACATTTAAAGAAAGGAAACCTGAAAAACATTCCCCTCGCTCCCTTTCCTCACACTTTCCCCTTAAAAAAAAGGGAAAAAAAAGTCCATCAAAGCTTTTCCAGTTTGAGTAAGAAACCCCATTTCACCATTCTCTTAAAAAAAAAAAATCAGTTCAAACAGGACTCAATTATGTGGAGAGAAACTACAGTATTATGACAGCTTTAATCACCTCCAGCAGATACTGACGACAGAGGCGAGTCAACAGGACTCTGTCGGTGTCGGAGGGAAAAATGTGGCCGCTGGCCATGCTCCATTTGCTTGATGAGACTTCACAGTCATAATTGAACGCGCCTCTGGCACCGTTAAGCCAGGGGATGCAGAGGGGTCGAGAGGTCGGGAGGATGGGTGCTGCAGGGATAAGGTTGTTGCGGGGAAGACAAGTGACTAAGATTAGATGAAACGGCTGAAACTTTTCAAGCAGTGTGGCAGCAATGCAGGTGTGTAACATTTTCCCCCCGACGTAACCCAAACACGCACGTCATTTGGAGCAAAAATACCCTGTGGGCACATTGGGAGTGGGCAGCAATAGCCAAGGCATTCAGTACGCCTCACTTGCCTTTTATTTGCCTCGCACCCCCGTGTTTGAATGTGGCGTCACACAGACGCTTTCTGCTTCATAAGATTTGAAAGCAGAGGTTTAAGGCCAGTGTTGGAGAACTGTTTTGACATCAGCAGCTTCAGTGAAGAGATTCAGAAGCTTGTCTCTTTACCTGTTTCTTTGAATTGCCTTGTTGCTGAAAATGTGCTATGTGAATAAAATGACCTTATCTCACCTTACCTTACCTACAATGTACTGATCAGACTGTAAAGCGTACATTAGGGCAAGGAAAGTGCTTCAGGAATATTAAAGACAGGTTGTGCTAGAAGAGTGCAAGAAGTGAAGCTGACAACCAAAAAGACAAAAGCTGAAATTCTTTAAAATAAAAAACAGCAAGAGTCTTAACAGAAAAAGTGGATTTTTAAAAGTGGGATTCATAAATGATGTGCTGATGAAAACTCTCATGGATTCCATGTTTGCTAAAAAAAAACATCTGTTGGCCCCAGAAGGTTAAGCTAATTTCTACTCTGGGAAATTCCAAGAACAAAGTGGACTTACAATGTCTTAAAAAAACACATAGTAACTGTAAAATGTAAAGTCATCATATCACTGGAGTAGGATTTACAAAGCAGCCAATAATCGTGCACATGGTGAGTGGGGGGTTGAAAGCAGTGCACCACTAATGATCTTCCTGAGTGAAACATGCACTGAGAATGTAAGTGAAGTATTTCCAGTCAGGGTAAATGGCTGTAATCATTTTAAAAGTAAAGAACAAGAACAATGTAAAAAGCAAAAAAAAAAAGAAAAAAACAATATAATGGTTTAACTAAATGCTATTTTATAGATTTTATTAACAGTACTCTTCTCCTAGCTAATTATGCTGCCTGGAAACACTTTATATCAACCTTTCTCTGTTTCACACGGGAACATCATTAATGGCACACTGCCTCCAAGCTCCATTTCCTGCATATGACATTTCCCTAAATTCATCTACCAGATTAATATGTTAGCTTTTTGTGAAATGGAACAATGTTTTTTGAGGTGAAAACAGAACGGCAGAAGCTCCAACTCGGACAAGCTGTGGCAGCTTCTAACTTTGAAACAGAAAGTCACTTTAAACCTCCTGAACCAACCGTCTTGGATCTCGCTTTTTCAAAAACTTCAGCACCCTCTTCATCCCTCCTGCCCTGGTGCCGATGATTTCCATGCATTCCTTAAAGGAGTGTGCCCTCTGGGAGCTGCTGGAATGAGAACTGTGATGACATTTAAAACACTAAAATGCACCCGGGAGAATTTTCGGGTGTTATTCCACGGTATATTTACAAGCTAAGCAAGTAATATGCGAAGCCATTTGTGGATCCTTAGAGGAGGTTAAGTTCTAAAATGGAAACTGATGGGATGCCAAGTGCCCCGTTTCCAAAAGCAGGCATGAACTTGTAAGTTAAAAAAAAAAAAAAAAAAAAAAAAGGTCTCGGCCTGCATTGCTGCAAATTGAAAACATTACCAAGCACTCATTTAACAGTGGTCTCTGTTTACGTTGGTCTACTGTGGCTCGCAGGGCCGCAGGATGGAAAAACATTTCCAGAGCTGTCATGTTTCCAGAACTCTACGGCGAGTCCTGAGACCAGACGCACCTCAATTCATGTCCAGAAAAGTCTCAGTGTTTGAAAATAAAAGTAAAAAACTCTCTGTAGGTCTGTAAGCGTATAAGAAAAACCTCGTTTGTAATCTTAAAAGTGGAAGATAAAAGGACAGAAGGCTGCTTTGGTTATTTACCCAAGCACAGAGACCTCTCCTCTTAAAGTGGCTTGCACAAAGACTGATGTTTTCCCTCAGTGCCATAAATAACTTTTTTATTCTCCTCTGCTGCACAGAGTTCACCTGCACAGACCATCCCAGTGTCACCCTCCTCTCCCTCCTCCATATTAGTTACTGCGGCCTTCTAATCTGACCTGAGCCAACCTGTCATGCTCCTTCAAACGTGGGAATCGGATACATCAGGAACACATGCGCTGTTGCTCACTGTTATTTCCCCCCAAACACCCCACCGCCTCCCCTGTGCCTCAGCACACCGAGCCTGGGAGAGGAGAGAGCGAGAGAAAGTCACCCGCGTCAAATGAATCAAGCACTGTGACAAGGGGTCCGTTGGGCCCTGGGATCACATGAAGGATCACAAGTCCCTCTTTTTGTCCCCCCCCCAGCCCCCCACTCATTCCCGTCCCCTCCCGCTCCGTCCACCGTCTTCATTAGCTGGGGATGAGAGCCGCTGAGTGGCCCTCCGAAAGGCGTATATTTCCGTTGATGAAGAGATAAATCAGATCATTTCTGGGGTGAGGAAGGGTGAGCACAGAGGAAGCCTTCTTGTTTCACCCCCCTTTGAGATGTAAATGGCACGGTGGCAGTAAAAGAGGGCCAGGTGTCCGATGCAAAGAGGAAAAGCGTGACGACGCATGCATTCCTCGCAGGGACCTCGGGCATTAACTGTTGCTGTGCCTCATGGGGTGGGGGGGAGGGGGGGGACACCAGCAGGCGCCATCATGTCCTCCTGATGGCTCAGGTGGAGTCAGACGTCAGGTACGATCGCATCGATTACTCTGTGGTGGACGGTAGCCACTTGGGCATTTAGACACGGAACAGTCTGTCTTCTTTGCAAAACAGCTCAAGCAGAATGAGTGGAGAGCATCATCAGGCAGCAATTGTTACATCTTATTGTAGATTCTCAACTGGTTTGATGTCTAGGCTTTGACTGGGCCATTCCACTTTGAGCATTAATCGTTCCATTGTAGCTTCGGTTGTATGTCTACGTCATTGTCCAGCTGGAAAGAGGACCTCTCTTCACCAGTTTGAAGTTTTCTTTCAGAATTGCCCAGAATTTAACTTCACTCACCTTTACCTCAACTACAACTAGCTTTCTGTCCATCCTGCAGAAATAATCCTCACAGCATGACTCTTTGTTCCAGTTGTGCACTGACATGAAATCATTTGGAGATGTATCGTGGCAAAATGTGAAAAAGTTCACAAAGGGGAGTGAATACTTTCAAACACCTGAATGTGATGCTGTGAAAATCAAACGTTTCACTTTTTTAAAAAATGGCTACTTTTTAAAATTTCCTGAAAGTTGCTGCCTGTGTTAATCACTTTGCTCACCTCCTGCTGACCACCGGTCAACAGCTGCAGCTCACACCTTGGCGGACGATTAGGAACGAGTTAACAGGCTTATTGAGGTCATCAAGGCTGCAATTTGCACTGAACTCTTTGAAGCCCGAGGCAGAAACTCTAATATCTCTCACCCCGAAGAGGAGAAAAGGAGCATTTGAGAGCTTAAAGGGTGAAATGAGAAAACAATAGCAACCTGTCATTAGTCTAAACCAGAAGTCAGAAACCGTTCACAAAGCAAAAAATACATGTTTTGCTCTCACTCGGAGTTAATAAGAATCGGCTGGAGCCGTAGAAGTCTTAGAAAAAGAAAGAAAGCCAAAATTTATAGGAAGGAGGACCTGATTTCTACACTTCCTCTTGAAGTTGCTGAGTTTCTGTTGAGTAGTTGAGTTTAATATTATTGAGCTTTCTTTTTGAATTATCTTTTGTTTTTATTCACTCCCCCCCCCCCAAAAAAATGGTTGATTTAGTTGGAATCAAAATCATAATGCATTTTAGTCAATGGAAAACCCTAATTTATAGACAAGTGACAAACATGCAAACAAAAAAAATTGTATTTTTTTTTAATTTAATATCATTCTGTCATATATTTTCTATGCACAGATTACACGACATAGAAAACTATGAAAAGTCTACTTTAGTTAAAACACTACACAGACATAATTAACCATTGACCAAAATGATGAAGAGATGCTTTTGAGGGCCCAGGTTGAGACCTCTGGTCTAAATAAGGAGAACCATAAACTACTGATCTCAAGAGGAGAAATATGAAGTTTAAAGGGACATTAATCAAATGTACCATAAAATAAATGCTTAATTAATTTAGTAGACAATGTATTAAATTTCATGGACTCCTAAATAAGAATCAGTACCAAACATCCCTGCCTGAGATGATAGCCTTGGCATAATACAGACTTTCATTACAGAGACTAAATTAATCCGATATTGGTAATAAAATGTTGCAGTGTAATATCTGGAGGCAATTTCACCTGACGTAAAATGCCACCATCATTTTCAATATGCATCATCTCGACTATTATATGTGGAAGCAGGCAGTAATGATGATTTTAATTTAAGAACAAAAAGGCCAGGAGCTGGCCCCATAAACAGCAAATCAAAATAAATTCATGTTTACATACGTTTATAGACTTTATTCAAAATGAGAGCTGTAACGTCAACCTCAGCTGTAGCATGTTTACAAATGTAATGGAAATATGCAGTTAACTTTATCCATACGTCTAGTTATAAAAAGGTGCAACTGTATTAAAAAAGAAAAGTTAATGTAACCCACAGTGGAGGACAGTTCAAAGCAGTGACTCCTGTCTGCCATCTGCTGGTGAGCAGGGCACACTGCACTATTGGCAGATGGGGGGTGCAATCAAACTTGCAACAAATGTTTCAAGCGAGAATAACCAAAAACATTTTTCCTGCAACTGTAAAACTCAAGCCTCCTTGTTAATCACATCTCCTGTATATCTAGTGTAAATAAAAAATAAAAATCTTTTTTGGAGTGAGTAAAAAAAAATGTAGCAAGTTTTCCGCAAACTCCACATTGTAACCTTTCTTCTAGTGTTAAATTGGCCTACTTTGACTTAAAGTCTGTTTCTTTAACCACTCAGTTCAAATTCGGCGTTATGCTTTTTTTAAAAGACAAAAATCTTTCTTTACATGTCATATCTATACAAAAAAAAGCATTTAAACAGAGAAGACAAGTGTGAAAAAAAGAAATTGCATACAGATGTCACATATCATCCTAATCCTCACTGCGTTCTTAGTTGGGTTTTTTGTACAGATATTTATATATATATTATTTGAGGTTTTTATACACTTATACACTCTCACATCCACAAGTGTGTGCTTACATTTAGTGATAAAAGTAACAAGAGCTGGACTGACATGGATTGTTGTGTTTTGAAAGAGGAAGTACAAAAAAATTAAAATAAGCCTCAGAACCCCTGAAGGTCTCCGAATAAGTAATTACATAGAAAAACGCTACAAATCTCCCACGTGGAAATCCCATAATCCCTATTGACCGTGAACGCAGCACGATATCACGGATAAGTCTCAGAACAGTCTTTGTTTTTCTTTGGAAGCTCTAGCTGTAGAAAACTAAAAAATAAGTCCCCCAAAAAATTGACCTTCGTTCTTACAAATTCTCAAGTAACGTAAAAAGAAAAGGTCAGCACCAACAGGTGATCTGCAGTCATTTCACTGATCGTGTTTTGACGGGAGGTGCGTGTGCAAACACACGCATGTCCACATCACACAGATCTGCATATATACAAGAGACAGCTTCCGAAGTGAATAGCGTTTAAGAAGGCAGGAATGTGTCAAACAAAGAGGAATGTCCCGTGTCCTCCTGTCCAACAGCGTAGAAACCTGCTGGTGGAAGACGATGAACTCGGGAGATATTCGCAGCACATCAGTTCGACTAAAAGCAAAAAATGTTTGTGAGAAGCAAATACAAAAAGAGAGCACATTTAGTGACTCAGTACTGTGGTCAGTTGTCCTGGCAATGAGGAAAAACAGGTTGAGGTTGTGTGAGGCTGCCCTCTGGTGGACTAAACCAGAAACGTCTGTGTGCTGGCTGCACCGTGTCACCTGTTAAATTACTAGTGTTAAGCTTGAGCGGAAGTTGCATAACTTTGGCACCTTCTACGTTAATCCACACAGACAAACACTTTGTAACTTGACAGCTTTAAACAGAAAATTAAGACTTGCAGTGAGCATTCAGCATCTCACGTGGAAGCTGCAGCTTGACGTGGTCAACTAACGGGATTTGAGTAGTTGTACACTTTGCACTTAAGTTTTTAGAGTATGTGAATAATAATACAGGAAAACGTGTGTTTAACATGAATACAAAAAAAGGAGAAAAGTCCAGCGCTAAGATTAACGAGGATGCTGGCTGGTTGGGAGACGTCGGCGAGGCTGGCTTTTTGATTGTAGGGTGCTGGTGCTTTTTACACACACAAACATATGAAAACGCACACACACAACACACAAATGGCTGTGCAGCTTTTACAGCTACAGGTATGTATCCTGCTCTGAGCTGCTAAGGCTTTGTGTGGATTGCTGGAGAGCAGATTCTTTGGCAGCAGGAAGGTCTGTATGAGGCGCGCTCTGCTGGTGATTGGAGTTCGTTTTAGTTTCTGGTGAGGTCTCCGGGGTTACGCTGTCGTATTGAGGCGGAGAGGGTGGATCCGAGGATGGGGGAGGCGGGGCCAAGGATGGAGAAGGCAGATCCAAGAATGGAGAAGGCGGATCGAAGGTTGGTGGAGGCGGATCGAAGGTTGGTGGAGGCGTAGCCAAGAATGGTGAAGGAGGATTCAAAGATGGTGAAGGAGGATTCAAAGATGGTGAAGGAGGATTCAAAGATTGAGAAGGAGGATTCAAAGATTGAGAAGGCGGATCTGTGGGGAGAGGGTACGGGTTTGGGATCTCCTCGATGGCGGTCGGTTTCTTCACGCTCTTTTTCTTCTTGCTCTTCCGCTCCTCTTTGCCCTTGTTCAGCTTCTGGGGAGGCTCGGGAACCTCCAGCACGATGGTGGGGTTCTGCTGCAGGTCCTGGCGCCTGGGCGGCTCGGCCAGCATGATGATGCGGGCGCCGTGCATCCTCGGGGCGGGCTTGAAGTTCAGCTCGCCGCGGTTCTTCTTCCAGCGTTTGACCTGGGTGTGATGCTCTTTTTCTACGTCCCGCGCCGTCACGGGCACTTCGAGAATCTGAAAAGATTGGGGGGGGGAAAAACAAAACAAATCAGACGTCATTAGGAAAGTGTGGGGCAAGAAAAGTCAGAGGAGCCCACATTGGAAAATAAAACCCATCCATGTTATACTGTTCATGCTAGAATCGTGAACTTCTCCTTTGTCAGTAAATGTCAAAGGAGAGCGAGCTGCTGTGGATACTTGGTCACCCACAGTGGAGTCAGCGCTGTACATGAGAGCCGTTATTGTTAGAGGAGACAGAGGCTCTTACACAGCTTAGTACGTGAGCAGACACTGCCCATGTGGCGCTCTGCTCAATGGGTCTGGTTCTTGTCAAGTTAATTGACTCTCAGACTCTACTCTTCTCTAAATCCGTGACATCCTTTTGTTCTTTCCAACTTCATACCCACATTGAGAAACCGCTGTTGGTAAGACTGGGCCGACGGAAGAAACCAAACAATCCATGCCTTGCAGACAAATGTTAGGCTGTAGACACTGCAGCATTTTGCTTTCACTTCCGAGTTGTACAATACTTTATGTAGGTCCTTTCATATGAAATCATAATAAAACGCATTACTTGTGAAGTTTTTACACATACGAATATTTTTGCAACGTGTCGTAAGATAGATATGAAGCTGTTACCATGACGATCAGAAGTCAAAATCAATGCAGAAAACAAGAGCTTTCCCATTTGATCAATATCAACAGATAATACTAATAATATTCAATAATTTCACTGAACTCCGATCCAGAACCGCATAGCATTATGGGGGATGTAGGCAGAGGCAAAGGCTTTAGCCGTGCAACCTCTCACAGCCACCTAAACAACATTGGTGGCATTAAGTCACTGACTCTCTCTTCGGTTACCTAGCAACAACCTGTTAAGTAACTTGCACAGCAGCAGTTTCAAGTTTGGCCACCGTGTGTCTCATAACTGCTTAACAATAAAAACACTGACATTGAGTGAAGCTGTGGATAAAACATGCCAAAAGTATGCCAGTCTTTCAAATATTTAAAATAAAAAATTAATCAATAATTAGAAATATCAACTGCGTTTCTCAGTCGTATCGTTCAGCCCTACCTCCATGTGTCGTGTCTTGGCATTTCAAGCATATCACATTGCGAGGCTTTCATGTACTGGAACCAGATAGAGGTTTCGTTTTAACCGTCACGATCGCTGAGCAGAGTTAACATCTCAGTTCTGTTTCTTTAAATTAGCTGTGCTGCAATACGGCGCCCTAAAGCGTTTGTGTGAAAGCCGTTCCAACATGTCGGCTGATTGGGAATTTCCTTTAAGCTTTAAAACAAAGCGGTCTGTTTGAAATTTCTGCCTTACCTGAATTTCACAAGGTGCTACTAGCAGGGCTTAAAAGTAATGTTTAAAAGTAGGACTTTTTTGAGTCCATAATTAAGATTTGTATACGTCTAGATGAAATCTAATTCCCTAATTTAATTGTTCACGGCCTCAGAGATGGATCTGAACTGGTTCGATATGGTCATGAACTATTGCTTGCATGTCAGCATTTTATTCATAATAAACTATTTAAATAAAAATATCACTGGACATGCCGATTCCATTCGAAGACATCCCCTCCAAGTTCGACATCAGCAGCAAGTTACGACACAGCATTTAGTTCAGAGAAACCACCACTTTAGGCAGCAATGTAAAAAATAAAATCATAAATCTCATCTCCCACCACTTGTTATAAAATTGTGATTTTTACACAGAGGAGAAACTTCCGTGTCCTCCGCTCTTACCTCTCGGACCAGGAATCCCTCCTGCATGTAGCGAGGGTCGATGGCCCGGAGGAGCTCCATGGTTTCGTACAGACCCTGGCAGGTCTTCAGCTTCTCACGAGTCCCTAGTGTGCACTTAAGCAGCACCAAACCCACCCGGAAAATGATTTTGACTCCTAAGAGGGAGAGAAAATAAAGGCCGGGGGGGGGAAGAGAGATTCAGCTAGGATGCTTAGTTCCAGAGCTAAGGCGCACTGAGGCGCTTCTTACCGTCACAGAGGAACATGTCCCAGACACGCAGCACTGAAGCCCAGGGCAGGGTTCTGGAGAAGGCACACATAAACCACTCAGTCATGTACAGGATGGGGTCGATCTTATGTTTCTCCAGGTGCCGGAAGGCTAGTGGGGAGACGCGGCGCAGCAGAGCAAACAGGATCTCTCCATCTAACTGGATCGCTTCCTGAGAGGCGTAAAAATAAGAAATGTATGAAGAGATAGAGAGAAAATAATAATAAAAATAAACTTCACACAGTTTCATATGCGAGCTTCAACCACAACAATCCCGCCGTACGGTGCCAGTATTGTTAGAACTTGTCCATGTGTGCTGAGATTACTTCTTCCTTTGTTTACCCAACCTCAGGTGATGTCATACTGTGTATGCGTTCTTATATCAGTCTCACCAAGCCTGGGCTGTAATAACCAGGAAGATACTTCTCGCAGATTTGGACCAATCCCCAGAAAGCATCCTGCCAAAACAAACACATCCCCATAGAAACCATTATGAACATCGTCATGACTGTTATATCACACGAAGTATGCAAATAAAATGACAGCACAACATGCTTGCGGACAAAGTAATTAATTGTCCAATAATCCTAAATGAGTCACACGAGCAGCATCTTTATATCTCAACAAGTATTTATGGAGTTTCAGATTTCTTCTGTTTAGGAAACACATTTTATTTACAGACAAAGAAAACCTGAGTAAATACAAAATGCTGTTTTCAAATTATTTCACTTAATACAGTGACAAAAAATAGCCTTGTAGGCCTTGTAAATAAAAAAATTATTACAATAAAAATAAAAATTAATTAATTGCTCACTAAACCTAACTGGTTGAGTCACCCTATGGCGACAATAACTGCAACAATCAAGCATTTGAGACAACTGGTTCCTTAATTGTTGTGGAGGAATTCTGGCTCACTATTCTGTGGAGAATCGGATTAATCCAGCCCCACTGGAGGAGCACATTTGAAGTTCAGGTCACAAACCGATTCCTGGACATTCAGGATTTCTGATCGAGAGCATTCAAGTCATCCAGCTGCAGAACAAGCAAAGCAATCCCACGCCAGCACTGCCAGCACCATGTCGCACGCATCTTCCAAAACGTTTCACCTTTGAGACGGTCTTGAGGATAATCTAGATGTTTTCTGGCCACTTTTCCAGGTTTTCTCTATATAAAAACCTGGTTATTTGTGTTTTCACTTTGGTTAGCCTTAGTCGTGGCTTTGCAACTCTTTATAGAATGATTTTGTTTCTGAACTGTTACATTTCTTTAGATCGGGGCATGATGTGTTGCTTATAGAGATCTTTTAGTGAACTTCATATTAAACCAGACATGTATTGATGTTTATACTGAAGAGATTTATTGATTGCAAGGGACTTACAGGAAACAGGTCAGGGTGCAGCTAGGGAAACTAAACTAAACATGCACAAAACTGAAGTCAATTAAAATGGGTTGATGATTAAACAAGGGAGGTGATTCTTTCTTTTTTTTTTAGGATCAGGTTGGTTTGAATAGCTTTTAAAAATGCAATCCTCATTCCAGTACTAAATTTTGCAGATAATCAGGTGATTTCTGTCTGGAATTAACAAGTATTTAATAATCGGAAACATTTAAACGTGGCAGGAAAAAAAGAAGAAGCAGAAATCTGAAAGTAGCCACAAAGCACTGTAACCTAAATACAGGTAAGATGTCTAGAATGAGTGTGCAAAAACAAATCCTCAACAAAAACTATAATGTGGAGAACAGTTCCTCATCCTTAAATCACTTTGAGAACACTTGGTATTTACAATCATCCTACTCCGTCTTTATTTATAATACTATAACTTTGAATGAGGAACTGAAACATAAAAGTGTGTGTGTGAGAATATGTCAGATAAACTGGAAAGTAACTACGAATCGTCAGAAACAGGAAATAAGCTGTCGAACCACTGATCGAGATGATTAGCGTCTTTGCTTCACTAATGTACCACAGAAGGCTTTAAAGCACATGTAGCATTTGTCACTGGAGTAGCTCACTTTTCTGGCATTACATCACTTGTACAGTTTATCATCATGCTGCTGACCTCAAAAAAAAAAACAAAATTAAAAAAAGACATTGCTCACTGCTTAAAACCAAATAATGTGATCCAAGTATTTTTAACTGCAAAATATCTATGAGAACAACATCTGATTTATGCGCATGCAAAAAGTGATACCTCAGCAGGCATGTGCATCAGCAAAACAGCAGCGATAGGGGCCTGGGCCTGGCAGTATCCCTCCTCCGGTCTGTACAGAGTGTATGCCTTGAGAACGCGAAACAGATCCTGCTGCCTGCGCAGGGCCGAAACACAAACAGACGCAGGATTTAATCACATTCTCTGTCAAACAAGACACAATCGCTAATTAAAAGTGTGAGCTCAGACCCCGACACATCCGATTTCTCACCCGTGTCCTCCTCGCGACACAAACATCTCGTGAAAAGGAAACTGTCGATGGAGATCTTTCTCGATCACGTCGAGCCATTTTGGGTCTCCTGGCTGACTGTCCAGCTCCTGACATGAACATGTAAGGAATATACTTCAGAGATAAATGTTTTTTTAAGCTTTACAAATGTCATAATTATTAAGAGGGAATCAAAAGATTTCTTAGGCTGCATTCAAACTGTAAACCAATTAGATATTGTAGACAAAATGTCTAATTGTAGATCTAAGCTGGTCAGTTTCAGTCAAAATTTCCAGAGAAATAAAAAAAAAGAAAAAAGAAATGAAGCCAAAATACAATAACGGAGCAGAAGAGGAGGAAGTGAAAGAAGAAGTTGACAGACCTGAAACTTTCCTTGGTTCTGTTCCCTCTTCACCTTCCCTCCTGAAAGGTAGAGCCAGGCGCGGCCTCTCAGGGCGGGAGGAATCCCCTTCTGACAGCGGAGTCTCACCTGAACCAGAAGTTGGATTTTACTAAATAAAAACATCGACCAAAGAGCAGGTGGGTCAACACTAAATAAAAGTCAATGAAACACTCATGGACTGCATCTTAAAAACCTAAAGGAAGAACCTTAATTCTTAGTTATGGCTTCTTTTATTTTCTTTTTGGCTTAGAGAAATTGTCTGGTTTTGATCACAGCCTGCAACTTTAAAGATAGAGGATATTATTTTGCAGTTACAGTCAGAGCAAACTTTAAAGAGACTGATGTGAAATGTTTAAAACGGATGCGTTTCCACGTTTAAATTCTAAACTGCTATATATTTACTTTTCTGTATATTCCCATCGGCTTTCGGAACAATCTGATTGGGTTTCAATGTATGTAATTTATGTTCCATAAAACCAGAAAACATGAAACTGATAAAAACAGCCTACATACAGATTCTTCACTAGATTGGACTTCATTATTGAATAAGTTAATGTGGTAGCGTTATAAACCAAAGAAAACGTGAAATTTAAATAGCAACTGATGTCACAAAAAAGGACTGTTTTTTAAAAGAATAAAATCATTTTTCTTGCTCAGGCTTTATTTCTATAAAATGTTGATGCTAATAGCTTACAGCTAAAGAAAACCTCTAATTTGGTTTCTCAGAAAATGTGATACTGACATTAAAAAAAGGTGTGGATGTGGCTGGAGTTGGTGTTTCCAGTGCCAGCACACATAAATGTAACAAGCAGAGAGAATGAACTCAATTTGTGCATAAGAAACTACATTAGAAGGGTCTCGTATAGGTCCAACAAAGGACAGGACGGGTCCAAAGTCCCTTTTTCAGATGAAAGGACATTTCAGATTTTATTTAGAAACTATGGCCAAAGAGCGGAAAGGCACAGAATTCATGTGCTGGAGGTTCAATGTGACGTTTTCAGTCAGGAATGATTAAAGGAGCCATGAAGTGACGCTTCATGGTCAGCTGGGCTTCAGCAGGTCCGTAGTGAGAGGAGAGTCTACCAGGAGCATGTTGGGCACATTTTTCAGGAGAGCAAAACTTCCCTCTTAAAAAAAATATTTCTTATTGGTTTTATGTAATATTTTAATTAACAACAAACTTTGTGTTTTTATAAGCATCAATCATCAAAATTAACAGGAGTCAATGACTGACCTATAGCACCGTGTGGTCAAGCTATACTTTATTTTTACTGCAATAGTTCATATAAGATGCACCTGTGTAGTTCTCCAGAACTGGAAAATTATATTTTGCGACTTTGCAAGATATGAGCCCTCAGTTTGAAGTTTTAACAACATTCAGATTTATTTAAATTGAAAAGAAAACTTGGGTAAAGAACTGAGATCAGCAAGTAGATAAAAAGAACCGGTGGGCCGAAACTGTTAAACGCATACGAAACACACAGAGCACAGCTTCTTGATTGGCTCGGACCTTGAGGGAGGATTATGTTGACCTTTGTTGGACCAAACTGTGCCGTCAGCGTCCTCAGGAATACAACAAAGGCTCAAGCACTGCGGGTCTTATGTAATTTCTCTAATTACAGGAGCTGTGATCGTTCACGAATAACAACATCAAACCGTACATGAGGCAACAAACTGAGCACATTTCACACTGCGGTCTTATCTGCATTACCATCACTCCCTGAGATGACTCCTGTATGCTTCTGAAGAAAAGTTTCTTTTTAATAGTAACAAGTCCTTTCAATAAAACAAACCCCAAAGCCGTGCAGGCTTGTAAAGCACTGTCAGTTTACATTTATGGCACCTTTAATACACGGTTCTCTCATAGAAAGTGAGTATAGGCCCGCCCTGCAGCTGAGACAGGCATTTTGTCACATGCTGCAGTGTGATTTAAAACCCCCCAAAAACAAAAACAGGGCTGTGTCCTGGCTTGCTGCTGACTCATGGAAACGAGGTGACGTTCCAGCCCGTCGCTAAGTGGCAGAGACCGGTTCACACAGAACTCGCTAGACAAGTGGATCCGCAAACAATAAGTCCCTAAAGTCTCGGCTTGCGCAATTAAAAATCCTCGGAGCAACAGAGATGGAGGCTCGGGCTCCGACGGCAACACGATTCGAGACACACAAGCGATCGACTTGGCAGGTTTTAGTAGCAGGTGCTGACCTTATTGAACCTCTTGATCATCCACTTGTCCCAGTGGCTGAGCATGTCCAGCCACTTGACCTCGCGCTGCCTCAGCACCTCGGGGGGGACGTCCTGAGCGCTGTGGTGTGAAAAGGATGGAAAATACGAATGAACATGAAAAACACGCAGAAAGAAAAATCATGTTTAATTTGGACAAGTATGAGCAATGCCTGCCAAGACACAGGCCGCAGAAGCATAAACCAAGGTTTTAAAAAGTTCATGCTTCTGGGGCTGATAAGCCTTTAAATGACTACCATTCATGTGGCTGAAAAAAGCTACTACTGTATTTTTTTCTTTGCTAAGAAAGACAAGTTAGCCTCCTTGGACGTATTTTTGGCTGCAAAAAAACAAGAAACAGTTGATGAGATGGAAACCAAAGGCGCGCCACCCACACTTTTTTATGTAACATAATTAAAATTACATTTGGAAATCTGCACGCAGCAACGTGGTTATGCAGACTGGCAAATCTCTAACATTCTACACTCTAGCCACTTGAAAACTACCAAATTTAATTTGTGCTTATCCCATTTTCTTTTTTTTGTTTGTTTGTTTGTTTAAGCTCATACATCAAAGAGACAATATTAAATTAAGTTTAATTTACCAACATGTCAAATTATTTTAGCACACTGTATATTTTAATTTAAACAATTTGTGGAGATAGCAAACACATCATAAAACCCCATGTTGTTTTACTCATGATTATGAAGACGCTGACAGTCTTCATACCAACCAAATCTATATAGTGAATACATCTGTCACATGAAACATTATTTTCAACTAAATAAATCATTTTAAAATATAAGCAACTAATCTTTAAGTGGTCATCCTTTTTGCTAGATATTTTAAGTCCTGCAAGACATGAAAGAGTAAAATGTGTTGCCAGATCTTTGATGGGGATTGAATGAATCAAACCAAAAAATGAAGGGAACACAAAATTATTAACATTTGTGTATCTTGATTTGATTTTTGTATTAAACTCTAAATAGGCCAAATAAGTGTACGCTGTTGGTTGATGTGTTTAAAGACTTGGCATTTTGAGAGTTATGAGCTGTAATGTGTATTAATTAACAGGAAGAATAAAAAGTGGTATTTGATCAAATGAAAACCAATCAAGTGAAGCATCTCCGTTGTTTTGGATCAGATCATGATTGATTTCACGCGTTAACAACTAAACACAAACGTACTCAGATGTAGCCGACTTAAAACAGCTTCAGGACTGACCTGAAGTGATTTTATCCAAAAGACTAAAATGAGAAAGTTCTCCAACAGAAATGAAGACGTTAAGTTGGTCAAAGCCAACATTACACATGATGCCTAATGCTTTACTGAGGTGTGTAATTACCTCATCAGCTCAAGCCTGTAATAGCAGGGTTAAAACTCAGTCATAGAGTAAACTTTAAGAAAACACACACACACACACACACAGGAGAGATCCCAGTCAGCTAAACGTGTAGGCTGGATGTGGTGCGCAAGTACAAGAAGTTATGCTCCCTTTTAGGCTTTCGAAGCCCTTAAACAATCAAGTTACTTTTATTGCCAAGCACTGTAGGCAAACCCGTGAGTATGAGAAGAACAGACGGAGCCAAAAGAGGCCCGTTAGTATAAGGGCACCAGAAGATGGGGCTCTACTCCTGCCAACACTACTGCAGAAAGAGAACCTGGGGAGTGACTGGCACAGTTTTCACTCACTCCTTTCACTGTTTTAGCGCTGCCATGAAAGGAGAAGAAATGCCTCTGTAGAAAACACAAATAAATCCTATAACATCGACTGTGGATTGGATTAAAACTAGATATCCAGATTGAAACACTGGAATATAAAAAATATATGCATATATATGCCCTGTGATTGACTAGATGTCTGCTGATTGTTATTGGTGAATCTTAACATTAGAGAAACAAAATCCGAGTATTATTTATCAAAAGTAAGAGAAGCATGATGGAGCTGAAATAAAAAAAAACCCAGAAAGACAGGCTGTGCCACGCAGCTGGTTCGGAGCTTTTCCACTTCATGCAAGTCAACTGAACATCACCACCCTGACTTGTGACATTTCATCACAACTACATTAAAAGTATCACAATGCCCATTTTGTGCAATCAATCCGAAATGGATTCCACCACTCCCATGTTTTAGTTTCCTTTAGAATATGCTTGCAAAACAACATTGTGTGGGGACTGAATCACGGTCCGAACAGAAACAAACTTACGACTCCTCCGAGTACTGCTGCGCCCCGCCGATGAAGCCGTATCTGTCGGCTTGCCTCTCGCTGGTGAAGCCGTTGATCTCCGAGTCGGATCCCAAGGAGCTCTCATCCTCCATGTGGCTGCTGTTTAGCGTCCGGATGCTCCCCATGTCCACTGACGGGCGGCCGTTCTCCGTTTTGGCCATGGTGGCAGGAGAGTTAGCTGGCTAGCCAGGGTTAGCTAACGTCAGCAGCGAGCTTGTTGACAGCCCAAACTCAGTCAAACTACATCGACGCCATGATTCCTAAATCTCAATAAAACTTTCCCCAACAACCGCCCTGGTTGCAAAATGTTCCAAAGCCTCTTTTATCGGACCGCATTCAATAATTTACCCGTTAGCTTTCGCGGTTAACTTGTATTAAATTCCTCATTAGCAAGCTAATTGTTAGTTAGCATTAACCGCTCGTACCAACACGACCCTAAACTATTTCTGAGCGCCCCTACCTTCGACTCATCAAGAGTTACATCATATAAAACTATGTTCCAGATCCTAACAACCCATGGCGTCTAAGTAATTAAACTTATTTTGAGCTCAGCTAATACTAGAATAATGTGCTGTGCTGTCATTCCGAGTGTACAGCTGGACAGACTTGCTTCGACCAGGGAGCAGCCAAATCCACACTCCTGACTGACTGGGTTTTTCCTAAAGTAATGTTATGGTTACCCCTAGTGGCTGAATAAAGAATAGGATAAATCACTTTTTAGCGCCCATTTACACCGATTCTAAATTTTATAAATAGGCACCACTGTGTTTTCCAAGTAATACTTTATTGTCAAGACATTGTAAAGCAGCACCATGTCACTACTTAAACTTTACGGCCTGTTGTGCTTTTTCGCAGAAAGCAACGAAAGGGGGGGGGGAAAGACACTCTGAAGTAAACTTGGTCCTCTTTTTCACTTTTAAGTTGAGAAAATTAAGTCTGGGCCTCAAAAATCCAAAATGGTTGTCATGTCTGAAATACAGGGATATCCATATGTGCAACTTCGGCAATTTGTCATTAAACCTTAATGCATGAACAGACATCCAACATGTTTTTTGTCTGTACAAAAGTGCTTGAACTGTTTCACATTTGGCCAAATTACAGAAACAGCATTTTATTGGGATTTTATGTGATAAATCAACACAAAAATCTGAAATGTGCTCACAGCGTTCCCATGCAACGCATGGTGTTTGGCAGCATGCTGCTGTGGGGATTTTCTTTCAGCATGAACAGTAAAGCGGTTGAAAGTTAAAGAGATTGATTTAACTACATACTATCACTTGTTGGAGCGTGCATAAAGTTTGGGATAAGTAAGCATCAGTAATTTGGTTCATTATCAGTTTCATCTGGGCAATTTTTGATACCTCTCCTTGAAGAAGTATCTTTTTAAATCCAAAGATGGATGTGCTTCAAATACTTCAAAACTTTTCTAAATTTCCCCAATGATGGCCAATTAAAGTCGTTTTTGTTGTATTCTGTTTTGACTGGGCTCCCATGGTCCATGCCACCAGCTCACTGAGTCATTCAGCAACAAATGATTTTTAAGTCCTTTATTTAAAATGGGCAAGCAAGACAGGAATCTATATTTTTGAGCAACATCAGTGTACATATGTCATGGATAAATCAAGAGTTGAAACTAAAAATCACCACTAATTAGAAACAACATGCCATTCAAGGACAAAATAACATTTAGAATATTTCTTTTGACAAAAAAAAAGCAAGCATTTTTCCAAATGTTCTCCTGAACTAAACCGACGTACTAAGGACGAGTAATGTAATGTTAACTTTTTCTGTGACGAATGTCTCACTTCTTTCTTCCGCCTCTCTCCTTCAGAGCCAAATGAATGATGGAACCATTGGTCATGTTGTAATAAGCCAGAGAGTTCGAGTCCTTGATGAAGATGCCCTGTAAAACAAACATGTTCGTTACAAATCTGTAAATCTAATTCATTTGGATTAAATAAAACGTTCCAATGAAGTAAGAGGCAAGTTTACCTCATACTGCAACTTCTGTTTTCCAGCAGGCATGCCTGTTGCCTCATGGATTTTGACTTTAATAACAGACACCTGTAAACAACATTTCATTTATTTATCCAAAAGTCTGAAACGGGCACATCTTCAAGTACACATTTAAAAAAAAGATAGATATAAACATACCTGGTCAATAAGTGGGACAGTGAAATTCAACACTTGCCCATTTAGCTTCCATTCGGTCTTGTCCTGCATGTTGGGGACTTGTACTTTGACTGCCACAGGACCCTGAATGCAGCAAGAAATGTGGCAAAACAAAGAACATTTCAATTAGTTTGTACACACTACATGTTACAAAAGTCCCACATTCACTGTGACCAAGTAACTCTCCATCCGTTATGGCCAAAATTCTCTAAAAAGCAGCCAGATATAGGATTTAAACTAATTTTTAAATCAAGGTGATTATGTTGTTCTGCACAAGTGCAGGTTATCTTAAAACCTTCATTAGGATAAATCATTTTAGCTGCACACAATTCTGTGTAGCTCTATACACCGTCACTAATGGACCTTGTTTCGACGAAGGAACTCTTCCTCTGGGATGAGATTGTCCTCCGTCTTCATCTTCTTGCTCATTGGCTCGTCCTCATGAGGAGGGGGTGGGTGGATGGGCGGCACTGGGGCAGCGCTGGGTGGTTGTGGCATGGGAGGAGCAGGGACAAACGCTGGAACAAGAGACGCTTTGATTTAGCTATAAGTGAATGATGAACATTTTTCAAGACGATTCTGGGGAAACCTTGAGCTCACCAGTTGGAACAACCATAGGAGGTGGTCTGGGGGCCATGAGGTGGGGCGCTGGTGGCATGGGAACCACGTTGACACGAGGAGCGGGAATCATGGGCGGCATCTGTGTAATGACTTGACCTGGCGCCAGACGCACCACAGGGGTCACCGGGGGCCGTGGAATCACAGGTACGGCAGACAACAGAGTGGTACGGACTGGAGGAGCCATCTTTTGAAGGGCAAATTAGAGAGTTTGGGTCACTTAAACTTTTCCTACATTACCACAAATATCAATATCAGTAGAATAAAGGAGATTTTCTTCCAGGATGGTCCCTTTATTTTTGCTTTATCAATGTTTTCATCCTCTAAATGAAACTTCGCAGTCCCTGCTGGTAGAGAGTTAAGATTCTGAGAAGAATAACTCTTAAAGTTTTTTAAAAGTGAGATTTAAATATGTTGCACTGCTTCTAAAAAAGTGACTCCAGTAAACTAAAGGCCATACCCATTAGTTTTGGTATAGAACTCTTTACATAACAAAACCAATTTCTTTTTATTGTGAATTTTCAATTATCACTTTTGGAGAAATCTACTATGGTGCTATGGTGAACAGCATCCCAGCACCATATTATACCCTGATTAACAGTTCATATGACCAGCGCGCTATAAGAACTACAACATTTTAACAAGTTAACTCCCTTTTTAAATCCTCTGTGCTCCGTCTGCGTCCTTCTCTAGTCTTCATTTAGCCATTTTGAATAACAACTTACAGAGACAGGTGGGCGTGGCACGGCTGTGACAGGAGGACTGGGTTTAGGCAGACTTGGTGCCGATGAGGAAATGGGAGGAGGCTGATGAATTTCATTCGGCTTGCTGGGACCGATTTTTTCCTTCGTTTCATCCTCTCCCACCAGCCCTTTGGCCTTGTGAATGGCTTCGATCTGCTCCTGCAGAGTGATGTTGGCCTGCGCCGCCTGTTGCGTACGAGCCATGCTCCCCGAGTGGCCGTCCCAGGTGACCTGCAGGACAACGAAAATGCAGAAAAATATGAAAACAAACCACAAACTGTTCACATTCAAGGAAAAAAAAAACAACTCATGATTTCATGTTTTGAGATTTTTTTTAATCAACATCTTTCCTACCTTTTCTTCTGGTTTCTGAATTTCCTCCTCGCCGATCTTCTTTCCGATGGCCGTCTCTTCCACACCAAAGATATCAGTACGCCTCTCGGCGAGCTGCTTCAAGCTGCTCTCGATATCCAAACCGGGAGCGTAGACTTCGTCCTCCGTCTGCCTGTCTCTAATGCTTCGGTCTCTCTGCTCAAGCCAGCGTGGATCCAGCAGGCCGATGCGCATGTGTTCCTGCATCTTACTGGCGGGGACCTTCTCACCGGTGATTGGTGAAATAAGGTATTCGTCTGGAGCTGCAACCGAGGGCTGCGGCTTGGAAGCTGCAAGGGCAAAATAACACGAGTTTGATCAGCTTCCAGTCCTCCTACAGACTTTATCCATACAATCTACGGCCAAAATGATTGTAATGAGTTTTTATCATCACTTTTCTCTTTGTTCACTCAAGAAAAGAAAAACTGTCACTATGTCTCTCTCTCTTGAAATCACCACAAAAATCAACTGCATTTAATCAACTGCATCACAGTTTAAATAAAAGTTTTTACATTAGGGCTGAAACGATTATTTGGATTAACGTAAACCAAGATATAAATGAGTGAATTACCTTTGGGGTCGTAGTCCTTGCGAATAATAACCTGTTCTGGAGCTGGAGGCAGCGGAGGTGGCATTGGGTTGTCTGGTGGCAGCGGAGCCTTCACACCTTCATCTTCGTCATCAGATCCCTGAAGAAACGCATGGAAAATTCTGTCAAAGCAGATCTTTGAAAAATACTATTTTCAAGTCGTGCACTGGCAACATGCTTTGCAGATTTCTACAAAAATTTACACAGCAATCTTTATCCCATCTAAAATTGGTATCTGAATGGGCTTGTTCAGGTTCTGCCTGACTCCTCTGCTAAGTTCTCACCTCATCCATGTCCTGGACTTGTGTGTCTTGATCAGGCTGTGAAGGCTGGCCGTCGGCCCGCTTCTCTCGTTCATCCTCTTCATCCTCACTCTCCACCTCCATCTCCACCTCCTCGCTTTCTCCGTATTTCTCGTAGCGCTCCTGGATCAGGATGCGAGCGCCAAGCTCCTCTGGTGTAGTGGGTGGAGGGAAGTGACCTTGCGGGAAGAAAAACAAAGGCAAATAAAGTCAAAACGACTAATTTTCCAGCTTGCATGCAAAAACTAATTGCTGATATAATACCTTGTTCATTGGGCTGGAAATCCACCGTCTCCACCACCACAAAATCATGCCAGTCTATTTGGGCGTAAGCAACCCGTTCCTTCTCCCTCTCCTCTTCCTCCTTCTTTCTCTCACGCTCCTGGTATTTTGCCCATTCGACTCGGTACCTCACCTGATTTTTGGATCCGAAAGCAATCAATTAACAGGGGAAATCCGCAATGATTGGTTTTCAGTTTTCCACTTATGAGAAATTACCTGGTCCATAACTTCCTTTGGGTTCTCAGCTTCTTTCTTAAGTTTGATTAACAGGCCTTTGGGAGGGATCAGGATCTAAAAGATTGCCACATTAAAGTGTAATTAACATCAGTAATACAGTAGCACAGACCACCGAATCAGGGTCAGGCTGAATCTTGTAGTTCACCTTCGTGTACTGCTCCACCAGTTTGGTGAAATAGTTGAAGAGGCTGTGTTGTGGGCGCAGAAAGTCAAACTGGTAGTTCCTCTGCTCCTTCTGCATCAGCTGGGTGAGAAACTGTCGGCCATTGCGAGCCACAAACTGGGCAGTAAGCTTCACAACATCCAGATCAAACGCAGAGATCGATGGAGGGTCCGCAATGAACTCAAAGTCGGGGGGTGGCTCTTTGGGGACCACGGTCTCCTGAATCACCTGCGACTGCACCTAGAAATAAATGCAGCGTCGAAAACCCATCAAAAGAACAACTTGCTCAAGTAGAAACCCCAAAAATGGGAATACGGAGTAGGGGGAGTGGGATACCTTTTGAGGAAGCTGCTGAGCCTGCTGCATGGCTTGCTGCTGCATGACCTTAGGCACTGCTGCAGATGGCTCTTGTGCCTTGCCCTCCTTAAATTCATTGACCTTGTGGCGGTAGTAAGCATGGTAGGGATCGTTGGGGTTGAGAAAATTAAATTTGGGGTTGTTAATCTCATTCTGACGGATTCTGGCTTCAAACTCTGGCCCATTCCTGTGAAATCGCAAGAAAAAAAGTTGGATTGTAATAGGAAACCCATTTCAGATTGTAGGTGTACCGTGTACTAATGCCACATTCAGAATAACTAACCTGGCAACAAAACTGGCCGTCTTGTCGACAATGTTTCGGACTTCTGGAGGAGGGTATATGATGCCAACAATGGGTTTAGTGGCTGGAGTCTCTTCTGCAGGTCCATCATTCTGCTGATAAGATTCACGAATGTTTAACAGTTCAAAGTTTACAACTCTAGAGCACAGGCAGGCTTTATAAAAGAAATTTCAAATTGACTACAAAGTGATTTATTTTTCTATTTAACTCAAAAGGAATGCTGAATAGGAAATAAACTTGACCAAAAATCCAATTTCAACGTGTAAATATTTACAAAATTCTACATGTGACTGATGGCAAAGCATAAATAGGATTGCTACATAATTTCTGTTTCATATTTACAGACAAATTCAGGCTCAATTTAACAAATACACCATAAAATCTTCCAACCATTTTTGTTAATAAAGCACAATTTCTTTATGCTAGTTAAATTGTCTTATTGTAACTCGTTATTTTTATTTCTTAATTTAGTCATATTGTCTCATTTTCCTGGACCAGTCGCTGTTTTACCAGGTGAATAATACGATTTAAAACCCACTTTGACAGGAAAAGTAGTGTTATCTATTAAGGGCTGAACTACTTATTTTGGCACCATTATCAATTGTCTTACACAAATTTGTCCTAAGCTCAACCTTTGATCTTTAGAAGAAATTCTTGGATGTGCAATTAAGCAAAATCAAAAATAAACTTTATTTTTTGAGGACATTTTATTGAGAAAGCTATTTTAATAATTCAGAAAAGAAAAATGCTACATTCAAAGTCCACAAATTTAAAGGCTGTGTAGGAGTCAAAAGGTTTTTCTATTTAAGTTATGCGCGTAGCTGAAACATTAACAAAGGCCGTCAGGTTCGAGTCCAGGCCCGGTCCATTTACTGCATGTCCTCCCCTCCTTTCTCTGCACTTCTTCTTGTCAGGCTACTAACAAATAAAGAACTTTAGTGGCTGGCTGTAAACGAGCTACAGAGAGCCTCCATGCTAAGGAGCTAAACCGCTCATGAATTCATGTTTAACAAAGCCGCTTCTTGTTTCAAACCCCAAACAGACACACACACACACGGACACTCAGACAAATAATATGTTTTACAACAAAAACGTGGACAGAACTCCACACAGTCTTTCCATCGAGTCGGTGGTCCCACCATTAACGTTAGCTAAGCTACGGCGTTACCTTGTTGTTGGGCTCCGGCTGAACTATCTGAACGGGCCCAGGCGGCATGGCGGCGTCTCCGCTGCTCCAAACAGAAAGCTACGAAAACCAGACAACCACAAAGACACGTAAACACACTCCGAACCCAATTTAGTTGTGAAGGTATATTTTTAAATGTAATTAATTACAGGTAAATTGCCAAACTCGTAATACTTACAACGGTTCAGCTTCGTTGGGATAATGGAGGGTTTTCACATCCGGAACCACGCCGCAGTGCATTATGGACCTTGGAGTGGCATTCTTGACGTTGTCGGGGAAACGCGATGTAAACAAGTCAGATGGGTTATTTCTGTGTTTAACTGGGAATATAAAAGCAAATTGTGAGACATGAGTGAGCTGTTGGGCGACAAGGACTGCATTAAGAGCCTCCGGAAAGACCTGGTGGATATTCAGGGTGCGATTGTGGACGTGGTCTCTAGAACCGGACCGATCAGTTACACCTCCTGGAAGTTCCCCAACAAATTGGCCAGCGATCTGGATTTGATGGACCTGCTGGAGGAGTATGACTTCATGACTGGAGAGGACGCATACAATCAGCACTCGCATGTTGTTTTACTGGAGCTGGTGATTGACAGGTAAACGTTGTCTCTGCATCCATTCTTCCAGACAGTATTTTGCAGAAGCACCTTTTGCTGGATTTTGGTTGCAATTCAGCAAATGCTAAAGAATTTTGCTAAAAAAAAAAATTCCTTAGCAAAAATCATTTTTTGCTAATTCTTTTGCAGAAGACACTGTATACTAATAGATTTTTCTCACCTGTTAGTTTTGTTTGCAAAATAAATTATGTCTCATTTTTCTTCTAATTCACAATTGTCTACTCCTTTCTGTTGGTCTACGACACACAATGCAAATAAAAATATGTTAAAACTTCTGGTTGTAAAGAAACAAATGTGAGAAAATTCTAGGGATATGAATACATGTGGAAGTTACACAAATATTTACATAAATGTGTAACAAGATGATTGTGCAAGGCCTTCTCTCAACATGCTGCTTTCTCCTCTGCTTTGACTAGACTCCTCTTCCTTCTGCAAAGCACCAGTGCTTATAGTGAGTTGCAGAGGGTAAGACAGGGAAGAGACCAGAGCCATCAAAAAGGATGCCTCTCTGTGGGCCTTGTAGTTAGGAACTACTGTGGTACTTTGCTTAAGTGTGTGAACAAGAAGGTAAGCTTGACTTTGTTACAGATTGGACGCAACGTAAATACTTCAGTCAGTGTGATTCTTGAGAATAGGGACAAAATGGGTTTTAATTTTCCCATAATTTTTTTTGTTATTTCTCAACTTTATGTATGCAAATATGACAAATAATGTTTTGGAAATGTAAAGATGTTAAGGTACAGGCTCCCAGTTGGAACATTTTTTAAAAAATTTACATTTTTAATCGACCTGACCCAGAACGTTGTCATCACCATCTGACAAAAATGAATAAAAAATTATTTTTAATGACCCTATTAGTGACATTTTTACTCATTTTACAGACAAATGCTTCTCAAGAAACAAAATAAATATTATTTAAAACAAAAAACAAAAAAAAGTCCATCTGAGAGTTGACACTGCATGACGGAGTTGACACAAAACTGAAGGTGGTGACAAACTAGTCAGTAAAATGAAAAACTTGGTACATGTGAAGTAATGCAATTTATGTAAAATACATTAAAATGAATTAACTGCACACTTAAGTGAGATTGGACAACAATTTCACTGAAAGAGTCACAAAAACTCTGATGGAGTTGACATCTGACCGAGGTGACAAAAAGCCAAACTACCTCAATTTATATAATGTTATTTTGGAGGAGGTCATATTGTAGCTCATCAGGTCCATGAAATCTTTATGCCAAAATTAAACTTTTATTTCACAAAATGTCAAAGTTTTGTAAATTGTTAGTTTTGGTGTTGACACTTCATGGTTGTGACAAACAACTTAGGAATAAAAAGAAGAAAAAACTAAAGAATAACATTTAACCAGAGCTAACTAGCCCTCTTAATTGTCATAATATATAATTTTAGTATTTCGTTAATTATTTTAAACTATTATGTATTGAGTTCTGCTCCTGGACAAAGGCTTTTACAGGCATCATCCACCGACTACAATGTTTAAAATCAAAAAATATTCAGCAAATACCTGGAAAATATACATTGTTGTGCTGCTCACATGACCCAGGTCAGTTTAGTCAGATATTTGAAAAAAATATATATATTTTGTGTAGATTTTATTCAAATTTTGCGCTTTATCCACAGGACCCGTTTTGTCCCTATTCTCAAGAATCACTTGCAGTACATTTTGATGCTTGTTCGTTTTGTTTTGTAGGAGAACTCCAAAGACATAAAACAGACAAAAACAAAGACATTCTACAACTCAAAGACAGAGTCATGTGTGTCTTCCGCAACTAGCCCAAGCCCTCACTTATGCAGAAATTTTTCATCTGCTTCGTTTTCACCGACCTCACCCCAGAAAAGCGAATGTTCCGCTCCAGTTCAAAACGTCCCATTCTGTTCTAAAGCCAAAAACACCACGGCAGAGTCACCCCTCACTCCCTGTGACACGTGTCATAGAGTCCAGTCGATTCTGAGAAGCACGGGAGATGCACTGACGGACCTTCTCCAGACTGAGGGTCTCCCCTCGTCTCTTAAGCGTCTCTCTGGCGCCATGAAGGACACGGTGGGTCCGGGACAGATGACGGCGGGTGACGTCACCCAGTGGGCCCAAGAGCAACACAGGGACGTGCGTTGCCTCGCGAAGCATCTTCGGGATGTGCGGAGCACCGTCCGGCCTCTTCGAGAAGCTCTCGCAAAAGCTGAAACGGATCGAAACCGGTTCGGCTCTCAGCTGGCAGGCGCGAAGAAGGAGTTCCAGCAAGAGGCGGAGAAACACCAGGTCTGCATGGTCCAGCTGGAGTCTTCCCTACTGAAGGCAGAGAGGAGCTCGCGAGAAACACAGCAAAGGCTACAAGAAGAGCGAAAGCAATCTAAAAGAGGTAGTGCACGTATTATTTATACTGTGACTTCATTTAAATCCGGTTAAATCCCCTCTCCCTCCGCCTTTTCTGTTTGTTTTTGCACTACGCAGTCGACGCCCGCCACAGGGCGGGTATAATGTCATGTATTTAAAAGACTTCTGTATATTAAAAAAGGCGGCGTAGGAAGTGTGCGTTTCAATTCTGTTGGACAGCAGAGTCTTCAAACTTTATAAAAGTAGTGTTTCTATATTGATTTGTTTTATATTTACTTCCAAATAAAACAAGGAATATGATCGAACATTTTCGCCGTAGCGTAAAGCGCGTTTTACGCATGTGGAGTGCAAATCGGTGGATGTTTTATGGCCACAAAGTGAACGAATGCAACACGAAAGCCATTTTTTCCGATTTTCTCCAAACCCACCACATTTCTGAAGCGACCAATCAGAAAGCATTTTCGGCCATTTTGTTTTGAGCTCGGAGCAGCCAAAGGTCTAAGCGAACAGCAGTGCGGGGAGAGAGTTTCGTGACGGTGGAGGACGGAGCGCTGTTGACATTTTGGATTTTGCAAGTAGCGTTTTGGATTAGATTTTTATTTTTTGACCATACGCGTGTTAGTTAGTGTGGATTAGTGTGTGTTGCCGTGTTTGTAGACGGGTTTTAGTGTGTTTGTCAGAATGCCCCGTCGCTACATGACTGCAGAGCAATCTCTGAGCTACTTATACGAGTGGGAAGAGGACGAAGGCGCGCTGGCAGATGATTCGGACTCGGAGTTTGAGCTTGACGATGAGGTTCGTTTGTTTTATTATTATTATTATTATTATTATTATTATTATTATTATTTGTTTATTTGGCATCGGGTATGTACATGGAATTATTATAATCGGAACCAGATTACATGCTAATTTCCATCTCTAGGTTGGTGATCCCTCCATTCTGTTCAGTGAGGAAGAGGAGGAGGAAGAGGAGGAGGAGGAAGAGCAGGAGGAGGATGAGGAGGAAACTCCCACGTGCTCTGTCCAGTTGAGGCCCACACAACAGAGAGCACCACGGAGAGCACAGCGAACTCGGACAAGATCCAGATCTCCTCTGACTGAGGCAGCACCAGAAACACGGGCTGGGCAGTGGAACACTGAAGAGGACGCAGATGAAGCCCCTGTTGTCAGCAGCTTTCAACCTAGGAGAACACCAGGACCACAGATGGATCTGATGTCCAACCACAATCCAAGAGAGCTGTTTTCGTTGTTTTTTGCAGATGATACAGTCCAGACCATCTGTGACAACACCAACAGATACGCTGCAAAAAAACACAAATGGGCTGAAATAGACACGGAGGAGCTGTATAAGTTCTTTGGTCTCTTGATCTATATGTCCATGGTGCAACTACCAAGCGTCCAGGACTACTGGAGAAAAAATCATTTTTTGTCTGTTCCAACTCCAGCCAGGGTCATGACAAGGGACAGGTTCAGGACTATTATGTGGAACTTACACCCAAGTAATCCTGAGGAGGATGTCAAAAATGACAAAAAGAAGGGAACATCAAGCTACGACAAATTATCGAGACTGCGGCCTGTTTATGATGACATCCTCAATGCCTGCCAGGTTTACTACCAACCAAAGAGGGAGCTGGCAGTCGACGAAAGGATGGTACCAACAAAGACAAAAACTGACATGACCCAGTATATGAAAGACAAGCCAACTAAATGGGGACTGAAGTTGTTTGTGTTGGCCGAGTCGAGCAGTGGCTACACTGTGAGTTTTAGCTTGTACGCTGGCAAGACTCACACTGCAAGTGAGCATGGGCTGCCTTATGACGTGGTAATGAACCTTATTCAGCCATCTTATCTTGGCACCGGCTACCATATTTACATGGACAATTTTTACACCAGTCCCACACTGTTCAAGGACCTAGCCAACATAAAGTTCGGAGCTTGTGGCACTTATACGGAATCCAGGAAGGGATGCCCTAAAGGGAGGCCAAATGCTCTCACTAACAAAAGTGGAAGAGGATCAGTGAGATGGATCAGAGAGGGCCCACTGGTCTTTGTGAAGTGGATGGACACACGGGAGGTGTCTATCTGCTCAACTATCCATCCTGCGTTTTCAGGTGAGACAGTGCAAAGGAGGGTGAAGAATGAAGAGAAAAGCTGGATTGTGAAAGACATTCCATGTCCTACACCAGTCATGGCGTACAATAAATACATGGGTGGGGTTGACCTGTCTGATCAACTCATCCAATACTACTCTACACAACAGAAAAGTTATCGTTGGTACAAGACTGTGCTTATGCATTTGGTTGACATTGCCACAGCAAATGCCTACATCCTACACCAAGAGTTGTGCAAAGCCAAAGGAGTGAAGCCCATGACACACAAAGACTTCAATGTGGAGATGGCCAGTCAGCTTTGTGGTGTGGACATGGCAGGTGTTCCAAAGAGAAGGGCAACTGAGCACATTCCTGTGCCCATCAGTGCTCAGCTCAAAACTAATGCCAGAAATGGCAGACTGCAGTGCAGACAATGCCTCTATGTGGACAATGTCAGGAAGGACACTCAATGGAAATGTGAGGGCTGTGATGTGCCACTGTGCCTTTTGATTGACAGAAACTGTTTTGCAAAATGGCACAAGTAATTTGTATGCAGACCTCTTGTGACACCCATTTTGTAAATATTGTAAATAGTTGAAAGTGGGGGGATGAGACATTGTGATGTTGGAGAGAATTTGTGATGGAGATATTGACACATTTTGTAAATAGTTGTAAAAAAGTGCCTGGGAAAATACCCACAATATGGTGTAAAATATGATGACTAATTTGTTGTTTGTACAAAAGTTCTTAAAATTTACCAAAAATATGTTCATTTTAGGCTGTAAAAATGGTTCGTTCAACATTTTTGTGAATTTCATAGTAAAAATATCAATATTTCTTCTACTTGGATTTTGTTTCTGTGGGTTTTTTTTTTTTTTTTGCTCCAATGTCAAAATGCATTTTGTCAAAATGAAACAAACACTGTAAAATCATAAAATTTAGGATGTGCTGAAAATAATGATACCAAACAAGGTAAGGTAAATAGTTTTTATGGTGAAAATATAAGGGTAAATTCAAAATTAGACCATAACGGCCATTTAGACCCAAGACTCGTGTTACAAACACAAACCTGTTTTTCACTGAGATTTTTGTACAATAAACCAACAAAGTGCGACACATTTTGAAGTGGAGGAAAATGACATATGGTTTGCTACATTCAGCCCTGATCCTATTCATCCAGTTGTTACCTATGCCCTGTTAGTACTTGTAAGAGGCCTATCGCCAACCATTGATGGACATGAAGAAGGCCACACCCTGGATAGGGTACAGGTCCATCACAAACCCATCACATGATAATAAAATGCGACACCTTGCCTGTAATTTAATCTCAGTGTGAATCCAGCTGCTGTGTGAAATCTGACCCCACTGAAAGATTGGCAAAAAGTAAGCCACTGTTGAAAAGTAAACTAAAGTCATCATTCCCATCATAAGACATTGTGGTGTCAACATCATGCTGTGGGGTTGGGGTTTTTTCAGTGGGTAAATGTTATGCTGGTCAGAGAGGATAGAAAAATGGGTGGAGCTAATTACAGAGGAAAGTGTACATAGCACTATATGGAGGCAGAAAAAGAGTAGTGACTGGGGAGAAAGTTTACTTTACAGTAAAGTTGTAAAGTATGATAACGAACGTACAACCAGAGCTACAGTGGATAAGCATATTCAGTGGTCAGAATGACCAGTCTAAGTCCTGACCTAAATTCAGCTGAGGACCAGAAAACTGTCATTTCTACTCCACATTTATGACCCCTTTTGTTTGGTTTCTGAAATCTGAGAAAATATATATTGATGATTGTGGTTTTATTGTGGAAAAAATGTGACTATAAACATTTTTCTTTAATGTATTCCTGATAGAAATTTTGTCATTGGAGGAGAGCAATACAAGACTTAAGGAGAAAGTACAACTCCAGCAAGAAGCTTTGGAAACACTCGGTAAGGAATGAGATGCTAAATTTCTTTTCATTCAGCTTAATAATTTTTTTTTGCTGCATAATGAACCATTTATCATCCATTTCCTAATAGTGGGTCAAAAAGAGGAACTTCAACAGAAAGTGGAAACACTACAAATAGAGGAGAAGACCTGCTGTAAACTGCAACAAATGATCCAGAAGCTCAAGACTCAGCTCAGTGAAACGCAACTTCTTCTTGACAAGGAGAAGGACAAGTACCAGAGCGCTTTCCGTCAACAGGAGGTCAGCTTTGCAGATAAAACACAGCTGTTTATCACTCAAATCAACATATTTCAATACCTATGGGCTAAATGCTGTATGGCTTTTAATCTAGTCGATGCAGGCCAAACAGAATTTCTTATTTAAGAGAGTCGATTCTCTTGATGAAGAGCGTGAAGAGCTACAGAGGCAGCTGGAAGTAAAAGCAGAGGCACAGACCAACTTAAACAATCAGCTGAAAAAGATAACCGATTTGAAGGAGCAGCAGGAGGCTGAGCTCTATCAGCAGCAGGTAGATAAGAGCCTTTCCATTTCTGTAATTCAGAAACTTATGCTAAATTGAATGCTTACATAGTTGCTTTCTTCCACCAGGACGTCTGTAGAGATCTCCAAAAAGAGAAGGAAACGCTACAAACGCGTGTAGAAGAGCTAGAAAAGCGTGTAGCCGAACTGATGGACCACGTGAAGGCCTTGAGGGAGAGAGAGAAACTCTTGGTGGCTTTCCCAGAGCTGAACAACTGGGCTCACACTCAACCGCAAAGTAGGAAATTCCCACCTGCATTTTAAAGTCCTGTACACAATATGTTTTGTGGTACAAAGGCATCTTTTATTGAAGTAGCATACCTCGAACCAAACCTTCTACAGAAATCCAACCTGTAATTTGAGTGCATTCACAGTAAAAAATGCTGGGTTATTTTCATAACCCAATTTCTGGGTTGAAGCTGTTGGGTCATAGGTTGGGTTAGTTTGACCAAATATTGGGTCAAAATTCATAACTCAAGAATTGGGTCAGAAATTTACCGGAAGTCTACAGCTTGAACTCTTCTGTTGGGTCAGGTGTTGGGTAGATTTACCCAAACGGTTGGGTTAAAGGCGAAACTTGGAAGAAGCCGCGCCCCTCTTCACAAGCCTCCATTTTCAACATGACTGCATATTGGGCTTCTCCTCTACTTTGAAATAAGACATGATAAGTAAAAAGAAGATAAAGTTTCAACATGAATAGGATTTTATAAATGAATAGAGTGTATTTCGAACATGTTTGATATTTATTTTTATGGTTACTTAAAATATTTATGATGGTAGATAAATACATTTTTTTACCCAACTATAGTAGTATAATAATTAGGGATGTGGCGATCAGGTTTTTTTCTGCCGATACCGATACTGATCACCCCTGAGGGCCGATCGCCGATTCCGATCCCCAATACCGATCACATAATTATTATTTATTTATTTTTTATCATAAACACTACTGTTACATTATATAAAAAAAGGAACCATGAATTCACCTTAATTTAGATAAAAACTTGTTTTCAATAACTTTTCCAAGAAGAAAACTAAACAAAACAGGCATTGTGCAAATTGAACTGCTATCAATACTATCTTTAACAGACTGATAACATATGAGGCTCTGAAGAGGCTAAATAATGCAAAGAGCCAAAATAAAACCTCTCAACATTGCCAAAAAATTCAAGTATAAAACTTAACATTCAAAGGCAAAAACAGGATCCTTTACAATAAACAATCCTGAGTTACTGAATGAAAACTTTTTGTTAGCATGGCGGCTAGCTGGTTACTGCTAGTTCTGATTGGCTGTTTCTGACTGAGAGGAGTAACAGGGAGGAGATCGATTCTTTTTTAGAGATTATCTGTCTCATATTAGGACAGAAAGTTTTAATACGTATGTAAAATGTATTTTTTTAGTTAGATGCTGCAGCTTTAAACAGGTTCAGTGTGAGAGTCTCTACCAGGTGGAGCAGAAGCGGCTCTGTCTGTCAAATATTACTAAATATTAAATATTACTACCTGTAGTGTAGCAGCGGTTCAACAGCAGAACCAGCGTCTTACATCGCAGCTCCAAGACTTAAATCATTTTACAGGTTATTAGTTTAGCTTTCTGACTGTCATGCTAATCCGGTGAGTGTTTGTAGCTGCGCTGCTTTACCTGCTGTCTGATCCTCGGTGTCTTTTTACTCCATTGAGCCTCGATGTAGCCAAACTCCGTCATTGTTTTTATGTCTATTAGCTTCGTTGTGTTGATGCATTTTCACCTGCTTCTATTTTCCGCCGGAACACGCAAACGTCCTCATTCACCCCGTGCGTTATAGTTACACATCGCTTAGGATTTGTTGCTGCGCGTTTGCGCAGTGAAGGAAAGACGAGACCAGCTGGACAGACAGGCTGGGAAATGAGATGCAGGTGATCGGTATCGGTAACAGAGACAATGATCGGCCGATCCCGATCATCACCGATTTCACGGAAATCGGCCGATTATGATCGGTGACCGATCGATCGGCACACCTCTAATAATAATCCTTGTTTTGGGATATGTGGCGACTGTGGCTCTGCGGGTAGAGCAGTGGTCTTGCGATCCGAAGGTTGCAGGTTTGAGTCCAGCTTCCTCCTGCCACATGTTGATGTGCCCCTGGGCAAGGCCCTCAACCCCAAACTGCCCATCAAACTGCGTATGAGTGTACAAATGTGTGAGCATTTGTGAGTGCAAATGGGTGAATGTGACTCCAGTGTAAAATGCATTGAGTGGTCAAAATGATTGGATAAAGTGATATAAAAGTTCAACCCTTTTACCATTTATGAGTTTCAACCCAATTTTGGGTCAATTTAACCCAACGTTTGGTTAGTTGCCATGACCCAATGTGCTGGGTCAAACCATCAACCCAACCCAGTTGGGTTAAAACAACCCAGCGTTGGGTCGGTCCATATATCACCCAGCGCTGGGTTACTAATTGGGTTATTTTTAACCCAGCAATTTTTACTGTGTTTAATCATTAAACGACATATTAAGAATGAATTGTTTATATCAAAATCCGTGGTGTGAGAAATGGGTGCCCTGTTATATCCTGTATTTACTGTATATAAAAAGAAACTTAACCTATATTTTACAGAGCCTGTCTGGTGACATAGGAGGAGGAAAAGAAAAGTAATGGCCACAACTTAGTAACTCATGGATTTGTTTAACTCGCGGGAACAACTAGTTTACTTTGTGGGCATGACTAAATAATAACATTAATTATTAACATTAATAATTGTTTTATCTCAATCTGGGAATGAACTTTAATCATATTCTGCAGATAGTTACTTTTAGGCATGGAGAAATTCCTAGTAAGACACTTCACCACAAACGATACGCTGACCTCGGGGAAGCTGCTGCATTTCATCATGAGAAGGACCTGGAAGATTATGTGGGTACAGGTCAATGAAAAAATATATAACTTGTGGCCACAATTATTGTTTCTTTCCTCCCATGTCACCAGATGGACTGTAATTTTTAATGTATATTTGACTTTTTTTCAAGGTGATCAGTGTCTTGGAACTGTATTTCATAATGTTATGTTTTTGTAGGGTATAAACACTATGTGACGCAGAGACCTATTTGTCATAGCTGCTCTTCAAATGGAAGAGTGGAGAACATGTTGAAAACAACTGTCTTTGTTGTTGTTGTTTTTTTACTGTGAGTTTATGCCAGTGAAAAAACTGAAATAATTTCTACTTTTCTGAATATTTTCTGGGTTTGCCCATGTTTGTGACACAAATACCACTGAGGCACTGTATTTCTTTACTTGAATTTAACATTTAATATGTAACTTGTCATTTCTGCAGTAGCAAATTACAATGTTGAATTATATGATGATTTTGTTTATTATTTAAAAGGTACAGGAAACCTGATTTTGGATATGGAGCAACAACAGCAGTCAAATAGCATTCGCATCAAAATTCTGGAACAGGAAAATGTCACTCTACACAAAAGTCTTGAGAAACTACGACAAAGAGGAATGTTGAACATCCCCAAAGTAAGAATATGGGTAGGAAATTTGAGATATGATGTTGGATTAAAAGTTGGATTGAATTTCTCTACTGTTGCACATTTACAGTAGCTCTCATGTGATCTTTGGATGATGGAAAACTGTTTTGTCTAAACAGGAAGCTCCGTCTCAACCCACATGAAGCCAGGAACAAAGTGAACCAGCTGTAAGCCTGAGCGTGTCAAGTCCAAGAAATGAAATCAACAAAAATACTAAAATAAAAAAAAAATGCTTTTGATAAATGTCCAACTAATGTGCATTGGTTGGACATCTGAAGTCCAACAAATGCACTTCAGCAAATGTATTTGTTGTAAATCCATTATTATGCAAAGAAAAAGAATGACTAGGATGCAGAGCTTTTGAAAAAGTATCGATATCCCTTGAACTTCACACTTTGTCATGTTAAAAGCTGCAATGTATTTTTGTTTAGATTTTATGTGATAGATCAACACAATAGAAAATGTAAAAATATTTTTATATTTAGAAAAAAATAAAACAATAAGTTGTAATATTTTATATACGACAGTATTAATATTATTAGCGTTATTATCGTTGTTCCTGTTGTGGTGCATGTATAAAGTTAAGTCAGTAACACAAAATTAATATATAACACCAGATTTTGCAAAAGAACAACCAACATTTCATTTGATATGAATATTGTGATTTAAAACGTCAAGTACATCTCAAAAGTACACTCATAAAACTAATAATTGTGAATCTTTATGTCAACCACATTTCTTTTGCAGGGAAAAATATTCCTTTAAAACTCCAAATTATAACACAACAGTTTTTATTTTTCACGTTTGAAAAATAAAAAGTATAAATGTCTTTTGAGTTGTGCTTAGTTGTCTTAGTTATTTAAGGGGGAACAGACAGACCCCGACTGTAAACGATACAATAAATAAATAAATAAAAATAAACAATGGTACTTTTGAATTGCTGAAGAAGGGATTCCCATTCCTCACGTCTCAAAACATAAAATGCCGCAGAAGTCGGAACAGGTTTGAAAACAGCTATTAGATAGGGAACTAGGCTGTGAAATCATTTCCACATACACATTCCGAGTTCACACAAAAGCAGCAATCCTGCATATATCAGAGAAGGACCAGCCCGCTGTAACAGAAAGGGATGGGACTTGTGATATCAACATTCTTGCACGTTTCCGAGGGCCTTTAAATGCAGCATTTGACGCAGTTCGATACCTCTGTCGCCATAGAAACAGTTTGGAAACAAACGACTTGTTCGTTCCTACTAGAACTGCTAACATTTTTTCAGTATATTTCACTTGACGTGTTGTGAATAAGGAAGAACTTGTTTTAAACCTTACAGAGGTTCGAGAGTTCCCTGTGTAGTTCGGCGGAAAAGCAGCGAGCAGGTAAACGGAATACGTAAAACTGAAGTTGTTTCCTTTGATCCAGAAATTGTTAATGTTCGGTCGAACGGTGTAATTTTTCAAAAATATTTTTCTTACAGGCTAATCTTCAAGATGGAGGTTAAAGAGGAAAATAAATCAAAAGAGGAGCAGGAGAGAGAAACTGAACAGGTCTACATTTTTAACCCAGTTGTTTTCTGTATGATTTTTTTTTACTTTATACTGCTTGGAGTTATGGTCACATAATGTTTTATTATGCAACGGTATCTCACTTGGCAACAGTATCTCACTACTTGGCGACAGGACCTCACTATTTGGCAACAGCATCACTTTATTTGACAGCAGGATCTCATTATTTGGCAACAACTTTCCAACATTCAGAAAATAAAGGTCACTAGTGCTAAAATAAAAGTGTTTTGAAAAAGGTATAAAATGCTGTTGCTCACTGATCCGTCTTCAGCCTCATTGTGCAAACCTCATGGAGATGAACATTTCAACACTGTCTGTCACTCAGTGAGCTGCTTTGCAAGTATCTAATTTAAGTCTTCAAAGAATAAATTTAAAATATTTCACTTAGTATATCTGCAAATTATCTTAGCGTGACATTATTGCTGCCGTCAGATATTTGACGGCAGTTCTTTCACTGTTGATTTCATACAAATAATCAGCAGTAGCTGTAAAGAAATACACTATTACATGTTTATTGTCTAAACTTATTCTGCTTTATTGTCTTTCAGTTTGTTTTGATCGAATTTTTGAGAGACAATATTTCATGCCTTAAAACTAACATTGTTATTTTTAGAGGATAAAACTTGTGCAGAAAGATCTGACTACGATAGTGACAAACACCCAAATTGCATGTGACGCCAAAATGGTGCTGCAGAGGACACTGAGGGGCAAAGCTCAAGCAAAGAGGTAACTATTTTACATTTATTCATCAGGTAGGTTGAAGTTAGTGTCTCAAGGTTAAATCACCACACAAACCATTTTTATGGGTTGTTGTTTTTTTTTTTGTCAATCAGAGCGACAATGCTGGAAAATGATTTAATCTCAAGCCAGGAAAAATCTGATGAAATACTGAGAAGACAATTTGAGAACTTTATTAATCAGAAGGGGGTCTCTGAAGACCTGCAGAAAGCATTAAAGAAGCAGCAGGAGCTTTATTCCACTATTATAAATGATAAGAAAGCCATCATAAATGAGCTTCTGCAGGTAACTCCATTCAGTTCTTATGGGTTTTTTTTGTTTGTTTTTTCCAAATTCATGAGCTCGATCATTTTGTGGTGAACAGGCGCTCAAGCACCAAGATGATAACTATGCGAGCACCTTGAGGAAGAATGCAGAGGAGGTTAATGTGATGATTACCCGGATGGAGGACCAAATTAAGCTTGTGACCAAATTCTACCGGGAGGAGCTTGCCCAGATTGAGGTGGGACCCAGTTCTGACAGAGAATTAGCAGCTTCAAATGGTTTAGTGAAAGCTCCTGAATCTGCCCCGAGAATCTATATTTGTTCCAAGTTTTTTTTTCAACAATTCCACTGAAATGTTTATATACATTTCAGTGGAGCACAAATTTCAGTTTGAGCACAAATTATTCATGGCTTGTGTTTTTTTTTTTTTTTTTTTAGCTATTAGCAAATTTCTGGGATCATTTCGGCTGAGTATTTCACTACTCTTTATATACATATCTTAGATCTGCTTCTAAGCAAAAGTTAACTGAAGACAGGACTTTGAGAAGGAAGCTTCTTGAAGCTTAATGTTAACTGTCAAACTTGTGGAAGGGCCTTCATAATGCCCTTATTAATGTCCATTGAAAATGTTGTCACCTAGCTTTGAATCAGGATGTAAGCCATGGAAGCAGTTTAAACTCATTTAGACATTTTTGCCAGTATGACTGGTCAAATACCACCACAATTATTCCAAAAACTTGTTAGTGGATGGAAAAGAGAGCATTGTTGAGGTGCATTTTGTCTAGGGACAATAATAAAGAGAAGGAGTATATTTATGTGTCAAACCGTCTAAGTGTTTAAAATTAAAATTAAAAAATAAAGTCAAACTTGTGCACAGGGGTTTTGTTCTTTAAAATCATAGAAAAAAATGTTGTTCGAGTCAAAAATGTATTCATTCCCATGACGAATGTCTGGATGTAAACTCCCCAGAATGTAAATTTCGCTAACTATCTCTGGGGTGATTGTTTGTGCAGAGGCGTCATCGGCTAGAAATAAGCATCATGCTTACAAAAGACAAGGAAGACCTGGATCGAGAACTGAAGAAACTTTGGGACGAAGAGGTCAGGATGACTGCACTTCTGAGATAAAGCACACACATACACAAAAGTCCAACATTTTCATTCCCCTTCATTAAATGAACCACCGAATGACTCCAATTGCAGCTCGAGAGGCTAGATGAGAGGAGAAAGAAATTGGAGGAATACAAGAGAGAGGTTCACGAGATCGGTCAAGAGAGCAATCACGTCTTCTACGCCTTGGATTATGAGAGATGCATGAGATTTCTGGTATGTAGGAAGGTAGAAGAGTGTCAAAGGGTCTTGCTTGTTGCAGTTGTTATTATTCCAAAATCTATCAAAAATCAATCTGAAGGTATACATTTACTTCCATAACCATGGAGCCATCTTATTACACCATTTGCAATATTTTCCACTCGTTCCAGAACTTCCCTACTGGCAACATGTTTGAGTAGCTCTGTTATGTTAGTTCTGATTTGTTGCTTTTGTTGACCTTTGTTCATAATTTGTTTGGGTTGAGACGTTGGATGTTCGGGCTATTACTTGTATTGACTGCTACAGGAGATCCTACCTGCTCACAACATCACTGTATGCACCACAACTTTGAAGATTCTTGGATGATATTAGTTGTAACCTTTTTATTTTCCTTTGGGATGAAGTATTTTTTAATTTAAATTTAAAAAGATTTAACTGAAAAAGAGGAGCAACAATGAGATTTGTCAATTATCAATACATACCCGCTTAAGGAATCACAATGTTGACATTTCCCTTGAAACTGAATGGCCGTTGGAGCTGGTTGCTAGTAGCGACAGGAAATAATTTAATAGCAATCAACGGACTTGAGGTGAAAAACAGCATAAAAATGAAAACAAACTGAGTGGACAATGATAAATACTCTTTACGATGATTAAAGTCTAGCCTTATTTGAGGTTCTATGAAATTCAAATCAGAAGGTTTTACAGATCATGTGAATTGCTTTTACCTGACTTTATTCTGAAAGTAAAGTTTGAAGTAGGAAAAAAGAGGTGAAAGAACAGCCTGAGGTCCAGCAAGTTCTGAACCTAGAAAAACAATCGTAGTTAAGCTAACAGGAAAATACAATTTCATTTTGTTGTTAAATCACCTCAGAATTACAATGAACTGGTGGCATGATCCTGGATTCTCACAGTACCATAGAGTCACTTCATAGTATGTCACGGAAGAGGACTTTCCAAAAAGCCTTTATGAGAGCCGTAAAAAGTCTGTGAAAAGAACCTCTGCGAAATCGTCATGGTTACCTTGCTTACCTGTCAGTGGTGAGAAGGTTTTTACGACTTGACTTGTGGCAGAAGCGGCCCTCTTCTTTGCTTTGCAGAGCCAAGAGAGAGAACAGAAAAAAGTCAAGAACAGCAACTTACCCCTGAAAATGAAAAGACATTTGTACTTGGAAAAGGAAGAAATACTTCTTAACACATTCAGAAGTATCAAAGCCAGGATCACCAGGTAGCACGGCTCCTCTCCCATGCAGAAACCTACATTGCACCCGCTGCTATAGATCGACTGGTTTGTGTTTCCAGGGAGGCGAGAGAGATAGAAAAGCTGAAGAACATCTACATCGACCACCAGAAAAAATTTGAAAAGCAGAGCATTGCTTTGACAGATTACTCATACCACACCCAGAAGTACGAACGCATTAAAAACCAAGTCAAGTGAGTCAGATTTCCCATTTCAAACGAGTGCAGCTCTGCCTCTAGAAACCTGTTTTTTTGTTGTTGTTGTTGTTTTTTTTTTTTTGACTGCGTTTGTTTCCACATGCAGGCATTTTGCTATAACCGATGCAAAACATTTTGAGGAGGTGTGGCTGATGATTGAAGAAGAGGTAAAGCTCTTAGCACAGAGAGCTTTGGCCATAAACTCGGTGATCTCCCAGCAGCTCTACGGTTCACCTGAGCAGCAGCCGGATTTAAACCTCCTGCTGCTCTCCAGTCCCTTCCGGCCCTGGAAGATGAGAACAGAGATAGTCCAGACACAGTTACCACCAGCAGAGAGTCCGGCTGAATCTTCCATTGAGGTTCTGGATACGACAGAGACCACGGAAGAGGAGTTAGCGTTCATCGACAGCAGCCCCGAATGGGAGGGCGAGAAGCTGGACGAGGAGACGAAGGAAGAACTGAGGGCGCTGCTGTGTAACGAAATGGTTGGTTACCAATTCAGTTTTCATGATGGCAAAAAAAGAATTTCAAAACACAGACACTTTGAGGAGTAAATTTTTCCGGTTTCCCCGACCAGGACTTCTTGATTGAAGCCAAGATCCTGAAGCTGCTGGCTCCTCTGGTGACCCAGGAACAGACCGGAGTAAAGCTGGGATCCATCCTTTACGTAAGCGCACATTCAGCTGCTTCAAATCGCTTTCAGCGCAAATATTCCAGCCCGGCACAAAACGTGAATAAGAAGACATACCGTCTTCTATTCTAGACTCTGGGTATTGACGAAAAGGATTTGCCTAAGTTGATGGATTTCCTGGTGAGGTACACGGATCAGCAGAATGAGCAGGCCGGGGTGAGTGACAAAGAGCTCTGTGTGGGTTTTCTGCAGGATCGACCTTGCTGAAAACTATGTTAATTCTCCCAGGGTTCACGTAGTGCCAGCGTGACAGGCACTTCGTTGGACCTCATCCACCCTAACCACGTCCTTTGTGCTCTGAAAAGCTTTCTTGAGCAACAAAGTTTCAGGTAAGAACGCTGTAGCAACATAGAGCTATGCTGAACTGTTTTAACATGTTAGAAATCAATCAGATGTGTCCTGTGGTGGTGCAGGGTTAAGCACAGCCCACATATGGAGGCCTCAGCCCTCGACGCGGATGTCCCAGGTTCAATTCCCGGTCTGGCAACCTTTGCTGCATGTCTTCCCAGTCTCATTACCTGTCAAATAAAGGCCACTAGAGCCAATAAAACCTTTAAAATAAAAAATTGATCAGTCTCAGTCTGTCGAAGTTCCAACAGAAGGAGGAACTCTTTCAATATTAGGGAGATGTCTGTAAGAAAACGATCTGGATCGTTAACTGCAGCAAAAATGACTTGACATTTTTAAAAAGTTGTATGAGTCACATTTAAAAAAAAAGTTATCCCAATCAGACTTCTTCTAAGCAGTTCATCTCTTTACAATTCTGCACTACCCTAACCACTTTCACATATAGGATTGGATCTTGGAGAATCTAAGACAAATTGTTTGGTTGAAGAGAGTCCTCTGATTGGAGTGAAGGAGCATATGGAAAACTTTAAAGGCAAATAATAAAAGCTTTAATTTTTTTTACTAAAGAACACTGAAAGCCAATACGGAGAGAAGCCAGGACTAATATTATGTGTTCCTGCGTTTTAGTAGGGGGGTTGCTGCACTCTGGAAGACAAGACGTTACCAGCACTCATCAGTCAGTCAGAGATGGATTGTTGCATTGCACAGCCAGTCAGGAAAAAAATTTAATCTTTTATTGTTATGTTGCACTGTTTAAACTCAACGAGAAAAAAGAAAAGAAAACTATTTTTGCGGCTAAAGCAGTATTTTCAGATTCGAACATGTAATCAACCTACTGAACAAAGAGACACGCTTGCATTAATCACTTTTTCTAGTTTGGACTTTATCACAAGTGACTATTTTGGAAGCATCCTGGATTTCCAAACATTACAAATGAGATAATATTTAAAGGACATCTGCTGTGTATTGACAGGAATCAAAACAAGCAACCTTTGAACATAGAAAGGTCATAAAAACATCCACATCTTAAAGACTCAGGGATGCAATCTGTTTAGCGTAAGAAACTATTTTGACCAGATTGCATCCAGCTGGACCTTTTTTTTTAAAAAAAAAAAAAGATAAAGAGATTTGATTGAACGTAGTTAAACGTGTATAAAAATTCACGTCTGATGAGCTTGTATGCACTACAGCCATAAACTGCTTTGGAAACCCTCATCTTTTTATGACTGTTAGATGAAATCTCTGTATTGCCTCATCAACTACGTCCAGTGCCGTCATCTTCATGGTATTCTTTTAGGACGAGCTCAGTCCAAGAACTTTCCAGACTGTGGCTTTCACACGCGCGGGACTCTTCCGGGGACGAAGCGTATTGGAATAGCCTAGGCAACATCATCCCAGAGGAGAGATTAAACTGTGGGATTCCACATTGAGAACGCTAAAGCAGTACCAGTAAGTGGCTCGTGCAGGTAGAAAACATGTCTCCATAACGAAGAATTTTGCAGGGATGTGTTTTTTGTGTTTTCTAGCGCTGTTTGACAGACATCTCTCAGCTAACCCAAGAGCAGGAGCGTCTGAAGGACGAGAACGCAGAGCTGCGCTTCGAAATCGACAGTATGTCTGCTGTTTATTATACTTCACCTCTTGGAGGACGAGTTTGTTTAGTCTGTTTTTAGCACTGCCTTAAAGGTTGTGACACGGCCCCCACCTAGCTATATGACATGTGATATTCAACATATACTGACATTTTGATATCAACCAGCAAACTGACTTTTGATATTCAACCAGCTATACTGACATGTTTGATATTCAACCAGCTATACTGACATTTTGATATTCACCCAGCTATATGACATTTAAATACTGTAATGATTCAAAATCATTACAGTAATGATGTACTGTAATGATTCACATTTTGAATCATTACAGTTGGATTCACATTTAAATCAAACTGTAAGGAGTTTGATATTCAGCTTTGGCAGTGATGGAACAATAAGACTTGATTTCTTTGACCAGTGAGGAATAAAGTTTCTGACCATAAACAAAGAAGTTATTGCATTCTACAAATGACCAGAGACACAATTAAAATGACACATTTGGTTCGTCTACAAAATTTTAATATTTTTGATTTAAGGATGATTAATTTCAGGACAATGGGGTTATATTAAATTGAAAATGTTAGCTCTGGTTCTTCTTTTGTTAATGGTGTGACTGTTTATTGGTGTTTATGAGTAGTTTTATTATAAAAATGTTTATCAACCTTTCACTCTGAATTAAAAACAACCCATATGACCCATATGTAGCTAAGGTCTTATTGCAGTATTTGAGATTGAATTGGGAAATCCCTTGTTGAAAGTACTTTAAGATATTTAAAATATGCCGTTTTAATGCTCTCCACTGACCCCTGTACATGTTCTCTCACAGATCACCTGAAGACAATGACATAATCGACATGAGTGGGGCATTGCCGTAAAGTTTATATTAAAATAAAGGACTTATTAACTGATGCTTTGTGTTGTTTTTCTGACATCTCAACTACATGAAGGCGGTAAAAAAGGTCTCGTCTTCAGCCTTCCACACAATATGCTGTATTTAAAGAATAACAAGGGAGATGCAAGTAATGGTTCGACCTTACTGTGTTAAATCGCTCGTGGCTGAGCTCTGAGATGTCAAGACACTAATAGAAATCAATTCTGTTTTCTTATTTCAAGATACAGAAACAAAAAGCAAAAAAAATCAAGCCCCAAAAGTGTGAATGCGTTCAAGCAGATAATCCATTCATAATACATTGTTTTAATGCTGCTAAACGGGGACAGTCTCGGAAGGCAGGTATCGGCTTTCAGGTCATGTGATCGGTTTCTCAAACAAACCTGCATGTGTGTGAAAGAACGGCCTGCAGCGCGGATGAATCACGTGGTTCTGAGTACATAGCAGCTCACTCAACCTTGAGTGTCACACAAAGACGTAAGATGCAGGTGTCTGTGTCACTGTGTATGCTGACGGTAAAGAGTAGCAAGTGCTAGTTTCCATGGTAATGTGTTTCCATGATACCTCAGCGCTTGTGTCCTGCATTCTGATCTCCTTTTATGTTAACCTCTGATTACTTTCTTACTGGGAAAATATTAACTTCACACGTAGCAGATGGTGTTGCAAAAAAGATACTGCCTTTACATTTTCTTTGGATAAACTGAGGATTTTTAAACTTTGAACTTTCACACAATACCTTGAGGTCAAATATGTTGTGTGACTTCAGCATGTGGTAGCATGGAGGAGCTGCAGAGATTCCTAGCTCAGGTTGGAGGATCTGCTTGTGGAAAAATACAATCATTGCACTCCACAAATCTCTTGAAGAGTGGTAAGAAAAAAGTTACAAAGATTATAAATAACTCTACAAAGTTTCTTACTTGCTCCTCATTATTATCTAAATAAATATGTTCACTGAAGTCTTGATTTTATTTCCTGTTAATGACTTGAAACAAACCGGGAACACATAGCAACTCTTCTTATGTAAATTACGCGATCAATCGATGTGATGTAAATTTTCATTTTCATCTATTAATAATGCACCAGTGGTTTTTAATGCTGCTTCAAAACATTTATTATTTATTTTTTGTCCTTTTTTGCATTTTACACAAACAAACATTATGACAGGAATCTGTGATTTTCATGTGCTTATGCAGAGTACAATGACATTTAGGCGTAAGAAAAGTCTAGTTGCTGATATTTGTGCTCAGGGCACAAAAGGAGAGAAAGAGTCATGATAATGTTCAGCTTTAAAAAAGCACCACAGTATAAATATATTGTCACTAATCCTGACACAAAAAGCATTAGCTACGAAATAAAACTACCAGACAAATCTGTGCAAAGTTGTATAAAATTCTTACACCAAAATGCTTTCTACAATCTATATTTGGATTCTTTAGTTGAATGAACGAATGACGATGATTAGATAAGGTTCTTTATCTGTCAGGCAAATAAATAAACAAGTAAATCAGCTTTGGAGATAAGATGTGTAACATGTTTAAGGCCATTGGTTTCTATTGTAACATGCAAAAGCAAAGAGAAATCAGTAACAATAAGCTGACATCTTTTTTTTGGTGCTTCTACATATGTGATGTGATGTCAAATCGATGTCCACAAGCGCAAAAGTAAAGGGAATGTTGTCTCCGTGTCACGGGATTGTTCTCACATCTATGGATTTTTCTTATCTGGGTCAGGAGGCAGACCGGCGACAGGGACTACTGCAAATCTGACGGATTACGGAGACAGGAGGGGGGCATAATGCCCGTCTACCAATATTTATGCGTAAGGGATTCTTGTGAATAACTTTGTGCTTGTCCGTGCACTCATAGAATATGGAGACATGATCTCAGTCTTATGGACTTCGACAAACAATGCTGTGCCAATTAGATAAGAACAAGAAGAAAAGGCTGCAGTGTGGAGAGGGATGGCCGGGAGAAAGGCTGATCACATGCTGGGGATCAGGGACACAAGAGAGGGTCATGGGATGAGATTTAGAAAATTAAGGAAGAAACGGAAGTGTCCAGGCAATTTAAAAGTAAATATCTTATAGAGACTAATGAAGCCACAAGTGTAAGTAAAGCATATGATGCAGGAGTAGCGATGAATGAAGATTCAAACAGGTAATATTGAAACAGTTAAAAATTGGAATGGTCTTTATAGAAAAATAAGTATATATTAGATTTTATAGACTAAGAGAAAAAAAATGAGAAACTCCTTTATGCCTACGGCAGAAATAAGAGGGCATACATTATTTAAATGAGAAATATTTAAACATATTTATGCAGCATGTATGGAAGTTGGGAGGGGGAGAAAAAGTCAAATTGTGCAGTTCTTTGCCAAAATAACAACAACAACAAAAGAAAAAACATTTAAAAAATGGTAAATTATGAATTATTCCCTTCATCTATAGTATGGAGTAAAAAGAACATATCAAGTAAAAGAGCTAACATTTAGATTTCATAAGCGTTGCTCATAGTTATACACAAACTGGTTTGTAAGTTAGGCTGGAAAGCAAGAAAATCAGATGTGAAACTGTACTCTTCCAGAATAGGGCTACAGTTTATAAGCACAAATCATAAATTTCTTCTGAACATTTTTGTTCCTTTGAAATATGCCTAAATTCCCAGCTCCACACTTAAAAGCTGAAATGTGAAAATTAAAACTCCTCAGTAACAACGCAAACTCAGTATGAACACGGATCTGGACAAAGCTGGCAAGACTGCGAGAAAAAAATAAATAAATAAAGCATGTTATGTTTCCAGGGCAGTGATAAATATCTCTAGTGCACGTTTGATTCTTATAACATATATAAATGTGCTCAACAAAAGACAGTGCCTCCCAGCCTATCTTGTAGATACGTTAGCAGAGTAATGAGTACAGACTGTTGAGCGATACAGGGAGAGAGACACAGAAAGTACACTAATAATACCGTATGCGTGGGAGACAACAGACAAAAACCAGGCAGTAGTGATGATGACTCAGAATGGTCACACATTATCTCTTCCCAGCAGCCTCGGCGGCTGTCGGGGCAGCAGAAGAGCTGATTTGGTGCGCTGAGGTGACCACTTGGCCGTCGGGCTGAACGGACTGCACTGTTTCCACCAGGCTGCCGCTGGGTAGCACCACATAGCGGGCGGCCATGTCTTTGGGCTGCTGCTCCCTCAGTCCCTCTTTGCTGTGCCAGATCCCGTAGCCAAAATACACAAGGAGACCTGGGAACAGGGCAGTGGGAGACATGTCACTGGAAGTCATGATTAAAGTCGTGAGAACACCGAGGAGACAGACAACTTTGGACATGATTGTTGTTTTGCCATCTGGAATTTCTTAGATGTTAAATGAATAAGTAAATATGCTGCTACTGATGCCGTTGCAATGTTGATAAGAACCTAATCTTCTTAAAAAATGTCAAATAAAATGCAAGCAACACAAGCTAACTTGCTCAACAATGCCAATTTAACAACTGTCTAGCATGCTAAGATTTGCAAATTCTCCATTAGCTTTTCTTAATAGTCTTATTTGTACACTAGGAATAAACAGGATTGTCTGGTTTGTGGTACTTGGACAGGCTTTAGTGGTACTCAGAAAGGCACCACATTTTGATTCTAATTACTTACAAATGTAAGCTAAATGTAAATTATTTCACAGTAATGTGAAATAGTCAAAAAGAAGAGGTTTTCAACCATATGAGTTGACCATGTTGACGAAGCTTTAAGAAGATGTCGTTAATCATCTTTCCCCAGTGACTCTCGACCCTCTATTGGGGCATTAACTCTGTCTGATCATCGTCTATGTTCACACAAGACTACCCTCAAAAGGAAAATATTCTATGTTTCCTTTAAGTACAAAAAAATCTTTGTGCAATCTGTTCGTGTAACCATTAAGCACATCAAGTTCACTGGTCACAGACGGTGGAGGTTTTATAGCACTGCTTTCTGGAGATAAGAGCCACATCACAATATGCTAACAAGCAAATGCAGTTCAGTATTTGTGAAGTGAGGCAGTTGAGATCACATCGCAGACAGTAAATTGATTTGGTAACCAATGATTGCACATCAATGTTTTTGTTCTATCAGCTTCAGATTTTACGTTATAATGTTCCTGTAGTTTACAAGTATTGTAATATGATGCCAGATAATGACCAGAGTTTTCTGTATGGAGCAGAGTAATATAATGTTGCTTCTCACCCAGCTATTGTTGCACACTCCTGGTCCCTTTAGTTTTATATTTAAATCAATGGTGATCACATTTTGTAGATAATAAAAATAGTAATCAATGTTACATTTTTTATTCTGCATTAGTAATAGTTATTTGAAACAGTAAGCTTATTTATCACACTTTTTTATATAATTATCTAAAAACAACATTATCATGATACCAAACATTCTCAAACATTTAAAGTGTACATTTTAAATATGCCGTTTGAACATTCTTTGTTTGTTCTGACGCTGATGTTATTTTACCTATCGCAATCCACACTGTAAATCGAATCCAGGTCAGGAGGCTGAGCTTCATCATCAGGAATACGTTGAAGAGAATACTGGCACCAGGAGTCAGTGGAACCAAAGGTACCTATGCAACAAGAAAACTGATCTCATTCTCTGGTCATAGGGAATACAGTTTCACTATATGTTGTTCACTATGGTATGCTAACTTTAATATACAGTATGAAAGCTCACCTGGAATGTTTGGTTGTTTCTTTGTGGCTCATGAATCCATATAAGTGCCAGGCTAAGAACGTAAGCTAAGGCAAAAATCACCAGAAGCATTGTGAAACACCAGACTGGGAACTGTAGCTGCTCATTTCCAAACTCCAGCACAGCACAGAGGGAAACTGAGCTCACAATCAGGGTCATCACACAGAAAGCCACCACTTCTCCTGGTTCACAGTCTCCCAGCAGCCTGTCCAAGTAGGGTTCCCAGTAGGCCTTCAGGTGCCCCACCCCACGCCGCTCTCTTGTCGTCTGCCTCTCCACCAGCTGGAGTTTGTCGGAGAAGGACTCGTACTGCTTGGGCTCCTCGCTGTCTTCGGTTATGGTCTGCGACTGTGAGGGGGCGGGGGACACCTCTGCGTTGGCGTTGGGAGATGTGGTGGTGGTGTCTTTGGAGTCGGTCTTCTCTGGTTGGAAGCGGAGCACGATAACACTCGCTGCCACGAAGGTGTACGCAAGGAGAGTCCCGATAGACAAGAACTGAACCAACGCCTCCAGGTCAAACATCAAGGCCATGCAAGCCATAAGGATTCCAAACACCAGAATGGCATTGACGGGAACCTTGGTGACGGATTGACTCTGGCGAAAATGGAGAAGAACAATCCATCCTCTGCCATGGCGTACACAATCCGAGGAAGGGAGAAGAGATTGCAGAGAAGCACAGTGTTCATGGCTAATAAAAAAAAAAGTATTTGTCAAAATTCAGCACTGAAAAGTATATCGCATATTCATATTGTACTTTTTTTGCAAATGCTGATACTCACCACAGATGGAGCCCACAGCCACAACAATTCCTGCCCAACTGTAGCCACGGCGAAAGAACGCATCTGCCAGGGCTGAGTTAGGGTCCAGGGTACGCCAGGGTACCATCAATGTGAGCACACAGGAGACCAGGATGTAGGCTGTCGCTGCAAGTCCAAGAGAGATAGCAGTGGCAACGGGAACAGCCTTCTGAGGATTCTTTGCCTCCTCGCTGGAGGAAGCAATCACATCAAAGCCCACGAAAGCATAGAAGCATGTGGCTGAACCTGCCAGGATCCCTGACATCCCGTAAGGCGCAAAGCCACCTTGCTCCTGGCTCCAGTTGGTAGGATCGGCAAGCACGAAGCCGAAGACCAAGATGAAAGCAATGACACCCATGCTGATGGTGGAGAAGATGTGGTTCAGATAAGAGGACACTTGAACTCCAAAGGAAATGAAGACAGAGGCAAATACAAGGATTCCTGCAGCCAGGAGGTCAGGGTAGTGGGCAAGGAAGGGCACATTCCACTGCATGATGTGCGTTTCAGTGAAGTTCTGGATAGCATGGTTAAAAATTGAGTCTAGATAGCCACTCCAGGCCCGCGCTACTGCAGCACCGCCAATCATGTTTTCCAGAATGACATTCCAGCCAATGAGAAAAGCCCACACTTCTCCCACTGACACATAGGTAAACATATATGCAGATCCTGTTTTAGGGATGCGCGCTCCAAACTCTGCATAACAGAAGGCAGCCAGAAGAGAAGCGATACCTGCAAAAACAAAGGATATGATGACAGCCGGTCCTGCCGTGTCTTTAGCCACCGTTCCCGTCAGGACGTAAAGGCCAGAGCCGACCATGCCGCCGACACCCATCAGAGTCAGGTCCAGCGTGGAGAGGCAGCGCTTCAGGGACGTCGCCATCATGTCACCGTCGAGTGTCTTGAGCCGGTTCAGTCTTTGACAAAGGCGCACAGCTGGCGCACAGCCCGTCGAACAAGTTGCCATGGCTACAGTGTTAGGTCAGTAGAGTGGGGTGGGTGTTGTAGCTTTCAGACTGGATCCATTAACTACTTATGAAGATGACCTGCAAGACGAAAGAAATTCACACATCAGAACCAAAAAGAGTGGATGGTCTATGTTTTCAGGGCAAAATTGTACGCTCCACTTTAGGATCAAGATCAAGAAAATTTAAAGAAAGCTTTTGAAACGTAAACTGTGGTGATTTTTTTGTTTTTAGTCAAAATATTGTCTTCGCATTGCTAAACACAGCCCCTGTTTTCACAACTTTGCAAAGTGTCACTGTTTCCAAGCAATAAAATTACCTAGATTGTTTTAAGAGACAACAAATGGCAACAGTTTAAAATGACTGTTTATTCCATATGGATGATCCTCGAATTCACCATGAAAACGCTAATATGCAGCTTTCATTCTGATATTAGCTTTTAATTTGAATGCCATGCAAAAGCAACAAAGTTTGTCCTTGCAAACTTTGTTGCTTTTGCAACAAAGTTTGCAAAAGCAACAAAGGGGACCCATTGAGCAATGGGTCAAGGGGACCCATTGAGCATGGCATTCAAATTAAAAGCTAATATCAGAATGAAAGCTGCTTATTAGCGTTTTCATGGTGAATTCGAGGATCATCCATATGGAATAAACAGTCATTTTAAACTGTTGCCATTTGTTGTCTCTTAAAACAATCTAGGTAAATTTATTGCTTGGAAACAGTGACACTTTGCAAAGTTGTGAAAACGGGCTGTGTTTAGCAATGCGAAGACAATATTTTGACTAAAAACACCCATTGAGCAAAAGGTGAAGTATACCACAGGGTGACATACACAAAGGACAAACAACCATGCACACAGACACACACCAGGACAATTCAGAGACACCATTTAACAGTCATGTTAACAGTCAAGATAGCTGCAACCTCAGACACCTGTCTTGGACAGGCTGTAATGAGATGAAATTCCACTGTGCTTCTGTATTAATAACAATAAAGTCTGATTCTGGTGTTTTTGGCTTGAGGAGGAAGCTGGAGTGCCTGGAGAGAACATGCACAGGGAGACCATGTAAGTTCCAAGTTACTTGATGTAACATTTGGAAACAAATCTGGGATGAGATATAAGAGGCATTTTCTTATTGGGTGAATTTACTGGTACACTAATGGTGTTTGCAGTCAGAGCATGTGATCATGAACAAACATGAATTCCTGTTTGGGGGCGGTAGCTGTTGCTTGAAAACATTAGCTCATCTTAAAAGGTCTTTAAAGGCAAGGCATTGTTAAGCAAGTTTTTCACCCAGGGGCTGTCAGCTGCTCATAGGGGTGTGATCAGCCTCAAAGGTCAGATCCAAATTTTTTTTAAAAAAAGGTAAAGGTAATTTTATTTTATATAGCACATTTTCAAGTGCTTTACAAGAATTAAAAGGAAATAAATACAAACAAAATAACAAACCAAAGGAAAGAGCAAAAGAAGAAAAATAATCTAATGTTGATCTAAAGGTGCTCCTGTTCAGGGTCACTGAATATCCTCTGGTCTAATTCCATTTCTGGGTTGGGAGAACAGGACTCTAAAAAGTAGTCCGATGGTAACACTTTATTTGTAGGGGGGTGAATAAGACTGATATAAATTTGTTATAAAAGTATTAATGATTGCACTTTAAAAATTAGGTAACTTTATGTTATTAAAGGTAAAGTTTAAACAGTAATGATTTCTTGGTTAATGTCAAACATTAACCAAGAATGTTTGACATTAACCAAACAAAATGCCTTGTTCAAAGGCATTTTGAACAATGTCAACTTTGTATTAAAAGTGTCATAATTTACAGAATGACACTTTATGACAACATTCATAAATATTCATGAAGGCTTATTCATGTTCATGACTTATGTTTATGAAAGTATCACGACAGTCTTATTCACCCCTCTTCAAATAAAGTGTTACCCTAGAGGGTAACTAATCTAATTCCTTTTCTGGGTTAAAAGTGAGTCCTCCACAGTTTCTACATACTCCTCTTCAGGGTTGCTAGATAAGTATAAGTAAGCATCCTCTGTTTCTGGGTTGGAAGAATAGGAGTCTAAAGTAGTTGCTAAGGTAGTTTTTCTGGATTCTTAAGATTGTTCTAATTTCTGTTCTGGGTCGATGCCACTATAGACAAAGATAATATACATTGTGACTAAATTTTCTGTTCACTTAGTGAATAAAAATATCAGCAGCAAAATGCTCAAAAAATATGTCTGTGTAAATGAAATGCAAAGTCAATAACACTCATGGTAGCCAGGTGCATTATGAACTTGATAACAGCTATACGCTTTCAATACATGATGTTTTTATTCTGTCGACAGTGTTTATATCAGAAGCTCCGCTGTTATTATCTTGGATTTTATACGTGTATTGTTTTATTTCCGCCTTTCAGACGCCTGTGTGTGTTGAAAGCAGAGGGACACACAGCGGATACAGACTCTTGCGCTTCTCTCGCCGGTCCACGTCACCTAAAAGGCATCGCTCAGGTGTGAAATGATGACGATATAAATTAGATTTTACCTCTTTGCTTAGCATGTTTATTCCTTGCATTAGTACCAATAAGGATTATTCGTCCGCTTGCGTCAAACCTCCAGCATCAACATCGGAACATCATCTGATTTCTGGCCTCGATAAACATATGGCGACAGCAGGATGCCTCCCTGATAATTACGTAACGCTTTATTCCGACGAGAAACAGGAGCGCTGTCATAAAGTGGCAGTGCGTCGTGAAATTACGTCTATAAGCAACATCCTTCCCTGGCTAAAAAAAAAAAAAAAAAATGCGCCACACCACAGCGAATGAAACAAGCTTTTGTTTTAAATGCCACATTAAAAATTTATAACAAAATGGAAAAGAGCGCAAAGTGAACCTCACTAGCTCTCTCCTGTTCCGCGCTGCTTTCCTTTCGTGAGTCAGGTGTGACTGTTTGTTTGATTCCCCCCCCCCCCCATTTTCATAATAACACAAACAAGGAGAAGCATCAGCAGAAACACAGACATGCATACCCTTGTTGCTTTGAGCCTGCCATCTTTGCTGCGGCTCCTGAACGCAGCGCTGCCTCTCAGAAGTTACCCGGGCGCATCATCTGGTGATGGAGCTGAAGGTGCAGCGCTGTGGAATAAAAGCGACCAGCGATGCCTGTGCTGCTTCTTAAAGGGACAGGCACCTTTTTTTAAAAAAAAAAAAAAAAAAAAAAAAAAAAACAGATCAACGGGAGGGCTTCCCAACTGTGCCCCACCCATTTTAAAGAGAACCAACATCCAGGGCATTCGGGCCCTTACTGATACATATTTAAACCTTAAAAAGAGATGTAACAATATAATATACATGGCTTATTTTAGTAGAAGTGGTTCAATTTATAAAAAGTATAAAAAGTAACTGAAATGGAAAATATAATGCATTGAATATACAGACAATAAATTATTTGACCAATGTAAATTAGGACTACATTGAGGGGAAATGTGCCACAACTTAATGATTAAATTAAATTAAGTTAAATTAAATGAATATACTGACACTCTAAAGTGTAGAATCCTGCCAAAAATATTTATATAAATAATAATATTTTGAGTAAATCAAGTGTAAAAAACTGCTTCCTCTAAACTATTAGAGGAAGAAGTTTTAGTCAAGCTTTTCTAAGACACCTTAGGATTCACTTTCAAAATATCCCTGAACATTTAGACCAAGGTTGCATATATTGGTAAAAAAAAAAAAAAAAAAAAAACTCGTCATCAGAAGACCACCATACCTGCGAAACATAGGCTATTCCCAACTTTTTTTTCTTGAAACACTTTAATTAAATACACCTGTCTCCTCCATCACAACTGTGCACATCCCATCCCCTTCTTTATGGTCAATTGGGTAATTAATTATTAATGGAGTCCAGAGTGAAGTCAGAATCAAAGTTGTTTCCTTTTGAACTCTAGTCTTACTCTATGTAAAAAGAAAATAATCACAAGAGGAAAACCAGGCTGACACAGAGCCAAAACCTAGCCTGACGTGGCTTGTTAAATAGACACAGATTACAGCAAATGATATACACTAAGTCAAGCAGCAAGAGTAAAGAATAATGCCCAGCATAATAAATAATTAAATACCTTTAATAGGACTGTCATTTTAGAAACTCCCGAAACTAAGATTTAAACTTGCCTTCACCACTTGTTCCAAATGTTTCCATCCATCCATTTTCTTTGCATCCTTGTCCCTTGGTGGGGTCGGGAGGGTTGCTGGTGCCAAAATCGAACCCAGAACCTTCTTGCTGCAAGGCAACAGCTCTACCAACCAACTGCGCCACTGTGCAGCCTCAAATATTTCCGATAAAGAACAATTAGTCAAATGTTTTTACTCAGAATGGAACTGGGTGCATGTTTTACCCTAAGCTCTAATATGACTAAATGCGCCTCTGCTAAGAACAGATGAAGAGACAGAAGGGACAATGAAAAGAGGGAAAGCGCTGTGATGTCATACCGTCTTTTGTACAGTAGGTGGCACTCTGTTGCTGTAATCCTACAGTAAACCACTGAGGAGGATACTTCCGGTCACGTGACTCCCTCTCCTTCAGCGCGCCAATAGTCAAACGGCTCCACCTGGCGCCACTTGTCAGTTTGTTTTAGGTTTCCTTCTCTGACCTATCGAAAGCGCCACCCCACAATGGGAACCGCAGACGGCGTCAGTTCGATGGTGATGTATGAGGACGAGTCCGTGGAAGTTCATTACGGACACGGAGCTCATTTACAGCTGTCGCCGTGTGGCAGTGAATTTGTACTAGTTAAAGCCGCGGACCCGCACGGACATCCTCTGCAGCCCGCGGAGCGAGTCCGACAGAGAACCAGGTTCACTGTTAGCGCTTATAAGGTAGAAGAAACACTCAAGTGTTATTTTCTGTTTGTATCTCAGGCGTTACAACGAGGTTCACTTTGTTTTCGAAGGCGCTACTGGCAACCGCGCTGGCGTTCAGGAATAAGTATGCCAGTCGGCCATACCTTCCAAGAGAGTTCTTCTCTGCTGACAACAGGAAGGTATGGTTAGTCTACTTCAATCTCTAATATAAATGGATGCATTTCAATAGATTATAATATTTTTTAAGTTATTGATTTCATATTTTTCTAATAAATTATTGCGATTCACGTAGTGTTATATTTTAAGCATTTACTTCTGTTCATTTGCAATTACTGGGTAGATAACCTCAAAACTCAAGTACGGCTAATAAATCAGTCAAGCAGAAGAAAAAAAAAAGTTGTTTAAAAAGAAACAATTACTCAAGTACAGTAGTGATCTGATTTGTTTAGGGCTTCCCCCCAGAAATGATGTACTCAGACAAAAATATAATGTGCATATTCTGTTATTTTCAAAATAATGAACAAAACAAAAATGAGTCCAAATAATGTTTTACAACATTATGAACCAAGACATCAGAAATGCACGTTTACAAATGATGCTTTTCTGAACATAAACATAAAACATATATTTCTATTAAGAGCCCTTTTATTGGTAAGATTCTAATATTCATAGTAGCTGAATTTAAGTTTTTTCTTTAGTTAAGCAATAATTATCAAATGAACAGAAATGGATGCTCAAAATATATCACTCTGTATGTAATGCATCCAAATAACATTTGCATTTCATTTTTTTTAAAATTGGATTGATAAAAGTTGAGTAAAATTATCTAAACATCATGAGTTTCCCTTGACAGCCTTTTCACAGTATTGACTCCAGGGTTAAATGGCCCGAGTGGTCATCTTACAAGCCTGAGTTTGGACCTGGAGGCGACATCGTGGTCAGGTCAGAGGAGGGGAGAGCCATGTTGACGCTGTCGCCGTCTGGTGAGGATTTCTCTGTCCAGTTCATGTGTAACCTGAGTCAGCCTCAGCACCAAAATGTGTGCGGTTTAAACAAAACTGATGGCAGTCTGAAGAGTCAGCAGCAAGCAAACAGTCAGAATGTTCAGAGACTTCTTCTGGGGAAGGATTCAACTAACACAAACTCTTTATCCTCACATTTTCCCAGCACTTCTCAACAACAGGTATTACCTTTTGAATATTATTGTGCTTTAAACTCATGTTTGATACGATTATCATTGTTCAGCTTCTCTCCTGCTTTCAGCCTGAACAGATGTACCAGGCCACCACAGTTGCACAGCATCACTCATGCTTTGCCGTTGATCCCACATGGGCCTATCCTCTCTCCTTGGCTCAGCATCACTGGACGTCCCGTCTCTCTAACAGTGAAGATACTAAATCTGAAGAAACAAGTAAATCCAGACAAGCTGATGACGAGATGAACATATCTGACAAAAATGATAAAGACAGAGACTCCCAGCTTCCCCAGGCTCTTCCTCTTACATGTCCATCGCCTCACTGGCACAGGTTTGTGGATTAAGTATTTTGGGTACCAACTGATTCTGTTAAATTCCAAATTGAGCGCGACATTTATGCTTTTTAGGTGGAAGATTAAGGACTCTCTGCTTGAAGAAGAAATGTCAGATCTTCCAACGGAGCTTGTAAAAATATTATGGTGTCAAGGAGTCACATACAGGTAATTGTGCTCAGTTTACCTGAAGGCATTGACTTTCATCGGATGTTTCATCTCAACAGCAATGGAAATTTGCCTGGCGTCTTTGATCAGAGTGCCTCGGATTAATCATGATTAACTGATTATTGAAATATTCGTCAACTAATTTAGTAATCACTTAATTGTCAACTGGAGTATGCAGACTCTAAAATGGGCAATTTGGTGAAACAATTGACATATTTGGGGCAGTAATTGAGCCAAAACTGTACAGAAAATCTGTAAATTTTGTATTCAGAACAAAAACACTTTTGTCTGTAAATATGTTTTAGACAAAACTTCTCAAGTGATAAGTTTATTACTGAACCAACTGTTAGTTGCAGCCCTAGTGTGTTAAAACTTTCCAGATTAAGTTGGATTTATTTGCTCCATAATAACTCTCTATCCTCATGTTCGCTCTGTAGGATACTGAGTGGAGAGATCCCAGCGGTAGAGGTCTCCCCAGGAGACGGCTCAGTGATCCGCTCCAAAGGTGTCCTAAACTCTTATTTTACTCATCACAAGCCCAGGCTTCACTCCCAGGAGGTCAGAGTTCATAACATGCAAACATGTTATGAAATCTAAGTGTTGCAGGTGAATAATTGTTGCCGTCTTTTGCTCAGGGAAGAGAAACGACGTACCATTTAAGCAGCCTTCCCCCTGGTACACCTGGACAGTTGTACCCTGTGGGCTCCATCGTGAGCCGTGCCAGCAGGTAAGATACCACTTCACTCCAGTTTGTGGCGTATAAAACTTCAAATTATTTTTTCAGGATTTTGACCATCGCCTATGTTTCTCACAGGATTCTCGTTTGTTATAACCAGGCCAAGCATTTACTAAAATTTCCTGTCATACCCACCTGCCTGCAACAGGTTGTTCTACATCTGTTCACATCTACAGTTCTAGCATTTGTTAAAACTTCTATTTTGTTTATTGTAATAAAATTGTGTTCTCAGGACAAATATATTTCTAAAACGATACATCCTGAGGAAACTCCTCCTAGCGCAGTGAAGATGCCACAGACAGCTGGAAGTCTGTAAGTTGTCTTTCAGATAAGTTAATTTTAAAGATGAGGGGCGGCTCCCTTTTTTTTAAAAGCTGTTTTCACACTCTGTTCGGCTTTAGTTCGGATGCTGTTGCTGCAGAACTGGAGAAGATAAAGCGTTTCAACTGTATCCTTTTATCAAGGAGAATAATATGCAATGCTTAAGAAAATATACAATGCAGTGAGGTTTAGTCCTTAGCATTCTGTGCTCAGTTCTGCTGGAGAACAACCACCTGCTGAGAAGTGAAAGTGAGCAACGAATCTCAAACGGAGCAAATTCAAAGATCGCTCAGGAGGATGAAGTGGTAAACGAGGACTACATTGCTGAAGCACTTCAGAGAACCGCTGAAGCCATTAAGGACATTGATGCTCTCGTCACGCTGACCTGAGAAGTTTTCATTATTTTGACCTTTTCTGTGACATGTATATACTGGAATAGAGTCTTAAATAAAGTGATGTTTTTTTATTTGTTATGTTGTGTTTAATTGTCAAAATAAACATATGGTAGAGCAATATAACAATCTAATCATCATAATAGTCCCCTAAAACTGGAGTCTTAACAACTTCTGTTCCAGGATTCTTGTTTTTTTGTGTTTGTGTGACACTTGGTGGGCAATATATGTATTTGCAGTCGGTCTTGATGTTTTTGATAGTCGCTTGAAGTTTTTCCTTCAAACATAACTTAAAAAAAAAAAAGATTTTGGATTCTTTTTTAGTGAAATGTACAATTGAACTGTTACTGTTCCCATCATTATTGTGGACCATAAGTTTATCCAAGTTTGAGTCTTGAAAAGGTTTTTACACACTTTACATTTTTTCCACATTAAAACTACAAATAGGAGGTTATGATGTGGAATAGATCAATACGGGATATAATGCATCACTATGAAGTGGAGGAATTTTTCATATTTTTTTTATTATTTTAAAAATTAAAATAAAAAAGCATAGGGTGTAGTAATTGTAGTCAAAGGCTTGCTTGTCTGGTGATATATCCAGCTGTACACTTTTACAGACTGATCTTTTTCCTCCATTATTTGTAAAATAACTTGAATACAATCAAACTGAATGGTGAGCACCTGTTAATATCAGTTCTTAAATTTAGCCAAACATTCTTTATTGAATTAAGATCTAGATGAGGGGTAGGCAACTACAGGCCTCCAGGGCTGGTCTGCAACTTTTAGATGTATCTCTACTTCAACATACCTGAGTCAAATGATGTCATTAGCAGGACTCTGGAGAACCTGACTGCACTTCAAGGTGATTCAGCTGTTGGATTCAAGTGTGTTGAACCAGGGAGGCATCTAAGAGGACCAGGATTGCCCACCCCTGATCTAGACTTTTACTGGAGCACTCTACACAATTAGGCTTTGGTCTAAGTTATTGTAAACATTGAACCATCTGCATAGAGAGATTCTCCATCTTGGTGAGGGTGAGCATCCGCCCCGGGTTCAAGTCTTTTGCGGCCACTTAATTTCAGCATTAGTTGTGTCATTCTATCAACTTTAACCAGCTTTCCTGTCCGACCGAAGAATGGCCACAGCATGATAATGCCACCACCATGCTTTACTCTGCAAAAGATACGGCCCACAAAATAAAACTTGTGGGAAACCTACCAAACCAAAAAACTAAAAAGAAGGAAAAAAAAGAACAGATGCTACAACTTTAAATAATTGCTTTAGTTGGTAACAAGTAATTGAATTATATTTATCCAACTTAATTTATGATGTCTAACTTGTCAGGTTAAAAAAACTTAATAAATCAACTTGGATAAACTTGATTCAGTTATTAATTTATTTAAATTGTATTCAGCTATTCTCTTTCTCTCAGTACACATTGCACACCAAATAGCAGTGCGGAGTCTTTCTTGTATATAGCTTAGTCAGTTGTAACTAGTCCATATATAAAAATATGTGGATATTCTTTGATAGTTGTGGACTTATAGTTAGACAGTACATATAGTTAATATAGTATTATAAATGTGGTTATTTAGATAGATTTTTGTTTATGCGAAGAATAGGTATATGAACCAGAAATTCTCAAAATAAGGCATTCAGACTGGTATTTTTGTCCACGTTTATTTTAGAGTGCAGTAAAACAAAAAAAGAGATTGTTCTGATCTCAGGTCTGCGGAGATTTGAAGCGTCTGACTTTCGCTGTCTGGTATTCTCGCGACAAGACGCGAAGTTTCCGGTGTTGTGTATGTTCCTGGAAACATGGCGGCCAGCTTCCGCGGCCGTCCTATCCGGAGTCTTCGGATGCGGGGTGAGCATGAAAAACTCGATTCATTGAAAGCTGTAACAGCGACATACTGTAAAAAGACAAGTCCCCGTGCAGGTAACGGCCCCAGAGGAGAGTCTGACTGTATGCGCTGTGTGTGTTTTTGTCAGGTCGGAATGACAGCGGGGAGGAGAACGTCCCGCTGGATCTGAGCAGAGGTAAGCAAAGGCTTCATCGCATCACCATGAAAGCGATTATTGTTCAAAATGGATGAGGGCACTTTCTGCACACACAACCCCGCTAACGCTAGGCTCAGTATTGTACGTGCAATTGTGTGTTTTTGGTCGCATCACTCGTTTTCTCTCTGTTTCGCATAAACCCGTTGCTAACGAATAATAATAACAAGCGGCAAGCCGCGAGCTAACTAAAACGAGCTGAGTTAGCTTCGGCTAGCTGCCTCAGCTAACCAGCCATGACGCCGCGCTGTTGTTTTGATCGGTGTGTCCGGGCACCGCAGCCTGTTATTTGGCCGGACAGCTGCTGGTATTGTCTTCGTGCATTAGTCGTGACTGTCTTGCGTTGAAAATCGGGCGTCTTCCTGGCTCCTCGCTGAACACTGATGCCTGGGAAGGTCCTTCTGATGGCTGCTGAGCCAGGTCGGATTCACGTCTGCAGCGAAAGCACAACATACCTGTTTGTTTACACAGAGCAGCTGCTCCGGTCTCCCACATTCCTGGAGATTTTCTGATTGCAGTCGTCTCGTTAGGGAATTGAAATGTTGTAGTCAATGAGTTGCTCATTGATGGCGAATTTCTAAATGAATATTTGTTCTTGCTTGGCTGCAGTAAGTTGACACATTCCTAGAATTGTGGAATCACATATTGGAGCTTTCATAATAAAACCCATTTGTTTGCCAATTTATTTTAATGGTAAAATTAGTTCTACCCTCTTATGTTGTGTTTGGTGCCTTTTTATTTGGACAAATGTATTATTTTGTCTTTAGTATTTGAAGTCATCTCAGTTGAACCCATGCATCATATTAACATATTATAAGACTTCCTTACATTATGTAATAAAATAATCCCCATTTCCTTTACTTGCTTACTTTACTTACTTATTTGCATTTTGTGCCAGTCATTGCCTGAGATCGAAAACCGACCAATTTCCCCAGATCAGCTCTGGTGATCTTCATCTGCAAGCCAGATGCAAAAAACCCCCTAATTCCTCCTTAATTATGAAATGCATCAAACATAAGAACAGTCACAATTTTTAATCTATAAAAACACCAACTAACAACTTGCTGTTAAACTTTTGTTTGGTTTAATATCAATCCAGCTACGGTTAGAGAGAAATGCATAAAAGAGTATATTTGTTTAATTTTCAATTAGATTAAAAAGTATTCCTACTTCTGAATACTATCATCGTTGTTTTTGCTTATTTATGCAAATTGAGAGCAGTTGGTTGCACGTTTGCCTTGTAGTAAGAAGGTTCTAGGTTCGAATCCTGGTTCTCTCTGCGTGTGCCGGCTTCTTCCCACAGTGTAAAACATGACTGTTGAGTTAATTGAATACTCCAAATTGCCTTTGGGTGTGTGTGCGTGCATGGTTGTTTGTCCTGTGTGTCTCTGTTGCCCTGTGATGGACTGATGACCTGTCCACGGTGTACGCTGCCTCTCACCCAATAATAACTGCTGTATATAGGCACCAGCCCTCTATGATCCTGTAATGATAAGTGGATATAGAAAATAACTGCCTGGATTCAAAAGTACACATTTATCAAAGAACTAGCTACAATTTTTTAGTTTGTTCTATGTGTTATTGTCTTTAGAAAATACAGACTCAGTCATAATGAGAATTTACAAATTCTGTCTACAAACAATGGAGATATCAGCACAAAAACGGCTGATTGCTACAGTAATTAGGGAAGAGAAAATGCAGTGTTTTCAAAGTCTTTAAAGTTTTGATTCTATAGGAAAAGTGTTTGATAATAACAATGTTAATATCTGTGTCTCATAGGGTATGCTGGCCAAAATTAAAAAAAATGAAACAGAAAAGTTTAAAAGTTCCTCTGACATCTGTCATCTGGTCTTTGTCTTTTTGTCTTGAGTCATTTTCTTATTAAACACAATGGCTGCCCATTAATCTTTTGTACCACTAAAGTAGAACGATTTATGATAGCAGCCAGCTCAACAGTCATGGAAGGAACTGGCAACAAAGCTGTGAACTGTTCCTGTAGTCTTGCCTTTTTACTTTACTTGCGTTTCTCAGCCTTTACACTCAATTAGTCCAATCACATCCCTCCTACAGCTAAGCAATTGCTGTCCATCAGGTGATATTATGACAATATAGTCTAGTTTGTTTATTTTTTATTTCTGTTACTTACACTGGATTTCATCTTTCATTCCCATGCAGAACCATCTGAAAACTTCCGTGAAATCCTCCAAAATGTGGCCAAATCTCACGGAGTCAGTAACATGCGAAAGCTTGGCCACCTGAACAACTTCATTAAGGTACGGTTTTCTTTTTCCTTTTTTATGCGCCACTTCAACATTCTGTTTATTATTAGGTGGATTATAAACCAAGCTTACTGTTGACAAAAAAAAAATTCTGGTGAAAGTTGAGAATGCCCGTCTCACTCATTTTTGCATTTTGCAGTTTATTGCTCAAACAGAGTCTCTCCTATTGGCTTTTAAGTGTTGCCGATTAGTGTGTGAGCAATGAGGCGACGGCAACGGAAGAACACAAATACTAAATCAATGTGTCAGACCGATTTCTTCTTTCCAGCCCGAAGCCGAAGAACTCCTAATCGTGTTAGACGTGGTCTCTGTGGTGGGATCATCCGCTATTTTCTCTGGCCAACATAGCTAATTTTCAGAGACCTAACAGGACAGCTCTCCTCTTGTTCCTGTTTGATGTATAAGAGCCTTTAAGACCAATCGGCTTGTCCTTCTCTGTAGCGTCACCGCTGACCTCTCTTTGATCCCCTCCCCTCGGGTGCTGCTGCCAGCAGGTCCAACCGTGCCTGTCACTGTGATGTTGACAAGTTAATGTAACGGGAGCTCCAGGGATCAATTGTGCAGCTTTGTGACTTTAAAAAAGAAGAGGGAGAGAGATTTATTTACATCTGTCTTGGCTATCCTAGTTTTTAAAATCTGTTTCAATGTTAGGAGAATTTTACATTCCATATAACCCTGGCCTCACTCTAATGTTTTATGCATCTAAATAAATACCAAAACAAGTTGATTGCTTTGCATTCAGTAATTCAACAAGTGAATCCCTTCTAAATCCAAACACAATTTGTGACTGTGTTCTCCAACATTGTCAGGCGGTGTTAATAAATCTTGCTCTAAAAGCTGTGGTTAACTTAAGTTTTCCAGCTAGTGTGAAAGATCAGCTGACTGGGATTGTGCTGCATTCACAATCACCACGGGTTGTTTAACACAGCATTAATAAACTAAGGGGGTGAGAGGGAGCCGCTCTTAAACCAGAGACAACATGAGAATCGTTTCACCTGGGGCAAGGACAGAAACGACTCCTTTCAAATGAAGTCAAATCTGAATTGCGTTGTGAAATCAAGATCCCAGAGTTTGCGGGACAAGTTGAGAAGAACGACACCAAAGTTGCTTGAGTTCATGCTTCAAGTTTCCACAGTTGGTTACGATTTACAGAACCATGTCTTCTGAGGGTTTTTGTCCACGATATTTCATCAGTTCAAATAAATGCTTACAAACATTTCGTGATGTCCCATGTTGCCAAAAGCACCAACACCTGCTTAAATGACCATGCTGTGTCCGATTTGGTTATTTTCTTTACCATTGATCGCCTCTTTCTGTTAGCAGGTTGAATGCTGAAGAAAGTGAACTATATTTTGTTATTCTGTCTAATAAAAGCAACAAAACTAGAAGCTCATATTTTCATTAGTCTAAACTGGCTAACTCAGAGCTTGGGCACTGATTCCTGCTTCTGCTCAGATGCTTTCCTCTGTCAGCCCACGGCCTTTCACTGCCTCGACTCCAAACTGTCAGCTATGAATGGATTGTAAACAATTGTTTGCGCCTCTGCAGTGAGTGAGCGTTGTGGAGCTGGCTTTGTTGTGCTCAGATCACTGTGGGTGAGTTTGTTTCCGTTTCTGCAGCCTGACACACTTGTTTACGACCGACTTTCTGCTGAAGCACTATCACTGTAATTCCTTATAAGGGTCTCTGGACCGCTGGGGTGACCTAATCCCCCATGGAGAGCATCACATGGCTGTTTATTTTCCCCATGTCCTCCTCCTACTCTTCTCTCCTACGGCCTGCTTAGGCTCTGATATCAGAGCTAGATTAAACCCAGCTCTAACCCATCTTTCACTGCTATGTCAAGCTTAAAGTCTTAAATCTTTTTAGCTAAAGTTAAGGCGTTAAATACGTTAACCACAGGTCTGTTTAACGTCATGAATTCGATGTAGGTTTTCTTACTTGAGGGACTTTTCCATCAGGCAAAAGTTTGAGTTCTGCTCAGATGTCTTCACTCGCTGCGTTCTGTGACTCAAGGAGGTTGAGGCTACCAGTAACAAGCTTCTAATAATTACTTGCTGCTAGCAAGCAAACAAACAAGCCATTAGCTCCTAGCTAACAGCGATTTGAGAAGCAAAAAACTGTTGCTAAGAGCCACAGATACAAAGAATTTCACAGTTTTGGCCCCATGGTTTGCTTTTATACATCTCTGTTGTAATACGGATGCTAAATTCTATTCACAATGGTCTTAAAAACTCTTTAAATATGAGTTTGTGAAACCTGTATAAACCCTGTAAGGCCCAGCTTTGATGGCCAATTAGAGCAAAACTAATAGCATGCTTGCTTAGTGGTAGGCTGAGCTGCTCTGATGAAGTGGCAGACAGTTGTTCCCACTTTCTTGTTGTCTGGAGATACAGTTGAGAAAGTCAGCAGCTCTAAAATAGCAGCATCTTTTTGCTGCTATCTCTGCTTTGTCGGCGCGTTGTAGTGTTTGCTGAGCCTGTCTGCTGGTTCCAGTCGCTGCAGGAGTTCCTGTTAATGACCTGCTGTGAGGAAACTGCTAAAAGGTTGAACCTTTAGGCTGAAAGCGAAACAACACAGCCAACGCTGGCTTTGTTTTCAAAACAGGTGCAGATAGCCAGAATGTAACCAGAGGCATTTTGAAAAAGAAAGAAAAAAACTGGATGAATTATTGAAAAATATTTGCTTTTAATCATCTCCATTGATGTGTTTCTCACTAACATTCATGAAAACATGAATGTTTCGTGGTACTGATGAGCACCGCCCAACAAAGGTGAGAAGCTACACTTGTTCCTGAACGTGTGATTGTTACTTTTACTTTCCAATTTACAACCCACAGGCTGAACAGCTTACCCTCATCAGAGGAATATTACAAATGCCACTTGATTTAATTCATGTAAACTTTAAAATACGGCTGAAATTGTTCTGTTGCTTCCAGGAGAGCATCAATAAATATCAGATCATTTCAAAATATGATTGACTGCATATATTGAGTGCTGTTGAGCAAGTACAGTTGTTCCACTAGGTGCACGTTTTGTGGTGACATAGCATAATTAATAATGGTTAAGTTATATTTTTAGAGGAATATTAGTTCTGACTTTCTGCTATGTAATATGCACAGCTAAAAGCGATTTATAACTTTTTAAAGATACTTTTTAATCGTTTTTTATTGCTTTAATCAGTCTATTTTTGTGTGCAGCTTGTAATTTTGCAGTGTATTCCAAACATGTTATCCTGTTGATTTTGACTTTATTCTATTGCTAATAGTCAAAGCGCTGTTTTTGTTTTTGTTATGTTGTTCTGTTTGTTCACTGTTGGCTCGTGGCTGCTGCTGTTTCCTTTCTGCTGCAAATTGCAGCTGGAACACAAACAGTTAAATATTATGGCGTTCGACTTAATTAAGCCCAATAACCTTTTTCTGTTGTATTATCACATGATACACTGGAACCATGAAGCTGTGTAGCTGTAATATGCGCAGCGTTTTCTACCATAACATTTGGATAGTCACTCTGCTCAGAAAAACACCATAAATTGCGTGAATTAATCAGACAGCTATTAGAGATTGTTATAAGTTTAATAGGAAATGTTCTTTATCACTAGAAAACATCCAAAACATAAAAAAACCCTCCAGAAATATTAAATGAACTGGATTAAATTCAGTCCTTTTACCATTTATACTGGTGGCCATGAATTAATAACTTCTATCTGGGAGCTTTTCATGCATTTTCAAGATTGTAAATGTTTGTATCCTCTTAACCTAAATTTGCTTATTGCAATAATTGATTACCTACCCTGCACTTGGTCCTGGGCTAATTAGCTAACTTAACAGCTAATTTTAGAAGAGCTAATGGAAATAAGTTTGATGTAATCCATATTTTAAGACATTGAGGGGCATTTGAAAGTTGTCTTCTGATAATCTTTGAAGATTTCTGGAACCATTTTGAAATTTGAAGTTTGTCTGTTTTGCTATTTAATCTTTGTTTTTTTGTTCTGTCTTCCAGCTGCTTTGCAACATCGGACATCGGGAGGAGAACTTCGGGTTTACATATGAGGAAATCATCGTTTGGTGCGTACCGTCTGGAAATCCTGCTCTTTTCACCGACGTGTGTGCTCTATAAACTTTTAGTAGTGGTGTTGTTGAGCTGCCTGAGTCGGTGGCTTATCAACTGTGCCGCTCATTCACAATCATTTTATTACTCGCTACATGAAAAGAAGCGGGCCTTGTTTTATATGGCATTTGGTGATTGATTTATTCTTCTGTAGAGTAATTTATTATGCACCTCTAACCACGAGACATATTTATTGTTTGTTATTTTTAAACTTTAGTCTGCGACTAGCTCTCCTAAATGAGGCCAAGGAAGTGCGTGCAGCAGGTTTGCGTGCGCTCCGCTATCTTATTAGAGACACCAACGTGCTGCAGAAGGTCCTCAGACTGCAGGTGGATTATTTGATTTCCAGGTAAGATTCTGCTTTGACCAGATGGAAAATGGCTGTTTTGATGACTTCATGCTTGATTTTTATTTATTTATTTATTATTTTACTTATGACTTATACCTGTCAACGTACTTGTTGGCTCTGATTTTACAATGACCGTCTCTTGTTTTTTTCTATAGATGCATTGACATCCAGCAAAGCAACGAGGGGGAGAGGACTCAGGCGTTACGGCTTGTCCGAAAGGTGAGCCGTGTGTCTGTAGATGTAAATATCCGTCCCTTGAAAGCATTTCTGTTGTCGTGTCAGTGGAGGAGTTTAGCCCGACTGCACAGGCTTATTCCAGCACAAAGCCATCAGAACAATCCTTTGGGACAGCAGCGGTGTCAGTGCAGAGGGTTTGTCTGCCACCCTGGTTATTTATAGCTCTTTCTCTAGTTTACAGTAAATCTTCTACACACAGTGATGTCGTTTTGAGCAGGGGCTGCTGCTGCACAGACAGCAACATGGCCTCTGTTCTCTTCTTGTTCTCAGGTTTTTTTTAAAGAATTTGAATCAGGTTAAAATAGATTTAATTAGGAATCTTGTCCTATTAGTAGACACACAGTTCTCCATAATGATAAGCAAAAACTTTTTTTTTACTACAAAAATAGGACTGAACTAATAGATTTGCAGAAGTTTCTACTCTTACGAAACTTGCACGCATGTTCGGCTTTACCGCATTTTAGTTGAGGCTTTCTTAATGTCTCGCTGTTTACGCTTTCTCATGGTACACAGTATTTTTCGTTTACACTTTTTTTGGTTGTTAAGAGATTTAACAAGCAAAACATTACAAATAATTTCCTCCTACTATGGAGATGATGAAATGAAAATATGGGGCAATGTTGATATCCAATATTACCATTGCTCTAATGGGCATAAAACAATATTTACCTTTATTTGTATTATACTGTGGCATTTAATAAATTAGAGTATTTGCTCCGAAGAACCCTGTTTGTCTGATAAAAAGTACTTTTTGAAAATAACAAACTTTAAGAAAGTTTTAAGAATTATTTTCATAAAACTTGCATTTCTGCCTTGCAAATGATTTTTTTTTGACTGGTTTGATTTAATATTCTAATATTAAATGTTATCTCTTCATTAGCTGTAAGTGGAAAACCATCATTAGCAGAGATAAAAGCTGAGAAACACCAGTTTTTGTGTAGTTAACCCATATAAATGTGTTTTGCTTGACGTATTGACTTACTGGTCCACTTTGGGCTTATCAAGAGATGCTTAACTCTTTTCTGATTTTTTTTCTCCCTCTGCAGATAATCACAGTCAATGCGATGCTGTTCCCCACCTCTGTCGCAAATTCTCTAATTGCTGTCGGTACAGACGGACTGCAGGAGAGGGACCGCATGGTTCGCGCTGCCATTGCCATCATATGTGAGCTAGGTGAGGACTTGACATCTAGGTGGAACATCACAACACAGATTTAAAGTGTCATTAACACCATGAGGGGATTGTTAATGACCCATTAGCAAGAAACACTAAAGTAACTCACATGTATTTTGATCCTCAGACATCCGCTGCCTGATTCTCCAGTCAGTGCAATAATTAAATAGTTTAAGGTTGTTGGAGTTGTGACAAACAAAGATGGAGGATTCATGCTGATCTTGTCTCCATACATAGTGTAGAGGATATTAATATTAGTTATTTGCTGGAGAACGGCAGCAAGACGCATCATCTTGGGGTCACCGAGTCTCCATAGCAACCATTTGATGATATTTACACACCTTCACAACCATGTCGAGTTTCCTAAAAATACTGCTGGGACGTCAAATGGGACTGTGTAGTTTCATCAGATGAGACTAAGACTGAGCTTTTCTGCTACAAAGAGAACAAGTGGAACTTCTACTAAATGAAGGATGCTTTTTTTTTTTTTTTAGTTTTTAGAAATGTTTGAAAGAAGAGCGTGAGAGCAAACACTCCAATCTAGGCCTGTCGCGATAAACGATAAATCGATGAATCATGCCATAAAAAAACTTAGTGCGATGTGCTTAAATGGGCAGTTTCAGCTGTTTGGGATTCCCCTCGGTAATTTCCCATCAGAAAGCAGGAGGAGAATCCCCGCTTTCTGATTGGCTGCCTGTCACATTCAGCGTTAAGCTCCCAGTCGAGGAAAATCCCTGATTTAGATCAGAGCGGCTACTACAATGCCTTCAGAAACTCCCCCCCTCCCCCCTATCAACAAAATTTATCGCTTGTTGCCGATAAATCTTTGGGCAATTAATCGACCAGCAAAATCTGTTATCGCGACAGGCCTACTCCAATCACATATTTGCTTTTATCCTAACTCAGTTAGCGATGTCCGTCTCTTCTCTGTCCCAGAGGAACCATCGAAGACATTTTCAAACTATTTTTCTTTTTTACTCTAAACATCTTCAATTCCCTGTCTCAGTTACTTTTGAAGACTCAATAAAGACTTTAATACACTATTTATTGCTTATATGGTTTATCTAACAAAGAAAATGGATGGATGGATGGATGGTTTGTTGACTTCATAACTGCAAAGTGCAGAAAATGTGGACTTGATTCTGCTTTGGTAACAGAATATGTTAAGACAAATCCCACTACAGTTCAAGTCTTTAGCAACAATCAACTGCAATGAAATGTGAAATCCACTCCGTAATTTAAACTTTTAAAAACTCTTCCAGTACAACTGTGTCGTTTTGTCCCCGTTTCTAGCCCTGAAGAACCCAGAGGTGGTGGCCAAACGCGGCGGCCTAAGCACAATCCTCAAGAGCGTCATCGACTGTCAGCTCAGTCGGATCAACGAAGCCCTGATCACCACGGTCCTCCACTTGCTCAACCACCCGTGCACCCGCCAGTACGTGCGCGTCGACGTGGAGCTTGAGGTGTGTGTGTTTGCACGGACGTGAACCCAGTGAGAACCTGTGTATAAATTAAACTGAGCGTTTCCATCGGAAATCATCAGCTTTAGGTTGCCCCCATGTCTTTGAGTTTACAGTAATTAGTTACAACCTTTCCTCTTAAATCTCATTGTCTGTAAATATCTAGTCATGACAGAGAAAAACCGATCGCAGTGCATAAGTCACGTAAGACAGACAGCAGCTTGATTGCTAAAAATGGCGAAGAATGTTATTTTTTTGTTGAAGTTCATCTGTATTTTTGTACTTTGCTCTCTGTCTGCAGCAAATCCTCGCACCTTTCACTGATTTCCACTATCGACACAACGCCGACACAGCTGAAGGACAGCTCAAGTGAGTGTGTGTGGGGGGGCAAATGAGGAGCTGAAGTGTTGCAACAGAAACAAAAGGATCAAGTGTGTCATTCAACCATTGATGACAACATACAATATAGAAGCTGAGGGTAACGACGCACTGTGTCTTTGTAACATGGTGGCTGTCAATGGATGTTTGACCCTACACTGCCTTGCCAGAGCGGGGCGGCGGATTGATCTATTTATTTCTGACTGATAGTTTGATTATTTGAGAAATGTAGTTTATATTGTTTTGCTTTGTGGTGGTAATCAAGATGCAGTTTTTGTAAGAAAAGCGTCTGGTTTTGAATGTGCGTTGTTTTCCGTTGTTACAGGGAAGACAGAGAATCAAGGTTCTTGTCGAGCAGGATGGCGATAGTCGCTGCATTTCGTTCTTGGTCTGGTAAGAGAATCATTTGTGTTGATGATTATTTCAGGAAAGAAAAAAAAGTCTGGTTTGCTGAGGGGATCAAGATCTAAAAATCTCTTTCTTTCTTTTTTTGTTAAATCAGGAATTATCAACTTGTGCAAGGCTGGGAATTCTGGAATCCAGTCTTTAATTGGCTTACTTTGCATACCAAATATGGAGGTTAGGGTAAGTACTGAAATACTTTCATTTATTAATAATTAAGAAGGAAATGATTAAAAAACATAATGTTTTTCAAAATCATTTAGTGTAAGTAGGACATTTTGGCTCACAAACAAAATGCTGTGCAACAACAGTTTGCAGATTATAAAACATGGTAGTGGCAGAATCATTCTGTTGGGGCGTTTTCCTCCAGCATGGACAGTGAAGCAGGTCTTAGTTGATGAGTAAGTGGATGGAGATTCCACTGCTGCAGCACAACAACCATAAACTTATAACCAGAGCTGCAACAAAGTGGTTACAAATACTAAACCAGTGAGTTTAAATCCATTTGGAAAATCTGAAGCAAGAAAATTGCTGTTCATATCCAGTAAGTGATTATGAGCTGTTGAGGCTTGCAGCTGTAATTTATGTGAACAATGAGGCTCTGCAAACTGTTAAACAAATGCAGTTCAAGTGGAGTGAATACCTATAAAAGGCTCTGTATCTGACTCCACTGACTCAGTGGTCCCCAACCCCCGGTCCGTGGACCAATTGGTACCGGGCCGGGCAATAAATAATTAAATATTTCAGTTTTATGTATTATTTAAGTCTGAAGGATCTTTTATTTTGAAAGTCCTTTAACCAGATACTCTTGGTTACTTGCGTGCCAACATTGAGCCAAAAGCAGCAAAATGAGTAAGAAACAGATCAGGTGTCTTTGGAAAGTTTCTTTGCAAAGGGGAAAGGCCCAGAGAAGAGACAGGAGGATGGATTCATCTCGGACCGGTAGGTGAGTCCCACATTACAAGCTCGCTCTGCGTAACATGCGGCGACCCACTGCTAATGAGGCAATGAAACTTCAAGCTGCTTCGCCATGTAGAGACCAAGCAGGCTGTGGATATAAGCAACACTTCAGGTGTCATTGTCTCTCATCACTTCCAGATGGGACCGTCTTGTTGCAGAGAAACAAGCTCTGGGCTCCCGTTAGTCGTTATCGTTAGTTAAAGTTTTCACGAAAGTAAAATGTTCATTTTTGTGGCGCTCTTGTATCTTATTTTGAAGGGATATGTAAACGTTATCATAGCGACCAGAGTCAGAGAGCGTTTGGTCAGTGGTCGAGAGGAGATGAGTAGAGCTTGTGAGTCTTAAGTCTGGTTTAGACAGCAAGATTTATGAATTGTCGGCTAATTCTCCAAACCTCTGTGACCACAGAGCTGATAAAAGTACAACAGGTTGGATTGGTTCATGTCTCCAGCCACACGGCAGGAGCAACGCGAACCGATTCCAGTCACGAGCATCGCGATTCCAGAAGAAAATCCACAAAACCCCCAACATGGCATACCGGAATTTAGAATGACAATGTAGAAGCAATAGTGATAGTTTGTGGACTCATTTTAAGAAAATAAAGACGTAACAAAAAGAAAAGGCGGTGGATTAAAGAGGATGGGATCAGCCGCTCTATTTGCTGCACTATGATTGGTAGGTGAATATGTTTTTTCATATTTAACATTTTTAACTAAATAAACATAATAATGACCTTTAGATTTAATAATAAACATTTCCACATGGGAAATGTTTAGTGGGTACACCAACATGCAGAAACCTTATCTGATGGATCACGCGCACCCCCTCCCACCCCCGGGCCGCTGCAAAATTTTCAAAGTCTTGACCAGTTCGCGGTAATAACAAAGTTGGGGACCACTGCACTGAATGACTTGAATGGGTCTAATTCAAGCAAATAATGTAGCTGTTCTTTTAGTCACAAGCTGAATAGTTCATTGAAAACAACTCTGTTCCTTTCAAAGGAGCCTGTAGGGCACTGAGGACGAGTTTTATACTGAAGTTCTGAGTTGAGTCTTATACTGTAGTTAGCTCTCTTGTCATGTATTTTGAGACTGCGTGTCAATCTGTGCAGAAAGGCTTGTTGGAAGTATTAAATGAGATATTCAGGCTTCCTGTGCCCATCGTTACTGAAGACTTCACGGAGGCTCTCCAGAGTGTTGGTGAGGATGAATCCTTTTCCACCGTCAAAGTTCATTTATGTGTTTCCTCTGATTTTATTCTATTATAAGGAAAGATTGACACTTTCAAAATAGTACATTTGCAGGTTAGTTTCTTTCCAACAGTAAGAATAACTCTGCTTTTATGTTACGCCTAAGACGTGTTTTGTTATCCGTGAACAAGGCCGTAGTGTGGACTAATCTGTGCTGCTGCGTGCTTCAGATCCTGCCAGGTTCCAGGACACCTGGAGACTCTCTGATGGGTTTGTGGCTGCAGAGGCTAAAGTTATCCTACCCCATCGGGCCCGCTCCAGGCAAGAGAACAGAGAACTGGGTTAATGTTATTTTTGGTTTACTTGAGCCATTAACTTTGTTTTTTTTTTTTGTTCCGTTTGCTTCTTCAGGGCTGACCTGATGGACAACTACCTGGCATTTGTCCTTTCTGCCTTCATAACAAGTGGAATCTTAGAGGTGAGGTGATTTTTGTTTTTAATTGTTTTGTTTATTTTATCTATATAATATTGAAATAATTGTCACCTAATTTAGTAAAGGAGTAATTGTTAATTGGATTATACTGGCTCAGAATATGTTCTACCTAGAACTTCTCAAGTGATATAGTTGTATAGCTTCACCTGGTCCAATTTTGTAAAAATAAATGGATAAAGTGTCCCAATAAGCACTTTTTGCTTTAAATTATTAATCTGTTTATAAATCAAGCAGAAGGAGCTGAGCTTTTCATATGTTGATGTTATATGTATGTTTTTTATCTGCAAATGCATAATTTGCTACAAGTCACCAAGCATGCACTAAATTAATTATGCTATTGCATTTTTTATCTTATTTAAAAAACAATATTTATGTGTTTATTTGCATATCTTTTAATGTATTTCTAATGTTGTATCGATCAATACAAAATAATCAATAGCTGCTGCTCTACATTTAAGTTATTATGTCATCCATCTATCTTCTAATACCCTTGTCCCCACTGGGGTCGGGAGTTACTGGTGCCCATCTCCAGCTAACGTTCCGGGCGAGAGGCGGGGTCACCCTGGACAGGTCGCCAGTCTGTCGCAGGGTAACACAGAGACACATAGGACAAACAACCATGCGCACACACACCTACGGAGAATTTAGAGAGACCAATTAACCTGACAGTCGGAAGAACCCACGCATACACAGGGAGAACATGCAAACTCCATGTAGAAAGACCCCAGGCTGGGAATTGAACCCAGAACCTTATTGCTGCAAGGCAACAGCTCTACCAACTGTGCCACTGTGCAGCCCTGTTATTATGTCATTTCTTCTCTTATTTTCGCTACTTTAGGGTCTGGTGGAAGTTGTGACCAGCAGTGATGACCAGCTTGCTACCAGAGCTACTATACTCCTGGGAGAGCTTCTACACATGGTAAAATGCATACAAAGTTCATGCTGAGCCAAGACTTTTTATTCTTTTCAACAGAAAGAGATTCCCTGGTATTACACACCACTGTTTTCCTGATAGTTTGCATCCCTTCTGCCTGGTTTCTCTTGCTTTAGGCGAACACAATTCTTCCTCATTCCCATAGCCACCACCTGCACTGCCTTCCTACCCTCATCAACATGGCCGCCTCATTTGACATCCCACAAGAGAAACGACTGTGAGTACAATCTGTTTCTCCTCTCAAGAGAACAATTATTACTGCAAACATCGGGAATTGGGGCCGGAGGTATTTTGATACTAAACATAAAATTTACATCTTAACCCATTTTTGATACTGTTGAACTAAATGGAACTTGATGAGACTGATCTGTACGTTAAAATAAATAACAACAACAACAAAAATCAATGAAAACATTATTAATGCTTGTTGGTTCCCAAGTTGGCACAAACCAAGCATAGCAAACAATGAGGCATGAGAATATGGACCAATATTATCACCTTTTCTAATGTTGCTCAGCGCTAGAGCTTCATTAATCCTGGGTCTGATTTATTTTTTTCCAACAAATGTTAAATTCTGGTGTTAAAATTATGTTTTAAACATTTAATCTTTGGGATGTCTGAATTTACAGTCTGAAATGGAGAAAGCTACTTATGCTTCTGTTGTAAATGTGACCATTTTTTCTCTCTAAATTTTAATGAAGCAGAACAAATGATTGAGGTAATTAATACATTATAACAATCAAAGTAATTATATGTTTCTAAATTTGGTGGTATGCCTCTATTGAAATTATTATAATGTAGAAAATTGACTAATGTTCATAGTGCTTGTTCGGCTCTACACACCCAGACGCATCTCTTTTGTTTGCTTTTGTGTTTCTCCAGCCGCGCAAGTGCAGCTGTGAACAATCTGAAGCGTTTCCACGAGAAGAAGAAGAAAGGTTTGAAGCCCTACAGTCTTTACCTGGACCACATCATTCGCAAATCTGTGTCGTCCCACAGCCGCAGAGATTCCCACTCCCGTGTCCAGAGGGACATCTACGTCATAAAGGTGAAGACACGCAGCGTTTTCACGTGATGGATTTCGTTATCCTGACTGTTTGTTGTAATTTCGGGCAGCTTTGATTAGAGCCAGCTCTAAAATCACTGTGTCTTTTTAATTTAAGTAACCGCCTGTTGCTTTTTAGGACACTGAAGACACACTGCTGATGAACCTGAGAGACAGCCACATCCTGAACCACAAGCAGAACTTGGAGTGGAACTGGTTGCTCATCGCCACCATCCTGAAGGTCAGGTCTGCTTCCATGCAGCTGCACATACTTAAACGTTTTCTGCTTCCTCCTTTTCTAACTAATGCTGTATTCGCCTTCAGTGGCCAAATGTGAACCTCAGGAACAATAAAGATGAACAGATGCACAGGTAAGATTAACTTTGTCATCTTAAAACAAGTTTACATGCTTCTGTGACATTTGGGTTTAAATCCTTTGCTTTTGTTTCTGTGCCCTGCAGGTTTGTTCGGAGGCTGCTGTACTTTTATAAACCCACTAGTAAATTATACGCCGGACTGGCTTTGGATCACGTTAAGGCCAGGCAACTCACTGTGGTTGGGTGTCAGTTTGTTGAGTTCCTCATGGACTCAGATGAGGTAAGGCAAACAACAAAGCAAAGCAAAAATGTTTTTCAGTTCAAACCTTCTCCCTAAATTTGCGTCTCGTTCTTCTGTCGCCAGGACGGTCAGGGCTACCTGGAGGACCTAGTGAGGGACATGGTCTTGTGGCTCTGCTCATGTTCGGGACTGAAGCCGGAGCGCAGTCTGCAGAGCAACGGCCTCCTCACCACACTCAGTCAGCACTACTTCCTCTTCCTGGGGACACTTTCTGCACACCCACAGGGAGTCAAAATGTTAGAGAAATGTGGCCTGTTCCAGTGGTGAGTGAGCAGAGAGCCTCAAAATGTTTGTCCTCTTGATGAGATGAGCTGGTTAAGACCCAGTCTTTCTGCAGCCTGCTGAATTTGTGCTCCGTAAAGAACCAAGATGCTGTGCTGAAGCTTGCCGTGACAACGCTGGATTACAGCAGGGATGGCCTGGCCAGGGTCATCCTCTCCAAGGTCCTCACTGCCTCCACTGACGTAAGGATACACAGGAGCAGAGATACAAGGCGGGGAATTGTGTTGCATGCAAGAATACATATTATATTACAAATCTGACCTACATGTTCAGGGCAGGCCAGTGCAGATGCCCAGAGAAAATCATGTATCTAAATTTAAGGCCTTAAAATCTCTTAAATTAATTTTGAAAAATGTAGATTGGCTTTAAATTTGTTAATTACAGGTATTAAATGTTTTTGTGTGTATTCTACGAAGTTTATTTTTCTTGTCCGACTTTTATGTCAGGCAAACGTTTGAGTCGCTATCAGACATCTTCACTTCTTTCTGTGACTCCAGGCGGTTGAGGCTGCCTCGCTGCTCATAATCCCTTGCTAGGTTTTTTTTTTTGCATGTGTCATTATTAAATGTAAATCATCAGCAATTTGCTGGACAATGTTAGTCTTTGCCACTGTCTCACCTGCATGTGAGACAGTGGGAGGTGTGTCTTTATGCATTCTGCACTAGAAAGTTTGGCACTGCTATATAAAATGTAATTTTCTTTTGTACATTTCTGTTGTAGTTCATGGCTTAAATTTAATTTGTGGTGGTCTTAAAAAAATTTTAAATTTGAGTTGGTGAAACTTGCAGAAACCCTGATACATTATTTATTATTTGTTGCTCTTGTTCCAAATCGAACCTACTGAGCTGAACTTGCTGAGAAAGTAACGGATCGGCACGTCTTTTCTTCACCAACAGACATGCAGGTTGTACGCTACTAAACATCTGCGCGTGCTGCTGCGCGCCGGCGTGGAGTTCTTCAGCAGCTGGGGCATGGAGCTTCTGGTCACCCAGCTTCATGACCACAACAAGGTCGTTTCCATGGAAGCACTGGACATACTGGATGAGGCCTGTGAGGACAAGGTAGCCAAATAAAACAATTACCTGAAAATATTTTCTGGGTTTTCATTCTGTCAGGCTGTGCTCTGCTAAAGCAATTGATAATATTTATCAAATAAAAATATATTGATGCTAAATAAAAAGGCACAATTATACTTATCCTAGTGACAATTGTTACATTTAGACACAAGTGTCGTTGCTGCAGTCAATTGTTATATTTAAAGATTAAATATGTTCTACATTGTGTATCTTCTGTTAGCATACTGCTGCATAACTTTAAAAATGCAAATACATAAAGTAGTTATTTTTTATTTTTTCACTAGGGTATGTTTGGGCTTATATGTTTGGTATTCCATAAGAAACTTAGAAATAAAATATTCTGCAGTGTTTACATGTAAACACAAGTCTTCTATATTTAGTGTCAGTAGAAGGAGGACAGGAAGTTATTATCAGCTTCTCAAAGGAACGTCTCATTCCTCAGTGGAGTATTTCAGTATTTCAGTATTTCAGTCTCTACCTGAAGGAATTTAATGGAAAATAATACAGAGGAGAGGAAGAATTGGATAAAAGTATAGAACAGAACTGACTGTAGTCAAAGTTGGAATATGTATAAAACAAGTTATTAAAGCTCCTATAATTAATCTACAAAAGTCAGTTTGTACCTTCCAAACTTATATAATTTGAGGATATTTAAAATATACACATAATGCAGCAATTCTTAACCTTCCTTGTCCTGTTAAGAATTTCTTTCAAATGGAAAGTAGAATCTTTAACAATTATAGATTCCTAAAAAGAACAAATTCATTTTCAGTTTCATAACTTAACATTTTGTAAATATTTTTTAAATAAGTTGATTATGACATATTGTGTAAGCTGAATAAACAAATGTGAGTCATAAGGTGTTTCAATCTGGACTTGTGTTGTGGATGTAGTTGTATTTTTTTGGGCAGATTTTCAATGCAGCTGATTATCGGTGCAAGATGGTCACTAATAAACCGCAGCCTATGACAACCTGATAAAGTGACTGATTACCAATTTTATAGCTGTGAAGCATCAATATAAAGTCATCCATTAATTCCTTATTTCATTTATAACAAACCATCCAGAAGAGACCGCTCTGATGGGATAATTAAAGGAAATGTAGTCCTCTATCAGTTTCTTACTACTTCACAAAGAAGAATTAGTCAAAATGTCTTTGTATCATTTTTAGTGTCCTTGAAAAACAAATACATTCCTGAAAGAATGGCCTTATTTTACAGTATCAACGTCTGCAATGAGTTTCATTTCCACTATTAAAGGAAAAGATGTATCTTTTAAAGTGTCACATATTCTAGCAGCTCGTAGTGCACGACCAACTCAGTGTTTGTCACCATGGAAACACTTTCAGAGTGATCTGTTGCTACTTTCTAAAGCAGAAAGAAAATACATATATAGTTAAGGTGCCAAAATAGGCTTAGCACTGTGCTAAAGGTTATTGTGTTAAACCTGAACCTTTTTTTTTTTGTTTGTTTGTTTTCTTCCAGGCCAACATTCATGCTCTGATCCAGCTGAAACCAGCTGTGTCCCATCTGGGAGACAAAGGCCTCCTACTGCTCCTCAGGTGAGTTCAGGACTTTATATATATATATATATATATATCAACACCACCATACAGTGTCTAATCTGATTGTCCTTGTAGCTGCCTAGCTGCTTTATGTATACCATCTTGAATGAACTGTGCGTCGTCCTTGTTTCATTGTTTAGGTTCCTGTCGATCCCTAAAGGTTTTTCCTACCTTAATGAGAGAGGTTACGTCAGCAAACAGCTGGATAAATGGCAGAAGGTATTTCTGAGCTATCAACAGATTGCAAAAACGTGTCCTTATATGGGTGACAGACTAACTCAGGTTGGCGTTTGACTTTTTTATCCCGTCTTGTTTGCAGGAGTACAACCTTAAATATGTGGATCTGATAGAGGAGCAGCTGAACGAAGCACTAACAACTTACCGCAAACCCGTGGATGGAGATAACTACGTCAGACGCAGCAACCAAAGGTGAGAACTGCTGAAACCAAGACCGGCATCAGAAGTGAGACTTATTTCAAGTCTAATCGAATTGGTTTGTGTCTCCAGGTTACAAAGACCAAATGTTTATCTCCCTGTGCACTTGTATGGTCAGTTGGTCCATGATAAGACCGGCTGTCATCTACTGGAAGCTCAGGTAAAAGCTTAGGTTATTTTAGGTCTGGTTTTCATAAAGCTTTGACCTCCCAGCACCAGCTTTTCTCTTTTTCTTTTGGGACTATAATAGGAAGTTTGAACTATGTTTTGCTAGCCATTATAAATGGTCTTTAGCATAATTTTTGCTAATGTTAGCATTTAGAATGATTAGCATTACTAACCTTTACAGGTGCACCAATAAATGGGCACAGATTTCTTTGATTTTGGGAGTTGGTCAGTCGGCCAATACTTAAGAGAAACTGATCTCATCTTCCTCCGCAAAGGTCTGAAAATCATCCAGCATCGGGTCACGTCTGCACGTGTTAACAGTAACTCTGTTGTTGCCAGCTTAGCAACTTTGACGTTTCGTTTTTAGCGGCTTCTTAGACCAAAAAAAAATTGTGGTCAGCGAAAACTCTAATGGGCAGGTCAGGCTTTTTAAAGGTTGTTGATCCTTCTAACTATAAACCTGTTTTCTCTGTGCATTTCCTAACATTAGTATTTTCAAAAAGATTTTCAAAAGGCTACATAAGAGGAAAACAGTCGGTAAAAAATGACATCCTGGGTTAAGACGGCTCCTAAAATAACAAAACTTCAAAAGTACAAAGTAACTCAAGGAGTAAAATGGCCTGATCATCTTCAGGATTGAATTATTAACAGGTGCTAAGCTCTAATAAACAATTCTGTGGAAAAAAATTTCCTTCTAAAATACCTTCTTATATATTTTCTTTACAGTCTCTAACTTCTACACCTTAGTCACTAGAAAATGTCATTATTGAGTCTTCTTCAGTCAGTGACAGCTTAACCAGAAAACTCTTTGGTGTGGCGTATTCACTGATCAACAAAAACACGATAGGATCTGTGACGTTCCACTCTACGTTTCCCTGTACATCTCTAGTTATTTCTGCGTTTTCCCATGTTCTTCCCTTTGTCTGCAGAACGTCGTTCCAGACCTGAGCTACACGGTGCGCTCCCCGATGCTGGACACCTGGGAGGGCGTCAAACAGCTGAAGGCTGCGCTCTGGGCTCTGGTCAGTAAAGTCTCTGATTTAAGTCTTTTCACTCAAGACTCCGCTGTCTTGTTGACGATCCTGTTTGTCTTCTGTTCCAGGGCAACATCGGCTCTTCGAACTGGGGTCTGAATCTCCTGCAGGAGGAGAACGTCATTCCTGACATCCTGGCGTTGGCTCAGCACTGTGAGGTGCTGTCAGTGCGCGGGTAAGCTTCACTCCCTAGGATTCCACCTAAAAACAAAAAAGGAATGAAGCGAGGCTCAGGAAGTGGAAACACCATCGAGTGACGCACACACTCTTCATTCCATCTCCAGGACCTGCATTTACGTGCTGGGCGTCATTTCCAAGACCAAGCAGGGATGCGAGGTTCTGAAGCAGTACGGTTGGGACGCGGTCAGGCATAGTCGCCGGACGCTGTGGCCTGTCACTCCCGACGAGGTGGACACCCAGCTCACGTCGGAGCTCTCCTCCGTACCGAGCACGCTCAGTCTGAACTCGGAGTCCACCAGCTCCCGCCACAACAGCGAGAGCGAGTCTCAACCAAGTACGTTACACCTCTGTGTTTACTTTGTCGTCACCAATTATTTTTTTGTTATTTGGCCAAATGTTTCAGATCATCCTGTTGAAAAACCCATTAATGAGCCGGTCTTGCTTTCCACTGAGACTTTAGAAGAGAAACGGGCCAACAGCATCACTTCTGTTGCCAACAATGCTACATGCATTCTGTGCAAAAAGGCACATCACTATGAAATGTGCAATTTTCTTTTGTCTTGCATTTCATTCATCACAAACAGGTCTTAAAAGTCTTGAGGTGGTTAAAACTTGCCAAAAACCTTGTTCTTGTGGTTGGAGTTTGCTATAAGGTTTTTTATGCACCTCTACTAGTTTTTTTTTCTTAACACTGTGTGACAGCTGTGGTTACCTTCCTCCTCTCCACCCTGTATTGTATTTTTTTTAATCCCTGTCTTCTCTCCGTTTCTAGACATGTACATCCTGGACGATGACAAGTGTGACGGTTTGGACTCGTCCGACGACCCCTCTTTCTACCCGCACTCCAAAGCCGTCAAAGATCGCAGCCCGTTCACGCTCCTCGGTTCCACGCGCTTCGTTCGTCCGCGCTTCCTCAACTCCCTCTCCCTCCCCAGCAAGAAGCTCCGCTCCACTAGTGATCCAAAGAGTTCCTCCGGCTCTCGCACCCCGACCGATCTCAAGACGGAAAGCCCGCGGCGCAACAGGACGGTGACGGAGCCTTCGGTCTACAGCCCCAACCAGGGAGACGTCTTCACCTCAGTATTCAACAGCAGGGGAATGCCAAAGAGTCCAACGGTGAGCCTGGAGACCTCCTTCGTCGGGACCAGGGGCGGATCCGAGGAGCAGCTAGTGGACGGCAGGCTGGTCCGGGGCGGGGGCTCGGGTCTCGGGCTCAGCGGACTCGCCGGACACGGGGTGGCGGAGCACCACAGGGAGCAGAGCAGCCGCGAGCGTCTGGCGGGGGACGGCGGCTCCTCCGGCGGAGGCAACGTGGGCGGAGGAGGCGGGGGCACGCAGTTTAAAAGCCGCAGCCAGAGCTTTAACACGGATACGACGACCAGCGGCATCAGCTCCATGAGCTCCAGCCCCTCCCGCGAGACCGTCGGAAACCCCGAGCACCCCGAGGTAGAGCCGGACTCCTCCGACTGCGTGAGCCTCAACACCGTCGTGTCGGCCAAGACTGTGAAAACGCTCTCCTCCCTCAGCCCCCAGCCGCAGACCAACCACATGTCCGCCTCCAAGTCCCCCAACGTTTCACTGGTACCCCTGGGCTCCTCGCACACACTCCCCCGCCGAGCCCAGTCCCTCAAGTCCCCCTCCGTCACCACCATCAAGAGCCTGGCCGACTGCAGCTTCATCTACACCAGCCCCAGGGACGCGCTGGGCTACGCCACGCTGAAGCGGCTGCAGCAGCAGAGGATACACCCGTCGCTGTCGCACAGCGAAGCCCTGGCTTCACCCGCCAAAGACGTGCTGTTCACCGACACCATCACCATGAAGACCGGCAGCCTGGACTCCAGGCTGACTCCTCGCAGGTGGGTCACCGGGAACTGCAGGGCGGCAGGCCGCAGTCGGCCACTTCTGTTCGTCTGTCCTGTTTCTGCTATTGTTCAGATCTGACAACTGTTTGTTCACTGGATTTTAAATCAACATGACTTTACGCTGCAGAAACACAGAATCTTAGCAAGTATTTTGGGTTCAGTTTCTAGTGCAAACATATTTGCAGACTTGAAATGAGACAAAACTAACTTAGTAGTAACTTTTCGACAAGACATAAGAGCTTGTTTTAGCGTTTTTCTCTTTTAAAGTACTAGTTCCACTGGCAGATAATGTTTCCGCATAAGTGGAAGTAGCACTTTCTGATCAATATTAAGAAATGATGTGCTTAAAACAAGCTTATATATGTTGCTGAAAAGTTACTACTAAGTTAGTTTTGTGTACTAAGACGTTAGCACTAGAAACTAGGATCAATAGGACTCAGTCAGATTCTGTGCTTCTGCTGTTTAGTAGTTATCGTCCTAGTCAAGGTTCGCTTACCGTCGCCCTCGGCAATGACAAATGAGCGTAAGTGTGTCTGTGCACCTTTTGCTGTGTCCGTCAGGCTGTCAGACAGGAGGCGTACCTGTCCGGAACCGAGCGTCCCAAGCCCGTACCGCAGGCTGTCCAGAACTCTTGTGCCGCGGTGGGTGGACCCGCCCAGTGTCCTCCTCAGTAGAGATGCAAACCTCGTAACTCTGATTGTTTCTGTTTGTAGTGGATTAGCGACAGCTCCAGTAGTTAGATCGTAGTGCGAGCAAATTAAATGTGTAAGAACTGATCAGAGATTTACATCAATTTAGCTTTTTTTTTTCTTTTTCCTCCGGGTGCAATGATTACACACCGTAGAAATGTGGTGAAGCTTTTCTTCTGGGTATATACAGTATATGTTCTGGTACTTACCCAGATATTTGAACACTCATTCAGTAACACCCGTCTGTGTCCAAGTTGAAACTGTCTTCATGTTTATTTGAGGTTAAGAAGAAGAATTTGCTGATAGCCATCATGGTTTCCCTGGGCGATGTGGTTTAAAAATAAAATTTCAGATTTTTATTTTATTTTTAGTTTCATACCGGATCCAATTTTCAGTATAAATGTTACTTTTTTCATCATTTTCTATGTCTAAAAAAGAAATTATAAATGGCAGAAAATGTTTTTCAATCGTTTATTTCAATCGTTCCTTCTGTGAGATATAAGATGGAGTATGAGGGCCAGACTTTTTGTTTAATTATGAGATTACAGACAGAATATTAGCAGAATAAAGATGCTATTTTACAAGAAGAACGTCTTAAAAATAAGAGAAAATGCTTCTTGAGTTTTCAAGATTTCACGGGACTCAATTAATTGACACGGGGGAAAATGTCTTGTAAGTAAAAAAACTTGTATTTTAATCAGCATTTAAGAACTATTTACTGAAAACTAGCTCCCATACTTTTAAAATAATTTGGTTTTATTTCAACAATGTACTAAGATATTTGGACTAGAATCTAGACAAAAAACACTTAGTTAGATTTTGTGTTTTACTAGTTTTGAAGTGGGCACTTGTTTATTAGTTTGTATAATCTTATGACAGACTTGACCCTCAGTACATCCCGATTTATTCTTCTACAGCATGATCAGTTTACTTTTATTTCCGGGGAACAGATTGACTTAGATGGACAAAGTTAGACGTTGAAGCAGAACAATAATCCCACCCAAGAAACTTAAGTATGGGATAGATAATCCAGGTTAGCATTAATATTGTAAAATAGCCCTGTAAGATATTTATGTGCTATAATTAAAGGCCGTCTAAAAATCCACCAATCACAGAAGCCCATTCCTGCTGATATTGAAATATTACTTTCCCACATAAATCGATTGAACTCCTAAATCTTTTAACCTCCATGTTTCTGATTGCTCAGTGTAAACCTGATGAATATCTCCTACATCTAGTTTGACAAGCCCCTCCTGCCCCCCTCCCCTCTTCTGTGTGGTTTTCTCCTCACTCTCTCCCCCGTGTTCCCTCTCTTGTCCCAGCCTCTCCCCCCGGATCCTCTCACGCACCTCTCCTCTCGCCCTCCCTAGGTTCCTGAAGGCCCTGAGCTTCGCCTCGCTGGACAAAGAGGAGCTGCTCAGCCCCATCAACCAAAGCACCCTGCACCGCTGCTCCTCGGTGCGCTCCATGGTCTCCAGCGCCACCTTCGGCTGCAACGACGACTACATCGGCCTGGCGCTGCCCATGAACATCAACGACATGTTCCACATCCGAGACTCCACCTACTTCCAGCAGAGGATCAGCCCGCCCTCGGAGGAGCGGAAGCGCTTCCTGTTCGGCGACGGTGACGGTAACGCCCACTTCACGCTGGGTGACGCGCTTAAAAAAAAAAAAAAAACGTGAGAAGGTGGATGGGTTTGACGTGAACTTTGGTTTTGTGGCGACCTCCGCAGGGGAGCGGCCCGCTCTGCCGTTACTGAAGCAGCAGTTCAGCATCTCGGAGCTGATCGCGTCGCGAGGCGAGACTCAGAACCACCTGGTGGATTCGGAGGAGACGGGTCTGCAGGATCACTCTGAGGAGAACTGTCTGTACTGCGTGGGGGCCAGCGTCCTCGGCTACCCCACTCAGCCGCAGATCAACAGCACTCACTCTCGGACAGGTGTGGACAGGGGATGGGGTCCGGACACGTCCGTCTTGCGGCTTTTCAGCTTTTTCAGTCGGAGCAGAGTGTCAGAAATTATCTTTGTGTTTCATTCTTACCCCCAGATTACGTCGACTTCGCCTCCTGGAGCGGTCAGGGGGGCCATCGACTAGAGGTGATGCCTCAGTCGAAGTTCTCTGGTGTGTCGGGTTGCAGCGATGCTGCTGTGTCACAGGGGTCCATCTGCAGCACGCCCACACCTGGGGACATCGTTATCGGTAAGAACTGAGGAAGGGTCAAGGGTCTTGAAAGTGCTTGAAAAGCGTTTCATTTTGATAATAGGTTCTGATAGTTTCCAAAAAATATACTTGAATATAACAATGTCTTATAGTTTTTATATATATATATATATATATATATATATATATATATATATATAAATAAAATTATATATATTAATATTAATTATAAAAGTTGAATAAATAATAACATAAATGTGGAAAAATCCAAAACAAGCAATTTTAGTCGTGTAGAAATAAGTTTATTAAGTAAAAACGCAGGAAATCCTCAGATGGTGCTGACATGTCAGAAGGGCAAAAAAAAAAAAATCCAAATAATTTTACGTTTCATCCTCATTTCTCTGAAACTACAGCAGATTCTGGGATATTAACTCTTCTGATGGAATCTTCCAAGTGTTAGCTTTATTTTAGCACCATGAATATTGAAATAGTTGACAACTGCTGATTCAAACCCCATTAAATTTGGCTGTGTTGTTTCAAACACTTGAAAACCCCCACAGGGCTTAACAAGTGCACGTCCTCCGCAGGCGGGAAGGCGATATCCGACGACGGCCCCGCCTCCCGAGTCCTTTTGAGGAAGGAGATTCTCCGCCTCATCATCAACCTCAGCTCCTCTGTCGGAACCAAAGGCCACGAAACGGGACTGTTGACGTGAGTCGGCTCTTTCGCGCACAGAGAACCCAACACCGGTCTGAAACGTTAAGAGGTGTCGCCTCAATTTCTCGTCTTTCCCCAGGATTAAGGAGAAGTTCCCTTACGCGTTCGACGACATTTGCCTGTACTCCGAGGTTTCCCACCTCTTGTCCCACTGCATGTTTCGTCTGACTTCGAGGCGTTTCATACAGGAACTCTTCCAGGACGTGCAATTTATGCCAGTAAGGGAACAAACTCTGTCCTGATTTCTTTAATTCATCAAACTCTGCCTCTTGTTTAACCACTGCGTCTCCATCTCTCAGATGTACGAGGAAGCTGAAGCAATCCTGACAAAGCTACCAAAACCCATGGAAGAGGACGTTAACCCGCCCGCGGAGTCCTGATTGTCCTGTGTCTACTGCGCCGCTGCAGTCCAGACTCCTCACCGCTGTGGAAAGCAAAGCAGGTCTGAGGCTCTACGGACAGAGGGACGTTGGGCTGGTTTCTGTCGCTTGAAACAGAGGAGCATCCCTCCGCTTCCCCCGCCTCCCCATGAGCCGGAAACAAAAAAAAAAAAGACTTCAACGACCGAACACATATTTAATGCTGTTTCAGAAGAGAAAATTAACAGCAAATTAGCCAAAAAACTGTTTTCCACAACCCAGAAAATATTCACTGTCAGATCATCATAAAAACTAAAGGACAATGATGGTGTATTAAATAAAAAAAATATATATGGGTAAGTAGTCCTTAAAAATCAAATCATGTTATAATTTCTGCAGATTTAGGTGGTTCCTTTAATGAAGCGAGTAAGGCGCATCGTCACGTCTGCCTGGAGTTTCCTCGGACCTTGCCTTCTTTTCTTCAAACAAAAGCACTACAACAGATCCTGCTGCTTCGAACTGGGGCCGTCCCGGTCCAAACCTCCCCCAACCACAACACCAACCGAACCCCATCCCTCCTTCTCTTGCCTCACCACTTCCTAGAACCTTAAGCCTCCTGTCAGCAGAGACAGCCTGCTAACCTTATATTTCAATTTTTCTACAGCAAGAAAAATTGCTATATTTCTTGTGTCACAGACAATCAAACGTCACTAGTGTTGTATTTTCTAAAGCATTATATCTGCCACCTTTACTCGGCGAATAAGGAGAATAGCATGTGATTTGATGCTAGTTTATTCCATACTTTACTTGCTTAGGGCCTTTACTGTTTTCTTTTCCTCCGCTCTTTTGCATCTGCGGCGAGCTTCGAAGGAGTCGTCTTTCTCTCTTGCTCTCTCCATTTTTTCTTCTTTTTTTTATGATGCTCACTTGTGTAAGTAGTCTGTAGAAAGGTTGATTACAGATGATCCTGAAACTTTCACAAACCAGCAGCTTCTCATCACGCTGCCTTCTTTACCTCTGTGCTTCACCCTCTACTGCATGTTCAGCAAGCATGGCAAGGTTGTGCTTCACCCTAATTTATTTCTGGATTATAAAACTTTTTGTTTTTTGTTCTTTTTTAAACTATTATTATTATTTTAAAGAAATCATAGGTTGCCATTTCATGTCGCCATACATTGTAGGAATAGTTACCACCCTGGATCTGTTTCCACACTTCAGTATCACTATGGGAGGACGACTGAGGGGAGCGGTGAGGTGCGATGACTAAAGTTTATGTAAAAGGTTTCCAGGGAAACAGGGTTCTGTTTCCATTGGCTTGTCTTTTTTTGTTGTCTTTTTTTTTTGGTATAATGCTGCTACACAAAATGGACTCATAGAGAGATGATTCATAGATCCGCTGAGTGACGTCAGATCTGATCTATTTATTATATGTCTGTACCATAGTGAGTTCAACCAGAGAAGAAAAAAAGTTATTTATATTTTTCCTTGAGACTGTATTATAATTTAATTTTTTTTGTTTGTTTCTTTTTGCCTGAATTGTGTTTCCCTTGTATAATGTGTACAGTATGTTTTTGGGGCATTGATGACCTAAAGAAACATACAATCCTATCAAAGGGATGCATTGTTAATAAAACAAAAAATTTGAAACACCCAGAATTTTTCTCCATTATGTTTTTCCTTCCTTCCCTTGAATATTTAATTTCACAGTTGACTTTAAAGGCAAACCAAAGTTAATAAAACCACCAATTACTTTCTTACCGTTAAATCAAATCAAGCATCTCTCACTTTAGGTCGAATACAAATTTACAAAATGGCTGCCGTAATTGTTTTTTTTCGCTCATTATCCGCTCTGTTTTATGAAGCGAACCAGTTCCTCATGTTTCAGTGTGAATAATAACTGTCTTGTGTTCCAGCTGTGATATGGAGCAAAAAGCGCCTGAACAAAAATGAACTTTATACTCCTCAGGCCGTTTATGAAATGTTTCGGAAGCCACAAATCCTTCAAAGTCCTATTGAAGTTCTTGATGGTTGTTCCCGATGTAATCTCACTGCCTTGTGCGTCTATCAGCTTTTAATGTGTGACGAGGGATCAAAGGTCCCAACTTTACTTTAACTGTCATCCTCACGTTTTTCTACTGAGCAACTCCTACAAATTCTGTGAACTGTGTGTGATTTCTTAGAAAACAAGAAATCACTAGATCACTATATACAAGTATAGTTTTAAAAATGTCTCCCATTGGTTCTGAAATTGCTTGAAAATACCTGCACTTCAAGTCCAGCTGGTTTGAACCTACATTACCGTATTAAAGTTAACAGGTTAGTTAAACTTTTTGACACTTTACTTTACTTTACTAAGCAAGTAAAGTAAGAATTAAATTATGTTTTGTAATATTACATGAATGACCTGGATTGAGACCGAAGTAAATGATCATGTTGTTAATTCACATCACAAAGCCCTCAGTAGTCACTGTTACAGTTATAAAGTAGAGCATAATTGTGAAGTCGGAGAGAAATGATAGTTTACAAATGAAAAAAAAAAGTGGTCTGAATTTGTCTTCAACCCTCGTTTGCTCTAATGACACTAAATAAAATCCAGAGATTCATCAAATTAGCGGACGGTATCCACCTGTGGCATCGGCATCAATTCAATCAATGAATCTCTCTGAGGTTTATATTAGAGAACAAATGGCATCATGAGTCTCAGTAAGAAAAGTCACTGTTAAAAGAAAGTCGGCATTTGAGAAGTAGCAAACACCAGAATGACACCTAAAATTTCACATTTTGACCAACATGCAAAATCCCAATAATACAAGGTGGTGGTTATTTGCTGAAATGCTAACTGGATGATTCTCCTCTGACTTTTGATAACATTGTTTAGAAACGTTTCCTGCCCCCTTTCTGGTCCGGAATGACACGATTCCCACAGAAGTGAAGCAGGGACGAAAAAACAAACTCGTTCACGTTGTTCACTTATTTAATATTTATGGTAGAACAACAGGAGTTGCCTGTTTTTATTCTATTTAAACATTTTTAACATCTTTACAAGAATATACAGGTTTATAGGATATTGTCTTCTACTGTATTCCAGCAGGAAAACGTGAAGTCTCAGTGCTATTACAAATACACAAACTGGTCATTTGTTTCAAGCGTGATGAAGAGTATTTCATAGTCTTGTGAGTGCTGTGGAGGCATAAAATCACAGCCTTTGCATTTAGTGAGTACATAAAAAAGAGAAAAATAATAAATTTAAAACATGTTAGAACACAACTATTTTTTTTGCATTTTATCAGTAACACTTAATTACCTTTCTATAAGAAAACCCTATTCACTTTCTTAAAAAAAAGAAAGAAAGGACATTGATATATTTAATAAACATCTTTTTGGTGATTGCACATTTCCATGCAAGATACATAATGAAAGAAAAAGTACAACATAAAAGACTGGAGTGTTCTCTGTTAAAGCTATAAACCATGCAATAATCCTATTTAAATTATGCAGAAAACGTCTCTCATCCATTCACCGATCTATTCACACGTTCATCTATTTTCAGACGCTTCCAGTGAGAGGCAGGCTCTCTGCAGCGCTCCACAGGAGGAAGGCGGGTTGTCAACCACATTCAGTATGAAACAAACAAACAAACAAACAAAAATCTGCAAAAACTGTAAATTTGAGGCATCGTGTTGCAGTAGCCTGCTTTTGCATTATTTCTACAAATATTGCACAACTTTACGTTATCATCCTTCCCAGAAGTCCATTTTCTGACTGAGGCACAAAGTTTTGTTAATGATTTCCATATGAAGCTGCAGGCGTGACTCCATAGGCGCTTTGTGTCCTCTGCGTCCGTCCTCGCTCCGTGTTTTTTCACAGGAGTTTGCTTGGCAGGGAGCGTGCTTGTGCAGCTGATTTTCAGATATTGTCTATTCTCACCTCTTTCTCCTCTTCCTCGTCTCTTTGTGAGGGTTCCTGGGAGTCGACTGATGCTTTTTTGGAGGACGAGTCAGTCTCCTGAGTCTCTTCATCGCCTGAATAGGACATGTTCTCATACAATTCTCTCATTTTATTCTTCTTCTCCTCTTTTTTGTCCTCCTGCTGCTGCTGCAGCAGCACTGCTTTGTTTACGCCGGGACCTGAGAAACAAGGGACGGGAAAACTCAGCTTCACCGCTGCCACCTGTTCCCCCCGCCCCCAACCACCGAAATGAGAGCGAGCCGGCGACGCAACATTAAATGTTCATACCGAAGTAGCTGAGCAGCACAGGCAGGAACACGAGTCCGTGGGCCATCCCCAGCAGAGTGATGACCAGGTTCAAGCGGAAGAAGAAAATCTGGATGAGCTGCGCTTTGGCAAACGCCAAAACGAGGATGCCTGGCAGGTTTGTCATTGCAACACCGGCGAACACCTACAAGGCAGCAAAGGAGGAATATTAAACCTCAGGCGGCATGTTACCGTGTCACATAAAACTAACATCTGGTTTACTTACCGCGCTGCCCATGGTGGCTGTAGCCTCTTTGGCTCTCTCAACGCGCGTCAACTTAGTGCTGAGTGCAAAGGATCTCGTCATGTGGGACACAAACTCCACGGAGATGCCCACTGCCTGCAAACAGCACAGATTATGAGGTTCATGAATTTAAGAAAAAAAATCACTACATGGATCAAATACTTGAGTACAGAGTTCTATATCCGTGACTGGATATTTCATAGTGCGATGCAAATTTGTCTCTTTTGGGACAAAGTTGTCATATTTCAAATGAATCCCAAACACGTCAGATGTAAATACGGTGCGGATAAACCCAGTTAAAATAAGCTACTGATGAAACACATTAATATTCACTGAAAACAGGCGTTAGTAGAATCAAATAAAGGATTGAATATACATTTTATAAGCATTTTATAAACAACTGAGATAAGGCGTAGGATTAAATAAGCGTTCACTTCCTGCTCCTTCTTTTCAAACAGAAGAAAGTAGAACAAATTATTTTGCTCTCGGTTATGTATGCACATGTTTTCTCTGTCCTGCTGGTATTGCTTGTTTTCTTGCTATTGCACCATTGACACGTTGAGCAGCGCGCACATCAGCACGATTGGCAGCGCTAAGAGACGTTGTCCTACCGTAACCAGGTTGATCAGGGCCACCGCGTTGTAATCGATGCTCCACAACGTCATCACCCCGACCGTGTCCACGACGATCATGATGATGGTGATGAGGTTGAGCAGGCCGGAGCGCAGATCCAAACCCAGCAGCAGGCAGCACACCACGAAGGTCGGCAGCAGACAGAGACAGATGTTGAAGAGCCCTTCCTTCACAATGGTCAGATACTGCTCATAAAACACGTAGGTTATCCTGGAAGAGGAGGGGAGAACGGAAAAGAAACGGTGCACGTCAGAGACGAAAGGTTCATTTGATGAAGTTGGACATTGTGTTTTAAGAAGACAGAAGTTGATCCAAACACCCACGTGTAAGGAAACACTTCAAAGTCCGGCGAGGTGCCTGGTATTTTCCTCATGTCCGAGGTGATCTTTTTGGCCAGCTCTCTTGCTTTTAACAAAGCAGCTGTGAACTCCTGAGAGTTGGTCAGTGGAGTGTGATACGCCATGAACCGGGTGGCTGAGGGGGGCGACAGGAGAATCAGAAACGTTACTGACGTCACCCCTCACGCGTGCAGGTAGGAGACGATTGAAATCTGGTTTTGCTCTCAAACGTTTGTGCCTCAAAGTAAGTGCAAGAAAAAAAACACACCGATTATTTCTCCGTTCTGATCTCTCACCACTGCCGTGTCGTAGGCTCCCAGACCGCTGTTGAGGAGAGAAGATGTGAAGGTGTGAGGCAGCTGGCTTTGTAATGCAATCAGCTTCTCTACACGTGTGGCTCCATTACTCACCCTTTGGAGCACTGCAGGTCAGGTCTGTTGCCCAGAAAATCAGGAAGGAAGCGATTGAATTCTTCCATAGTGGGTCTGATGACGCCGTCCGAAGGACTCACTAAGCATTTCTTCAGACAGGAAAGACCAGCTTGTTTGGGCACAAAGGAGCAAATGTGTCGTTTACAATAAACTGTCGACTGAGAAAGTGTGTCAAGTTGCTGTTTGCGGAGAACAAAGTCTCACTTATGTTTGCAGGACAGAAGTTTCCGGCGTTTGGACCGAAGGTGTAGAGGCGACAGCATTTGGACCCAGGGTTCAACCAGTCTATGAAGTCATCCACCCACGAGTTGGCGGGAATAGCCATGTAGGATCTGCGTTGGACGGACAGATGTGAAAGGTCGAACTCAAAAAGACTAAATAAAACAGTCAAGTTTCGAAAAATAGCCGGTGCCAACTGACGGAGATGATCTCCATGCTTACTGGCACCCCTGGTCAAGGTAAGGTAATAACATCACGTCAAATAAATGACAGAATTTATTCAGTGGGTAAAATAAATAAATAAAAATGATAATAATGTCATTTTTTTAACATTTCCATATACAAGTCAAAACATGTGAAAGAGAAGAGAACGTAGCATTCAAGTCCGTGTGTAATGAAGGAGGGAATAGGTACAAGAAATAATGCTATTTTTTAAAGTGGCATGCCTATTATTATTATTATTATTATTGGTTGCTTACTGGTATATATTTTAATGGTTGCATGGAAATTTGTTTAGTAGTGTACCTCCCCATATGTTTTGGTCAGGCGAAACTCATGAGGCTGTAGTAGAGAAACACAAACCTTCTGATGAATTTATTGTCTCATTTGTCACCTATACTAGTGAGAAGTAGTTCCAGGAACAGATTAGTGCCACACAGTTAGGTTTGTCCACTAGAAAACAACAGCAAATGATTTTAATTTTATTGAATACAAGAAGCTACAGTATCTGTGTTTTTTTTCTTCTTGTACCCAAGTAGCTCTTATAAAATAACATTTTTCCTGGATTTTTTTTTTTGAGGAAGAGTACAAGCTGAGTTCATCATTAACTGCCACGACGGGGGTTGTGAGTTAGAGGTCACAGGTACAAAATCCAGCCAATCAGTGACCTCCCAGGAAATGATATGATAATGCAGAAAGCGTAACTAGTGCAGCAAAAACAAAATAATAGATACAAAGGTTAACTTTATGATCTGATAGTCAGATTGGAACAAATCGAGATTAATGCTGACTCACCGCTCAGGGTAGTCTGTGGCGTATCGGATCTTCTGAGTCATGGAGAACTGATCGCAGCCCACGCTGGAGCAGACGCCGTCCATTCCCGCGACCGTGGTGAAGTTGTATCCCTTCTTTGTTACAAAATAAACCGGCACTCCAACTTCAAAGTATTTATAGAGGTATTGGAAATAGTCCAGCATGTAGGATCCCTGCAGCGGAGCAGATTAATCCACGTGAGGTCACAAGGAAAGAGGTCAGGCTTTTTGTGTTTCCAGGTGGTCGTGGGCGAAGCGAACTGACCTTTGGCATCGCCAGCTCCTGGTCCAGACCCACTTTCACATTCAGCATGAGGAATATCGACGCGCACAGCATGAAGATGAAAACCAGCATCTGAGGAGGAGCACACAGTCCAGGGGAATGAACTTACATTAATCCCGGTTGTCACATTGGAACAACAAACTTTTAATTGTTTTGTTGGACTTCTATCCAGAAATCAAACACAAAACCAACAATATGATACATATGTGCTTTTCAAAATCTTTTAGAAGTGAAAAGTGTGGCATCCCTTTGTTTTCAGACCGATTTAAACAAATGACTTGTTATCCAGTCAAACAAGTCATTTAATTAGTAAACAGGCTGAAAAGTACTAGTTCCATTGGCAGATTGTTTCACTTATAACATGGAGAAAATGTCCTGTTATGAGTCAAATAATCTGCCAGTGGAACTAATACTATTTAAAAAAAAAATATTAACGAATTATTGACTTAAAACAAGCTTCTGTATCTTACTGAGACATTACTGAACTTTCTTCTTGTGCACTAAGATATTTGCAGTAGAAACTAGACCAACGATACTTGGTAAGATTTTGTATTTTTGCAGTGTGAACACATTGTATTCCACGGGATATTGCTGTTTGTTTACAGGCAATAGTTTCAATACTAATGACAAGAAAACACAGAACTTAGTGGAATTTTAATGTAATTATTCCATAAAAAAAACTTTAAAAACTGCAAAAACCTGCATTTGTAATATCCGTATTTAAAACTATTGGTTGGTTCCAAAGTTAATGAAGGCCCAAAGAGTGACAGACTGCACTGCAGTTACTTCTGACTGAAGTCCTGTTTACTGTTTGCCACCAGCCACATATGGCAAAAAAAGGCTAATAACATATGGAAGAATTTGCTTTGATCTGATAAAACTAGAGTCATCCTCTTGGACTATATGCAGAATGCTTTGTAAGTGAAACATGGTGGCGTCAAGATGGCGTTTCAGCTGCAGCAGGAAAGTTGGTCAAAGTTGGTGAGAACAGAGGGAGGTAAATTCACAGCAAGAGACGGAGGTTCATCGTCCAGCAGGACAACAACATGCAGCAGCCACAGAAACAGATCAAAGCTTATTCATGAATCACTTTCCATCCGGTTCACAATTACACACTGCTTTGAGTTGGTTTATCACACAAAATCCCTCACTTATTCAGCTGATATGTGTGCGTTGTAATAGGGCTGAAATGATTTATTAGATAAATCATGATGAATAGATTTTTTTAAATAATTGCCAACTAATTTACTAATTGATTAATCATTAACTGGAGCACACAGTTTCAAAAAAAGGCTCACTTGCTGCAAGAACAAAATATTCAGAGCGGTAATTAAGTCAAAACTGTACAAAAACATATACATTTTACACTTAAGACAAAAAAACCCTCCTTTGTCTGTAAATATGTTCTCCCCAAAATTCTTGGATAACCATAATTTTAGCACCATCGGGTTGGATTTCTGTAAAAAAAAAAAAAGTTCTACCCAATTATCAATCAATTCAAAACTAGTCAACATATCAGCCCTTCACTATGATGATGTCAAGTCAAACAGAATGATCTGAACTTTTCACATGTTGATGTTAGAAGTTTTTTTTTACATTGACATACACTGAAAGGATGCTATTTTATTGTATTTTAGGCAAACTGTGATTATTTCTTATTTAAAGAAGAATTTAAAAAAATGTATTTCTAATATTTTTAAAATCAGCTTCCATGGTTAACAGAAAAACATGCAGCGCGTGACCATTTTTTCACCAAATTAATTAATTAATAATCAGAATAATCAATAGAATAACCAATCAATGAAATAATTGATGGCCGCAGCCCTAGTTTGCAACATAACAATGATGACAATTCTAGGGGCCCTGCCCAGCAGGGGCCCTCCACAATTTAATTATTTATTTTTTTTGTTCATAGAATAAATAAAAAAATATATTTTCAAAATATATTTTCAAAGATTATTTTTAGCAGTAAAAATGTAATGTTCCCACTCCCAGATCAAAAAACACACATCCATATCTGGCCTGAACGCCCCTGTCTTCGTTCCTGCTTGGAGCCCTTCAGAGTGACGCTGTTAGCAGCAGTCAGTGGAAGACAGTTACTATGCTGCTAAGAAAAGTTATAAAATCAGGTTTTCAAAAAAGAGAAAGAGAGAGAAAAAGTCAGGAGTGTTAATTTATAACCCAGTTTTTCTCCATGAGAGGAGAGTAGACTGTGTGAGATTATCAACCATTTAGCATAGTTAGCTTAGCTACAAATTACTGTTTGCAGAGTTACATTTCAGTAATCTAAACCCAATAGAGAAAAATTAAGCAACCTACTTGCATACTGGATGTGGACTGTTGGATGTTAAATTCATGAGCAGTAAATACAGTATTGTGCTAATTGTCAGTATTGAACCGCAGAAAACAAGGCAGACGGAAACCTTTAAAATTGTGACGCTTTTTATGGGTCGAATAGACTCAAAAAATAGTAACAGTAGCTTCTCGGGGGTGGGAGGGGCAAACTAATTTTTTGTTAGGGGGCCCAAGATTCGTGGCAGCGCCCCTGCCCGTGTGAGCAATTTAAAACGGGCTTCTTCTTTTTTTTTTTCCTGGTGTGTTTCAAATGTTTCAGGAGCTTTTTACCACTATGATCCTGGTGAAGCGGTGCAGCAGGACGGGAGCGTAGTATTTCCTCATGAAAGGCAGCAGAAAGCCCTCATTTGGTTTGTTGGGACGGCGGGTCGACACGGTCACACAGCAGAGCAGCTCACAGCGGTTGTTGTCCTGGCGCCGAGCGTCCAGAGACAACAGGGCCACGAAGGCCGTCATCTGGAGGACAAAGTCCATGAGCACGGCCAGAGCAGCATACAGAGCAAAGGACTTCACCGCTGGCATGGTGGACAAGGCCCCTGGCGAGGCAAAACACAAACATGATTAGAGATAAACAAAGCTCTTCATTTCTGTTTTCATCTGGTATTGCATAGATAAAAAAAAGAAGAGAAACTACCTAAAAAGAAGCAGACAGACTCCGAGACACTGCACAGGAGCATGCTGGGAGCAACCTGTCCGAGCACTCGGCCTATTTGCTCCTCCCGCGTCTCTCCAAGCCTCCTTACGTCCCTCTGAACGGACGGGATGGTAAAACGGATATTAAAATGTGAATATATAAACTGCAGTTGGTAAGAAATGCAACTACAGATTCCCGGCACACTCGCCTGATACTCCAGAACAAAGATAAAGATGTTGTCAGCTCCAACAGCGAGCACCAGGAAGGGAACGACCTGAAGGATGACCAGGGAGGACGGGATCCCGATCCACGAGTAGAAACCCATGGAGGCCAGAACCGAACAGCCCACCACCAGGATCCCCCCCAAGCCCACCAAAAACTTGGAGTCCACCTGCAACACAAACATTGTGTGGCATTCCTGTGTTACTGTTTCAATACTGTAGAACTTTGTGACGAGTGAGCCGACAGTACGTGTTTCTGGAGCTTAGATAAACACCAGGCAGCTGATAGGAGCAGCGGCCGCTTATCGCTGTACACGATAAATAAAATGAGATCCTGTCTAATTTTATTTTTGCTTTAGCAAAACAATCAAAGTAATTAAGCTACTAGACAGAATGGTCATAACAACAGCTATGACCTTTCTGTCTAGTGTGCTAAAAAAAACAACAGAGGAAGCTATGGGAACTGTTATTTGTTTAGTATTTACACATGAACATGCATTATATCACATTTCTGCAGAAGTTCCAAAATGCCAATATTTACTAATTATTGTATTGCAATCTAAAGCAAGAGTTAAAGCCTTACAAAACTAATTACTATTTGAACATGAGGGTTTTTCTTATTCTATATGTAAGGATTCTGCAATTGTTAAACCCAGTGAAAATGCTATGTTTATGACAATGTTACGATAAATGTCTCTTAAAGTTTATATCATCATGCGAGTTTAGAGCTTGGTTTTTAATTAAGTGAATGCACTGTGGTCTGTCTTTAAAGCTTACTGGCAATCAGACTTAGATCTTTTTACCATTTATGCTGAAAGCAAATATATTCCCACCCACAGCAGGTGTATGTTTCTTCTGACTGGAGGTAATATTAATATTTTAGGATCCCGACTTGAATAGTGGTGATGAAAAGGCCAACCAAATCCAACATCAAATATTTTCACCACCAGCAGTGGGAATATGTGTAAAGTTGTTTTGATATTATAAAAAGGAAAAAGGGTTTTATTGTTATGGAATCAATGAATATTTCTTATTTCACTGATTTTTGAGAAGAGCAAAAATAATTTTGGACATGCTATTTTTAAAAATAACAATATAAAAGCAGAGGCATTTTTTTTCAAAACCAATTCTTCTTTTAGAATTGTTTTTATTTTTGAGAGATCTCTGTCTCATTTTCCACCAATAAATAAATCTATCTATCTATCCATCCATCCATCCATCCATATAACAGCAATAGATATCTATACATAGATCTCTCTCTCTCTCTCTCTCTCTCTCTCTCTATATATATATATACACAGTCCAGTCACATTAATGTGACCATCTGTCAAAAGCCAGAATAACCACCTTTCGCAGAGCGAACTGCTACGAGACGTGCAGGAAGAGAGTCACTTAGGTCCCTGAAGGTCTTCTCTGGGATGTTGAGCCATGCCGACTCTAATGCCGTGGCCAGCTGCGCTAGATTACGCGGTTGAGGATCCATGGCGCGAACAACTCGATCGAGATGGTCCCACAGATGCTCGATTGGGTTTAAGTCAGGTGAGTTTGCTGGCCAGGGGAGGACGGTAAACTCATCCTGGTGCTCTTCGAACCACGCACGTACACTGGCAGCTGTATGGCACCTCGCATTGTCCTGCTGGAAGATGCCATCATCCTGAGGAAAAACAATGCGCATGTAGGGGTGGACATGGTCCGCAAGGACAGATGCGTACTTGTATTGATCCATCGTGCCTTCCACAATAATCAGTGAACCCAGAGAATGCCAGGAAAACATTCCCCAGACCATAATGCTCCCGCCTCCAGCTTGGACCGTTCCTGCAATGGTTGCAGGGTGGTTCCTTTCAGAGGTTTCACGCCTTATACGCCAACGTCCATCTGTCCGATGGAGCATAAAACGCGATTCATCTGAAAACGCTACCTGTCGCCACTCAGTGGACGTCCAGCTGCTGTACTGGCGTGCAAATTCTAGCCTTCGTCGTCGATGAACACCAGTCAGCATAGGTGCACGAACCAGGCGTCTGCTTCGGAGGCCCAGACGCAGCAATGTTCGCTGAATAGTGGTTTGGGAGACACTTGTGGTAGCCCCTTGGTTCATTTTAGTGGTCAGTTGCTCAACGGTAGCCCGTCTATCTGCCCGAACGCATCTCCGCAACCGTCGTTCGCCTCTGTCATCTATGGCCCGTGGTGCACCACATTTGCCACGTCGTTGATTTTGGACAGTCCCATTTTGCCATGCACGGTACACTTTTACCACGGCGGCACGCGAACAGTTCACAAACTCAGCCGTTTCGGAAATGCTTCCACCCTTGGCCCGAAAGCCAATGATCATGCCCTTTTGGACGTCGGATAAATCGCTTCGTTTCTGCATTACGCCAACGATTGAAATGTTTTCCGAAGCCCACACACACCCTTTATATACGCTCAACTGCACTGTGCTGCCACCTGCCTTCTGTGATTGGTTATTTAACTCTGAAGTGGAAAGTACGTGGTGGTCACATTAATGTGACTGGACTGTGTATATATATATATATATATATATATATATATAATATATATATATATATATATATATATATATATATATAATTTTTTTTAAATGATGTATTCAAAATCTAAATAGTATGCATGGTAGAATTGAACTTGGCATGTTTTCGAAACTGCATCCTTCAGATGACGTCACTTTTGAAAGTCACATCCTCCAATGTGACTCAGGACGTTTTTAGGATGTGCTGAGTCAGAAGAAGAGCGTTATGACAACGGTAAATACATATAAAGGCACAAAGTAAGCTGAGTTCTTTTGCATTGTATTGTATTGCTGTATTGCTGGTAGAAGTATAAAGTAAGAACTTTCAGATAGTATTTTTGATAGATTAGACCAATAAAAGATTATATACATCTTATTTAATAAGACTGATGATTTTTGATTTATAAACATAACTAAGTTACCCTCTCAACTACTACATTTGTACTCCTGTTGTTGCATAGGTTTCTGAGGTCTATGAATATCTACAGAACTGATCAATAAGGTGACTTCTGAAGACCAATGGATTTATCTGAGGGATGTCCGAGTGAAACGGGTTGAGAACAAACACAAGCTGCATGTTTTTTTTTTTAAAGATTTTTATCAGTCAAATATTTTTCTACTGTTTTCCTCTTCACAGCTATGAACTTAGTTAAGTTGCTCTAAGCCAGTGGTTCCCAAACCTTTTCTCCTGCGCCCCCCCTGTGGTATCTAGACATTTTCTGGGCCCCTCCTGTCCCTGCCGCTAAAACTCTCATTGGAGGAGCTCCAGGTACACATATTCATCTTAAATGAAAAGTGCATATATTATTTTAACAGCTTTGGTTTAAAATCTGTTGAGAATGTTATACAAAATTAATGTATGTAGCTGAACATAGACAACAACATCGGTAGCCTACAGGCTACTTGTTAAGCTTAAGGTGCTGTATTGACATTAGCAAGTCGTCGTTTAGCTAACATCACCTGCATCCAACAGCTTTACTCAACTCAGTCGGTTAGTTTGGGGGGAAAACTCTGAAAGGTTTAGCGTTTTGCTGGTTTGCTGCCATGATTCTAACACACCTGTAGCTCCGCCCAGCAGCATCAGGTCTCCTTCACTGCCGCACAGGTGTGTAAACAGCGCAAGCGTCGTAGCGTCATGTTGCGTTTAAAAGCGGCTCAGAAAAACAGGTTACCACATGTTAACAACGAATTAAACGGTTTTAACTGCTGATAAAAGTGACAGAGGACACAGATATGGGAAGTGCAGAAGCCCCTACTGTATCAAATTGACATAGGAATAACAGAGAGTTGGCCGTTCTAAGGTAAAAACCCAGCGCATACGACGTCCATGTGTTTTTCTTTTTGTTTTTTTCAACCGAGGGGCTTCCCGCCCTCCCCCCTCCCTGCAATGGCACCGCGCCCCCCTAGGGGGCGCCCCCCACAGTTTGGAAACCTCTGCTCTAAGAGATAAACCTCCTATAAAATACATTGTCATCTGTTGTTGTAATTTGACAAAATGAGGATCAGTAGGGACAATTATTTTTGCACGGCGTCATATGTGAAATATAGTAGTTGTAGAAACATTTTCACTTGTCTAATTGATTACTATTGACAGGTCTGCTAAAAAAATTTTACTCCACTGTACTGAAGTGAAATTTTACTCCCCATATGCTTACCAGTAAGCGTTTGCATGAAGAGTACTCCCCCAGTGCCACCGCGATATAGACAAAGATCACAGCGTAGCTGATCATAAAAATGGGGATGTCTTCTGCTGTTGTCCGATTAATTTCATCCTCCAGGGACCTCTGCAGGCAGAGAGACAGAGACCAACAGGGTGTGAAGAATTGACACTGATCAGAGTCTGAGAAAGAGTAGATAGATGAGAAACTCAATGCCCTTGCAAAAGAAAGCTGCAGCAATATTTCTTTATCAGCAAAAACCGGTGATAACAACCTCGTTTTATAGGTAGGATGTGATTATAGCCAGTAGGTAAAAGATCAGTGGCCTGTCGATGATGATACATTATCAGGGACAGCTCTGATATTATCTGTAGTGCTGATTTAACAAACAGTTAGAAAATGTGAAAAGCAGATTTGCAGAGATCCCTCAGCTGACTCTACCTCAGCCATGTATGCGAAGGTGAAGTTGGCCTTTGGGTCTTTTTGGTAGTCCTGGACAATTTTGAGAAACTCTGTCTCCCACTGCAGGGCTACTTTGAACTTGAGGTTGTCGCGAAGGTAATTGTTGAGGGAGAAAGTCAAGATGAAGGCTTCAGCATTGGTATACTCGTCATCTGGGAAAAAAACAACAACAAAAAACAAGACACATGATGTTCAAGCTAGCCGAAAGGCTTTTTCTTGTGCTATGAAAACTTATTCTGTGCAAAGCATTAGGGCACTGACCTTTGTAGCCTCCCACTGCTAGAAATGGGAATACTGGTGCTCCATAGTCTGCCATGCAGCTCATTCCTAAATCGGTGATGTCTTTGAAGGACAGCGGAGAGCTTGAGAAGAGGCAGAAGAAGGAAAGGGTGTGACATTTGAGCTTTGCGCCGAACATTTAAGCCACTCTTCTTTACATCTATACATACTTGAGGCAGTAGATTAGATGGTCTCTCCAGTCGACCTCCTGTGTCACTCCCAGTTCAGTCATATTTACTTTAGCGTTAATGTTATCCAGGCTGTTCTGGAAGTACTGTGGCAAGCTGTTTACGGCGCAGTCAGTCAGCGAGGGGTTGGATGGGTTTAGAGGGGCGTAACACACATCCTTCAGGGTTGCTGTGCGGTTCAAATCCTCTGACCAGAACTCAATATCCTACAGCAATTCAAAGAAAAGTTAAGTAACATGTAGCAGATTTCAAACCACCTCTGTCATTGTTTCTGCCCCTGACTTGTTACCTGTATTCTCCTTTGGAGATCTAGGAGCTCGAGTATGAGATTTTTGGAAATAAGCCCGCTGAAGTTCTGCTTCCCGAACAGCAGTGAGTCATAAAGGTGGCCTTTTCTTCCTGGTGCTGTCAGGATCAGCTGGTTAGTCCTGAAGAAAGGAGTGAAGTGTTTGTCATGGAAGTCCTTCTCCTGCCGGGCCCTGCTGTTGGGAGCGGACCACAGCTCGACTGGATCAGTGGTGAGCTTGATGGACTTTAGGCCGACGGAGAAAACAACCACGATGATGGCCGCCACCAAGAGAACCTTGAATGAAGATGGAAAGGTAATCGTCTGGCTGATCTTTGTCTGTGTTTAGATGATTCCGATTGCTTTAGACCTACTTACTGTGAAGGGATAAGAAGCCATCAGAGTTCCCCAACGCTGAAACTGTCGGCTCATGAAAGCTTGAGCTGCCATGCTGGTTTTATCTGCCCATGTCACGTCTGATGGGTTGATGATGGGCTGACCCACTTCATTGCTGTTCTCGTCTTTGATTTTCCCTTTTCTTCCCGTTTTACTCCCATCTTTTCCATTTTTAGATTTCACGTAGTAAGACACGACAAGGTACACCACAAAGGCACATATCAGGAGACAGAGCAAGATAATGGAAATCACAAGAAATCCATTCATTCCCTGGATTCTGAAGGGTTCGGGGAGCGGAGGTGGGGGTGGCACACGCGGGCACGAATCGAGGCAGTCCTGGCAGGAGCAGGCCATCCCGCCTGTTGTTGTGTTCTCGTTGCACCCTAAAACGTGGCCATTGTAAGGAATCATCCCCTCTGGTACTCCTGTGGTGTCATTCTGTTTTAACAGCCGAAAGTCAATGTCTAGAGGGGCGAGGCCGTTGCTGGTGTCCCCTGGAAATCGTACCAACGCTGGGCTGTGCACAGTTTGGATCCATACCGGCCGCACATGGTGGAGATGGCAAAGCCTCCTGTGGCTGGAATCCTAACGTTCTTGCAAGACTGGAAGGCACCTTCAGCAAAAGTGCTGCTGATGTACGCCTGGTAGGCCACCACCGCATCCCTCGGCCTACCCAGGTATGTGACGTTCATGACATTTGTGACATTAACCGTAAGCGTCTGGTTGGGGCTGCAGGTGGTGGCACAGTACAGGTGGGCAAAGTTATCAGCACAGGAGGGGCAGCGGATCAGCAAGGCTTTGGACAAGGTCAAACTTGCTTCCAAAGACGTGATCTGTTGTAAGGAGCAGCAGGCATATGTGTTGCTTTCTCCAAAGTCCAACATGGGGCATACCTGCAGTACGAAGGGTATTTCAATTCTTCCATTAAAAGAAATGACAAAAAAAAAGTACCAATGTGCCTACGTTTGTTTACCCAGGCGGTGAACCAACCTGCTTGAGCCTCCTGTAATGCTCGCCTGTAACTTGTCGGGCTCGGCTGTAATTGAGACAAGGGACAATAGGAGGGATGAGGCTTTCTTCCACCGTTGGGTTACGACCGCATTCTTCATAGAAGGCACAGTAACCCGCTCTGTGTTGGACTTCTGAGGTCGCCTGGGGAGAAGACAGGGATGCTTTTAGTCCATTCATCCATCCATCCATCCATCCATCCATCCACCCATCCATCCATCCATCCATCCATACATCCATGTTTTTCTCCCATTATGTCATCAGTTTTGTGAAGTGCACCAGTCCCTCCTGCACCTCTCACAACAGAATGCTTTCCTCTGTGCTCCTCAATTGGGGAGATTTTCTTGAGCTTCTATGTTTGTCTTTTCCCTACAAGCAGAACTATGGTCATATATATAAAGTGTGAAGAAAGTTATAAAAATATCTTCAATAAATTCTCTCTCTGCTTTTTCTGCTATATGGAGAACATGAATGGTTTTGAACTGATCTAAAAAAATTACAAGTACAATAAATACATTTTGTCATGTGAAAAGCATTTGGGTGCCTTGACAATTAGGTTTTTTTTTGTGTAAAGTAAAATATATAAATAAATGTTGTGTGTATTTTCTCTTTGTGTTTATAAGCTTTTATAAGCTAAGTGAACAATATTTTATTGAAACAAACAAAATAGCCACATTTTTTGTTGCAAATTGATTTGTAAAAACTAGTAGATCCAAAACTTAATAAGAGTCATGAGGCACTATTGCCTTATTATAACACAGGCCAAGAGTTTCTAACATTTTTAGGGTCATTGTTTTCTTATTTTGACTTAAACAATTTACAAATTCAACCGTTTCATGCATAGTGGTCACTCCAGTGGGCAGCTATCTAAAAGCCATTTTCTTGTGCTTCTTGTGAATTTTTATGTTATAAATGCACAGAGACCACTGAAGTTGACACCAATGCATCATAATATACACCATCAACTACTGGCCATCAGCTGCAAATGAAAAAATTATTTTTGTTAAATCCAGTATGCAGACCGACAAAAAAGCATTCTGACCGACCCGGTCCCTCCTTATACTGTAGACGACTCTTACAGGTAAAAAATTATTGTGACATCAGATAACCACTAATGAGCAATACTACTGATGTATTTTTCAAAGAACAACTTTGTATTTGGAGAAAATTACAATTGATCACCTAAAAAAATAAAATAGCAAAATGTTTTACAACAGTTTTTTCCTATCTCTTTTATGCCTTAAGAATTTTTTTAAACCCCTGACACAAAGGATCATAATTCATGCATGAAAGGGTTAAGATAAATGTAGAGGTATGATTAATACATAAGAAACAATTGATCTCATACCTAACATTACATTTTATTATTTGTTTTAAGTTTCTGATGATTTAATTTGTCTGTAAAAAGATTTAGCTGTACTGTGCTGTATGTCCTTAATGAGTTTTATTTTTTATTTTAAACTAATACATTTTTTACTTATGACACAAAAGTCAATATTTTCTGCGCAGATAGACACCAGACCCACCAAAGATAGGATGGAAATATATAGATACACAGTCCAGTCACATTAATGTGACCATCTGTCAAAAGCCAGAATAACCACCTTTCGCAGAGCGAACTGCTACGAGACGTGCAGGAAGAGAGTCACTTAGGTCCCTGAAGGTCTTCTCTGGGATGTTGAGCCATGCCGACTCTAATGCCGTGGCCAGCTGCGCTAGATTACGCGGTTGAGGATCCATGGCGCGAACAACTCGATCGAGATGGTCCCACAGATGCTCGATTGGGTTTAAGTCAGGTGAGTTTGCTGGCCAGGGGAGGACGGTAAACTCATCCTGGTGCTCTTCGAACCACGCACGTACACTGGCAGCTGTATGGCACCTCGCATTGTCCTGCTGGAAGATGCCATCATCCTGAGGAAAAACAATGCGCATGTAGGGGTGGACATGGTCCGCAAGGACAGATGCGTACTTGTATTGATCCATCGTGCCTTCCACAATAATCAGTGAACCCAGAGAATGCCAGGAAAACATTCCCCAGACCATAATGCTCCCGCCTCCAGCTTGGACCGTTCCTGCAATGGTTGCAGGGTGGTTCCTTTCAGAGGTTTCACGCCTTATACGCCAACGTCCATCTGTCCGATGGAGCATAAAACGCGATTCATCTGAAAACGCTACCTGTCGCCACTCAGTGGACGTCCAGCTGCTGTACTGGCGTGCAAATTCTAGCCTTCGTCGTCGATGAACACCAGTCAGCATAGGTGCACGAACCAGGCGTCTGCTTCGGAGGCCCAGACGCAGCAATGTTCGCTGAATAGTGGTTTGGGAGACACTTGTGGTAGCCCCTTGGTTCATTTTAGTGGTCAGTTGCTCAACGGTAGCCCGTCTATCTGCCCGAACGCATCTCCGCAACCGTCGTTCGCCTCTGTCATCTATGGCCCGTGGTGCACCACATTTGCCACGTCGTTGATTTTGGACAGTCCCATTTTGCCATGCACGGTACACTTTTACCACGGCGGCACGCGAACAGTTCACAAACTCAGCCGTTTCGGAAATGCTTCCACCCTTGGCCCGAAAGCCAATGATCATGCCCTTTTGGACGTCGGATAAATCGCTTAGTTTCTGCATTACGCCAACGATTGAAATGTTTTCCGAAGCCCACACACACCCTTTATATACGCTCAACTGCACTGTGCTGCCACCTGCCTTCTGTGATTGGTTATTTAACTCTGAAGTGGAAAGTACGTGGTGGTCACATTAATGTGACTGGACTGTGTATTTGATGGATATTTTATTAGGAGACATTAACAGATCATTTAATGGCCATCCCAACCCAGCATGAATTTATTAACAATTTTTCAAATCTGCACTCAGATTTGAAAAATCTACCATTTTTGTGACACCACACATCGGTTCATTGCAAATACTGGTGAGATCATTTCACGGTTTCAGTTCATATCCTGCTACGTTTCAAAGTTGGGTAACAGAATACCAGGTCCCAGTTTGCCAGTGCTCAAACAAACATACCCGCTACTCACCAGACAGGCCAGAAACGTGACGAGGGCAGCAGCTCGAAGCATTATTCCTGGAGTGTTTCAACAAAAGGTGAGTTATAGTCCTCACTTTCAGGAGGCAGGAGTGTTTGACGATCACTGTTGACACATCAGGCAAAGACAGAGAGCAGGGTTCAATGTCTGAGCTGTCCTTGCTCTTCTACAGTCTGTCCATCTAACTAAAGGCAGAGGGTGGGAAGGAAAACCATCCTGACTTTTCCAACGTCATTATTACTGTGATGTCACGGCTCTCTTATCTGGTGTGATGTTGCGGACGACCAATCAGAGCAATGGAGGATCAATATCCCTATTAGATTATTAACATAAATTGGGACACGGTTACCTGGGTGATTCAAAGCAGCTTGGAGGAACTATTTGGGAAAAACCCAAACAAACAACCTCACCCAGGTTTTTCATAAGCTCTGACTGTACACTGTTAGTGCCTGCCTCCGACTTATCATGCTTCCGTTGATAAATATCAGATATATCTTTAAATAAAAAGCTTTTTCTCCTTCATCGCATCGGCATTGTCTTATTTTATTGTATTTAAGTTCCTTTACTAGATTACTTTTAATGCTGTGTCTATGTGAATTAATGTGTGTGTGTGTGAGCAGCAGACAATCTTAATTTCCCTTTGGGATTAATAAAGTTTTTACTTACCTCTCTCTGATGAAACTGGACATGAGCCATTTATGTATCTGTTTTTATTGACCAGTACAAAGATGCAGGACATTTACAAACATACACAAGAAAATGAATGTTTTGGAGTCACAAGGTTCTCATGTGCGTTTCATGGGCTTTTCCTTCAGGATGTACGTAAGAAACAAACTAGTTGTATAAGAAGGAATGGAGAATCCCCAAAACATGACCCAGAGCCACTCATTCTTTGTCTATGACGTCCTGTTCATTTTGAATCGTGGAGTAACTCCAGCAGTCATTGGGCGAGAGGCAGGATACGCACACGCAGAACATGCAAACGTTATGCAGAAAGACCCCAACTCCTACACTTTAGCATGTATTTCTATTAAGTAGTGATGTCTAAAATTGATAAAAGTAACGGCACATTATCTATGAAAGTACCTCCATCCTTATTCTTTTATTTAGCAAATAGAAATAATTTTGACCTAAAACAGATTAATCTGTAATCCAATCAGGAAAAAAAAAAACTATGTTCTCTGTGTTTTTGTACCCAAATACATAACTAGTTTGAACTGTAGGTGCAAAAAGTGTATTCTTTGATTAGCACATGATCCCTTTTTCTAACAAAACATATTTTCATCCAGTTTTTCTAAAAGCCTTTAGTTTGTCCAAAGTTCCAGCGCCACCGTATCGATACTGGGTGGCCACCGTCCACACAGACCAGAGGGTCAATCATTTCCTGAATCATATCTCCTACCAAAGATCAACCTTGTGATTAATGCCATTATCACATTATGTCAAGGCCAGTGCAGTGATGATAGCAGACGGCTCCCCTGCAGTTATACCACAGGAACATTTACAGGGCGAAGGTGCTGGGAGAAATTTTGTAATGAAAGCAGATGCTGAGGAGACAAGGGGAATCATGGCAGATAGAGGGATGGTCTCTGCTTTATCGCTTGCTGATAAGTTGCAGAAAGGGAGAAATTTGCAAGTTGTCATCCTCACGCAAAACGCTATTGCAGAGAGCAGCATGCAGAGTTCAAAGCGGAGAATAATAAAAGAAAATGGCAGGATGTTGTTGAATCTGACAAAGAGTCTGAACTGCTGCAAAAAGCTGATCGATGGAACTTGTTCAATTCAGGTTCGAGAGTGACTTTTTCTGAATATTTCCTTTTTACAGGGAGAAAGAGACATAACGATTGGTGGATTTGTTAGTTTATGATTTCTTTAGTTTACAAGTTTACAGTAGAGCATTCTGGGTATCATCTAACTGGAGCTGAGATTTATGTTTTCCCTGTGTTTTATTTTTTAGCGTATCAAAAAGAACCAATCAATTCAAAAATAGATAAATAGTACAATTAATACAGTATAATAATATGAATTAACATTATTTTAAAAAACCCACACACATTTCATCCATATTTAGATTTTCTGTTCTGTCGGTGATCTAAAGAAATCATCCCAATTATGCAGGTAAAGATTATCTGAAGTGAAAAGTCGAATTGGACAAATGACATATTGTGTTGCCAACATACCACTGTTTGTGCTAAATAAAGATTTCAATCATATGCCTTCAAATATTTACACAATATCAAAAAATAAGCACTGCCAGAAATGGGGAAACTGGCCGTTTTTCCCAAATTTTAAATAAATCCACTTCCTTTAAAAACATAAAGCCTTGCATTCAGATATATGGTCTTACTACTTCAAAGTCAAAAAAGGAGGATAATAAAGCTGATAAATCTGGACAAGAACAGATAAAACAGCAATAAACACAAGACAGACTGTCAGCATGTTCTAATTCTTCTAATCTGGACCTCCTTTTTCTTTGTCTCTGGTCGGAAAGCCGAGTAATATCAATGCTTTTTAACGCTTTCTCAAAAGAAAGCATTATACTCTGAGCTAAGCCAAATTAGCTGTTCATTTTACATTTAAAATAAATGCTACTTTAGAAATGCTACTAGCTCTGCAGCCAAGACATAAAATAAAAAATATCACACATTATGTTTTACATTTACTATTCTCTACACACTTTGGCAACACTAACAAAAAAAATTTATTTCAAATTTATAAATTTGAACATCACCTTAGTGTTGAAGAGAAACTGGCTCTGTGTCACTTCACATACAGACCCATTCAACAAATACAACATTATTAAGAAGATGATTTATTTCAGTAACTCGGTTCACCACTTGAAACATATTTTATAGGTAAGTTACACACAAACTCTGCGACAGACTGGCGACCTGTCCAGGGCGTACCCTGCCTCTCGCCCGGAACGCCAGCTGGAGATAGGCACCAGCAACCTCCCGACCCCATTAAGGGACAAGGGTGTAGGAAAATGGATGGATGGATGGATGGGGTTACACACAAACTGAAGCTCATCAGCCTCTATTTCTGTTAATTATGATCATTTTCTGTTCACAGCTGCTGAAAATGTGACATTTAAGATTAGAATGTTACACAACACCATTAAAAATATGTAACACAGAATGTGGGAGCAGATATACAATCAATCAATCAATCAATCAAATTTATTTGCATATCACATTTCAGCAACAAAGCAGTTCAAATTGCTTTGCATCATACAACAAAATACATCCACAGAAGATACAAAAGACATTTGTCAATTAGTAAAATAAAAAAAAAAATGAACCCATTTCATTATTGCTGTTCATCCCAGAGAATCCCAATGCAGTTTCAGTGAGAGATTGTGCTACTGAGAGGAAATGTAATTCATTCAGGGTCTTATGTCTACCAGGAGTTTCAGCAAATCCACATTATGCTATAAATATATTATGTTTTAAATCACTGATAAATAAATAATAAAAAATAAAATAGCAATAAAAAATTCAACATTAACTTTAGCTGAATGAAAACGTGCAATGGATCCTTCCAAAACCATATGTAAATAACTTTGAAGAAAGTCTCATTGAATTAAAATCAGGGCAGGAAAGTTTAGCTCCTTACTGGTTATATTTACGTTTTGTTTCATTAAGCCACCCCCACCCCCCCCAAAAATAAATAAATAAATAAATAAATAAATCATTCTCCATGAATAAATGTTGTCTGTTATGAATAAATTAATGTTTCCGGCGGTCATGTGTTTTAATCTATTTATTCTAAAGTTTACTTAGTATGCTTAGATTACATTGAATTTTCTGATAAATCTGTGAACGTGCTTTTAGTTCAAATATTTGCAGACAGACCCCATTCATTAATGTATACATTTCCTATTAATCTGTGGAAATCTCATTCATTAGTGCATAAATTTCATTTTAATCTGTGGAAATTTCACTTTGATGATCTTCTGTTTTATGGTAATTACAATGTGTGGCAGTAGAGATGTCAGAAACAGAGGGTGAGGGGAAAACATGAGTTATTTCTGTGAGATCTATGAAAACTAATAATAAGCAATAATTACAAAACAACATATCCATGTTATTTTATCTTAAAAGTTGCAGTCTTACCAATAAACAAGTTTTTAATATGAAATAGATAGAATATGATTTGTATACTGTTTTGCATATTTCTCATGGTAAATATAGTGTTGTTTTGCACTTGAAAAGCAGCAACAACTCATTCCGCTTCCTTCTGCAACACAATAAAAATACATTATGTAATATACCACATATAAATATAAATAAAACACATTGTTGCATTTGAACATGATGTATTTTTATAGCTCTCAGCAGTGGTTTAGTCGGTAGGTGTTTGAAAGCCGTAGAGGAATCATGGATCCTGTCCGTCAGGGTTCAGAGCGTCACCAGAAATGCTCCCTTGAATTGTTTTTGAACTCACAGATCGATGCTCTGATAATACTTTCCCCTCTTTACTGTCTCTCCCTTATCGGTTTTTATTTATGGAGCGCTCTCATTGCTCTGGCTGCATCACAAGCCAAGCTGACTTCTTGGACTCAGATAACAGGTTGATAGCGCCATCTTCACTATCAGATATATAAAATAAAAACATCAGAAACAACATGTAAAACTATTGTATGACCGTAATAAACTCACGCTATAATTATCCCTAACTGTAATTAGATCCATTTTATAGCGCTCAGGGAAAGCAATTAATTTGCCACTTAAGGAGGAGTCATTTCCTTCCTTTAGTTTTCTTACCTGTCTATACTGCATTAAACCTTTGTATTTTAATGAAAGCCTGAAAAAGAACTGAATAGAAAATAGAAATATCCTTTATTGTCCTTTATTGTGGGGAAATTCAGGTGTACTATAGCAGCAAAAGGTTGGAACAAGTTTTTCTTGAAAATGAAAACTCATTTTCTTCATGAGATTTAAACAAAAACATAAAAGGTACAGACAAAATGGAGTCATGCAAACGCACACAGGTTGAAATATAAAAACAAAAAAATAAGAATAAGAGTCTGTAATGAATAACTGCGTAAGAATGTGATGTTAGGAAAACCAGAACAGTTAACGTTAGTGTTGGATATTTCAACGATGATACGAACCGTAAAGAAACTTCACTTCCCTTCACTCTTGTCTTCATCATCTTGATCATTAAATGCCAGGAGCATCCAGAGCAGTGACTCCATCTGACTGCTCAACAAGTATGAACATGTTCTGACGTTTATTACACTTTATATCAAACAGAAAGAAAAAGATCCTCCCATAAATTGCTTGCAACTGTGCTTTAGATTTATGCAAACAGTGATTTGCTATAATGTTCAGCTCTAATTAAAACCACACTGTATAGTTTGTGTGTCTGGTTTTTTAGATGAGGCTTTTATTTCTGCCAACAACTTGAACTTAAGCTGCAATGAGATAACGCACTGTAACTCGTGATGACCTAGAGTGATTTTACGCCAGCAGTGTCAGGGTACGCTAAGGTTTAAAAAAAAATTATTTTTCAAAAGAGCAAGAGGATTTTTTCCTCATGTGATTCTTTAATTTTAAGGCAAATAATAATGCATCCCCAATCCCTTACTCTTCTGTCCTTGCACTCTGTTGATCAGGTGGCTGAAAGAAGGCTCCAACACTTTTACAGGAAACTCACAGGTACAATTTTCAGGGCATACCATTCTGTTCAATGAGCGTTTTTTACCTTACATTTGCCGTTAAAATCAGTTGTTTAATCCACGTTTTGTCTTACATTTATGTATCAACATATAAATATCTGTTAAGGATAACATAAGCGGGTAATACTTTATTTGACGGGGTGTGCATAAGACTGACATGACACTGGATAAACATGGAGTCTTTATGAATGTTTATGACAATTGTCATGAAGTGTCATTTGGTAAATAATGACACTTTTAATGCAAAGTTGCTCTAAAGGTTGCCTTCAAAGTGCCAACTTAGCATTAAAAGTGTAATTATTTACAAATACAAATAATGACACTTTTAATGCAACTTTTAGAGCAACTTTGCATAAAGTGTCATTATTTGCCAAATGACATGTCATGACAACAGTCATAGACATTCATAAAGACTCCTTCATGTTCGATACGTGTATTTTAACAGCAGTTGGGACAATTGTTGCTTTTCTGTAAAATTAGACATTTTTTTTCAAATTATTTTTGCAATTGTCATTAAAACCGGGGACCATTAAATTTCACCATGAGTCTCTTACCGACAGTCAATTTTCACTTCGTAGATCAAATATGTAATAACAAATCAAATAAACTACAAGGACATTCTCCTTAATGCATAAATGTGGATGATCAGTTTATTCAAATTAAAATTTCCCTTGCATTCAAAACTATGTGGCATAATATAATTAGCAGTATTTTTTTTCCTCCTGTGAGACGTCTGTGATTTTGACAATCTCCAGTCAAGAATCAGCAGCATCTCTTAAGTTTTTGTGCCCTTTATTACAAAATGTAAGTAGGAAAAGGACCTGTTTGCTTTTGATGTTTTGTAGTGACGACCTGATTCACATGGAGACATTTTGACAATTTTAATGTATTTTCTGCAACTGTAAGAGTTGGCATCTGTTTGAGGATCAGTCAGTCAGACCACACAGACAATTGTAAATCTGTAGCAGACAGGAACATCCAAACAAGTGGAGTCACTAAAAGTGAGGTTGTTCTTGGTGTGTGCTGAAAAATATTAGCCACAATTGTGCTGTGAAGCTTTTCTATCCTGAAAAAACAATTTCTTTCTTTTTAAGGAATTAAGAATTTATTACAGAAAATGTAACATATCCAGGACCAAAAACATTATCTACCCTACAAAAATAAATTCAGAAAAAAAGTAAAATGAATGGCTCATTTGGAAAAAACGCATCAGTACTGAAACGACTCAAAAAAAAAAAAACCACCAAAATAAAAGTACAAAAAACAGTTTTTTTAAAAAGTTCAAGGGTAACATCCACTACCTTAAACTTTAACATACAGTGAGCTGAAGAATGAGGATGGGGGAAGAAAAAAAAAAAAAAAAAAAAAAGACAGACATGTGATTCAAAATCTGCGCTGCTTGTTATAGTCTCCGGGGCCCGGCAGCCCCCTGGGGAAGCCGCCCTGGCCGCCCCCGGGCAGGCTGCCGCTCCCCGAGCCCGCCATCATAGGCGCGCTCTCTGCGGCCATGCCGGCAGCGCCGGCAGCGCCCGAGTTCCCACCCAGGGAATTTCTGTTCATGGACATGCCGTGGCCCCCCATGTGCATCCTCATCTCCTGCTCTCTGTTCTCGGGGAAGCCGCCCCTGAAGCCCTCCTGCTGCCTCTTCATCATCTCCTCGTTGCGCAGCCTCATCTCCTCCTCTCTCCTCCGCCGCTCCTCCTCCTGCCTCAGCTCGGCCTGCTTCCTCTTCTGCACCTCCTGGCTGTGGAGCTCCTCCATCCTCCGCAGCTCCTCCTGTCTCCGCAGCAGGTCCTGCCTCATCAGCATCACCTGGTGCTCGTGTCTGGCCGCCTCCATCTCGGCCTCCAGCTTCTCCTGCGCCTCCTTCATGTTGCGGTCGACCATCTCGTACTGCTGCTTCTCCATCTCCATCAGGGCCTTCCAGCGCATGGCGTACTCGTACTCGAACGAGCCGGGCTGGGCGAACCGCGGGGGCTGTTCGCGCTCCTTGTGGTACTGCTGGTTCCTGTTGATCAGCTTCTCCGGCAGACCCTCGTCCTCGTCGAACTGCTCCATGGGCTCCACGGTGACGGGCCGGGGGAAGGCCGTGAGGAGGTAGGCGCTGTCGTTGCACTTGTCCAGAGCTTTCCTGGCGGCCGGCTTCGCGGTGAACTCCACGATGCCTTTCCCCGTGGGCCTGCCCCGGTCATCCACGATCACCAGAGCCCTCTCTATCTGGCCGAAGACGGAGAAGGCCTCCTCCAGGAGCTCGTTGGACACGAACTCCGGGAGGTTTTTGACGGACAGAGCGGCGCCGTGCGTGGCGAACCTCACCCGGATGGGTCTGCCTTTGAACACGAAATCATCCAACTCCGCTCTGGCGATCTCCGCGATGATCCTGGTCTCCAGGCGGATGAACCCGAAACCCCGGTCCTTGTTGACGAAGATCTCGCTGGCGTTCCCGTACTTGGCGAACAGCTTGACCAGCTCCTCCTCGGTGACTCCGGTGGGCAGGTTCCCCACGAACAGCCTGCTCCGCTGGGTGAAGGTTTTCTCTCCGGGCTTTCTGAAGCTCTGCGGGTCCAGCGTCAAGCCCGCGTTGGGGCTGGTCTGCTCGCTAGGCTCCGGCTGCTGTCCGTTGCTGTTGGGCCCGTCGCCCTTCAGGTGGTTCCCCGGACGGTTTGGGCCGTGGTTCTGTTGGGGGCCTCTGTAGCCTTGCATGTTTTGTCAACAAATGCGAATTAAAAAGTCGACGAAAACCGTGCTGAAAGCGAGAGAGACTTAGCAGACGGAGGCGCACAAAGAGCAGCGAAAATGGCGACGCTATTGTGACCTCAACAATGCGCGACAGACAGAGTTCGTGTCGTGACGTCATCCTTGAGCGACATTATAGTATGTTTATAAATTTATGTTTTCATACATTTTTTTTTTGAAGTGTGGAAATTAATTCTGTAAGAAAAGAGTAAAATAAGCAGAAAAAAGCTGTCATAGATCACAAAGTCCTGAGGAAGCAAGGCAACAAAAATAAAACTGGTTTTGAATTAATTGTTGTAAAGTATAGTATTTTTCCGACTTTTGAATATTCTGCGTATGTGTGAATGACTGCAGGGAATTTACTGCGCAATGTCAGTAATGTATGACACATTTTTATTCAGGTCTTAAATAGGGTGAAAATAATTTTGAGAATGGCTGAACATTTTATCTGTACATTTATTTAGGTTTTAGAGTTTGTTTCTATTATCCATTTTATAATACACCGTGCTGCCATCGGCAGTCCTTGCTGCTAATATTGCATTAAACAGAATCTACCACTTCGTAAAAGAAAGAGCTGCTCAGCATTAGGAAAATCGGATATTGCAATATCACTGTTAAATATTGAGTACTTTCTCTCTCTACTGTAATCTTTTTACAAAAAACACTAGGTACTGAAAAGACATCAAAGAATATATAATTGAAAAGATAAATTATTCCTCTAATTTGATAAAAATTAGCATGAAGCATTTGCTATTATTTAGGATTTTCAGAAGCTGCTAAACATGTTAAGGTTTGTTTCACAAAAGAATTGAAATGTTGATTTATGAATTTTAAATAAATACTAAAAGGTATGAGGTATTTGTAGTGTATACGTTTTTCCTTATTATATTATTATTATTATTATTATTATTATTATTATTATTATTATTATTATTATTATTATTATCCTATTATTATTATCCCATTATTATTATTATTATTATTATTATTATTATTATTATTATTATTTATTATTATTATTATTACAGTTTTATCCATAGACATTATTGCGGTTTTATCCCTCATTATGGTCTGCGCGTCTGTGCGTTGGATACCCAGTCCACAGTTCCTCGCGATAATACAGATTCATCTCGCGAGAAAGTGACGTGAGAGTGTAATTTCGCGGGAGTTTGTCTGTTTTTGTTCCCCTGGAGAAAAATCCGAATATACATCAAAGTACCACATTTAAGACGGAAAAGCCAACCCCAGACCTACTTTTCTACCAGGTAGAGTCGCTACATCTTATCAAAAGTATTGCAAAGGTGATGTTATGCAACAATTACAGTCACTGTGTGTTAAGTATCTCGGTGGACAGAAAAGTAGTACCAGTTTAGGTGATAATTAGCACGTTTCCAGGACCGTCATGTTCTCCGACCTGAGTGCTCAGAGGGAGGACTCCTCTCTGCTCTGCCGCCCAGCCTCGGAGGACCAGGGCCCGGTGTTTGAGAGGACCTCGCTGGACTACAGCCCCCACACCGAGCGCTACCGAGTCGGGGAGCGGAGCTTCAATAGGCAGTATGCACACATCTATGCGGCACGACTCATGGAGATGAGACCCCTGCTGTCAGAGAGAGCCAAACACAAGTGGGGTAAGAGTAAATGAACTCATAGTGAACACATGAAGCACCTACCTTACCCTGAAACGTGCTGCTTTAAAACCTTCTCTTGCCAGGTCCAGATGTGGACATCAGGAAGCTGTGTGACCTGGAGACAGGGGAGCAGTGTTGCATCGTAGGGACCCTGTTCAAGCGTATGGACCTGCAGCCATCTATTCTGAAGGAGATCAGTGAGGAGGTTGGCAAGCCTTGTTGAATGTTGCAGAAAGAAAGTAGCATTTGATTATAAAGTGGTTTTATTTAATTAGCTTTTCATAAATAATCCACATCTTGGTGCGATTGAAGATCTAAATCTTTTCTGGAAGTCTTAAATAAATCTTCCTTGCACATTTCAACAGTAACATTTTTACATAGTTTAGATTCCAAACTGTCTCAGATTTGATGGAAATCGCTTTTGAACATCAAAACGTTTTTAACTGTTGCCACAGAGTTTCAGATAGATTTAACCTTTGACTGGGCCGTTCCAAAATACGAAAATGATTTGTCCTAAGCGAAGTGCGTTGTAGACCTAGATGCAAACTTTGGATCGTAATCAGAGCTACGACGGAAAGATTTAGATCGAATTTATAAGTTACCCAAATCAAGAAGACCCGTTCCCATTATTTTTGCAAGGTACTTCATGGTCGCTCTAGTATTTACAAACCTAAAATGTAATATTACTGAATGTCCCATTTATTTTAGAAACTTTATCATTTAAAGTGAAACACTGAGATGGATATTTGAAAGCCTTTATTTCTGTTACTTATGGGATTTTCTACAACAGTTAATTAAAACATGACATGTAAAATTAGAATATTACATTAGACAGATAAAAAAATCTATACATTTTTAAAAACGGAAATCTGGGTTTGATGAAAAGTATGTGTAGCACCTGATCTAAGGTTGTTATTTTCGAAAGTTACTTTTAATCTGACAAACGAGACTCGTTGGGACTTTTCATCCCGTTGATTGAACATGACTGCATGATTATTTATCGTTCTTCAGCACAACCTCCTGCCCCAACCTGCGCGAAACAAATACATCACTGAAGCGGACGAGCTGATTCTGGAGGACGAGCTGCAGAGGATTAAACTAGAGGGCAAAATTGACAGAGACAAGTGTGTCACAGGTCAGTTTATCACTGCACATCACCGCCGCTCTGACCCACATGTCTTCAGATTCACTCATCGTCTTCCTCCCACTCCTCAGGCAGCGTCATCGCCATCTTTGGAGCCGAGAAGAACGATGGCAAGTTCACAGTTGAGGACTTCTGCATGGCCGACCTCCCTTCGCAGACGCCCAGGCCTACGCTCAGTTGTGACAAGTAAGCCAAAATCACGTGAAGATCCCCAGGTCCGCCCGCGTTGGCGGCCCGCCTCTGACCGATCCGCCCGCTCAGGTTCGTGCTCCTGGCCTCGGGGCTCGGCCTAGGCAGCAGCAGGGCCGACAGCATGCTGGGTCTGCAGCTGCTGGTCGACATGGTAACCGGTCAGCTCGGTGACGCGGGGGAGCAGAGCGGGGCGGCGTCCATTTCCAGGGTCCTGCTGGCCGGGAGCCTGCTGAGCCAAATCACCCAGGACAAAGATGCATCGACAAAGGTGACAAGCTTAAAAATTAAATAAAAAGAGCAACTCTTAGACATATTTATCTTGTAAACAGGTTGACATGTCAAATATTGAGTATCTGTATGTTATTCAGGCCAAGTATCTTACTAAGAAGACTCAGGCCGGCAGCGTGGAAGCCATCCGCCTGCTCGATGAGCTGCTGCTTCAGCTGGTGGTGAGATGTGGAGCGTTAATAATCGCTTTTCTGTTATGCTTCTGCTGAAGGAAGTGAGCGTGTCTATACTTGGCAAGGTTGCATAATTACTGTTGTATAAACATTCAAACTGTGGCATGTTGTTAATAATAAAGAGAAAGTGATAAGGAAAAGCTCCAGTTGACTTGTAGGAGTTTATTGATCGTCGATATTAGACATGGCAACTGTTTAGTCTGTTCCTGTCATTTTTGTCTTTCTTTTGTTTCTAATTGTTGCAAAAAAAGATGTTAGACATCTGGAGATAAGCAAAAATGTGATGGTAAAGTTTACAGACTGCAATCAGTAGTGTTTTTTTTAACGCAGGTTCAGGTATATGTGACTGTACAGAGCTCCCTAGGGGACATGGAGGATTTTAAGTTTTCTTTTACGTTCCCTCACAGAAAACTAGCAAATACACCCAGGTCCACATTCACATCACTAACAAATGAGAACTTAAATTTGGACTTATGTACATCTTTAAAGCGTGTTTACACATTCTTAACTCTATGGTGCAGAAAACTTGTTAAAATGTATCTATTAACTGTGTGTTCATTTTTGTTTGTAATTGTTTTCAGTGGAGATGCGACTGCACATGAAAACAGCCCTTCATTAACCACTCAGACTAACAGACACAACCAAAACTATTCCATGGCGATACTCTTTACAAAAACCCAAAAACAGTCCGAATAGTTTGGATGTTTTTTTTTATTTTTTTTACTTTTTCATTCCTCCTTATGTTTTAGAGTAGGGATGTTGGCCCTGTTGTTGGCCTGTGTTGCTCCATCATTTCTATGTTTGTGGCGTGTTTATCATAAAGAAAAAGATCTAAAACTTTAGATAACTTGCAAACGAGGTACAACTATAAAATTCCCACATGGAAAAACCTTGAACTGACGACTAGCTGCACTATTTCGAGGTAAAGCAAAAGAATAAAATAATCACCTGTTGCCCTGTAGGGGGCTCTGTAGTGACTGAGGCACAGAAAAGATGGGGAAAAAAACTTCCAAAAACTTTTATGGCTATCAGTGACTGATCGATTGCATGCCTGATGTTGTGTCGCCTCCTCTTGCTCGTCGTAAGGCCTCCGTTCCAGTGGACGTGATGCCTGGGCAGTACGATCCCACCAACTACACCCTCCCACAGCAACCCCTCCACAGATGCATGTTCCCTTTGTCCTCCGTGTACCCCACCCTGCAGCTGGTCTCCAATCCGTACGGAGCCAACATCGACGGAGTCAGGTTGGCGGCGTCCCATGCGAACACGCGTGCGCACTTTGTCTCATCAGAAGTGGTTGCTCAGATCTGGTTTGGTTTCTCTCCGCGAAGGTTTTTAGGCACATCGGGGCAGAACGTGTGTGACATCATGAAGTACAGCAGCATGAACAGCCACCTGGAGATATTAGAGGAGACACTGCGGCTCCGGCACCTGGCCCCCACGGCTCCTGATACGCTAGGTTGGTTGAAAGGTGGAGGGGAAGAAGTGTTGTGGCCTTGTGAGTCTACACACGCATAACTGGGCGATGACGGCAGTTTGTTTTTATTTTAGGTTGCTACCCATTTTATCAAAGAGACCCGTTTATCTTGGAGGAATGTCCCCATGTGTACTTCAGTGGCAACGCTCCAGTGTTTGAGTCTAAGCTCATCCAAGGTTGGTGACAGATGAAAGCTTCCTCCACTTACTGGAAGGATTAAATTCAAAGTATTTCCAGTTCCGGAAAAATATCGTTTGCCAGTGTATTCAGTTTTAGTCCTTCCTGATTTCTTTTCTTTATTTTTTGCATGCTCTTTGTATAAAGTCAGCCATAGCAACATCTACCATAATTGTTTTTATAATGGATTAAAAAGAACAGAGAACATTGGGAAATGCTGAGGGAAGGCCTGTCATGATGATAAACTTTGTTGGACAATAAATTGTCCCAGTGATAAATGATAATGTTTTGAGCTAATTCTCAAGTATAATATTGATAATGGCCTACATTAAGAATGTAAGGTAGGCCCTCTCAAAGACTAATAAACTTTAGTTTTGTGAAAAAGAAAGAAAAAAAACACTGGAAGATATTTTAAATATTCAAAATAAAACACAAATAACTATATATATATATATATATATATATATATAAGGAAATAGACGACACTTAACCCTAAACATAAATAAAATGGATCGTGATGTCTCTCTAAACAAAATTTCCTTTCAGAAAATATCAACTTTATTTTAATGTGTTGTGCGATTAATGGATTAATTTTTTTAGTAACAGGATTTTCTGAGGGGGAAAAAACGGTGAAGGAATTGGGTCAAAGACGATCAGTTTTGTCACTATGTACTTTAAGTTTTTGTCTCCACCCTGCCAGGTTCTGACGGACAGGAAGTCCTTCTGGTGACCGTGCCAGACTTCAGCAGTACCCAGACCGCCTGCCTGGTCAACCTGCGCACCCTGCAGTGTGAGCCTGTTTTCTTCTCAGCCTTCTCCGCCGACGAAGATGAAGAAAGTGAGATGAACATCAGTCATTAGCAGGAGAACTGTTTCCATCTCGTGTCAGCTGGACTAAAAGCTTTTTTCTTTTTTTCTACTGTTCAGGTTGAAGTTGTTAAAACTGGCAACCCGGTAACAAAGACTAGGCTTATTAAAACAAACGAACCAGACACATGTTTATTACAATTTTATTAGGACCCACCTGTGCCTCTGACGGTGCCGCCATCGTGACCTGCTTTCCGCACAATTATGTGTCTTGTAAAAACTTTTTCCGACTTGAGTGAAGACATTGTAAATAATTCAGCTGTTTGTTTTCTTTTAATTTGTGTTCTCAATAAACATCTTTTCACGAAGCATACATTTACAAAAGAGACAAAAATAACAGCGTGGAATTTGAGCTGGACAGAAACTATAAACATGGATTAGTTTTTTAGTTGTGTAACAGAAACTTTTCACTGTAGTTACATGTACATTCTCACTGCTTTTGTTTTAAAAAAGAAAAAAGACAACTGACAACAAGAGCTACAATTACAAACCTGGAGTGGTTTTTACTGAAACGAGCTGGATGTTTTTATTTTTTATTTTTTTATTTTAATAGTCGTCAATCTTGTATTCATAGTTATAATCCAGGACAGGTGTGACGGATTCTGCTTCCCCTAATCCCCATGAGTCGTACCACGATGTTGTTGGAGCTGTTGTCGTCGTCGTCGTCGTTGTGGGCATCGTCGTCGTCAAACTCAATCTCAACCTCATTAACCTCTGCTGCCGAAGACGGCGGATGCGCGCAATCCTGAGCATCCTCATGCGCTGGGGACTTACATTGGAGTTTGAAGAAAACCCGTTGCCTCCACTAATCACACGCTTCTGGCTGCCGCTGCTGCGCGAAGAGGTTTGTGTTCTGGAGTTGCTGTAACTGAGTCGAATTGGCTTGTTGCCGTGAAGGGCCATGATCTGTGAAGAAGTCGATGCAAACCTTTGTTATCACTGCAGCGAGACCCGATGTTGAACATTTTGACAAACTCCTGTTTCATCTAATATAAAATCTGAATAGTAAACGCTGGAGGTTGTGGTTGTAGTGTGGAGGTCAGAGCGCCACCTCACCTGTTTGATGCGGTCCCAGTTGGACTTGGCCAGGTTAAAACTGCAGGAGGTTGCGCCGGACTCGTAACCCACCACGCAGAGTTTAGTCTCGGAGGAGAAGCCTTCGGCCTTCGCCGTCACCCGGTACTCCCCCGGGTTCAGCAGCCGCCAGTAGTCCCCTGTTGGGGCTGAGGTAATGTAAAAAATGATAGAGAAGCATGTTTAAAAGTGTCAAAAATGGGCAGTAAATGTGTTTAAGTGAGGATAAAGTGTTGTCACCTGTGGTAACATCATGGTTTATTCCCTCCACAGAGATCGTGGCGTTTGCAATAGGATTCCCCTGCTGATCTTTCACAATGCCTCTGATGCCACGATGCACCTAAAGAACAGGAAGACATGAGGAAACACGCCGTTTGTTCTCATGTTACTGTTTAATAAAATGTGCTCTAATGAGCTGTAGTTCTGCATTTTCAAAAAGTAAAAATTTAAAGGAATCATTTAAAGATGTTTTACATTTTGTTAAGTTTTTAATTTTATTTCCTCCACTCACAGGAGACCTGGTAAACGGTAATTTATGATTTTATCTAATCGCACCAGGACTTTATGAAGAAAACCATCCCAAATAAGTCGTGTCTAAATGAGATTGTGTCTGAGGACAACTGATTTTCAAGCAAGACATCCTCTGTTTAGGGTTTTTGGAATTCGAGCTGATTAGCAGCAGATTTGAAGTATAGCAATGATGAAATCTGGCTTGCACCCAGATCAGGTTGCATTCTTGTGACTCACCTGCTCCATGAAGGTGAGCATTGCTTCCCTGTTTTTCTCCCATTCTTGGGCCAACTCACTCTGATGAGGAAATTTATCACAGCCCAGGAATATGGACAACTCATAGCAGTTGGTATGAAGATAGCTGAAGTCATTCATACCTGGACAGAAGATCACAGACATAGATATTGACTTTGTCCCCATTGTGACCAAAACAAAGGATGAACCCTTTACCAAATAATTGGATTTAGTTTGATTCAAACATCTAATTCTAAAGGGAAATTCAATAAATTCATGTGTTTCAGTATAAAATCCAGCACCCAGGCATATAAACTGTTTTACAAACATTTGTTTAAAAGGCGTTGCTCTCAAGACCTTAGTGAACTCCAGGAGTCCATTGTTACAAGAAGCCCATTTGTTAAATTTCCTTGTTACTAAACATTCCACAGGAAACTATTAGTGCAACTATAATAACAAATGGCAACTTGGCCACAGAGAAGCGGCAACAGCTGAAGCATTTAGTGTGCAGAAGCCGTCTGGATTCAACAGCCACAGACCTCTGAGCTTCAGATTGGCTCAAGAACAGCATAGACCTCATCGTAAAATGTGTTTCCATGGCTAAACATCTGGATCTGAACTTTATATCACAGAATGCAATGCAAAACCACCCCACAAGACTCAAAAGCATTGGAGACAAACTAACTGGAACCATATTACCTCTTTGTCTGGCAATCCAATGGTCTTGATTTAGCAGATTCCCCAAGAACAGTAATTGTCTGACTGTTTTTCCAACTATGGTGTTGTGGGGATGCTGGTCGGGGCTTAACCCAATAGTTTCACTAAAAGACACTCTGGTGTTGAAGCGTTGGAAGATGTTTTAGACATTTTAATGCTTCTCACCTTGTGACAAACACGACTTTGTAACAGCGCACGGACAAAGCAAGGTCCATGAAGACGGGGGAAGGGGAATTTTTGGTGTGGAAGAACTTGCCTAACCTGCACAGTTGTAACTTCAACCTGACAGAACAGCTGCAGGATTAACTTATAAGGCCTAACCCATAAGGGCGTGCTTACAGGTTTAGGAAGTTATTAAATCCGAAATTATCAAAGTTCATGTTTCTTTGACTGCTGGATGTAGTTGCATATCATGTCCACCAGGGTGTGCTACCTCTCAAGCAGTCAGCAGGTTGTTACTTACTCCCGGTGACGGGCTTCCACTTGGCCCGGTTGACCATGCCGACTGCCCCTGCGGGTATGTCTCCGTGGCAGGACCCGCGGTAGTTGTGGGTCATGGTCAGGTGTGTGGAGGCGTACGACACAGCCAGCCACCTGAACAGGGACTCGTCCGGGGTCAGCCGGGGCTCGTCTTCGGGCTCACTGTAGTGGTATCCTGCACCTCGCCCTCCGTCGTCCTCCTCTTCCTCTCTGTGTCCATAACCCTGGCTGTAGCCATGCTCGTATCCGGGGTCGTATCCATGGTCGTATCCATGACCTCGCCACTCTTCCTCTGGCTCTGCGTATCCTCGACTTCTCCAGTCCTCCTCTGGCTCCTCCTGGTAGCCCCTTCCCCACTCGGTCGCATCAAAACCTTCGTCCTCGTACCTGGAGGTGATGTTAGTCTGGGTTAAGCCTTTCAAAACAACTCTGATTTATGTAGTAGAAAAGGAAGGAGGAATTGCAAAGCAAAACAACCTGAGAGGCAAACATTTATGCAGAGAGGAAGAGCAATAAATTCACGGAGGAAATGTCATACTGTCTCTTCTTGCGGCTGCGGGATTGCTCGCTCTTGGCAGGCTTGTTGAGACGTAAACTGTCATAAGGATAGGCCACGATGGCCTCTCCGCCTTGGAAGTTTGCACCCAACACAAATGGGTAGGCTTTCATCCAGGAAATAATGGCTCTGGTCTCCATAGCAATCTGGAGCAAAATCAGAAAGATAAAGATTCAACACGTCTGAAAAGAGGAGAGCAGAAACAGCAATTCAGACGTAACAGCAGCATCAGGTGTAGGTTCTCACAGAAAATGTTCTTAAAGGGTTAATATCTTCTAAGGCCAATTGCATTATACATCTTAAAACCTATTTGTGAGTTCTTTACCGAGGTGTTGAACTCAAAGTTTTCTGGTATGGGCACATGATGGTTGGGGGTCAGTTTAGGCACCATCCCCTTGTCCTCAGCATCCCACAGGATGCTGTTCAGGTCAGGGAAGTTCTGGAAGATGTCAAAGCCGTCCTCAGTGAAGTGTCCCATGGTCCAGCTGCTCATCTCCGAGCCCTGCAGCAGGAGACATGAGGAAATCAGCTGATTTCCGACTTTGGTTCAGCACCATCTCCTGTTGGTCTCTTCTGTTTGTTTTGCAGGTTGACCGGGTAGACAAGATTGCTTTTCTTCCACTCACCACCTCGAAAGCCGTCTCATGCCCGTCAGGGTTCAGAGAGGGAACCAGGTGGATGCGTATTCCCTCCACCAGGCGCTGGGCCCTGGGGTTCCTGTCTTTGTATTCTTTGCACAGGTACTGCATGAGCAGCAGGATCAGCTCCCTCCCCACTGCCTCGTTCCCATGGAGACCAGCCGTGAAGCGAAACTCCGGCTCACCTGAGGAGACGGCCTGTTATTCTCTTTTAACCACAACCTACCTGGTTGTTAAAGGACACAGTGATCGTTCAGGGCATGTCTGCATTTTTTTTTCCAGTCAGGGTTTTACTTTATAAACAACAACATGCACAAGTATCCATACCTCTAGAGCATGTTTTTACTTTACAAAAAGAAATATAAGTGTAGTTTAATTGCAAACCTTTACCAGACAGGTGTGTCAGTCATGCTCATATTCTCACCTATTTCGTGCTCCGTGGGGTTTCCGGAGATGATCATTGCCATGATTTCTCGTCCCTTAGAGCTGCGGCCCAGGCTGTAAATGTTGGTGATGTTGGGGCACTCCTCATGTACCGACTTCATCAGCTGGATGAGTCAGAAATGATGCACATGAAGCGTAGCTCAAGGTGAGAGCAAGCGGTTCACCGTCAAAGACTCACATCGTCATTTTAGGAAGCAACATTGGCTTTGCTGGACAATTTTTATAATATTAGTTTGAATTAGGGCGGCACAACATTAGGAAGTTACGCATTTGGAGGACTGTTGAACACTGTGATCAAAACACTGTTGACATTTTCATTCTTGTCCATCATTATTATGGTGCTTCAGTTATAATGTCGTAGAGCGCCATCGTCTTTGACAGGTGTGATACCCGCTCCATTCAACAGGCTGAATATTTGAATTAGTAGCGTGCAAGGTGTTAATTTATAAATCATAAGAAGCAACAAATATTTAATTCTTAACAGTCCTTTACAATGTTAATTTCGCACAGTCTGAAATTGCCATGATATAGTTATTATGACTGAAGCGATTAATTAGATTAATCCTTATGGATCAATTATTGAAATGATTGTCAGCTAATTTAGTGATCGATTATTCATTAACAGGAGTACACAAACTCAAAAAAGACAATTTTCTGAAAGAACCACACACTCAGAGGAGATATTAAGCCAAAATTGTAAGAAGAAATATATACATTTTGCATTTAAGATTAAATATATATATATATATATATATATATATATATATATATATATATATATATATATATATATATATATATATATATATATATATATATATATATATATATATATTGTCTGTACAAATAATCTACCCAGAACTCAGAGTGGAATCATTTTAGCTTTAAAAAACTTCAATTAAACACCTTTTGCTGTGTATTCATTAGTTGGTCAAGCCAAAAATGAATCAAAAGGTCATCTCTGTCGACTTTTCTCATGTTGATGTTTGTAGTAGTTTTTTTTAGATCATCTGTAGCATTCTGTGATACAGATGATCAAGAAATGCATCATAGCATTAAATGTTTATAATCTTATTTAAAAAATTTTTTAATTTAAACCCTCTTTTAATGTACTTCTAATATTGTATAAAAAAGGTTTAAATAAAAAACCTGCAGAATGTGCCAATATTTTTTAAAATCTGATTACCATAATCGTCAGAATAATCGATAGATTAATCGATACCTAAAATAATCTCTAGTTGCAGCGCTAACAGTTATAAGACACTGTGTAGACTGAAGCAAAAATCGTTCTCAGGGCGCACTTTGAGGGATACTCACTTCAACCGTCTCTGAATAGCTGTGGTGTTTGAACTCCAGGTAATCCACAGGAGTCACCTCATTCTGCCTGTACATAGCACCACCTGGGTCTGACAGCAGAAACCGATTAAACCGCACTCCTCTTTGTGTGCGTCACAAAGAGGCGGCGGGGTTGGGGGCCTCACCAGGCACAGGGCAGCCCAGGACCTCCAGCCTCATGCACAGAGAGCCGTTCCAGCTCTGAGGAATGATCCGGATGTAGCGAGCATGCACGGGCTCGGCGAGCCGGTTCATGACGGGAGTGTCCTTGTCGTTGTTTCCGAAGAACAGCTGGACGCGACGGGGGGAGACGGGAGGTCAGGGATTCAGAAGGTGGAGCAAAGAGGAAGGTGACATAGGTTGAGGTCAACTCACCCAGTCTGCGTATCCGTCGTGAATGGTGGTCCATTCTCTGCTGTCATTGCTGAAGGCCAGGAAGTAGGATGTCACGAAATCGCTCCTGAAATGAGTCAACAGGAGATTAGCATGTGGAGTTTATTACTGAGATGAAACGCTCTGTACCAGTGTTGTGTGGTGTGTGTGTGTGTGTGTGTGTGTGTGTGTGTGTATGCTCCTCACTCATTCAGGGCATCTCGGCCTTGAGTTACAACTCCGGTGAACTCGGTCTCCCTGCGAGTGTCGACCTCAAACCAGTGGATCCTGTCCTCTGAGTTTGCGCACCACGCTCCACCTCTCATGTTGTCCTCATCCTCTGAGCCCTGGGAACCACACAGACCAGACAGTCTGCTGCTCAGTCCTCTGGCTTGCTCACGGTTTGAGCTCTAAACTCAAAACATGCCGCATGATTCGATTTGAATTTACGTTTCTCTCGACTTTGAAACGTCAGGCCAAAGTGTGTTTTTGATTTAATATCTCGGTTGTTTATGGGACTCTCTGATTAATGGAAGTGACTGTCTCGGCTGTAACTGCATTTTCCGAAGCTGCTAACAGATAATCGAGTGGCATATCCAGTCCTGACGGCCTACCTGCATGTTGAGGCGCGCCCTCTGAGGAGAGAAGGTGTACTGAGACATGGAGGAGGCTGTGAGCTGGTCTGACTCGATCTTATGGGACTCCATTCCCAGAGGAGGACATTCTACCACATGCGGAGACACAAAGGAATGAGAAGAAACGATTAAAAGAAACAAATAGTAGATCTTCACCATCTTTTCCAGATCTTACTGACTCACTCTTTGGCTCCTTGTAGACACGTGGTCTGTTCCTGGCTCGCTCCTCGGCCTCCTTCAGCTTCTCTGCTCGTTCTGTCAGGGGTCAGAAGAGCAGTCTTAATGAAAAATAAATTGCATTGTTTTTCCCTGAATTTATTTTTTTTTCTTTTCTACTTTCTCTGCCCAGACACAATTTAGCAACTTTTCTTTTCTTTTCTTTTTTTTTACGTTTTACTCGCTAAAAATCCTCCTGAGGATGTGAAGAGCCTGGAGTCTGGCGGAGGGAAGAAATCTAAAAACAAAACCAGATGTTACGACTTGGCCTTCGGTCCAGATTTGCTCTAATAAAACTCAGGCCATCCTGACCTCAAACAGAACCGTCCCAAAACACATCCAAAGCAAGGAAACTACGGCCCGATTGAAAATGCCTTTACAGTCTGGCTCAAAATATTTAGAGTTCAGTATAGATATTGGCATTTAGAAGTTAGAAACAGAACTCATGCAACCAGAAAGTCTATTATTCTTCAGTTTTGGTTGAAAGTGTATGAACTGTGACCTCAGTTTTCTGCCTTTTTCTGCCGTCAAGGTCTTCTGCTGCTGTAGCCGATAAGCTTCACGTTTTGTTGTGCTGTCAGAGTTCGCCGACAGTTCACTGCTTATTTTGGTTTCGACGAGTTGTCATTTAAGCTACTGTTGCCTTTGTATCATAAAGTCAATTTCTAAAATAGAACTGCTGGATGTAGCTTTTTCTGACCTCTGTAAATATATAAAGCAAATATTACTGGAGCTGTGGTAGTTGACAGTAACTGGGAGGACTCCCAAATCCAATTTGGTTTAGGGCCTCATGCTGCTTTGGACCAGCTCTTCCCCAGAGAGGAGCACTAGATGCTCTAACATGCTTATTTTTTCTCTCTCTGCTTTCGTCTCACCGAACTCTTCTGCAGGTCCATGTTAAAGGCGACAGCATTCGGTTATGGAAACATCTGCTTCGAGTGAAGCTAAAATCCAATCGGTAGCAGACTGTGGCTGCTGGAGGTGACCTTTTTGACTCCAACTCTTGTCTGAGTCATTTATCATTTTCTCTGAACTCTACTCCCCAACCTGAATGCATACTGCAAACACGTGGCAGCCGTGAATTGAGCGTGCTTTGAGTTTGCCCGATGAAAACTCCCCCGATGGCGTCTGTTTTCCTCGTAGCTCCAATCCGATCCAAACGGTTTCGTCTCTGTTTGTTTTCCCTCGAGCTCACGGGAGATTTCTGAACCGCTAGCATGCCTGATCTCAATTCTGCTTTGATTGGATAAACCTCGGTCCCTTTCGTGCAAGTTAAAGCTGGACTCTTCACCACATCTGCAGCAGCGTATTTATAAGAGATATAAGAGACACGAAAAAGCGCCGAACATGTCAGAGCGTTGTTTTGTTGTCCTTTAGTACTTTTGCTGTTAGGTCAAAGGCACTGGCATCTATTGACATAATTGCACAGAAAGATAATTTACCAAAGGGTTTGGGTAAGCTCACATCTGGGTTCTCTTACCTCTCTCCTCTCTCTCTCTCTCCTTCTTGGCTCGCTCTCTTTCTTTCTCTACCCACTTTTCATCTGTGTCATAGTCTTTCCGTCCTGCAGCGGAAAAAGAGAAGTGGTAACTTTATGTATGAAGGCACGTCTGTCTAGCTTTAAACATGGAAACAAAGAGAAAAAGACTGTGAAAGATCAGCTTTTATTTTGTAAGGTTATCGACCTTCCAAGAGGAGTGTAGGTTTCAGACGTATAGAAGCTTGCGAGATTATCCAGACTCCTTGAAGTTTTTATTATTTGGCAGGCTAAGACATTGGGGTGCATAATTGTGAAATAGGAAATTACAACAGATTGGCGTTCAAGATCAAAATCCGGGAAACAAAATGATTATCGGTAGTGGTTCTGGAAACGTTATGACCTGAGTGCTTATTCCCTCTTGTCTTTCTGAGTAATGAGGAACGTGTTGGGGGGATTTTGGGACATATCTGACCCGTGAGTGCTCACTTACTCATTCCGTATTCGTCATAATCCTCATACCAGGTCCTCTCAAGTGGAGCAGATGTTGTGGGTTCTTCTGTGTTTCAAAAAAAACAACAACAAAAAACATCAACAGAACAAAGTTAGAAAGCCCCATTTTGTCATCTAAAAAAAATTTTTCTTTAGAAGTGAGACTTTATGAGATTACACTATTTAATCAGCAGTTTTACACGTTAGCCCTGCCCTGATTTGCTCGACCACAACATCAGATCTGCTTCTGTGACGTCTCACTATAATCAGGTTGTTGGAGCCTTAATTTACATTTACAGGAATCATAAATTAGTTGGGATCTGATGACAGGGCTCCTCCAAACGCCACAACAAAACCGTAGACGGTCTTGTTGACTTAGTGGATCCAAGCAAACCCACCCACTCCTGTCTGCAAATGTGGGGTAGGTTGTTGCAGACTCACTGTAATGTTATTGCCATGTGCTCATGAAAGCCACAAGTGGAACAGATATTCCATATGTCCCCAACTCCTGGAAAAATCTCACCGCTTTATTTGAAAATTTGCCATATTTTTTCCGGGTGGAGGGGTTGGTTGTTCATTTTTCTAAGATCGCTGCGTGACGGCAGGTACCTGGGATGGTTTCCACTATGACCTCGGGGCTGACCTCTTCTCTGTCTGGGAATTCATCTGGAAGCACGACTGCAGGAGGGAAAAACAAGACAGTGCAAGAGTTTAAACGACAAAACTCAGAGTCGTTTAACTTGACATATAATTTAACGCAAAGTGAGTGAGGAAAAATGCTGGAATAAGAGCTACATTTCTTTTGGCAAAACACTGGAAACACGGAGTAACGGCAACACGTTTGGAGTGTCAAACAAAGTTTTCCAGCACCCGGGGAAAAATTCGATGATGTTTTTGACCTCAGCCAGAGACAAAGTGCCGAAAAGCGTTCACTGTTGTGGCTGCAGGAACCAAAACAAGAGGACTAAAGAGTCCCAGACGTACCTGTCGCGTCCCAGTAGTCACTGTCGTCTGTGCCGTACTTCTCCGGGGCCTCGGGGGTCGGGTCCGGCTCCTTCCAGTAAATGTCGTAGTTATCGGTCACAGGAGCGTACGGCTCCTTCTCAATTTCCTTCCAGAGATCATCGTAGTTGTCGGGCGGTGAAGTCGACGGCTCTCCCTCGACGGGATTCCAGTAGTCATCGTAGGCGTCGGTCACGGGGTCGTCTGGTACCCTGGGAAGGTACGGGGGCTCACTGCTTGGAGATGGAGTGGTGCCAGCCCCCCAGTAGTCATCTTCTGCTGTCCAGTAGTTGTCTAACAGACAGGGGATAAAGCGCAGATGCGCAGATAGAGTTGTTGAATCATATCGATCAATCATTCGAGTTGATTTGTTTTGCATATTTCAGCAGCAAAGTCGTCCAAAGTGCTTTGCATCGTAAAAACGCATCAATAAAAAGCCATAAAAATATCATTCAAATCCCAAGAAAAAGAACATAACAATTATAGCTAAATCTAGACTTATTTCATGTGACTGAAGTCACATGAGGCCAAACAGACTTTAAAAAGAAACTGGGAGAAGAGTTAAAAGGACATAAATGGTATTAAAAATATCTAAGAAAGAAGTGGCAGAAGTGAATATAAACAAACCTCTATTATTATAATTATTCTTTTGAAAAACAAAGAAAAATCAGAATAACCAGAAAAACTAAACAAACAATTAGTTATTGATATTGATATTGCAATATCAATAACTAAATTGTTAGTTTAGAAAAACTAAACAAACAATTAGTTATTGATATTGATATTGCAATATCAATAACTAATTGTTTGTTTAGTTTTTCTAAACAAACAATTAGTTTGTTTAGAAAAACAAACTAATTTGTTTTTCTAAACAAACTAGAAAAACAATATTGTACAATATTGTTGTACAATATTACAATATTACAATATATTGTAATATTGTACAATATTACAATTATTATATTGTAATTACAATATTGATATTGGCAATATCAATATTACAATATAATTGCAATATCAATATAGTTATCAATATCAATACACGTAAACATGTTGATCAATGTTTTATCAAAACTCTAAACTGATGGGTTTTTATAACCTAGATTTAAAGTAACCCAATGATTCAGCAAATATTTGATATATTTTGGTGCTAAGCCATTAAGTGATTTATAAACTAACAACAGAATCTTAAAGTCTGTTCTTTGAGCTACCGGGAGCCAGTGTAGAGACTTTAGGTCTGAGATGATCCATCTTGCTAGTTTTGATCCATCTTCCTAGTTTTAGTGCGAACAGTTGCAGCTGTCGGTCTGATTATAACTTTTAGTCAGACCTGTGGAGACACTGCTGCAGTAATCAATGCGACTAAAGATAAACGTATAGATGAGTTTCTCTAGATCTTGTTGGGACATTAATCCTTTAATCCTGGATATGTTCTTCAGGCGATAGAAGGCCGACTTTGTAACTGCCTTTATGTAACTCTGAAAGTTGTGGTTATGTGCAATACAACTGCATGGGACAAATTCTATTAATCAACATCCTAAACATGTGGAGTTATTTGCCTGAGTTGATTGGTTGCATCAAGGTATACAGAGATTTGGAAATCCTTTTCAGTCTGCAGCAAAACGAAACACAATGAGCCTCAAGTTGCTGCACACTACCAGTCAGCTTGCTGATTGAAAGGAAGACCCTACCTTTTATTTAGCTACTACAGTTATTTTTGTGAAGCATAAATATGTCAACCAATCGTTTTTCTATTCAAAACGGGAAAGACAGGAGAAGAAGTAAGCGAATGGCTGCAGGAGTCAGAACCATAGATGAAAAGTTTAACTTGGCGCTAACCAGAATCAGGGAAGTAGTCAGGTTCAGCGGGAGGATCGGTGGGGGGCTCTGTTGGGATCGCTGGAAGAAAGACAGAAACCAGGTCAGTAAATCTCCTCCAAATCATTCCAGTTCAGTAGAAACACGATGCAGTGTGTTGTTCTTACTTGTTGTGGTGGGTGGGAGGGTTGTGGTTGTGGTCTGCCTGTCTTTCTTCTTCCCCTTCTTGTCAGTTTTAGGCTTTTTAGTGGCATTTGGATCCTTTGGCTCTTTCTTCTTTTTGTCTTTCTTCTTCTTTTTGCCTTCCTCCGGGCTCTTCTCAGCCTGCTCAAAATGCCTGGAGGAGGCAAGAAGTAGAAGTGGAAGTAGTCAGAACAAATTTCAATGTATTAAACTTTTTGTTTAAAATCCTAAAAAGCTTAGATTGCATCATTTGGGAGCAACTTATTGAGAGGCAGAAACCAGACAGCTGAATATGTTTCAGCTTCTTCTTTTTTTTTTTTTGATCCATCAGTATTTCCTTTTGAGGTCGTCCGAAGCTCTGCTGAGCCTTCATGGAAAACACTTCTCTCTTTTTCCATTTGCCTTGTACCACTAGCTGGGATTCAAGGATGCTAAATCTGTCAACATACTCAGCAAACTATTCTCACCTCAGCATCTTCAGCGAAGCTCAGCACAGAACTGATATGTTCTCACGCATAACTAGTATGATGCCATGGTCTGCACTAATCTTCCAGGACTTTCATAAGGGAGAAGAGAAAAAAATAAGCATCTTCAAAACAAGTAACACCTCCTGGGCTACCAGCACAGAGTTCATCTGGGAAAAAAAAAAGAAAATGACCTGGTGGTGGACAAGGCGAACATCTGAACTTTCTCCAGATGTTCTCACTCAGACACCGATGCCCTGCGAAAGTATTTGCGTCGACTAAATTTTTCCACATTAACTTACAACCTTGATCCGGGGCGTGTTTTACTGGGACTTCATTCAACACAAAGTGGCGCCTAATTGAACAGTGAAAGTGAAATGTGTTCTGTTCAGCCCTCTTTGCTTGGATACCCCTAATGACATTAAAGCACAAGTGACGGTTTTCAGAGATCACTTTGTTAGCAAATAAACTCTACGTTTGGGTAATTCAATCACATTACCTACATGGATATTTTCTGTGAAGGCCTCGGATTTTGTTGCGGAGACATCTGAAGAAAAAATAAAACAAATTTTACGAGCTTCGAGCGTCTCACAGAATGCTGTTCAGACAGTAGAAAGGACAACTGCAAACCTACCAGGAGGATTTCCCTCTATTATATTGCTGGATGAACTGCAGGGGATTGCAGCTCAGGTCTGAGTGTGTGGCAAAGACAACTGAGTTTATCACTCCACAGTTCTGGGCTTTATGGAAAAGTCACAGGAAGGACGGAATTGTTGAAAGAAAGCCACAAAATTCCATGATTGCCGTTTGCCACGAGCCAAGTAGGTTAACGGCATGTTTAATAAGGCTCTCTGGCCAGAGAAGACAAGAATGGAACGTTTTGGGTCACAGGCGGAGCGTCATGCATGGTAAATAAATAAAACTGCACATCACTCTGAACACTGCATCCCTACTGTAAAACACGGTGGTGGCAGCATCATACCAATGTGGATGCTTTTCGTCAAACAGGGGCAGAACCTGGGATGTAAGCAGGCTGTCAATAAAGACCGAATCTCTACATGCATGGGGTGGGACAAAGGTTCAGATCAGTTCATATTTGTGTGTGAGAATGGTCCAGTCAAAGTCCACAATCTGTTGAAATGTGACCATTTCAATTCACAGATGCTCTCCGTCCAGACTGAAACAGAATGTGGGTCTACAGAGCATTGATTCAGCAGGACTTAATGCAAACTTCAAACCACACTTTCAACACTTTAAGTTGTAGAAAAAAAATTGAAAATCGTGTACCTATGTTTGATTTGAATCACGCCACTATTTTCTGTTGATTTCCTGTTGATATCAAATCTTAACGAAACATGTTGAATTTCCCCTTTATAACATTACACAATGTGACGTTAGAACCACAAGGAGCCGTCAACCTCAACAGCTCTACTGTTTTGTCTGTGGGCCAGAGAGAAAGAGAGAGAGAGAGAGAGAGAGAAAGAGAGAGAGAGAGAGAAAGAGAGAGAGAGAGTCCCTCAGCTCTTACCCTCCTGTTTGGTCCCCTCTGCCTCTCTCTTGGCCTTGATGCTGCGTCCCACTGGGTGTGGGTCCCCTGCGAGCTCCTGCTCGCTTTCTGGTTCATCCGGGGACTCGTCTTGCAGCTGATCCTGAGTCTGCTTCTCCTGGAGGAGAGAAGCTATTCCCCCGGCACTCCTCCCTCCTCTGGGAATCAGCAGGCAGCAGAGGACCAGCAGAGCAACAGACGCAGTCACAGTGTGGCTTTTCATATCTGCTGCCGCTGCTGCAAAAACAACAACAAAAAAAGTTTTTTAGAAAAATCCTTTGCTTTAGGAGCGTCTTCTTCGTCAGCTCGCCCCACTTGATCCTCCAGGAGCTTCAGCGTTCAGCCTCTTTTCAACGCGTTCCAAACTTTTTACCCCAGCAGGGAGGTCTCCTCCTTCAGCTCCACACGAACCCACATCCACAGCGTGTCATGTCAGCCGGGCTGAGGCTGGGCTAGACAGCGACTGGCTGGGGGGGAGGGAGGGGGAGAGGGGGGGGAGGAATGGGAGGGTGCAGTCAGCAGAGACACAGGGAGAGAAACACCTAAAGCAAAGCCGGTCAAATGAATAGTCAGAGCTCCTAATTGGTCAGCTGAAAAAACAATAACAAGGCTAAAGGATCCCCTTCACCTGCAGGACGAGTCACAACAGGTGTAGCGCTAAGACCTCAGATTGCAGGGCAGGATGGGGCCCCCGGGGGCCGCTGGGGTTTGAGAAGGATCCGTCTGCTTTCTGTCTGCCGAAATTCCTTCTCGGAGAGCCGCAGCCCCACGCAGAACCACCAAAAAGCTGAACAGCAGGAGAGAGGAGTGAGTCCTCGGACACCAGGTTACACAAGCAGAGCCTCGGGGAGAGAGAGGGTGGAAGACAGGAGGAGGAGAAGGAGAAGGATTTGGTGCAACAAAGATAAATGACAGAGGAAATTTTAAGCAGATAAAAACAAGGCGGTTTTTATCTGCTTTATCTGTTCTTTCTCAGGTCAGAGGTTTCTTCACCAGTCGGGTCGGTTGTGTCAATCGGTGTCTCCTTTTTTGGAGGAAGTAAGCAGCCCACCAGAGGGGAGCTCACAACACAGGACGGCAGATGACAGAATCATATTCTGTGTTTTCTTTTCCGTCTGTCTCCTGCTCTGTCTGCCATTTGGAAAGTCTTGAACGCTGCTTGATCTATAAAGTTAACCTCTGGAATAATCTAGGGTAAACTTCTGGCACTCTAATAAAACACAGCCAGACATTTTTAAACTGAAGTTTGATCTTGAAGGTAGAACAAAAAAACAAAACTTAAAGTCAATGTTTGAACGCTTGCAAATAAAAAAAAAAAAAAAACGCTTTAGAAAAACTGCACAGTGTCAAATGGATCAGTCTGAAAACTGAGGCAATCGGGCCTTAAGCATATAAACCTGCTAAAACAGTTTGGCTCATGAGATCTCAGAGTGTGAGGCTAGGAAAACAAGAAATGTTTGACAAGGACTGGACTAAGGAGGATTACACTGAAACTGTGCAGCCGTATCTCTGGTGGATATTACTGCAGCTGCGAAGAATGCAGCTGATAGTTCGGGATACAGTGAGGTCAAGAAGAGGCCAATTTAACCAACAGGGATTGAGACACTAGTGGAAGGGAGCAAACTGCAGAAGGAGAAAGAAAGTAAATGAAAAGGAATGAATTCTCGACCACCATCAAAAAGAAAAAAAAAAAAAAAAGAAGGAGGTCTCTGTTTGAAACGTAATTTACTCCAGAGCGACAAATCACCTAGAATCTTGGCATGGACACAAAGAGCAGCAGACCCAGTTAAAGCCACAGCAATGCAGAAGTCAGAAAACCAACATTTACTGCAAGGTGTTGTTTGTGAGCATAAACTTCTCAGGAAGAAAACATCTTTTACTACGGTTTTTACTCTTTAGGCTCGTAACTTTACTAGATAAATCAGCAAGCGTTTGACTTTCACTACACATATTTAGCCAACCATCATGATCCATTTTTGTTATTGGTGTTTATGCTACACGATTGACAGTGTTTTGACTTTTCTCCCAATAAGCACATTTAATAACAAAATATTATTTTGAGGACAATAAAAATGTCCTCAGAATAACATTTTTATTGTGCAGTTAAGCCTCTATGAGGCAAAACCGGAATTGAATATGTGAAGAAAAGTGGGACTTCCAGCTGCTTCCATTCACTGTTGCTGATATAAAGTATTCTAGAGACACAGAGGCTGGGAGATAAGGCAGTGCTGAAGCCTGTGTACATAATAATAACCATGCCGGTCAGAATCAGAGCAGCGGTGATTCAACACTGTGGCAAATTGGGGGCAAACCAAGCTTGGAATGCCTAAATCTCCTGGCAGGGTTCCTGCTTGTCGGATCTTTAGGCTAGTGCTCTGAGTCAACATTTCTCCTGACTGCCTCCATCCCGCTGGAAGAAATCACTATAAACTCACTTACCTTATAAACTCACTTCCAAGCTGAAGATTTTATTCAGAGCTATTTCCATAACACATTTCCATATTTCTCAAATTATGGCCGTTAAAAAAATAAATACATAAATAAAAGGTTGTGGGCTACAAACCCAAAGACGATAAAATAAAAAAGATTATTGGGACAAGGCAATAAAATACTGGGGAGAAAAATATTCAGGTTAGATGCAACCAAAGATGAACTCTTTGGAGGTCCTTGCACACAGAAACACAAGCTTATGTGACATCACTGCGATAAAAGTGATGTTTTCAGATGGGAACATCGTGGTTTACAGTATGTGGTGGAGGCAGACTTCATATCACTGAAAAAAAACGATAAAGAAAGAAATGTGTCTGGGCATTTTTTTTAGAAGAGTTTAAGGAAACATGAGTGTGCATTTCAAGCGAGACAACAAACCCAAACAGAGAAGGAGGATTAAGAATCCCCTAAATTGTATCCAATTAAAAAAATGTATTGATGAATGCAAAGCCCTGCAGATCAGAGAGCATAGAAAAGGGCCACCAGAACCAGACAGTGTGGAAAACAGGTCAAAGCTACACATAAACAATACACGTCATACAGAAGACATGTTGAACTCGATACCAAGTAAGGCTTTTTCCACACTAAGATTTCTATAAGTTTGTTTATTTCCACTAACGTTCTATTTTTTTAATATACTCATAACTTCTTTAATTGACTAATTTGCTTCAGTTTCTTGAAGTTGCCAACATCTGGTGTGAATTTCATGTCAGTAGAAACATTAGAACTATTTTTACTGAGAAAAACGCCGACATGTTCAATACTTACTTCACCCCACTGTGTGTGTACGCTCTAGTGTAATCAACAAATCTAACACATAGGAGAGAGTCGAAACTACGGTAATTAGGTCTGCGAAAAAATTAAAAATAAATCATAGCTCTTCAAGGACTCAGGCATTAATCAACCTGACACTGCTGTTCATTTGCTGCAATATAAATTCCCATTATGTTAGCAGAAGCTGAGAAGTGAGGATGCATAATGTTTAGAGCCTCTAGCTGAGCTGAGCGTCAGGATGTGTTGGGCAGGAAACAATGACATCAGAGAGAGAGAGGAGCGGAGTTGGGGAGGGAAGCTGGGAGTAAAAGTGAGAGAAAAATGCTGTAATCCAGCAGGCTCACTAGGTACAAATGGATAGAAACCGATTTATAAAACTCCATCCTGCTCTGCTTAATTCATCGTGACTGGTCCTCCACACACCAGCTGGATATCTGATCTGGGTAGGATGGCCGGGCTCTAACACATTAACCCTTAGCAGGGCTTCTGAGTGCTGCAGATCTATTATTCCTCATCTGGAGAACGAGCAGCAAAGTGTTACTAGGCGTCAAGCTACTTATACAACAGAGTTTGGAGCACACTTTTAGAGGGGATTTTCTGTTTTTGGCTGATTCATTGCGTGATTCAGCAGGTCCAGCTCATCTGGTCCAGGAGGAACGTGTGCCTGAGTCATGAGGCATCTAGATGCCCAACTTTACCAAGCACAGTCCACAATCTCCTCTGTATGAACAGCTTCTAATATTTCTGAAGCTTTCCTGGAGCAGCATGTAGCTTGCAAAGTGAAAGCAGATGAGTGTTTTTGTTTCTCTTATTAAAGATGAAGACTGCCAGCACAAGAGCTTCAGCTCTGTAAACAGACTGCCAATGCAGGCGCTTTGCCCAGATGGTTGAGCATCCACGGCATCATCTTTTGGAGATATTTAAAAGTAGTGATGGACTCTGACCTGACCCTTCAGAGCCACATTAAGACAGTCACAAAGTCGACCTTCTATCACCTGAAGAACATCTCCAGGATTAGAGGACTTATGTCTCAGCACGATCGTGAGAAACTCATCAATGTGTTTATCTTTAGCCGCATTGATTACTGCAACAGCGTCTTCACAGGTCTGACTAACAAATCAAACAGTAGCAGCTGATCCAGAACGCTGCCACTCGCTGATCGATCACATAACACCAGTTTTAAAGTCCCTACATTGGCTTCCTGTATCTCAAAGAATAGACTTTTAAAATACTGTTGTTAGTTTATAAATCACTGAATGGTTTAGCACCACAATACCTTAAAGATCTGTTATTGCTGCATCAACCGTCTAGACCCCTCAGATCTTCTGGTTTTGGTCTGCATCCCCAGAACCAGAACCAGAACCAAACAAGGAGAAGCAGCATTCAGCTTCTATGCACCACAAATTTGGAACAAACTTCCAGAAAACTGTAAAACAGTTAAAACACTGGGTGCCTTTAAATCTAAATTTAAAACCCACCTGTTTAGAGTTGCTTATGGCTAAATTAGGATTAGTGTTGTTTTTTTTTTGTTTTTATCTTTCCTTGTTATCTATTTATTAATGTTACATACTGTATTTTTTCTTTAATTATGTAAAGCACCTTGGAATGCTTTGCTGCTGAAATGTGCTATACAAATAAAATTTGATTTAAAAAAAGTGAGTAGCCAGGTTTGAAAACTGAATCCGCTTTAAAATGTGAAGTTTTAAAACGACTAATAGCTAGCTGCAGGTTTTGTCTTGATTTGATTTCTTCCTTTGCCTCCAGATGTGTGGTACCCTCAAAGAGAATCAAAGAGTGCCCTCTAGTGGCTAAACAAAAGAAGAGCTACATCGCAATCCATCTCCAAAGTGCATTTGTGTTCAGAAGGTTGCACACTGCAGCAGGATCTCAGCTTCTTGGGCTAATTTTTTTTTTTTAGAGTAACTGTGAGAAACACCATAATTCATGGACGAGTGAACAATTGTGTTTGCCATTTTTTAACAAAATAAACTAAAAGAAAAACTGAACTAACATCACAAACCTGAGTTCTTCATGTTTTCAGACACACAATTAAAATCTATTTAGTGGCTCAATCATATTAAGGTCAGTAGACTCGGATTGTCTCTTCAGGACCTGAAACTCCTCAAAATGATCTGCATATTTCAGTACGTTCACTTTATGAACTGAGTTACAGAAACAAATGAACAATTTTTTTCAATACGTTTCATTGAGACACGGGTAGATCAAGTGATGACACTTAAAATCAAGAGGAAGTGGAAGCATGTCATTTTTAAACAGCATTTATTTAGCTTTCTCCATACAATACATTTAATGTTTAACAGCACATACTGTATTCTGAAATAACTCTCAGTATAAAATAGGGCTTCTACAATCAAAGAATAGTCATACAATGCTCTGAGGGACATGAAGACTACGGCAACAGTAAAACACCTCCATATTAAAGAAAAGGATATTGAGAGAAGTGATTGTATTTGCCGAGCCGCCGTTGTACTACGCAGAATCCCAACCCCGGCTGTCAGAGCATCCGACATCCTGCAAGAACCCGTTTTTTTTGTTGTTGTTGTTGTTTGTTTAATAATTTGTTTCTCAAATAAAGGAACAGAAAAGACCATGGTAAAAGCAAAAAGAATATAATGTGTTACAATGACTAAAAGGGTTTTGGTAACCTGGATAAATCTGGCCTTTTGTTTGGACACTGAATATATACCATTGTCAAAGCATACACAGCATTATGACTGCTAATTGAAGCTTATATTGAGTTTTTTTTAATTATTTTTTTTAATTTTACAATCGTATATTAAAATGTTTGTGACTGGTGCTGAAAGAGACAGGATTTTTGTTTCTCCCCCCACCCCCAAGTGTTTTCTTCACATCAAACACCGAATTACAGCCAAAGTATACTGTACTATCACTGAAGCCACAAGAAAACCAGTTTATTTCAACGACATTGGCCAATTAAAGCTCGTCTCGACAAGGAGCAGGTGTGCATCAGAGCGTCTGGGCCAATATAGTGTCTGTAAATAGAATACATACAACACTCACCAGCTTTTGTGTTAAATGGCTAATATATTTAGGTGTCGAGTATAAATTATATAACGTTTCCAATTGGGTATGAAAATAGGTCAAAGTAGAAGGAAGCAAAACAAGCCTGAGAGGGAGGCCGAACAACGGGAGAGAGTGAGAGAGACAGAGAGAGAGAAAGAGATTTGTCTCAAGTCTTGAGGTAAGCAATGTGTTTCAGTATAATGCCCTACAGACAATCATACAGTTACAATCATTAATTCTCTATGTACAAACTTCCTGATTTACATACACTGCGCTGCTTGTCAGCTTAAAAACGTCTTCGAACTAAACACAAGACCATGGCGATGGTGAGGTTCACTTCAGAACGAGGCGGAGGGGAGTGGGGGTGGAGTCCGACTTCACTTATCCCGTTTCATGGGCCGGGCGATTAAAATGAACATCACAATATGGCTATTGAAGATGGCCTGCTTCCTCTTGCATACGTCAAGCACACTTATCAAATATCTACAACAGTGCAAATTTTCCTCATCTGTTGATTCCCACCTCCGAAACGCCCCGCAGCGATCGGATAACTGACAAACTACATGAGCCCGTTCTTTAAAGTTCTACCAATGGGAACAGGAGATGGCGAAGGACAGCTTGGAGAGGTTAAAAAGACGTACGGACGCCAGCAGCGTGTCAAAGTACTCCAAGATGCCGGCAGGCATCATGCTGCATTGTCTGAGAGAGGGAGGTCTGATTTGACACGGTGGCTTGAAATCAAAGAGAAAATAGGGACACGAGGACAATCTGACTGGATCCAGTGGATGTACAGCAAGAGGAAAGTCTGGTAACAACCACAGTAATAAATAAATAGATAGAAATCCATAAATAAAGACACATGTGTAATAATGATACAGGGAATAGGCCTCGGGTACATGAATAAAATGAAAAATCTGCTGGAAGCAAATTTATAAGAGCTGTCTTAGTCCTAATTGATGGCCTATAGAAAGGTTTATTAATTTTACCAGATGTTTAGCGCTCTTTCAAGTGTGAAGACATTTTTTTTTACAGACGCCTTTTTAAACTTCTGAATATTCCTGTGAAGCCATGGTTCACATGCAATATATAAAACATGAGACCAAACAGTCAGACAAGTTGCCATGGAGCTCTGGGACAATTATCAGGAAGATGTGTTTGAAAAAAGACAAGTAATGCACTTAACCACAAAGGCCTCTATGAACGCTCACTGCACAAGACTCCACTACCGAAGAAAAGGCATGTTGAAGCTCTTTAACATTTGCACACTGTACATTTAGCCAAGCAGATGAAATACTGGGAGAAAATAGTGTGAGATAAGGAAAGATGAAAAATGTGTAGCTATAGGGACAGGCAATAATAGTCTTGCTTATAGATATTTTTAAATGTTGTTGCTATAAATAGCCTAAAAATATTGAGATGACATTTTAAGTACACATTGCCCTCCCAAATTGGAGTTTCTTGATAAGAATCTGAAGGAGGAATGAGGGAAAAACATAAAGCTGAACTTGAAGCCAATCCAAATCTATGAGCTGAATCAGAGAGCATGAACAACCTTTAAGATTCAGAACTAGTTTCTCCATACAGGAGACATCTTCCTGAGATAGGTTTTTTTTTTTTTTGCCATTCATTTTAATTGCCGTATTCAATGTCTACTCCCCGTGTCATTCCACATTTAAAAAACTAAAACCTAATGAAATTCATGTGTTACTGTGTTTTGATTTCTTTGTACGTGTGACTCGCTGTGGTTGTGACCAAGCTGTTGACAGTCCTCTTTACCGAGGAAACCGTTGGTGCCGCGGTTCAGGACTTATTTCCCCTGCCGTAAGGTGCCAAAGTCTACCATCGCCACCTTGAGTTTGAGCTCAACGCCGACGACCTGCATCCCATCAGAACGCGCGACATGCTGACTGAGGAGGCGGAAGAAAGCTATGAAATGCATGTGCTATAGTAGTAACAGTTTGCACACTCATCGACACTACGGACTGGAACCGAGACGTGACATCAACAAGTTGTACGAAGAGGAGGAGGCTATAGGATGCTACAGTACTAGAGCTACCTGAACATGCTACAGATTGAGACTACCATGACGGGAGGTGGTTTCTTGAACGCATACGAACCGGACCAGCTTCACCGACGGGCTTGACCCACTTAGAGCAGAACACTAAAATATTTGCTCGATGACATTTCGTCTTAATGTACCATTTTCAGTCTGACTCCAGTACCGAGTCTGCAGCTTAGTGGATCCAGGGGCTCGGTAAAGCTAGCCTATTGTGTGCAAAAGAAAGAAACCTTCCCCTCCTCCTCCGCTCCCCCCGTCATCTGTAGTCAGTTCCTCATATGACTCACACACACACACATTCGCTTGCACGAGTGCACAAACCCTGAAATTAGGAACGATTTCTATCATCATACAGCACTAGTGTTTTTGATTATCATAGAGAAAGAGCAAGGATTGCATACTGTACCATACATCTCCTAGGAGAGGCACCCTTCATCAGCATCAGATCAGTTAGTTCACCTCACACACGCACACACATCCATACACACAAGGAACAATTGATAAGAAAAACAAAAGGAAGGAAAGAAGAAAATTACAATCACATGCTTCATAACGGAATGTAGAGAAAGTTTAGATCAGACTCTTGGCTACGTCTGGGAGCAAGCGAGCGCACACTCTAGGCATGGGCTGGCTGCTAGCATCAAGGTATACCAAGGTTAATCAAAGTTCTGCCGTCAAAACCGCAAAAAGACATCCATCGCATCATTTGTACGGTTTAAAGTCCTCTTGGTGAGATGTGCAGTGTGATTGGAGGTTTCTCTGGCTTTAAAGAGCAAACCACTGCGTTGCTGCCCCCCTCCACAAGTTGCTGCACACAGCCAGTCAGCTGGCTAAAAAAAGGCTACTGCACTTTTTTTTTCTTTCAACAAGAAAGACAATTTCGAGTGTTTGGATGTAGTTTCTTTAAAAAAACACTATGGCGTGGAAAGTAGGTAGTGCTGTTTTATGTAAGATTAACTGACTTTTTTGTTCTGACATTAGGCTGTAATGAAATTATGCCATGTTTTAGAGTTTTTTCATTTTGAGTTTTTGGGGTCAACACCATGATATATTTCCATGGTATTTTATTATTTTACTTAAGCTCATCATACCAGGACAATCTCATTCCGGCCCATGCCTAACACTCACACACCTACACAAATGAAGTCTTCTTTCCTCTACTAGCAAGAAGTTAAGAAGTGAGACAACTCACGAATGTTCTGATAGAAGACTTCTGCTGTTCACCAAGACGTCTGTCTGATGCGCTTTTATGCACAACTGGGAAGTCGGAATCAAACGGACAAATGTTCTTAAGATGGTCATCTTTAAAAGTGATATTTAAAAGTCCCTTTATGGGCAGTTCGCTAAACCTGAATCCAGTTGATCTGTTTTGACTGGTTTTACCTCCAAGCATTCGGACCGTATGTCCACTCGTGTTTCAGTCGCCTAGCGCAAAACAATTCCACCTTCAGATCGAGCATAAGGTTTCTATAAACACGAACTACAAATGATTTCTGATCCCTGCCGAAAGAACTCAAAAACCTCTCTGGGTTTCTCGTCTTATTCCTTCCACTCAGCACAGCAGCACACCGTCTTCGACCCGGTTTGGGTTTCAACGGCGCTGCTCTCCTGCTGCATGGTTCCTTGCTCAGAAACCCTTCAGATAATGAACATGTACATTTTGGACTTCTAGACAAGTTTAACAAAAGGAATTTGGCAGCTGTTATTTTGGCTACGACAACTACGGAAAAGTGCAAATATTCACTTCCTTTTGCTCTTTTTTTTTTGTTTAAATGACATCTTACATTAAAGATCGTTTTTTTATACATATGATAGACCTACGTCCCGAGGTTCAAGAATAAATTAAAAACAATAATCATATATAACTCTGAAGGATCACCAATCTTAATCTGATCAAAGTGCAGCACCCCAGCATTGTAGGAAGAATAGTGTGTGAGTCAATCCGGGTAGCAGAACTCGGATCAGTGACTGCCGAGCTGTTCTTGCTTTGACTGAGCCATTCACACTTACGAGTGTCGGACTCACTCATGGACAGGATAGCTCATATGCGCACACACACACACACACGCACACACTGACTCTAGTTTAGATAAGTCTGGCCTCTCCCTCCATGTCCGGTGGGAGGTCACACACTCCGGTGAAGTGCATCTCCTTTCCCCTGCTTCCCTGCCCCATCCCAGCTCTGGAGCCCCCCAAGCTGGGAGAGGGCTGTTGGGCCTGAGGGTCTGGCGAAGTCCCACGGGGGATCCCACCCGCCTGCCTCTCCTTCAGGAAGACCTCTAGTCGGCGCAGCATCTGCTTGGGGTTCTTTTTGGCAAACAGCTCCACTTCTACGCATCACAAGAAAATGAAGGAATGCTCAACTCAGTAAAATCATACATGTTTGTAAAAAGAAAAGCAAGACATTTTACAAAATAATATGAAAGTTAGGACTGATAAAACTGGTATATTGTGCTAAAAATATGAAGCCAGGAACTTACGTAACATAACATTAATAAATACATTTCTGTTGATTTTGTTTATGTGCAAATCTATTTGTGGCAGCCAATTTTCATCCAGACTGAAGCTGGATTTGTAATGCTTCTTAGCTGCTTAGTAAATGTGAAAAAAAAAAAAAAAACAGCTACTGTTTCTACCTTTTAGCACAAAGCCAGAGTCAGCAATCGTCTTCTGTTGGGACTTCCACAGCTGGTAGACGTGGAGAAATGTGGCAACGTAAAACTCATTGAGCACACCGACCACTTGCTGACGACGATTGCACTCCCTGACACAGACACGGGAAAGGGGAGCCGTCAGAGGCGACACATGTTGAACTTAAACGATAACGTCGCTGAATCCAAGCAGTCCTTGTGATTGAGATATTATTAAAAATTGACTTTACTCTTAATGAAGATGGACCCACAGAATGGAGCATTATCACAAAGTAAAATCTTCTTACGGTAGATGAAAAATGGCTACAACACAAAGTATGTGTCTTTATATAAACCACGTTTTTTGCATTCTTTTGCAAGACCAGTGACTTTTACTGAAGGCAAACTTTGCTGCACCAACAAAATCTGCTTTTAATTAATTTAATAAACTTGGCTTAATGCAAGCATTTTCAAAGAAAAATCAATTTATTGATCAGAGTCGTTTTCTTTTTCTCCTCATATTGACACCTAAAATGACTTCCAATAAGGTGAACCACGCAGAACCCTTTTTAAGTTTTGGATCGAGAATAATAATTTATTTACACATTCCTTTCCAGCAACAAATCTGACTGCTTTATTAATTTAAGTAAAGAAGTCAGTGATTCATATTTTTCTAAAAGGAGCTGCAATGACATTGTGACATCTCGTTTTCACTTTGTTTTTGATGAATGACGAGGGATATGGCATCGTTCCAAATAATTACCCCAGCCTGATTTCATCCTCCCTTTGAGATCTGATGTTCTACATGATGTTCTGTCATTTTGTTGATCAGTGCAAAACAGATAAAACAAAAACGAAGGTAGAGGAAGTGTGACTCACTTGGACAGCGCCTCCTCTCTCAGGACTTGCAAAGCAATGCGCGTCATGTTGATTGACATCACACAGAAAGGGAAGTTCTACAACAGCAACAAAAATAAAACCCACAATAAGTAATGCATTATGCAAAAGTCTCATACCTTCATACTTTGAAGTTTTCTTTAGAAACTGGCCATTTTTTTCAGTTTCACTGAAGGTTGCTTAAAAGGGGAAATATTTTTGTTAAACCGCTCACCACTACAAATTTTATTCATTGTTTTTTAATCACTGGTTGAGAGAAATATGTCCAATTTTGATCTCTGATTGGTTTGTGCATCTCTACAAAAAAAAAAAAAAAAAAAAAAAAATCAGAACTAAAATTGAAGCAAATGGTTTAATGAGAAGCAGGTACTTTGTTTCAATGTTTAAAATTACTGTGGTTGCTCAACAGAAACAAGGATAACAGTGCGAAAAATAAAAAGAATATCTCTACACATACGTGTGCGATTGGTAAAGACTTGAAAAGTACTATAAGAGAGACAACCCACGCTCTATTTTTATCTCACAAGCTTAAGTGAATGGATACGGATACAAACATTCTTTGTAGAAAGAATTTACAAAGCAGGTTGTGAAGAGTTAAGATATTTCAGAACTTCTAGCAAAGATGCAGTTCAAAATAATTCTCCTGTATCAACATCAAATGCTAGCAAGACATTTGTAGACTCTGCCGTGAATAAAATGTTTTAGGACTGCGTTTTGTGACTTGAAGACACCTGTGTAGGATGCTGCGACAGCTTGTAGATATCTCTCGCCAACGGCAGAGTTTCTGGGTCCATCACCAAGTACAGAGTGTGCATCAGTCCAAGAAACCCAGTGCCACGCAGGTCAGTGGCCGGGTCAGAACCTGAAAAACACCAAACCACCGTAATGTCGCTTTGTTTGGTGGAACTGCTGTTTAGCTTTTTGACAACAGCTCTATCACGTGATCCGGTTTCAGGATAAAGATGGATTGAATAACTTTATCGAGTTAAGTTAGTCTCTCAACAAAATTAAAACATCAGATGTACGATCAAATAGCTGACCCTGAAAGCCAATGTTTTCCCAGTGCGGACCGTAGCGAGGACAGTCCAGCCTGGTTCCAATCAGCCTTTTATGTATGGTCTGCAGGACACGCATGTGGACTGTTTGGCTGTTATCCACAGGACCTACACACACACAGAGAGATCAAGCCATTTTTTTATAAGACAAACTGTGGATTTATGGCTGTAACTGTGGCAAATCACACAACCATACACACACACACTCACACTGTGCAATGGCAAAGACAAGATCCCTCTCCTCCAGCAGCTCCCTGTGCAATCGCGGCGGTCCAAACAGGAAGTGTGCGATCGCAGCCAGACCAGTCCTGCGAATAGTTGGCTGGATGTTTTTCTGCAGATGGAGGGTTTTAGGTGGGGAGGACAAACACTAAATAACTAATTCTGATATTTAACACATCATCACGCTAATGACGCTGCACATATTTAACATTCATGCAGGAATTAGAATCCCCTGCGAATACTTGAAGGTTTTCCATGGTCTCTCAGAAAATCAGCTGGACTTTTTTTTGTCCAAATCAACATTGCTTACACTTACTTTTTTTATTTGCTTACAACAGCAGTAAAGCACAACAACAAAAAATGTCTACTGAAGGGCTGGCCACTAGAGAGCAGTGTGAACTGTCAAATAAGAGGTCTTTCTTAGGATAAAAAAAAACAAACAAGAAAACTGCCTGGTTGAAGAATAATTCATCTTTAAAAAAAGGAATGATGTCAAATACACATCTGGAGCTGAGGTGTGTGACACACAGTAAAATATTGCATTTCTTACCAGCAAGTCCCCAAGGTCGGTGGTCTGGAAGTACTGCAGAGCTTCATTGAAGGAAATGAGCGGGGTTGGGTTCGAGTCCTCAGTTAGAGCTGTTGAGGCAGTCAGTAAAAAAAATCTGAGAAACCTACACAAACCTCCACTCACCCAGCCTTTCCTAGTTATTGTGAACAAATGTTTGGCGAAACAAGGCAATGTAATCCATCTGTAATCATTTTCTAGATACCTTTAATAAATCAGTTCAGTGTTTTATCCATGCCGTCTCCTTGGGCTAATTTAATTGCTTCCAACTTACAGTTCACATCAAAACTGATTTTTTTCCCCCCCTTCTGACTCAGACAGGTTAGGCAATGAGAGGCAGCTGACCTGGTTGGATGTTATCTAGAGCCTCCCACTCCTGCCTGGCCTTTTCCAGATCAGCATCTTCTTGCTCTTCTGTAAAAACAAAACAAAAAATATAAACACTCATAAACTGGGACAAACAAATCATAACTTCACTGCAGCCTTCAACCAGGAGAAGCGCTGCACTCGTCATGTGATGAGACTCACTTTTTGCAAAGCGCTGCCAAAAACAACTGCACAATATTTAGCATAAACACCTATTCAGGTATGAAAAGGTATGCGTGTGTGTTATTTACCTGTGGGACTGGGCTTGTCTCCACCTGCCGTCAGGTTCTGCAGGATGCCATTTTGCTTCAGTGCTGAAATCTAAATCATAAATGAATACCGTATTACATAAATCCTACTACTGTAAGTAGTATCTGCCAGATGTTTACACCCACTCCTGATCAGAATGAATTTAGAATTGATTTAATTGTTTTATCTGGTTGGTGGGCCATTCTCATTTAGTCTGTTTGAACCTGTTAGTCCCACAGGATCTTCAGCACCACCTTGGGAGGCGATTACCATTTTGACCAAGCGGTCTCCAGTTCAAAATCGCAACATTTCTTACATTTACAGCATCAAACAAAACAAATCCTTTGAAAAACCCGTTCACCTCCTCGCCTGTGGAGGTGCTGCACCAAGAACTACCAAAGAAAACTACATGAAAACCTTTGAAGACATGGACGCAACTTCCTTCTTTGTGTAAACAAGAAGTCATATTATAGTGGTTGTAGGATTCCTCTTTTGTCCACAGCATATTTCTCCCATTAGCGCTGGTCTCGCATGTTTGTTTTGGTTGCAATTACCCAGAATGCCTGGCGCTGGAGTCTACCGTCTCCTTTTGTTCTGCTTGCATCCATCTATGCATTCAAACCACACCAGAGTTCAGGTCAACCAAACTGAGACCTTGGTTTTTAGGCGGATCAGGGCTAGCTTTCTTTAGGTTCGAGTGAACGGCTGATGTTGAAACTAACTGGACTTCCTTGGCAAAGCAAACTAAAGCAGTGCTGGTGTGAATGCAGCCTTACAACCTGCTGTGTGAGATGCTGGATTGTTTCTGGGGTATCTTTACACAGTATTCACCCGGCTAAGCATCCGTGATGGATCTGACCTTAAAAATAATGAACATTAAGGAAATTATGCATAAGAGTCATGATGTCAGTACCAGCGAATCAGGTTAAACAGGCGCTACCTTTTCAGATAAGAAGTGAGGTCACAGCAAAATTGCCCAAGATTCAACAAAAAAATGTGGTTTCTCTGCAACTCGATAAGGAATACTTCTCTAAATATTAGAATGCAAAGAAATACAAGGATGTAATTAAAAGCTCAAATTTCACAACATGCATGCTGATGACGAGTGTATGTAAACATCTGACCAGCGCTGTAGTCATTTAACAAAGCTTTCTTACCGGCAGAGATCTGAAAGGTGCGCTGCCGTTGGTGTGGTCTTTCCCATTGTGACCTATGGCCACTCCATTACTGACCTGCACAAAAACAGGAGTTCACGCTGGTGACTTAGTCTTCCTAGCAACAATTAATTAGATGGGATCAGAGAGAAGTGTCTTGCAGCTTACAGGCTTGTAGGTGGAATGTCCATTGGTGATGTCCTCTACAGGCTTCAGTTCATGAGACAAACCATTCAGACCCTGACAAGAGGAACAAATGAGCTTAAATACATAAACGACGCATAAACTTTTACTTACTCAGAAACTGAGAGTCATTATGAAAGCAGATCTCATATTATGATTTCATATATGGCCTGAAAACTCTTTACCAATCTTGGAGGAAAGAAAAAAAGTAGAAGTGCTACATTTATCATAACTCATTTTTGCAAATAATAAAACTTCCTGCAAAGACAGCAGCCCGAGTTAATGATGCCTCGCTTTTTTTTTTTTGCAAAAACTTTCACTCATTGGCGTGCAGCATTAATGATATGATTATCCGACCATCTGCAAGTGCTGCACCGCGCAAGGATAGAGGCCAGGCTGCTGGAGGTAATGTTATGGCTACAAAACCACGTTAGGGATAAGAGAAATGCGATGTCAGCTGCCACTGCAGCAACCTGCCGAGCAAGACAGATCAGAGATTACAGCTAAGGCAAGAGAGACATCAGCTGACCTCAGGCTGCTAATTCAGCAAGGGAGGCAACCTGGTTTAAAGAAACATTTTTTTTAAAAATCATAACCGATCAAGACGACACCTGGAGAGAAAATGTTCCCCACTGGAAGGGGACACTTGGAAATAAGGTGGAAGCAGAGTGAACTCAGCTCCTGTTTTGTTGAGCAACATAGCAGGTGCTCCTAATGGTGTTAAATTAGCGTAAACCCAAACACCGCAATGAGATTAAAGCTTGGATTGAAAAGAAGAAGAAGGGGAAACGAGGGTACCTCTGTGTGTGATGTGACGTCAATGTTTTCTTCCATTGCACGTAATCGTGTTGACTGTTGATGTTGCTCCCGATCGTGGCCTCTAAAGGCTCCCAAAGTCATGAACAGAGATGGGCTGGGGAGTCGGGGCAAACGCCAGCATGGTTTCTGTAGTGCACACCTGGAGGGACTCAAAGTCTCTATCTACACTTTTCTCATTTTCTCCTCGCATGCGCAGAGATCTCCATGTCAACAGCTGGACTTCACAGAAACGTCGCTGCGATCCATATTGTCTGGATTTCGGGGGGGTTTTTTTCCTGTTCTTTTCTTGTCTGAAGCCGAGTTCGGGTGGTTTCACAGGCCTCAATCGTGGGGGAACGTGCGTATGCAAGTCGACGAGATCTTCTCAGAATCGGCGCGTAGTGTCATGAAACCCTGCCTCCTTCCTCTCCTCGGCGGCTCAGCCCCACCACAGGCAAACAGAAGCTGCATGATGCTGCTGCTTCTCGGGGCTGGGCTCTCCCCGTCCAAGAACCGTCATGATTCTGGCACCCAGAACAAATGCGGTTTGTCAAAAGCCAGGCGGTTGTGTGAGCTCAGCTGCAGCGGAGAAGCCAAGAAGATGTTGCGGTGTGGGTCATGTAGAAAAAGTTCTCGTATGGCCCAACTCCGAAAGAGGAAGCACGCAGTATCTGAAAAGTACAAGAGTAATAATTATTTGATATGGAAGGAAGAACAATATTACATGCAAACATGAAAGGTTAAAATATAAATGAGCTCTCATAAAAGAAAATGCGATTAGTTCTCAGCTCCACCCATGTCCATAAATAAATGCTCCAACATAACGCGCACGCAGGTACGCACACACACACACACACACACACACACACACACACACACACACACACACACACACACACACACACACACACACACACACACACACACACACACACACACACACACACACACACAACTTCAGAGAGAAGCTTGCGGGAAGAAAATCCAAAATGTTTGACAAAAGTGATGCAATTCAAAGGTCAGACTACTAAATACTGAGAACATGTGTGTACATTTATAATATTGAAGTAGAGATTCAACTAATGATTATTTTATTATTTGTATTACTAAACCATTTTTTAAATGGCATTTTCTGCAGATTTATCTATTTAAGCCTTCTTTTAAAAACAATATTAGAAAGATATAAATAAGTTAAGTCGATTCTTTTTATAAATGAGGAAAAAAAATCATTGCTTAAAATGCAATAACGTAATATTCCTGTGATGAACCAATGATCATTTACAGTACCGATTAGTAATTGGTCGGAAAATGTGTTTAATAGGAGATTTCTTTAGAGAATCTGAACTGGGTGAAACTAAAACTATGCCGCTTGAGGAGTCCTGTGTCCTCTTGTCTTTAAAAACATGAGCATATTTATAGACAAAAACAGTTTTTATTTACTCCTAAATGTAAATGTATATATTTTTTGTACAATCATGGCTTAATTTCTGCTCTAAGTATGTTGTCTTTTCAGCAAATTGCCCTTTTGCGTCTGTATTCTCCAGTTAATGATTAATTTATTACCAAATACATTTCTGATTGCATCAATAATCAATTAATCATGATAATCTTTTCTGGACTATATTGAAGCTATTGCTAAATACATACGATATTATTTCTTTAATTTCTGTGGCGTTTAGCAAACCGAAAACAGAAAAGATTTGGTCCCATTTAACTTAAGACATTGAGAAAAATGTGTCATTTTATTCAGAGTATGTAAACTTCTGTTTTCAACAGTATTCATAGTAACTTATTATAAAAACATAGTAGCATAACGTGTTTATTACCGAATTACAAAACAGTTGCACTTCACATTTTATCATTATCATATTTGTATTTGCATACAGCTTTCCTCGTGCACACTTTTTTTTTTTTTTTACTACTTTATTGTAACCAACAGCTCAGCACAGTAGCGGAACATGTGTCAATCGTTTAAAAGTCTAAGCATCGCAGAGTGAGCGCACAGCGCCATGTCAGGTTTCACTGAGCTGAGTTTCTGCGCTGACAGCTCCAGCCCCAGCAGCGCTCGGTCTGCCGTCAGCTAGCAACCAGTATCTCTAGCAACCAGAAAGCTAGCAGCCCCGCTGGCACAAAGACGCAGCTACAGCTTTACCGCAAGCCGAGAGCGTAACAAATTACATTTTCACTGTGCAAGCCCGTCGAAAGTCTCTGGCAAAATTCTAAATATTTTTTGACGTAAATACAACGCGTAGTTAAGCTGCCATTTCCCACTGAGCGTAGAAAAGAAAAGCCAGCTGCCAGGCTAACTAACTAACGGGGCTAGCTGGAGCTCTACTGAACTGTAACGGAGATGGAGTCGATCTCCAAATCCGACAACAAGGCGCTTATTAAATCTACTTCAGACTTTATTGTCTATGAAACACGCTCAACACATGACATGCAAAGAAATGTCCAGCCTTACTGTGCGATAAGAAGCGTGCAAAAAGTACCTGAGTTTCTGATTGTTTCTCCCTCCAATCTCAGCTTCCCTTCCCCCGTTCAGTAGCCACAGCAATTTCGAGTGCATCCTGGGAATTGTAGTTTCCTGTCAAAGACTAAATTCATTACGTCATTGCTTTCTGGGAGCTAAGGTGGAGTATCTATGACAGATTCCTAAAACAACCCTTTCCCATTGTCTTTCTCGGTCTTTTCGTCAATGATTTAACGCACTGATGAGATGTGTAGAAACCAGCCTCTATTCCATAGTAAGAGTCCCTATTTTCAAAGCCTGTTCCTGAAGTTAAATGTGAAATTATGGCTCTATTTTAATCTTAAAGGGATGGTTTGGTATCTGTAATGTAAGGATATATTGTCCTATCAATATCTTACCTTCAGAAATGAACTCTCTTGGTGTTAGTTGTGTTAGTGAGGCATTATTATTCATTGAATTTCTAGAATATACATTTTGCACCTTTTAAGTTTTTTTTCTTCTTCTTCCCTCTGTTAAGGTTAACTTACTATGTGCAGACCCAAACACATACTTTTTCCTTTCTGGGATTTTTACAGTTCTGCTTAGTATTTTTTTCTAATTTCAGTTCTGTTACAAGGAAGCTCCATCCATTTTGCTCAAAAGATATTATTATTCCATCCATTGTCTAAATGTGTATCTCCAATAGTAATTGGGCAAAGGAGGTTTGGGGTGATTCAGAGAGACATATTGACCTTATATTTAAGTTTTTGACTGTGGGAGGAAGCCAGAGTTCCTTGAGATAGCCCATGCTTGGAGATAGAGAAAACACAAACTCCACACAGAAAGACCCCAAGCAAGGATTCAAATCAAGGCAACAGAACTAACGAACATGCCACTTCACTACCTACGTATTCTGCAATATGCTTACCATTTACTATAAGATATTGGAGTCGTCTTATCTTTTTATCAAGGCTTTAATAACATGTTTTCCTCAGAACGTGCTCATATTCACCTCAGGACAGGAAAAGAAAAAATAATCAATGCTGGGCATCACTGCCAAGGATTTAGTATGGCTGCCAGAAAGCTTGTTTTGTCTGTCTCTCATTGCACGACTTCTTTGCAAAGAAATTATTTCCCTTCTCTGGTCCAGGGTCAGGTTTTTCCCACATCTTCACCTCATTGCACCAGTAATGGAGCATGTTCTGTGAATCTCCTCCAGTCTGATCACATCTGATTTTGCTTTCATTTTTAGGGCATTTGCCTGTGGAACATTTTTTCAAGAAAAGTATTAAATAAAGGAGGACTTGGCGCTTAAACACCAACATGTATGTCCCGCTAAACATTTGAGAGTGAATATCAATCCCCATATTTGTCAGGAACCCAATCGTTTGATAAGGTTTGTGGAAAAAGGAAGAAAAAAAAGAAACCCTTGATCCTGAAATCTCAGTTCCAGGTTCAAAGAACGTTTTTGAGCTTTAGTGATACAACATAATCACACAGATATGAAGCGGGATCATAGAGAACTTCTGTGAGACAGGAAGTGAGAGTCCTACACCATGACTCATTCTGGCCCCGTTTGTCTGCGCCGTGTCCAAAAAAATTATCCGTTGCAAAACATTTTGGATTGAACAAAGCTACACAAATTTGGCAACGTGTTACATAACGGGCAGTAATGAGGGACAGATTTCCTGTTTGGAATGAAAACTCTGAGTTACTTGATCATGGATGAATGTGCTGCTGGCTCAGATTGAACTGCTGTAGCTGCTGGGCTCCTAACACATCTGAAAGGCCAAACACCTGCTCATTCTGGCAAAACCAGCAGTGAAAGGCCACCAGAAAGGAGGACAGTACTTTTGATGATTAACTTTTTTTACAGAATTTTAAAGAAAGTCATAAAATCGTTCCACTTCCTTTCCTGTCTAATAGCAGACGAAACAAAGTGAACTCTCCAATCTGAGTTCTAAGGCTAGCATTTGACTTTGTTTTGTACTTGTGAATAAACGGAGGACCAACTAATTTTGCATATTTTGTTCTACAAAAACCTCTTAGGTGGCAAGATGTTGTGTTGCATTTTGTCATGTTAACAACAAAAATCAAGTTTTCTTTTTATATTTTAAAGTCAAAGATGTGTGCATGTTCCCCTACATTTTTTTTACATACACCAATTGGAAAACTTTGTGATCAGCCCTTTAGTCTAGTGCATAGTAAACAAATATGATTGCTAAACAAATATATATATATATATATATATATATATATATATATATATATACACACAAACATATTATATATATATGTGTGTGTGTGTGTGTGTGTGTGTGTGCATTTAAATTAAGCATATGACCAGATACATGTTCAACAAGAATTTATTCCAGTTCTAATCCAACACAATTATTAAAACTTCTGCTCTGAAAGCATAAATATCAGTGACACCCTGCAGTCGCTGCAACTATGCAAAAAACAATAAATAACATGCCGGAATAAAAGTGCATTTTCACAAACAGGGGCAAGGAAATTAGTTTGTGTCAGGATCGTGTTTCTGTGTATTTATTTTTGAAGTTTTTTGTGTTCAGTTTTCTCCGTGTCTCAGTCTCTGCGTCTTCCCCATTGATTGTTCCCAAGTGTGTCTCGTTCCCTTGATTACCCCTGTGTGTATTTAGTCCCACCTGCTATCTGTGTTCTTCGTCAAACGTCTATGTCTGTGTTCGTCTATGTGCTAAGTCCTGTTTTGCGTTAGCTCTCATTGCTTGTCCTGTAAGTCAATTGCTACTGGCATTTAGCTGTGTGCTTGTCTCTCTGCCGTGCTGCCTGTGCTGGACTGCCTGAGCATTATTATTATTAAATTCATCATTTTCATCACATCCTGGGTCTACCTGCGTTCTGTTCTCACCACCTCCCAACACCGCCTCATGACAGTTTGGTTGATACTGAAAGAGACTCGTCAGCAAGGGCTGATGCTTGGGTCAGTTAAGAAATGCATGTATTGCATAGGGGAAAATGCTGTGAGTACCCAGAGTTTTGACCTCTGTTAACAAATAATGCATGATCATACATTAAGGGCTGGGTTGCACTGAAAAGTATAGCAGCTGCAAAAAACAGGTTGTATTTCACAAATAGTGCACTCTCCTTTGGTGTTTACATTTTTTTTGTAATTTAAAGTCCATTAAATGTTAAGTGCAAAACGTTTACATCTGAGCATAACTGCTTTTGATAGGGAAATCTGAGTGTTTCTTAACTGTGTTTTTAAAAGGACATCATTACAATTTGATACAATTTTACAGGGCGAATACCAAAACTCTCTTTGCTTGACAATCACCCATATCAGGTAGAAGTGCACACAGTGCACATACGTAGAGTAATATATGTAATTTTAAATTTAATAGGCTTATCAACGACAGCGTTGTGATTATGTGTTTAACTCATTCTGTTTTTAATGAAAAGTGCTGAGATTTTTCTCAAGATTTCAGAAAAGCACAATTTTCCCAGGTAAAACTCACTGGAGTGTCTACTTTTTCAGTGCCTCTAAGCATATTTAGATGAGATTTTTTTGATGAGCAGAAGTTTCTCTTTCTCTGTTGGCTCAAGAGGCATCTCGTGTCAGCAGGCGTGAGCCGTCTCCATGGAAACGTTATTCGCCATCCTGTTTCTGAGGTGGCTGGCAAAGTCGACCTGCGTCTGCGAGAGCACTTTGTTTATGATTGTCTTTGGGATCCAGCCCTGCAGAGAACAAAGACAAATCTGTGGCTTTTGAACACAGTTTTTAGTTTAGGTTTGTGATTCCAGTATTCTGATGTACCTTTAGATCTAGGCTCAGCAGCCAGGTGAACTTAGTCTTACTTGGGTCTTCAGCACAAGGCTTCATCACTATACAGGTAGGCCCATTCTCGGCTCTGCAAGATGTGACAAATTAGACCTGATTTTAACAAATCTGAACGACAATCTTGTACGTCATTACACCAGGCAGATGATCCGCCTCATTCGTTTACCTGATTACACCTTTCTGCTCCGGCATTTTTGGATGCTGAGTGGACATTCCAGCTAGGAAGCAGGTGGAACCTCGGCGTTTGGCACAGCGGACGCTCACAAAGTCCCTCGGTCCCACCACGTTGCCTGGCGTCTCTGCCGACACTTCGTGGGTCACCATGGTGTCCTGTCCGATCTTTTGAAGAATCTGGGACATCCCGGTTCAAAACGTTACCAACGACCGTGAGTTTAAGACCTGTGCACTGTTTCCGCAGTCATCCCCAGTAAAATATTTCCCTCCTACTTTGACTTGTTTGACGTTGGGGTTCCAGTCTCCCATTTGCTCCATTTTTTCCACCAGCTCTTCGTACAGGTTGTCGGGATGTTGGTCCATCACCACTTCCAGTTTGAACACCTTCCCAATGTCTGGCAAGACCTTGCTCAGAACCTTGTCTCCGTTTGCCTGCAGAAATGCGGGAAGAGATCCAGCAGTCATCTCCCTCGCCAAATAAGATGGATCGCTTCTGTCCGAGAGTTGTATCCATTACACCCAAAGTTAATTTAAACTTCAGTGAAAGCTTGGCTTCGGCATTGTACTCACAGCTACGGTTTCCACCGTCCAGCCATCCTGTTCGCTGAGGATGCTGATGGCTTTCTGCAGTGCATCCTCTCCTTGCTTCACGTAGGACATTTCTTCCTCGTTGTACACTTCCTCCTCCTGAATGCGAGAGCCTTAAGCAGAAAGCATGTGTTAACTCCAACTCCACAGGTCTGGGATGACATGTGGTGTGGCTTTGTAAATTCAGCGCGACAACTAGAAATCTCGGAGACTTTAATGCATCTAGGTGCTCAGCCTGATGTTTTTCACATTCCCAACAATAATCTTGACAATCTAAAAATCTACATTTTCAGCAAATACAAGTAAAAGGTGCATCAAACATTGATGCACCTTTTGATGCTACATTGATGCAATTGGGCATTTTCTCCACACACAAGTTAAAAATCGTTAACTAATATCTTGGGGAAATATGTGGGAGAGAAATGAATCAAGTGAGAATTTGGACTGAGCAACATGGCTAAAAAACAAAGGGTCCAAAATTTGATACTGCATTCCAGACAATATATATTAATATTCTCTAAAAACAGATCTCTCTTGAACATGACACACCGTTTACCACTAAGCTTTACCTGGACAAAAAACAAAGGTAAAATAAAACGGGCAACAAAACCCCCAACTCACTGAGGAGAGAGCTCCTTCTGTGGACTTGACTGATCCAGTTGCTGGGCCTGGACCCGCCAGCCTGTTCAGCTCATGATGGATTGCTGCCAGGGCATTTCTTCTAAGACCTGGAAAGTAGGGGAACATCACATTTACAGGTGAAACTGGGAGAAAAACGTAAGAACCACATTTGGCTCCGCTCTGTGTTCTTTCGTTTGTTCATGCAGACCTCAGCTGGAATAAGTGTAGATTCAAGCAGGAAGTCAAACAGGCGGTAGAGAAGTAGGTCAAGGCAGCTGATTGTCAGCCCAGTGGGATTTGTTCACTCACCTGTCATGTTCCTCATGTGCCGATAGGAGATGCCAGCACACAGTTTGAAAGTTGCGGGCAGCATTTTGCTTTGTAGGAGTTTCTGACACGTTAAACTGAAAAATAAAGTGTTAAAAATAACTGGGAACACAAGCAAGAGGTTAGCCTATGTCCGGGATGCAAAGGTTCAGCAGAGTAGAAGAAACAGCTGCAGAGGCTTTCCGACTTCTATCTGTGGGATGTTTGAGAGCTCTGGTATATATAGGAGCTCCCCCCGCCCCTGAAGGCCATCTTGCTATCACCAGATAGATAAACAGGAGAACCGACTAACTGATCCAACGGCCGCGTCATCAAGGACACTCCAATGGACACGACAAGCATTTCTCACAAACTCTGTGTGAGATAACGTCCAGTGCCCGGGTCCACTGATTCACACGCAAACAAACATGCCACGGCGCAGACGGCCTCCCGCATGGGATGGCATCCAGAGGAGAGAGGTCAGTCGTCCAGCCTCATGGACCATGATCGCATAATCACTCCGCAACTCAAGGGCAATGATGTTTCTCTTAGTTTGGCTCCTTTCTCCCGTAAGAATGATTGATGTCTCAGAATAAGACTGGCAAAAATTCAATGTCATAGGAGGAAACGTCACGCCAGCAACAGCAACGTGAGTACTCCATCTGGCTTCATGGATTCTCCTTTTGAATAGATAAATTCAGTGGACTTTTTTTTTAAAGCGCAGAGTATTTTTTTTATTCCTATAAAAACTTTAATAAACCAAAACCAAGGAAGATTTGTATGGAGTGAAAATAGTCTCAAAAAGATTTGTGCGTGCGTAAAAAGATTGGTTTGTCCTCTGAAGTAAGTAGGAGCTAAACCTGCAGGCTTTAACTTTTAATGAGACATGGAGTAAATAAATGATTTCAGGTTACGTTTTATATGTCTGGTATTTTGATACTCTGCCCTCATGTTTCTGTTAGCGAGAGCTAATGTTTGTCAGCTATGCTACGTTAGCTGTTGGGAGCTAAGCGTGGATTTTTATTCTCTCACTCACACAGTTTGATAATCTGTCTTCAGGCTTAACTTTAACCAGGTTGATCTAGTTTTATGTTTCATGGTGACAGACCTGTAAACACATCCTCCAGAATCTTCAGATTAAACTGTTTGTGTCTGGACTCCATTTCATTGACCCTTAAATAAATATAAACCTCGTCTGCAAACCAGGACAAACCTGCTGCTCCTGTTTGTCTTCATTTTAAGTTGATTAATGTAGATGGTAAATATATTCAGATGGTTTAGATTTTCACAAGCAGTAAATTTATTTCTCAATTGATATTTTGACACAATCGACAGCTAATAAACACATATTTAGGAAAATAATTTTTTTAATGCAAAAATCGCCTCCACAGCAAAACAATTAATGTAAAATATTTGATAAATATAAAAAGAAAAAATTCTACATACATTGTGATGATTCAAGTAATGTTCTGTCAGTCAGGTCTGTCAGTGCATCCACTGCTCAGGAAAATCAACATCATTGTTGCACTGAGAGGTGTGGGTTGGAAGGAAAAAACTCAGCAAAGTCAGCTGTAACATGAACATAGGTGGTTTATTAGACCTCCACACTTCACCCACAAGACAAAATGGCATTCCATCCAGCAGTCTCTCTTCTCACAGCTCTCAGTCTCTTTATATACTGTTGTCCCCACCTTCTCAATTAACTGCCCAGCCAATCAAAACCCAGACAAACATGGCTCCTTCTATATAAGAGTTGGGTTTGAGGCGGGCCTCCTCCTTAGTAGGCTCCAAGATGGCTGCTATAAGGACACACCCAAAAGGTAACAAACATTTCACAAACAAAAGGATCACATACACACACATTCCAGAACTTAAACATTACAGAAAATCTTATTGCTTCTCAACATTTACTCACTTCCTCCCCCTTCTGGTTTACAAAACTCAGGCAAACGAGAAAGGTAGTCAGCTATAAGATTTTTCTTACCTGGACAATGCTGTATGAACTGGTATGGCTGAAGGCCAAGGCACCAATGTAATATACGGGCATTCTGATGCTGCTTGGAGTGCATCCACTTCAGAGGTTTGTGATCAGTTTGCAGAGTAAACTCCCTTCCAAGGAGGTAATATCTTAAAGAGTCCAATGCCCACTTTATTGCAAGTCCTTCCTTTTCTACTGTGGAGTACTTTTTCTCCCGGTCAAACAGCTTTTTTACTTAAGAAAAGGACAGGTTTTTCTTCACCTGCTTCTCCCTGAGCTAGCACTGCTCCAAGACCAACATTTGAAGCATCCACTTGAACAACAAATGGCTTGGAAAAGTTAGGACTCTGTAAAACAGGAGCTTGACAAATCAGTTTCTTTAAAAATTGAAATGCATGTTCACAGTCATCCTTCCACATAATTTTAGAAGTAGACTTTTTTGTCAACTCGGTCAAAGGGGCTGCTAAAGTTGAGAAATGGGGTATAAATCTTCTATACCACCCAACTAAGCCCAAAAAGGACCTCACTTGCTTCTTTGTTTTAGGCCTGGGAATTGTTTGAATGGCTTTTACTTTTTCAAGTTGTGGCTTTATTTGTCCATGGCCAACAAGGTAGCCCAGATATTTTACTTCTTCTTGTGCCCATGCACACTTGTTCACATTCAGAGTGAGACCAGCATTCTGGATTCTTGCCATTACAACCTTTAGATGCTGTAGGTGATTCTCCCAAGTCTCACTGTAGATCACAACATCATCCAGGTAGGCAGCAGCAAACTTTGAACAGTCACTAAGGATGATGTCCATCAACCTTTGAAATGTAGCTGGTGCTCCATGAAGACCAAAGGGTAGAACAGTGTAATGGAATAAACCCATTCCTGGAATCTGAAAAGCTGTGTATTCTTTACAGGATGGATCTAAAGGCACTTGCCAGTAACCTTTACATAAATCTAAGGTTGTGATGTATTTGGCCTTCCCCAGTCTTTCTAGTAGCTCGTCAATGCGTGGCATGGGATAAGAATCAAAACTGTTTAACTTTCTTAAGTCGTTTCTGACTGAACATTACTTGAATCATCACAATGTATGTAGAATTTTTTCTTTTTATATTTATCAAATGTTTTACATTAATTGTTTTTTGCTGTGGAGGCGATTTTTGCATTAAAACATTTATTTTCTTAAATATGTGTTTATTAACTGTCGATTGTGTGAAAATATCAATTGAGAAATAAATTTACTGCTTGTGAAAATCTAAACCATCTGAATATATTTACCATCTACATTAATCAACTTAAAATGAAGACAAACAGGAGCAGCAGGTTTGTCCTGGTTTGCAGACGAGGTTTATATTTATTTAAGGGTCAATGAAATGGAGTCCAGACACAGTTTAATCTGAAGATTCTGGAGGATGTGTTAACAGGTCTGTCACCATGAAACATCATAAAACTAGATAATCCTGGTTAAAGTTAAGACTGAAGACAGATTATCAAACTGTGTGAGTGAGAGAATAAAAATCCTCGCTTAGCTCCCAACAGCTAACGTAGCATAGCTGATATAAACATTAGCTCCCGCTAACAGAAACATGAGGGCAGAGTATCAAAATACCAGACATATAAAACATAACCTGAAATCATTTATTTACTCCATGTCTCATTAAAAGTTAAAGTCTGCAGGTTTAGCTCCTACTTACTTCAGAGGACAAACCACCGGGTCGCTCCGTCTTGCTTCTGGGTTTTCTTGACCATTTTCCGGCCAGCGAACCATTGCGCCACCCAGTGGTCCTTTTTCAGACCACATAGCTCCTGTACCACTCAAAAACGCACAATATGTCTATAAATAATTTTAGGACATTATAAGGAAGTGCTGAGATGTATCGTTTTCCAGCGAACTAACGTATTTGCCACTTCGGCACAGTGAGAAACGCCAGAGGATAAAAACACTAGACTCCGAGCAAAACTCAGATGTCCCAGCTTTTACTAGCATGTAAACGCACCATCTACACACAAATCTTAGAGCTTCCCAGAGGCGTGAAATGAGTCTCAAAAATAGTTGTGCACTAGTAACCGGATTTGTGTGTAAATGCAGTTTTGTGCGTGCGTAACAGGTGATTTGTGTGTACTTTTTCAACATGTCCAGGCGTAGAAGAAGGTTTATTTTATTTTTAAATTTTACAAATCAAGTATTACACACGCACAAATCTTTTTACGCACGCACAAATCTTTTTGAGACAATTTTCACTCCATAATTTTCACTTTTCACATTTTCATAATTTTCATCTTTTTTATAGCGTCACTGTTATCTTACTTCAAAGATCCAATAAAAAAATGCTTTGAATAAAATAACCTTTGGTTCATTTATTGTTGTATGTGCTTTGTATGAGTCTCTTTTTCCAACAGGACATCTATTATCTTCTCCTAAAAGTCTTAACATTAACATTTTGTTAAACATCATCAGCCAGATTTCCGTTTCTGGAATTTCACCCAAAAGCGTAGATGTTTAGATTTGGTAAGGATAAATTATATAAAGTTGTGTGTGTGTTTTAGGAACCTTGCTTACTCCATCCAATCCAAACACAAGTTATCTAAGGGTAATATTGTCTCAACAGGCTCCTTGTCAAGACAGCTGTCAGAGGCAACAGATCAGATCAGAGCTGGAAACCTGTGAAGAGAGAAACCGCTATGGAATCAGAGTCAGAGCAAGCGGAGCGAGAGAGAGAGAGAGAGCGAGAGAGAGATGTTTAATAAGTCCCTGGCAGGAGGAAAATAGAAACTGAAGTCACCTTAAACTGTGACCCCACGTCCTTGCGGTCGGGTTCCCTCGTTCAACATGAGCGCAAGCAGGCGAGTGATGGGTGATTCATCACGCAGTGGAAAAACTCCCATGTTTCTTGTACAGGAAAGAAACATGGGACAAAGAGAACTAGAAACCAGGTCATAAGCCTGATCGAATGAGTTCCCTTTTTATTGGCAAGTACGTGAATTTCTTTTTAACAAGGCTCCGGTTTGCATCACATCACTTTTGTCTAAAAGTTAATCCAAAGTTGAAAGCCAATGATCAAACAGTCTATCGTACAAGAACAAGGTTTTCCTTAAGTGCTTTCTGAGGCTTTTAATTTCCTCAAAACACATATTAAATATACTTTACAATATGATTTGGTGTAGACGTTTCTTATTTCACTTGAATGTGGAGCATATTGTAAATCAGTAGGTTTGTCAGGGGAAAGGAAAATCATGACCTAAGATGTCTGCTGGTGACACATTTGTTCTCATAAATTTCAACCTCATACTTTGTGCAGCACATCTTGACAAGGTGGTTTTGAAATTATACCATTCAGCTTAATGGAGAAGCAGGTGAGCCACGTTAACACAAAAATTGCATTTTGAGTTTTTAATCCACACTGCTGATCAAAGTGGAAAGACAAGGTGATCCAATTCCACACAGCTGGATAGAAACCACAGTGAAAACTTCAAAATGCTGAAAAAAATAGAAACAGGAACAGGAGACAAAAAAACAAAGCAATTTACTAAAAGTGACATGTAAATTCAGTCTAGTCATTAATCAGCTGATCAAAAGTTTAAGACAACAGCTAAAAGGAAATGAAACGTACAGTTCTTCATTAGGAAATGTTCAGTCTGCTGAAAAAAATCAATTTCTAATGAAGAATATTGTATTTTTTATATACACATATTTCAATAATTCTTTTTATTTTTTCATATTTTGAAACTGAAGGGATCAAAGAAACAGATGCCATCTTCATTTTCTTCCTTTGAACAACTTAAACAAAATACTTCAATTTTTCAACACAAATGTTTTAATTTTGGTGTGCTTAGCCAGACAGAGTAATGAATGACCACCCCATGGCCGCCACTTCATCTCCGCTCGAGTGTAAAAGCCATAAAAAAGGCCAATTGGGTTGATGGCTTATAACACACCGCCGAGGTGTGTGAATGTGGCATCACAGTCAAGTCCACAGAGCAGTCGTGGTTTGGGGGGGAGAAAGAGGCAGACGAACAGATGAGTATTCAAACTATGATACAGAGTTTATTAGGACTTGATTGACACAGTGGGTTTGGCTTTCACATGCACTCAGCACTTTGCTGTACATCACATTAAGGAAAATTCCCTCATAGACTCCGCTCCGTCTGCGACTCCTCCTTCCTTTTCCTTCCCTTCCAACAAACTGTGTAAGTCTATGTGTATTTGTGTTTCCCCAACGAAGCAAACAGAGCAAGACAGTCAGATAATAAACAAAGTGCCGATGTCTGTGTGGGCATTGTCTGGAAATCATGCTGACAAGGAGGCACTTCAGTCTGATTCAGATACTTTTTTTTTTCCTTTTTCACCTCAAAAGGAAAATAAAAAAAAACAGGCTTGTGTGAGATCGGTAAGGACGATTAAAATCACTGCATGGAACAGCTTTCGCCAGCTTAAAACAGGGAAATACACCACATTCTTAAAAACGAAGAAGAGCCAGTGTTCTCCCTCCCTTTAATTGGTTGTGCTGCTGTGAGAAGGCCACTTCTTTGTGTGGGGATTCTCTGGTGCCCTCCTCCTCCTCTCCTCCTCCTCCTCCTCCTCCTCCTCCTCCTCCTCCCTCCTCCTCAGCTCTGACGCCAAGGAGCTGGGCTGATTAAAGGAGATTCAGACAAGGTAAACCTTTCAGGTAACTCTCTATCCTGTCTTCGGGTTACAGTTGGACACAAAACAAGAGGAAGACCCTTTAGATTTGTGAGGCATTTTTGAAGAGCGCGCTGAGGGCTTAGTGTAAACGGGCAAAAAAATAAAAATAATATATAAAAAAATAATCTACATGAGACAGCAATGGCTATGCAGCAATATCGTTTACATAGGGAAAAGGAAAAGGCATAGGGAGAGCGAGAAGAACATTTTTAAGTCTCGGGTGTAGAAAAAAAAACAAGCAGCTTGTGACGGTATCAATACAAGGATGTGCCTTAATGATAAGAGGAAAGACATTATCTTTTGGTAACAAAAACAGCTTGATGGTATTTTAAATTGTGCAACTTGTAAGTCATGCTGAGTGCATGTGTTCCTCTCCACTTTATGGGGACTGTGCAGATAACTACCAAAAAAAAGGAAGAAAAAAAAAAGAGAGAGAGATCTGTTTCTGTACAGCATATTAAGTAGTTGTCAAACTCCACATAATGCCAAATATAAAGTGATGCCGAGGGAACCGAGGGAACCGCCCGCATGGATAAGATGGCAGTCGAAGGAATGAGGTATGCAGAAGCGAAAAGGGATACAGCTGTCCACACTTACGCTTGTCCATGCAATGAAAACACAACACGATTCTCACAAGTCTGAGTGTGTTCGTAGTATGGCGCCTCGCAAAACTACTCACTTCTGTCGCGTTTCAATCACAAGCTTTCGTTTGGGAATCTGTGTGACAGGACACAAAACAGCAGACGTACTTTAAAAGTGGAAGAAAATGATACGTTTTTTTTTTATAACTGCAAATGTGAAAAGTTTGGCATGTATTTGTATTAACCGCCTTTTACTCTCAGACCTTGAAATAACTAATAACTTAATAATAAAAAAACAATCTTTTTCAAATTTAATCCTAGCTGTTCTGTGAAGCCCTCTGTGGTTTGTTAGAGAACATTACTAAAGGAAACAGCATAACGAAAGCCTAAAAGGTCAAAGATTGGGGGCAGAATGTCAAGATATTTAAGCAGTTTTGAGTTTTCAAATAACATAAACTCAGAAGAGCCTCTTACGAAAAAATGTTCAACCACCCATCAATTTGTTATTCTAGACTTGCGCCGCTCAAAGTGGCAGCATGCTGGAGCAGCAGGGCCGTGTCCACATCCACGACGACTCTGAAGATGACAGGACGGTACGATGACAGGCGGCGACATTTCATTTCCCTTTGGGATAAATAACATATTTTTGAGTAGAACTGAATTTGAGTTGAATGAAAAGTGGAAAGGGTGAAGAACAGCTGCAAGTTTAAGAAGACAAAGCCTTCTACATATACCGACAGGTTCGTCTTCCAGCGGAACCAGGGCATTCAACAGAACCACAGCTGCAATGAAATGCCAAAGATAAATTCTGAATCCAGTTGAGAGTCTTCAGATATCTGAAAAGGTTCAAGGTATTTCGCAAAGTAGAATTGGCAAAAATACGCGAAAAAGCCGTTAGAAGCGTACACCAAATGCAGCAAAAGGTAGTTTGATAAAGTATTTACTGGAGGAATTAATGCAAATGCAGGCTACACTTTTTAGATTTTTAGTTTAAATAAAGTTTTAAACGACATACCATGGGCTGCATTGTGTCAGTCAATCATGAACTCCCAAAGAAACCCATTGAAGCTTGTGGTTATAATTAACGATGACGTATTCAGGAGGTATGGATAGTTCTGGAAGGCGCCGTACTGTATGCGTGTGTGTGTGTATGTGTGTGAGCTTGAAGCTGTATGATATGTCTGCAGGCTCATATTTAAAGAAAAGTCTATAAATGGGATCACACATTCTGATCCTCCTGTAGTTCTACACAACAGCTAAAAACCTTCAAAAAACCAACAATTCAACATGACAACAGTATCACAAAACTAGAACCGCAATCTTTGGCCTGAGTCTACGCGAAGGCAATGTACATTGTGTGTTTGAGGTTGCTGAGGTGGCGTGTTCTGAATGTTTAGGAGTGATCTGAGGTCTGGAAGGCGAAGAATGGAGAAAGAATAAGTTAAGAGTTGTGCAGATGGCAACACGTCAGGGGGAAGCAGAGATGAGAGAGATATTGGTACAAGATACAAGTTAGAAAGTACAAGACTGAAATGAAACAAAAAAAAGACCCTTTGTGTTTCTTTGTAAAACAAAATTTCCTTACCCTTACACCCCACCCACCCCTACCTAACCTTTATTTCCTGTGGTGGTCTTTATTATACAGTGAATCCCCTGATTATCAGTTTGTTTGTTTTTTAATCCTTTTTATGGTTCAAGAACAACAGTGGCTCTGTTCTACAGTCCAACAATCCTGAGGGAAAGTAAGGTTTGTCTGAATATTTCCAAACATCTCCACAATATCAAGTGTCCTACTACTAATGCCCAGGATCTCAGGGCCCGGTCAATCCCCCCCACCTTGCCCCTCCCCTCCCCTCCTGACCATTTAGGCTTTCAAATAGGCCATCTCCAGCTCCTGCTCAGGCCTTTGACCTGCGGACCAATCAGCAACAGGGAAACCCTTCCGAGCTCCTTCCCTTCTTGAGAGTACGTTTGTGGGTTAAAAGTAGGTCCCACACTGTCAGTTGTGCCACTAGGGGGCAGAGTTGGACATGGAGTCCACAGAATTTACACTGGAAGACTGCACACGGCTGTTGGAGATGGACACATCTGGGTGCTGTGGCGAAGCAAGAAGAGAGACGGGTTAGTTTGAGCGATCCTGTCTGGATCCTCCGCCGTATGTGCGTTCACATCCGCTTACATGCCTCCTGAAGATCCTGTCCAGCAGGCTACGTCTAGGTGGCTCCGGCGGCTGATTCCAATCCAGATCAGGAGGTCTCGTCCCTTGAGGCCCAAACACGTTCAGATCTCTGAAACACTCCGTTTCTATCATCTAGAGGAGGAAACAGAGGACACGAAAACGCGGGGAATGTCAAACGTTTGGTGATTTGAAAGTGAACGGAGCATCTAGGGATGCCTGGCTCACCTCATTCTGCCATGGGATGGGAACACAGCCCGTAGCAAATTTGGAGTAGAAGTCGTTGTCGGTTTGGTCCAAATTTACTCCCTTGACAGTGGAGAACTGCTCTATGTCCAAAACGTCCTTACAGTACACGGCCCGAGGCTGGAACAGGGGAATGACCGGGGGGAGAAAGACGGAGTCGAGAGGAAAATTAGCAGAACATTTATCACTGATATATCTGAGAACAACATAACAACCAAGCACTCACATCAGGCACGAAGGGAGGATCTACGATTCCAGCCTCCATCCTCTTGAAGTTGATGTTTTTGAAGAACGAGTGGGCCTTGACGCCCGCTGCTCCATCCGCGTTACACCCAAGCCTCTGCTTGGGGTCTTTGGTGAGCAGCTGCCCAGGCAGAAGCACAGAGATGAGTCATTCAGGATATTTATCACTTATCTATCTCTCTGCCTCTACACACAGCGTCTCATCCAGCCTCACCATTCTGCAGATCGCCTTTGCGTCCTCTGTAAACTTGTCGTTGTACTCCTCCTCTTCCTCCTGCACCCTTCTCTCCACTTCTTCCCGCTTCACTCGCTCTTTCCGGGCACGAAAGGGGGATCGTCCCGCGGTCATCTCGTAAACGAGGCATCCCAGTCCCCACCAGTCGGGGCTCATGGCATATTTTTCATTGTTGATCACCTCTGGAGCTGGAAGGAGGAGGGGAAAAAAGCATGACAACAATATCGAAGGTTTTACACTGTGTGTCAGACTTTAGCTTATGTCATTTGCCTGTTGTGTCCACCACGGAGCAGCAAGGCTAATTTGTTTATGTGGGTTGTGTTATGACTAAATTCATAAATTGAGGAAAAGTTAAGAATTGCCCAAGGAAGTTTTCGGCAGTAAACAGCGCCCTTAGCTGTGGTCGTCAGGAAAAAATGCTACAACTATCAAAGTAATAGTTTAGGCACAAACCAATTTTATTTTTTAATAACATTGAAAAACAGGCCAAATTAACCAAGTGATCTTAATAATACTACTAATATTTAGATTTTAGCTAGATTAGTTGAGTAAATTCCAGCAATGCATAAAAAATATCTGGAATGAAACTTTTTTAGCTGGTAAACTTCCAAGGTTTCTTGTCAGAAATAAAATGTTGCACATATTTGATTGTTTCTCCCAACAGCGTGTTTTGTCAGTGTGCCGTTAGCGAGTTATTTCTTACCCATGTAGCCGACTGTCCCCACCCTTCCTCTGATGAGTTCTCCTTCAGGCACTTTGATGGCCAGCCCCAGATCAGAGATCCGAATGTGTCCTGCAACAAAGCAGCGGTACATTATCAACTTATGTGGACAAAGAGCCCATAAATTAATTAGCTTTTAAAAACTCTACATTTTACTATAATTATGAAGTATTAGTTAAATAAACAAATTACTGTCCTCAAGCGTCGGAGAAAAGGTTCATACGCTAATCGTTGGCATGAATGTCTGATTAATTTGGGGATTTTAGCAATTATTTTCTCAATCTGGAATGATTTCACTGAAAATGAAAATATTTTCAAAAACAATGAATTAATGTAGACGACTGAATTCAAAGAAGATTTTCTCCAATTTGCACAAGTTACACATAGCAGGTGAGATATGCATATCCAGGGATCACTGAGGCTGAGATTACACAGTTTTACATCAGCAAATATTGAGAGAATGAGAGCTGGTCATTTTAATCATGCTTTCAAACTAAATGTCTACTGGAGAAACATTTTAAAGGTGAGACGGGACAAAGACTTTGCTTTTTAGCCACAACGACAACAAGCGTTTTAACAATCACGTACGCTTTCAGACATAGGAACACTAAAAACTTTCAATGCCTGTGATAGTGGTGTATCGCACAAAGTTGACAGATAATAAAAGCAAAAGACTAGCTCAGAATTCTTTAACTTAAATATAAACCAGCTGGATGAATCCGGGACACAACTGGGTTTACCTACAGCAATCCAAACACACTTTAAAACTGGTTTTACAATAGAGTTAAATAGGACAACATTAAGCTTCCTGATCTCAAAAGTCTGCTCTGTGTCAGGAGAGCAACTAGTTTAAATAAACTAGACATGTTCTGCCAGGAACAGGTCTAATATACGTTCAGAATTAAGCCAGAAGCTTTTTGGCGGCTAAATTCTATGTGTGGGGTTTGTCTGGGGATGTGTGTGTAAATTTTCACCTGTATGTATAATTTGGAACTGTATAAATGAGAGGAAACCCACAATAAAAATGCAAACTTGAGCATCCAGTTTGTGTTTTTGAAAATAACTTAATTCATGCCCATGATTAGTATGAATGTAAACATTGCAAAAATGGCACTATTTGCGATAACTTAAAATCTGATTAGAAAACTTACCATTATCATCTAATAAGATGTTTTCTGGTTTCAAATCCCTAAAAGCAGCAAAGAATCACCAGTCATCAATCTTTCACATACAGAGTGGAGGAATAGCATTGCCAGATTCGTGCACATGAGATTGCTACCTGTAGACAATAGATTCCCTGTGCAAATGCTCGAGTCCGCAGCAGATCTGAGCAGCGTAAAACTGGACCCTGTCTTTGTCGAAGCCCGGCGTGCCCATGTTGTAGATGTGAAACTTCAGGTCGCCGCCGTTCATGATGGTCAGCACCAGACACAGTGCGTCTTTGGTCTCATACGCGTACGCCAGGCTCACCTGAGGAAAGACAGAGACGTGCAACGAGACGCAGGGAAACCGCATTCTGACACACGCGGGCATGAAATCCCGTAGCTGCACGTTCAAGCAAATGACATTTACTCACAACAAACCGACTGTTGACTTTCTCCAATATCTGCTTCTCGTTCAGAGCCATGGACTCTCCTTTCCTCTTCTTGATCCTCTTCTTCTCTAGTTTCTTGCAGGCATACATCTTCCCTGTTGCTCTGACCTGGCATGCGCACACCTGCGGAGGACGGCAAGAATATTGTCCAGTGTGTCACAGGAAAATCCCGAATGTCTGTTTTAGATGTAGCGCCCAGCCGCTTCTCTTACCTCCCCAAATCCGCCCTTCCCCAGGACTCGGTACTGTCTGAATGTGTCTTTAGTGATTGGTTGCCTGACGGTACACAGATACAACAGAATCCATTAATAGGTGGTTATGTGGTATCGATCAAGTCAGAGATATCATCTGCAGAGCTCAATGCCATCCTGACTCTGCTTCCTGTACAGAGGGTGGGGCTTCTTGGGCGTAATTTCACTGTCCAGAAAGATGCAATCAATGCCGCCCTGAGAGCATGCTGCCTACTTTGAATGACTCTATATGCTTTTTTCATAGAATATTTTCACAGCAGGGGTGAAATGAATGCAAATAGAACCAAAACCGATTTATTATCTGACATATATAGGACGGATGTTCCATTCAGAGAATGTTTGTAAAGGTTTACGCTTCCACATAAAGTCTTGGCAGAGACAGTAACAGAAACGTTGACTGGAATCAGCCGGGATACACATTTCGGTTCCAAATTGACGTTTATTAAACACCTTTAAAAGAAATCACTCACTTTATTTTTTCATGCAAATCTGAAGTAACCTTACTAACCAAAACAGAAATGATAAGAAGCAACCACAGATTTTTATCTTACGTTCTGTAATGATGCACATCTGGCCCTTACTGGATAGTTTTTTTTCCGCGCTATCATCTAAAGGATTCCTTTACAAATATGCAGCGCCCTTCAAATTATTGGCTGCTCGGATGCATGAAAGCTTTTAAGACATCCATTTAGACATCTTAAACATTTAATTTCTGCATATTAACTCAGTAAAGGAATAAATTATAGTACCAAGCATGGTGGAGGAGTTGTGATCCTGTGGGCTCTTTTCTCTTTCAAAATGCCAGAGAGTACTATTAGAGTTCAGAAATATGATTTTAACAAAGTCATATGTGCAACAAGTACTGATACCTCTGATGGCGATACTTTATATGACTGAAGGATAAGATAGCCCACAGCATCACAAATGTTCACCGTATTTATTACAATACTTATTCTCACACTGATTAAATTAAACATGCAAAAATGAAAGATTGAGTTTAAGGCTTGATTAATTTATTATAAGGCATTTTCCCTCGCTGGTTTCAACAAATCTGATTTATACGGTATAGGTTTTGGCATTTCATATCATACTTCTAATCCTAAAGATAGCAAATGTTTTGAGGAATGACAAGCCGCAGATAAAATGTCATTTAAAGTAAATAATGCAACAGCTTTACAACCTACTTTCTATCTCAAAGCATTGACACATGCAACAATAAAATCTCAGATATTAACAATTCACCTCGCCTAAACTGATTTAGCTAGTAAATCTTCTGTTGCAAAACACATTTCCAGCTGGTTTGCTGCAAGACCTTTAAGACTAACGTTGATTTTATTTCATTTTATCTAGCCGTTCAGTTTTGTTTTCCACAAGGCGTCAAAACAAAACCCAACAAACCTCTCCAGCATCTTCCATTGAAGAAAGCGGTCAAAGTACATGCTGTTCTGATAGTCTGAATACGGAGCTCCCCTCAGGTACTCATGGACCGCCCTGGCAGAAAATAAAATAAAAAAAAAGCTCAGTCAAACCGATCATACCACATGGACTAAATTTCAGCATGAAAAATGAGTGAGAGAGAGAAAGTGGTTAAAAATCGGGTCATGTGACAAACAGGTGAGAGTGAGTAAATGGCGTCTCACTTGCGGCAGTCGCTGAAGATCTCCTTACATGGACTGAGCTCCAGGTTCTCTCTGCATTGCTCTGCAAAAACCTCGGCTATGTCTACTCGCTGAGGTGACTGCATCAACACATGTAAACACACACAGTCACAAGTATGCACAGATACACACAAATCCATCACCTCCTAATGTATACAACACTTCAAGATAAGGAGAAATCTGGTCACGATGGCCTGCAATTGTGTGTATTTGGTTTAATTTCTGATAGATGTAAAGAGTGCGTTCATTTTTAAACCTTTTTGTTCCCCCTCATGACAACCATGTCAACCTCTGTCAAAGGTAATAAGTTTCCCTTTTGCAGTAAAGTGTTAACCTTAAAGGGTAGAAAGTTATGAAAACATGCGGTAGGGAAACGTACTTGTTTTGAAAGGAAGGTCTTGATGATTTGCTCCCCCCTGCTTTTTCTTTTCTCATCAGGTGTAACCTCATAGTCTTCCTAAAAAAAACAACACACACACACACACACACACATACATGCAAAACAGAAGCGTGAGCAATGTCATGGTCATGACTTGTGCTGCACTTTCTTATCAAAATTATTCTTGTGCTGACATTTTCTGCGAGGCCACATTTCACGTAGCATGACTATCACAGGTAGAATCATGACCAGACCTGTTAATGACTTAGGTTTTTATCAGAAAGTAATAAACATGTCTGTTGAGTTTCTGAAGAGCTCTCATAGAAAGAGGCCTGTTGCACGGTGTCGTGGAAACAGAAAAAAACAAAACAAAAAAAACATTAAAACCCCCCAAAGTAGTTTTAGATAAGTGTACAGTTTGCCTAATAACGTTGCAGATACGATCGTTGGCATGTTATTAATTTCTTTTTTAATAACTTGCCTGCACAGTTCTGTTTTTAAGGCTGAAGTGATCAGACATTATATTATTTCAAAGGATTCAAAAAGAAAAAGAAAAATAAGTTTAATATTATTGTTAATCTTTCCTTATGCGTATACTCAAAATTAGACATTCACTCCCAACTAACATTTATATAAACGTCCTGAAGAAACATGCAGACAAGGTCCTGGCACAGTTTTCTTCTGAAGCCGTGGAGAACACAAAGCCCAGTTTTCTCCATGGGAAAGTGAATAATCACTGAAACCTTAAGTGGTCCAGGTTGGTAACAGAAAGGGGGGAAGAGTTGGGACAAATTCAAAATCTGTGAGGCTGTGATAGACATCTAGCAGAAAAACACTCAATGCAGTCAGAAGGCAGGCAAAGGTGACAGTCAGAAGAGAAGAAACAGGCCAGATACACAATCAGGATATCAGCCACAACCCCTCTCAGCCTGAGTCGGGTTGATCACAGACAACATTAAAATGACTGGATGCAGAGCTGGAGTTTATGTTGGTAGCAGCACAGGTGAGAACAATGAGCTAATTAGAATCAGGATATAATCATGAATCACGGCAGGAAACTCAGAGAAAACGTGACCTTGTTGTGTAAATGTGTCTACGTGAATGGATGAAATGGACTTGTGAGTGCAAAAGCACAAACGGATAAAAACCGGATATGCAAGTGAAGTTACCCAAGTCAAATAAAAAGCTAACTTTTCACTTTCATAAGTTTGATTTTTAATACATACTTTAATGGATCAAAGGTTCCTGCACAGTTTGGAAAAGTCTGAAATACTTTTCTAAGTGTCCATAAGTATGGGAAAAAATAAACGAGACATTAGGTTCATCTCCTGATGTCTTTCTTTCCTTCTCTATGTCTCTCCTTGCGTCCGTCCGAAAATGCTACCTCAATTTCTTCATTTAAGTTTTGGCTTTTGGTTGATGCCATATGTAAAGCCTGTCAATTGTCATAAATTCACTGTGAACATTTGTATTTTCTATTTTAAAGTCGCACCAAATGTCTGAGAAGCATGAAACTTTTAGTCTAGAAAAGTGTAAAGTTTGTCCATCAAAAGTACAGAATCTGGATGAAGCAAATGCTGTTTTTCTGTGAAAAAGACCTCTGACTCTGCATCTGACAGTCTCATTCAAATAAACATATGCTGCTCCTCTGCTCTTTTCATGCAGAAAAACAGGCAATTGCCCGCTGGATGCGCTGGACATTTCGCAAAGGCAGCAACGTGAAAGCGCTCTGATGCGTTTCCCAGCCAGTGCTTTCAACTTCTGTGGAGGGACAGGGCGACGCAACATGGCGTCCGTGATGCAAACTGGCCCTGGTCTTTCTACTCGCTGGGCTTTTTCCAGCATGGGTCGACGTTGCCTGGCAATCCTGCAGTAAACACGGTGGGATTCCTTGAGGTCCTGGAGTGTCACAGTGTGTCACACCAGTGTCACCAGATTTCCACTACACACACACGCGCACGCACACGCATACATGGCATACACACAGAAGCCAAGAGCTCAGTTGAAACACCACAAAGCAACTGATGAGAAAAAAAACTGTAATAAATATCTATTGTACACAAAGAAACGCAGAAGAATAACAGTGACAGAAGTTTCACTGATGATACACACGCATTCATCTGACAAACACACAAACAGGCACTTGAACCAAGAGTAAAATAGCGCTCTGACTCCCACCCTTTGCTGGTGGGGGGTCAGCCAAAGGGGAAAGGAGACGCCCCTTTGGCTTTTTGGAACCAGCGGGGTTCCAACACACACATACACACACGCACTTGTGATGCAGGATGGTTCTCTGGAAGCCCCCAGAGTACATTCCCTAGGAACTAAAACACACACACACACACATTCAGGCTTTCTCCTCCTCGTTTTCCTTTCCCGCTAATTGCCCACTTGTTTATAAAATTTTCTGAATTGCACGTTGACTAGATTGCGTAACATGCCGAGCGAGCCTCACAACTGCTCAGAGCGTGCAGCGGTGTTATTTAATCACTCGATGCACAAGGATCCGCTTGGCCATAGCCGCACTCAGACCCGGCTTATTGAGTGCCACATATAATGCCCAACGATGAGCGCAGGGTCAGAGTTCGTCACATGGGCCCAGTGCAGAATTAGCCCCGGCATGTGTTTGGGATGAGTGCGAGTGAGTGGCTTCCCCTTCGCGGAGGTGGTCACTCTTTGGAGTAGGTGGTTACAAGAAGGCAGAGCAGGGAAAGGGAGAAGGGGTGTTCTGGGATCGGGGAAACAATGCTGTCCTTTCTGTCCTGTCACATGTCCCACATAGATATTCTGGGTGTTGATAGATAAAGACTTAAATGTGTCATGTGGGAGGTATTTAGTCTAGACAAGGAGTGAGAAATGGGAGTGCGGGGTGGGGAGGGGAGGTAAACGACCAGGAGATTTGCCTGTTTGAGTAGCCAAAGCTCTGTTGAACTGCAATGCAAACAGAAAAGTTCACTGAAATAGTTGGATTGTTGACTGACATGTAGACGCTGTTGTTGTTTATTTTTTTCCTTCAACTCAGATAACATTTGTCTTTTGCTGTCCTTTAGATGGTCACAAGCAGTTTAAAGGGGAAGTGTTGTGTATATTCCACACATAGTTATAGTAAAATCAACTATCCATGCTGCCTTCGGCTGCTGTATGTGTCAAACATGACGTAAAAGAAATTTGAGATTGTCTGGCCTCTGTCTCTTTAAGAAGATCCGGCTCTTTCCGACAATTAGTTGTGAATGGCAGATATTAGAAACCAACTTCTTCTCAAAGAAAATTCAGATCTGATTAATATGAGTCCAGTTCATTTCCAGATTCCTACCTAAGCAACTCTAATTCAATCCTGTTCTAATATAATACTGTTACATATAACAATTTTAGCACCGATATTTCACTCCAGACTTGCAACACATTTCACCCACTCTTGTAAACACTCTCTCCCCCTCCGCCATTAGCATTCGAGAGAAAATTCCTAGTGTGGCTCCATGCTGGTATCTACTGCATTAATTCTTGTAACATTCTGTTTATCTTTGCTCCTCTGCTTGATTTAACTTTCCACTGAAGGATTTATTTTTCATTACACGGATTCTGTGCTAGCCTGAGCTACATCCAGTGGGGTTTAATGTCTGGCGAACCTGATAGGACGAATGACCATGCCAACGGGAAAGTTGTTTACAAGCAGAAGCAGCTGACTGAACTTTCCAAAGTTCAACAAACGTTCAAAATAGGACTGCCAGATCCCTAACGGGCTGAGGAGGAAACATCGTGGTGGTGATGAAGCTCCAGAAAGGGGGAGTGTGGTGGAGAAAGTTTAAGTAATTTCTTTAAGTCATCGCTATGTGAAACATGAGATCCCTGGTACACCAAAACAGACTAAGAACAAAAAGGCTGATAAGTACATAATGGCAATGGCATATCAGTCTGTGTCTGTATGTGCAGAGATGCAGCATTGCCCTCCACCGAGACGTGTCTGCAGGAAAACATTTCAGACTCCATCAGGTTTCAAACTGCAAGTCAGACTTCAGACACAGCGGAAGAAGCATCGCAGCTCCACGGGAGCTTTCTTCAGCTCTTTTACTGTGAGGACGTATAAAACAGAACGCTCCTTCCTGCAACAACAGCCCAACATAATATCCCTCTGTAATCATTAATCGTTGGGGGGAAAAAAGTCTGTCTTCCAAAACACTATTCAGCCACTGTTTGAGCCTGAGATATTATTATAATTCCCAGATATGAGGGCAAATGCTTTGAGCTTTACCCCCTGCGTCTTTGTTGCTCTTATTTTGTAGCAAAAAAGGAAATAATTCTTCAATTGTTTTTGTCTTTTTAGTTTTCACTTTTTTCATTCATTTTATATAACAGTTTTATTTTAATTGAACCTTCTTTAAGAAAACTCTTGACTGTCTTGTCTACACTGGGCTCGCAAAATTAAGTTTGTCCCACAATTGCAGTCTTGCCCAACAGCCTGGCATTGTCAAACAGGATGTGAGCGCTGATCAGTCCAGGCTTGACCCTAAACGGTGATGTGAAAGTCCTGTGGCCTTGCACCTTCCTTGACCCTCACTAGGACACTTCACACTTTCTGTTCTGAATCTCCCACTGCTCGGATTTAAAGAACTATGGAATCAGAAACTGACCCACCACTGTCAACAATAAGTTAATGATTTCAATGACAATTTAAAAGCAGAAAAGTACATGACGTTTTGACAGAAAACTGGGATTGGAGGCTGGCATTCCATTTTCCCAAACCTGGAGTCACTGGAAAACCTAAAGAGCGTTTTATTCATGCACTTTTTAATTACATCCTCGTTTATTTATTGAGGATGTCAATTTGGCCTTGGCATTTGAAGTGATAATCGCTCACACAGGAAAGCAAATTACAGGCCTAATGGGGAACAAAAGGTTAACAGTTAACAACCCAGATGATGACGTCGTGGAGCGAGTGCTCCTAACATTTGATAAGACAGGGTGAATTACGGGGACAAATCCTAAAGCCACTGGCTAACAATTAGCTGCCAACAAAACTGAAGTTAGTATTTGCATCAGCTCTTTCTATTGACACTAAGACTTTTTTTTTTTTACTTTTTAAGGAATTTGGGTCGCTGTTGTGCAACTCTAACTCTTTATCTTAAATATTCAGCGTAATCAAATTTGACCCTAATACTTCTACACTAAAAGATTCTTTGAATAAGTTTGTAGGTTAGTAAAACCTTCATTCCTCAGCTAAATGGTTACTTCCATGTGTTTTTTAAGGGAACCCACACTATGTTTGATCATCTCAAATGCCTGGACAGGATTGTTCAATATAAACAGACATTTTCTTACTGCAAAGTTTGAGACTGAAAGCCTTTTCTACACCAAGCCTTCAATTGAGACAGCAGAGGGCATGTTTATGTATGTAGCTCCATCCATTCACAAAGTACTTCTAAGGTAACAAAAGTAAAGAAAGCCATATTAAAAATAAGAAATACACAAAAGGATTAATAGTATAAATTTAAGCAATGTTGAAAGGTTGGAAACCTCAATGTGCTTACATTTGTACTTTCCAATGTTTTTTTCCTTTTCCACATGAATCAATTAATGAAGGAAAACCTGGAGTGGAAAAAAATGCCCATTAAATGTGAGTTCATGCGTACCGTTGCGTCCAGCAGCTGGATGCATCGTTGCAAGTTGGGTTTGGTCTCACAGTAAAGACGAAAGAGAAGCCGTCCAATAGGCTGCTTGTCGCAGTTGCTGGCATAATCCCTCTCTGCAGAAGTATAAAATAATAATAATTAAAAAAAGAAAACAACTTTAACACGGAGCATTTGGAAACTCCAACAGCCAAACACACCCTCTTCACAGCAGGAGAGAGCACCAGAACCTACCTATGATTTTTCCCAGTTCAGCACACTGGCTTATGTGAGGAAAGCGAAGGATCTCCTTCCATTTTTTACTCCTGCCTTTCCGTTTTCCACCTCCACCTGTGGCGACACACACATAAGAGGGGAAAAAAACATTAAAACGACTTCAGAAAGTTGTCACGGACTTAACTTTTACTAGTGAGGGAACAGAGCCGTGGACTAATGCCTAGCAGGAGTGGGAGGAAGTGGGGGTTAGAGAATGGGCTTTCCCCTGAATGAAATCATAGTCTCAGTGCGTATATATAATTCATAGATTACGTCTCGCTTTCTCTGTAAATTTCTCCGTTGACTTTCCTCCTTACTCAGAAGCTTCCCTGAAAGTGGGAACAGTGTATGTGTGTGTTGTGTGTGTGTGTGTGTGTGTGTGTGTGTGTGTGTGTGTGTGTGTGTGTGTGTGTGTGTTTTGTGTTCGCTCAGACAGAAAGTCTGTTTCTGACCAAGTCCTGGAACCAAAGTCTCAGGACTGAGCCTGACTGGATTCCATCACCCTCAATCATCAGACATCTAAGGGGGAAAATGTTTGGCGGCGGCGTTCAATAATCCAATTTGTTTCTCATATTTGGCCGCTTCCAAGTCTTAAATCCAGGCTGAATCACAGTCGTGTTTGTCTCGTTCGCCGTGATTAAATAAAACATAATTTGCAGTGAAATGTGCCTTCTCCAATTGGAATTTCTTCACACGCTATGACCGCTCCAATGAACTGACAAGCATCTGTCTCTATTTGCTGCTGCATCGGGTTTAGGCAGCGCGATAGGCACTGAGCGCTGGAAAGCCAGAGAGGAAACGACAAGCAGACATCTTTAAGTAATAACTCAGGAATTCGAGAGGCACTACGTCATGCCGGAGCCTGTGAGTGAAAGCTTTCGCAGTTTTCCCATCAATCCTTCCTGCTTGCATTTGTGTTTTCATCTTTTCCGTTCCTGCTGCCTCGAGCACATCTGTTTACCCCAAATTCACTGCCGCAATATATTGGGTGAAACACACACACACACACACACTTTAGTTTGTGAAATTTAGATCATTTGCAGCGAACTTCCAAATCTCTACACTACACATTTTGCCACATTACAGCCACTCGGAGTGCTGACTGTGCAACTTGGTAGTGGCAGCATGTTACTGTGGGAGATGTCTACATTTCTCAGGAGGTTAAAGGAACGTGAAAGTGTTTCTACCATATATTGATCCGAGGTGGAGGCTTAATACAAGTTGTGTTTTTCTGTCACATAAGATCCCACAAAACACAGTTTGTGATTGTAACAGTGAAAAATGTCCAGTGGAGTATTGAATATGACTGTAGCAGAGCGGCTTTGCCACACAAAAAGACACAAAATAAGCAGCTAAAACACATTTCTACACAGAACTGAAAAACAATTCTTTTCAGCATCTAATGGATGCTATAATTTCTACTTCTTGTAAATTTAGTGCACAAGGAGAGTCTGCTAGCTTGAAAGGATCTCCTCATGTTCAGTATTTTTTTCTTTATATAAGAAAACCTCACAACATCAGAGTAGCCATATTGTCGTGAGCAAACATGGAGGAAGAATGTCTTAATAAATGAAGTCTAAATGTCCCCTGAGATAATCATTAACCTCTAGCATCTGCTCCTCATCAACATTACCGTTGACCAAACATGCTACGTATATACATTTATATAAAAACGGCACACTTCCTTATTTCAGTCCCAGTTGTTCTCTGAAAAGGAGTTAATGAGTAAAGGTATGTGGTAAATGTCAGCATACTTTTCCGTGGCAAAGCATTTTAATCTCTTTTATTAAAAACATAATGTCAGCCAAAACACACACAGCAGTACAGTGAGTGGAGAAGGTCATTCCCCATGGGGGTCGCTAAGACGAAAACGAGTGCGCTTGCGCTACTGTTAGGCGTCCACGAATAAGAGGGTCCACCAAACGGCACAGATTTCCTGCCGCGGGTCAGCGCCGTGTTAAATAATTGTACTAAACACCGGCGGTTCCACCCAGGCATTCAAAGTGTACACAATGCCGAGACAACCACAAATAATGCAGTTCCTCCTTTTTCTGTCCGTGTCCTGTTTTCTTTCCCTCTCGCTGAGCCCTGAACTTGTTTATTTTCATCTTCTCCTCCTCCTCCTATTCCTCATCTGCCCATTAATGCTCCTCCAAATTCAGTTCTTCTGTCTGGAAAAAAACAAGCCGTTTTTTTTTTTTGTTTGTTTTTAAGGTTCCTTTACATTTCACAAAATGCACTATATAGCACAACCTCTTTCAGCTGCAGGGTTTTAACTGTCAGGTCATAATAAAGCTGATCTCATTAAATGTTCTCTTTTTGTTGTTTATAAAGCAAAAGCAAAACTAAAATAGAAAACCAAGTTCACCCTTGCTGTTTCAGTGACATTTATCACTCTTGATCACTTCATTACTGGCAAGTGCGACTTCCTCTACGAAAGAAGTCATTTTGCTAACTGGCTGGTCTGGAGCGTGCAGGTGCTCAACACGAGGGGTTTAAAGCCATTTCCAAAATATCTTAGACTTATTACTCTACAGTGAGAAAAATTATTTAGATATGGAGACATTTTTCTTAACTATCAATCTTTTCAGGAGTTGAGGAACCTAAAGATTCACCCCAAGTTTAGATCATGCTTTGCTTTGAGAAATTAAAGATTTAAAAAAAAATGTTAATACAGTTAATAAAACAAAGAGGAAGTTGGGATTGTCAGGAGGATGTTCGCAAAGTTGCACCTGAATAAACTGAAAGACGTCCTAAACTGTGTCTTCTGGAAAGAGGAGACCAGCATCTATATGAGCACATTATACTATTAAACAATGTGGAGAAAGTGTAATAATTTGGCAGCCATAAGACAGGTCTGTCTTATACCGGCCACTTGTTTGACAGCTTACCCTCAAGTGAGCTGTGCATTAGCAAACATCAGCAGAATAGATCTGCCTGGTCAGGCATGGTAAACAAGCTGAAAGTTTCCTTTACAAAGATGTGAGTGACTGATAAAGTCTTGTAGAAAACACTTACTTCAAGTTATTACTACTGAAAGTGATTCTACAAGCTGCAAAATCATCAGGAGGACGTAGAGAGGAAGATGTGTGTTAAAAACTATCAAATAAATATTAAAATCTGCTGCACATTTTAAACAATTCTTAGAATTTGAAGACCGGACGACACGAATGACTACGTCCTAACGTGTAAACCCCAGAACTGCAGGTAGTTTTGTGGTTTAACTCCTCTTCAGATCTCTGACCGTAAAGCAGGAAGAGGTGATGACTGTCACAGTCTTCGACTGTGCTTGCCTATTGTCAGTGGTGGAGAACAACTGCGGCGATTACAGCTCCACCTTCACTTTGGAGAAAAACAGGAACAAAACAGAAGATCTGACAAGAGATAAGAAAATTCATGTCAGCATCTTTAGTCTTGATGTGAACTGTCCAACATGTGTTAGTGTCCAGCTTAGCGAGGGACTCTGTAATGCAAGCTATTTACTTCTGCTTGTTATGATTTTGAGATCCCCTTTTCTGTATATCATAGCATGCTTTACTTTTGATTTACGGTAAAGTAGCGTATAGTAATTACATGAATATTGATCAAATGAATAAAACACATTTAACATTCAGTCACTGGGCCTTATTTTCCCTAATTTACTGGCATGCAACACTCCCCAAGCCGCTTCGCAGTCTATTAGCACAACTTACTGACAGAATATTTGCTCAGCTGATTCAAACAAGTTTTTTTTTTATACAAGAGTGATAAGTATGTATATGAAAAGGAACCCAACCTATCCTGCAAGCATGCAAATATTACTCATTTATCTCAGTTTCTAAGTTATGTTGTTTGTGTCTTACTAGCATCAAACTAAAGTTTTAGATAGTGTTACTATTTTGCCTGCTTAAAAAATTTTTTATATTGACATTCATGGTTTGGAACAAAAAATGTCACTTTTGTTAAGACAATGCTGTCATTAAACAGGTTTCCCCAAGTAAACAGTCACACCTAATTAATGCGCTAATATAATCTATAAAGAATAAGAATCAGGTATATTTTAAGCAAAAATGTTTTGAAGAAAAACAAAATTTCAAATGCTTTCTAATCTATGTTATATTAGAAATGTCCCCTCAATTTATATGCAAATTTTATATTTTAGTTCAAAATCTTTGAGTCGTATTCCTTGATTGTGTGCACAAACACAGTGAATAAAGCTAATTCTGATTTCTGATGCTAATTTTGTAGATGTAATAATAGATGTTTTAATATGTTAGACCCATAAATAAAGAAAAACGATAATGTCACCATTCTTGGTTTTAAATGTTTTTTCGTGTTTACTGCAAACCATACCCAATTCTCATTATGTCCCTGATGCATATCTGGCCAACGAAGGGGAAAATATGCTGGCAGGAAATGAGAAATTAGACATTGAAGGAAGTTTACAAAAGAATTAGTTATGTCAACAGAAAAGAAACCCACAAAGATTTTTGTTTAAAAAGCAGAGACAACCCCCCACCTCCAACAACATCCATATGTTTTAGCCAATGTAAAGACTACCAGGAACTCTGGGGCCCTGCTTATAAAAATCAGGCTACTAACAGCATGAATGTGCTTGTAAAAGTCTATAAACCATCCCGTCTTCGGCGCTCTGTTTATTTCCTCCTTTATTAAACCGTTTTGCTCTCTCATGGCTTGTCAGTTACACTTGAGCTGAAATATGCGCCGCTATGTGGATTCCCTCCACACAGGAACTTGTCGGCCTAATTTGTTCCATGCACACAGTGCGGTTGCCGCCCTTTATTTATGTTTCTGCTCAGCGGCTCTGACATCACCGAGGCACGTCAAGTGCAGCAAAATGTAAGGTCAGAGAGGGAACGACATCAGTCTTGCACAACACCGGGGGAGGGGAGGGTTACCGGCATCCCAAACATCTCCGTGTCGTTATCGTGACCTTTCTGCAGCAATGTCCTCCCGCTCGATTTAACCAAGACGGAGCGTCCTGCAGGGCCCGTCCGTTCGCACGTTCAGAAACAACTGCTGAGCTGTGAGGTTATGTTCCTAAAGTGTTGACACTTAAAAGGATCTGAGGCTGCTAGCCTAAGCCACACCCACCTCCGCTTGGCCTCCGCCCCGAGCGTGAAGTTGGATTTTCGCATGGCCATCGAGACAAAAACCACATCCTGAGAGCTGCACTGTAAAACCCAGCATACAGCAACAGCTGCAGCAGAATGCGCCGGTAGAGCGCAGCGCTGCGAGTACCTCGTGAGCTACGGTCTACGCCCACGCCGTGCAAAAAGCGAGAAGGATTTCTGGTCAATTTCTGCACTCATCTCCTGCCTACGCTGACCCCCTCGTTTTGTTCACAAACAAACCAATCATCCCTTTTGTAATGATCCAACTTTCGCTTCTTCTCACATCACCTCCTCTGTCTAAGCTGTTAAATGTCGGCGTCGTGGCTGAGTCATCCTCTGGTGGTCAGCGAGGTACTGGCAACGTTGAGGCCTACCAAAGCAACCAGACACTGATTCAAACGTCTTTGTTCTCGCTCGCTCTCCTCTCTCCCTTCCCTCCCACAGCGTCCAGCTGCACGTTTCTTAGAAATGCATTTGCATAGGACCTACGGGTTAAGAGGGCAGCTGTTCTCGAAAATGCAAAGCATGGGTGAAAAATGCACGAGTAAGTCATCAAGGAAAGACAGAAGAGCTTGCGTTGGCACTCAACAACATCCTCTTCCTGTGTGTCAGGGATCCGCAGAGAGATTCTGAGCAACGTACTGCTTTTGCCATATCACAAGAAGCATCTAGATGACAAAAGCGTCAAATATCAGTCCGCCGCTGGCAAGTCAGAGCAGAAGACACGAGTTGAAAAATCACACCTTTTTAGATCGTGCTGTTTTTTTCCTGCGCAGTGTAACATTTCATGAGTGAGTGATCTACAGGTAAATAAAGACGATACTTTGCTGCAGAGAACCAATTTATTCTAAGCATTTAAACCCACCTGCACAAGTCCTGCATACTTAGTTGTCCAGACTCATTTAAAAGTGCTACTAACCTTCCTATGTTGAGTTGAGAAAGTGTCAATCTCAGAGTAAATCCATCTGTTCTCTGAAGGCCTCTAAGGTTTATTGGAGAACAAGTACAATTACGAAGACCCAGGAAAACAGCAAGCAGCTTGTGGTTTAACCCTACACCTACAAAAACAGGACCTAAACCGACAGTCTGCACAAGCAGGCCCATGGAAACTCTGGCAGAGCTGCAAACATTCACAGCTTAGGTGGGGAAAAAATAATAATCGATCAACATCACATTTTACCCACAAGCATTCAGATGCAACAATAAGCTATGTTCTGGAACAAAGCACACTGCACATTAGATATAAAATACTACTGACTTTTACACAGTCCAGTCACATTAATGTGACCATCTGTCAAAAGCCAGAATAACCACCTTTCGCAGAGCGAACTGCTACGAGACGTGCAGGAAGAGAGTCACTTAGGTCCCTGAAGGTCTTCTCTGGGATGTTGAGCCATGCCGACTCTAATGCCGTGGCCAGCTGCGCTAGATTACGCGGTTGAGGATCCATGGCGCGAACAACTCGATCGAGATGGTCCCACAGATGCTCGATTGGGTTTAAGTCAGGTGAGTTTGCTGGCCAGGGGAGGACGGTAAACTCATCCTGGTGCTCTTCGAACCACGCACGTACACTGGCAGCTGTATGGCACCTCGCATTGTCCTGCTGGAAGATGCCATCATCCTGAGGAAAAACAATGCGCATGTAGGGGTGGACATGGTCCGCAAGGACAGATGCGTACTTGTATTGATCCATCGTGCCTTCCACAATAATCAGTGAACCCAGAGAATGCCAGGAAAACATTCCCCAGACCATAATGCTCCCGCCTCCAGCTTGGACCGTTCCTGCAATGGTTGCAGGGTGGTTCCTTTCAGAGGTTTCACGCCTTATACGCCAACGTCCATCTGTCCGATGGAGCATAAAACGCGATTCATCTGAAAACGCTACCTGTCGCCACTCAGTGGACGTCCAGCTGCTGTACTGGCGTGCAAATTCTAGCCTTCGTCGTCGATGAACACCAGTCAGCATAGGTGCACGAACCAGGCGTCCGCTTCGGAGGCCCAGACGCAGCAATGTTCGCTGAATAGTGGTTTGGGAGACACTTGTGGTAGCCCCTTGGTTCATTTTAGTGGTCAGTTGCTCAACGGTAGCCCGTCTATCTGCCCGAACGCATCTCCGCAACCGTCGTTCGCCTCTGTCATCTATGGCCCGTGGTGCACCACATTTGCCACGTCGTTGATTTTGGACAGTCCCATTTTGCCATGCACGGTACACTTTTACCACGGCGGCACGCGAACAGTTCACAAACTCAGCCGTTACGGAAATGCTTCCACCCTCGGCCCGAAAGCCAATGATCATGCCCTTTTGGACGTCGGATAAATCGCTTCGTTTCTGCATTACGCCAACGATTGAAATGTTTTCCGAAGCCCACACACACCCTTTATATACGCTCAACTGCACTGTGCTGCCACCTGCCTTCTGTGATTGGTTATTTAACTCTGAAGTGGAAAGTACGTGGTGGTCACATTAATGTGACTGGACTGTGTAATTTGTATTTATGTACTTATTGATTTTGCATGTGTCTTTGATATTCTTTTCCTTACTATAATTTATTATGCTGCCGTTGAGAAGTGCCAAACTGTTTCTTTTGTCGTTATTGTAACAGTAGCAATAAAGATTATTCTGATTCTGAACATTACGAAAATGGGCTACACCCTGAACACACCACAGTGCCCACAGTAAAACACAGTGGTGGCACCATCGTGCTTCGTTTCAACAGGGACGCAAAGCTAGACAGAGTTTGTAGGAAGACGGACAGAGTTAACTGCAGGTAATACTAGGAGAAAACCTGTTAGAGGCTGCAGAAGACATGAGCAGGAAGTAAAGGTTCACCTCCCAGTAATTCAATGATCCTAATCAACAATGGAGTGAGTAACACTCCAAAGGTCATGTGGCTTTAATTTCAGTGACCTGATTACAAATGCACCCTACATTTTTACATCTTTGCAAAAAAAAAAAAAAAACATCTTTACAATTATGCTATGGTTTCTGTTGGTCTTTTACTTAAAATCAAAATAAACTTGCACTGAAGCTCGAGGTTGGAAGTTGACAAAAAAAATATTTCAAAGGGTGTGAATACTTTAGCAAAACACTGCGCTCGACAAAACCTGATTATCAAATGGGTTTGTTTAATTTTGTAAAGCGCTCCAAGTGTGTGTGGTGTGTGTGCCACAGGAAGCTGCAGGAAACGTTGGCCAGACCTGAGCCGAAGGGGAGGACTATAGCAGGAAGACGCTCTTTGTTGACCTGTTCCAGCATGATGTCATGCTGCGGCCTCTGCCCGGGGTCCTCATTATTACCGTCCTCAACTAGCCTCTCCATCCACGTATCCCTCATTACGATCCGTAATAACAACGGGATGATTTGCAAAAAGCAGCGGTCCATGACGTCCGACGTCTACCTGGTGACACTAGGCCATTCGTTCGGCAGCATAGGGGCGAGGAGGCGGCGGAGGGGGTGCTCACATGGTAATCCACTTAAGTGAGGAGGTCATAAACTCAGAATCAGTCACGGACAATAAAGAGGAGATGGTATCAGCTGTGTGGACGCTGGCGCACAGCTGCTTTCCCATAGAGTTAAAGGGACGACCAAATCTAACTGGAACAATCTGGCTGCGTTTGGGACGAAAGCCACTCATGTGGCAGTGGGACGCATGATTCAGACAGTGGGTAGCATATTGCCCCTCAGATGCAATATTTGCTCAGAGCTTTATGAAAAACTACACAGCTGTGCCTATTATCCTGCCCTTATGTCCTTGTAAACACCAGAGCTAAAAATAGTGGCTGGCTCAAGGGCAGCAGCGGTGGCAGTGTGTTAACACAGAGTCGGGTGGTCAAACCAGTTTGCGTTCTCCGGGGCTGGGGAGGCAGTGTCATCTCCAAGCAGGAAGAAGTCGAGGGAGAAAACCTGCATGCGAGGCTGAAAAATATGTCATAAAAGCATTGCAGAAGGCTGGGTACATTTCCTGTCTGGGAACAGTCAGGTGCCCAGAGTTTCCTGCTCTATAAATAAAATCTGGAATGTTATGGTGGGGGTGGAGTGCATGGAATAGACAGAAATTATATAACACGTAGGGCTGTCCGATCAAAGCACTACCCACACACACACACACACACACACACACACACACACACACACACACACACACAACACACACACACACACACACACACACACACACACACACACACACACACACACACAAACACCAAACACAGTGCTCAGGGCATGCTGGGTAATACACACTGTTTGCTCATCCATAAAGGTCCGGGATGACTGAGCATAGTCCATATGAGGCCAGCCTTAATGGGCTGCTTCTTCACTCTAACAAGGTGCTGTGCTGTTTGCTCACCTTTGCGAGTGTTTTCATACTGTGAATGGTACGACTCTGTCATCCCAAAAGATGATCTTTATTTATTTATTTAATTTGTTCCAGTTTCACTGAGGAAGGCCCTCAAAAGCGAGGGAAGCGAAGCCGACTTATCAACCTCATGGAAAAAACATTCACAAGAGCAGCAAAAAGCCCCTCCTTCAAAAAAATAAAAATAAAAAAATAAAATAAAGGTTAAAGTGATTATGTGTCCAACTCAAGTTGTTTCCGTCTTCCCTATTTGTTCCCACACACACAGTTTGTTACTTGTGTCATTCCTTTGTTGTTATTTCATGTCCTTTCGTCCCTAAAGGGCAACATTCTTTGAAAGAAGGAAATAATAAAAACCTTTTTTAGGAGCCTGTTGTCTCCTTACGTGAGTTTAAACTCTTTGGGGATCAGCATTTTAAAAATTGTCTGTGTTTCAGGGGAAACTTGCTTCTTACTCAGCTGTGTTTGTTTTTGTTGTTGTTCAACTCACAGAAGGCCTCAAATTAAGGGGGATTTACAGCATTTTAGCAATGTCAGGTCTAATAGCCACACCACTGTCAGAACTGAGGAATACACCCACCCAGGTTCAGCCTGAGTAATCCCATTTGTCTTATTGCTCGCTAACACAAAAAGTAAATCAGCCAATCAGATGACAGTAACTCTGAGCAAGCTTAATCACAGCATCAGAATCAAGACGAAAGCAACATGTAGCTGAATTTGAACATGGCATGGGTGTTGGTGCCAGAATGGCTGCTGAGTATTTCAGACCTAGATGATGTTTTTTTTACACACAATCATCTCTTTGATTTACAGAGAATGCTTAGAAAAAGAAAAACAGTGCCAGCTGTGTGGATGAAAATGCCCTGATGATGTCAAAGGTCAGAGGAGGATGGGAAGAATGGTTTCAATTTCTAGAAAGGCAACAGTAGCGCAAATAAACACTTATAAACACTTATCCCCAGTGGTTGATGGGATTGAAAAAACGTTGCCTCGTCCAATAGCTCAGACTAGTGCTGGTGGTGTAACAATGAGCTAGATAGTTTCTTGGCACAGTTTATGCCCCTTACTACCATTGAACATAGTTTAAACACCACAGCCCACCAGAGTGTTGTTGCTGACCATGTCAGTCCCTGTGTGACCTCAGTGTACCACTAGACTGACGGCTACTTCCAGCGGGATAACGCATCACACCACAAAGATCAAACAAATTCAATTTGGTTCCTTCAAAAACATGACATCAATCGTTTCCACAGACACCAGGTCGTAATTAAACAAAGAATCATCAACGTTCAGTCAATACATCTGCAGTAACCGAGTGACAAATTTATGTCAATAAGGACCAAACTCTCAGCGGTAAGTTATTGAAACCTTGAATTTATGCCACATATTATTAAAGCAAGGAAGAAAAATTGGTTCCAAATCGAAACCTAATACAGGAGCCCAGGTGTGTAAAGTAGACAGTCTGCTTAGGGCCCTCTGCTGGGCTGGAGTGGAACTGAGAGGACATGGATTGACTCATGACAGTCTGACTAATGGACCAGTGACACACATAGACAGAAACAATAGTAAAACTGAAGGCACCCAAATGAAATTAAACATTAAGCGACACTTAATTTTAGTAGTTTCTAATAGTTTTTACCATAGCTTTTCTCATGCTCACAGTACAACCAAAAAATATAGTGATAAAAGTCCATACTATAGAATCTGTTCCACTGAAATAAATTAACTTTTCCAAACTATTCTAATTTAATGAGCAGATCTGTCTGCCTAGTTCTGCTTTCTGAAACACACCAGCAGTTTACTGCTGAGCTAAACACTTGAATCATTTATGAAATCCTTGTGTTTTTGCAGGACATTTACTGTCAGCCGTTTTGCACAGTCCAGCATTTTGCCCATCATTCAGGAAGTTGAAAACTTAGAGCATTGATTATTTGATTAAGGCACATCAAATATTCATGGGCCAATCCATTACTGAGATATGCTAGTAGAGACGCAAACAGGAAAAAAAAAAAGACAGAGAGAAATTGCAGGGTAAGCAATCACCCACAGCCAAACAATAGACAAAAGAGACTTCTGGTTGAGTTGTCACATGCGTTCTTCGACTGCCTCGGCAACGAACTGGTGGAAATTCAAACATTTCTGCATTAGCGTTGCTTTGTGAACCCATCCTGTCCACTTCTTCAATTATTTCCTGTATTTACCAGAATGCCACTCCACAAAATCCCCGGAGAACAGGTGTGAACTTGTTGCTTCCAGATGAGTTACGTATACTGTATGTGTGGGTAGAAGTGGGAATAACAATAGAGATAGTAGGAGCCAGAAAGCTGATTTTTTTTTTTCCACTCAAGAAAAAATGAGTCACACTCCTACTCAAAACACAGCGAGCCTTGTGCCGATGGAGAAGTAGGTACCTTGGCCTCTTCGCTGCTTCACAGCATCTGTGTAACTCAGGTAAGGCCTCGGCTTTTTCAGCTACAGAGGATTCGCTTAACAAAATAAAAAAATACTGCTACAGAATAAGAGTCCCGTGTTTAAAAGAGGTTCAAATCGGTGTTCATATGAAGCTTGTTTGTTACTTCTAGGTAAGCAAATAAGGTATATTTTACATTATATTTTTAATAAACCCACATTTTTGTATTAAAAATTTGATTTTTTTTTTGCTGGTGCGATGTGATATTCTAATCTTTAATGTCCTATTATTATTTGCTCTAAGTGGAAAATCGTCATAATTAAAATACATAAAGGCTTAAAAACATCAATCTGTGTGTAATTTATCACAATCTCGTGTTGCATTGAGCCTGTTAAGCCACTGAAATGAAGGAACGTTTCTAATTTATTGAATTTGGCTGTATATACAGAGCTCTCTATGCAAACTCACTGAAAATCTTGTAAAACATCAATTACAGTACCTTCATGCAAGTGTCAGGGGGAAATTTAATAATGATGACTTACAGCCACACTTTATTTCTTTTTGGGATCAATAAAGTATTTTTGAATTTAAATAATATTGTAAGTATTTATAAAAGATCAGATTTATGTCTTATAACTGTGATTACTTTGATAGAATGTAAATTTAAGCCCACTGACGAACCTCGTTTAGTTACTAGTTGAGTCCATTAGGCATTTATTTAGAAAGTTCTGTTACTTCACAGAGTCTATGCACTCTGGCACATTTCCCTGAGCCTTAGGAAGTGAAACAGGCCCACAGCATCAGAGGTCCTCCACTGTACATAACATTGTGCATGAGATGCTTATCCACATGCTTGGTTGTTTAATTCCAACCAAACACAAAGGGAGGATTTGTTGCTGAAATCAATCTTAGTTTAGTCTGATCAGTTAAAATCCCAGCACCAGCACCACCCAGTTAGCAAACAGCAGATGTTTTTGATGGTAAAAAAAAAGAAATTTTTTCTGATGTGCCGTTCAGAATAACCAGTCAGCTTGCAGATAGTCTTATAGAGACTTGGTGACCTCAGTTAATATTTAGTATGTGAAACAGTTAACGTCTGAGATTTTATTTCACTTCCCTATCCATCGTGCTCACTGCGTGTGGAAAGGCAGACATTGGTCGTTGTCTCTTCTTGTTTTAAACTAGCTGATTATTGCTCTGACTGTACATACACAGTATGGGCAAGCTTAGAACAGTAACTTGCTTCTTGTAAATATTTTCTTGCATATAAAGATCAACTTCAATATGTTGTGCTCACTCGTCATTTCTATTTTAAAGAGAAGCTATGGGAAATGAGCCTCCATGTCGCATCATATACATTTTACCTCAGGGGAAAAGTAAAGAAATAAGGTTCCTATTCTCACCAACTACTTCCTTTAGAGGAACAGTTAGGTGTGCCAAAAAGGTGAAGCCTCCATAACTTTGCGTAGTCTGCCGCCTCATATAAGGGAAATGCATTCCCCTTATATGAGGATGTTTATCCTCACAACATGCTATCTGCAGTTATTTCTGAATCAACCGACCTGGCAATCTAAGTTATATTGAGTCATAAAATGATCACATGGGTATCGTAAACACCAGTGAAGCAATCCAGTAGCTAAAAGTCTGGGTGTCCTGACATGGCTGGGAGGACACGGAGGTCGTAAAGAGTTTACTAATCAACCTAAACCTCTTTTGGAGAGAAACAAAGAAACAAATGAGGTGTATCGTGTATCGGAGTGAATCGCTGTTAAGCGATGTCTAACTTTCAATGAGGGTATTTTCCCTTTTCCGGTGGAGCAACAGGCACCTCTGTTCAGGGCCCTTTTTTTATTATGTTTTGTTTTATCCATGTTATAGCAGGGGAGAAACTTTGTGTGTGGCAAGACAAACAAGAAGCCTGTATGGTGTAAAATAAATCGTACTCCTATCAGCCTCAGCAGGCAGGTGGGGGATCAGGTGTCTCGCTAAAAATCAACGCCACAGCTTTAAATGCAATGCCAGTCAACATCCTTGGCACGTTTCACTGGGTTTCTGTTAGCTATAACAAAAACAAACTCACTTGGCTTGCTAAGACTTGCTCTGGCCTCACATGATAAAGCAACAACTCCTCACCCACCCACCCACCCATCCCTCTCTCTGCTGCAGCTCCAAGATACTCTTCAGAGCACAGGAACACAAGTCGCTTGTACAGAGAAAAGCCTCATGACTGTTGTTTTGCACATACCTCTTTAGAGTAACTAATCAATTAGCTGCAGCGTTTGGGCTAATCTGAACATCCTGTCAGGCAGGCCAGAGGCATGATCACACCGTTCTCAAATACAACATCATCGTATTTGGACCTGGAGTTGTACGGCAACGTTTTGACCCCTTGTGGGGATTAGGAGACTTCACTGTGACTTGCAAGAGTGTTGACGCTTTTTGAACTTCTAGCACATTTTGTCTTGCTGCAACCCCAAATACTGGGGTATTATATAGAGATTTTACTTGCAGGAAGTGGTGCTTAAACGTGAAGCAGAAGAAAAGGTCTATAAGGAGTTACTGCTGATAAGATCCAGCACAACTAATTTAAGAGCCATCTACATAGAGTCCACCTGTGTGGAGGAACTCCATTTTCTCATACGTATGTGTGAGCGGCATTCAGGATGTGACGGAGCAGCCAGGTTGACTCTAACGTACACACCACTACGATTTCAGGACAATTTTGTGCTCGTCTTACAAAATGTATTTTCCTATTCTAACCATTTTTTGTGTTAGACCAAAACAAAATTCTGCAAATGGCAAAAACATTACTTAAGGAGTAACATTTTTTTTTTGCAAATAAAAATGTGTTGGGTGCATTTGTATTTAATCCTATGGCAACTCTGAAGGAGCTACACATATAAACAGCTCAGGTGGAGAACAACTCTTTCACAAATCTGCTCTTTCACAAGACTGACCACAAATAGCCACTGTTTGAATAAAGCACTAAGAAATCCCATTAAGCACAAGCCACGAAGAAGGTGATCCAGTCAGATTAATTTCATGGCCTACAAAACAAAGTGTGTGGCAGAAAACTAACACACCACGTCACTTTGAACACACCATCCTGCACGGCAAAACACAGAGGCCACAACATCCTGCTGTGGAGAGGAGCTTAGGGGTTTATGTCTGAATGGCCCAGACTGAAATCTAATTAAGGAAGTCTCTTTCTTTTGAGAACTGATGTTTGTAGAAACTATTTACACATTCTGACTGTGCTTTAGGAATTTTGGAAAAAAAATAAAGAATAAAATGGGTTAAATGTTTGGTCTCTGCAAACATGGGTGAAATACTCCAATAGACTTGCATCTATTGTTGAAGCAAAACGCATCTTCACAAAGTATTGACCCTGTTACAGGCTGGACAGAAAGGCACACCATACTTTTCAGATTTTGATTTGCGAAAGATAAAAACATCCTTTAACATTGACAATACGCATAAGGGGATTTATGTAAAATCCCCCCGCAAAAAACCTCCCAAAACAAATTTAAAAAAACATTTTAGTGGTTCCAACGGCACAAGAGATGAAAAAATACTTTCAAAAGCTGATCAAGCATGTGTTCCCTTCAGTTTCAGCTCCACCACACAAAGTTAGCTTTTCTACTGGCAACCATAAAACATGCAATGTTGACAGCTGATGAATCCAACCAAGCCCAGTATGAGTCACAAAAGTAAAGTTGACCATTGTGTTTATTTTCACACAATATCCTCTCTTTGAGCTATTTTCTTACGTAACCACATGGTCAATTACACGCCCATTAATCAATTGTGTTTGCATCTTTTATTGGTCCGAATTAGACTTTCAGTTCCGTCTGTGCTTGTTTCAGTTTCAATTAGCGTAATTTGCGGTGATCCGTTTTATTGTTGCGGTGATGACAACGCTCAAAAACAACAGGCCCAGATGATGAAAGCCCACAGGCAGTGGAGTAGGATTCAGTCCACTTGGCCAAACTTAATAACCCCAGATCTGTTACAGCAATTCAGGAAGGGCATCTGAATGCAGCAGTGAAGTTTTTCCCCCTTACTCTCATTCACTTGGACAGGCAATGACGTTCGCTCGCCTGGTCTGGAATCTGCAACTGCTGCCAGCAAGAGTTGTGAATGGGGTGGCAGGCAGGCAGGCAGCACCTCTCCCTCACACACACACACACACACACACACACACACACACACACACACACACACACACACACACACACACACACACACACACACACACACACACACACACACACACACACACACACACACACACTGAGCTTAGGTTCGACTGCACTGAACTTAGCGCGTCACAGTAGCTAAGTTCAGGTTACATTTAAACAAAGGAATTCATCCCCACGCCCCTCATCTTTTTACACACGGACACATAAATCTACAGCGTACCCTGGTATTAAACCTCCCTCTGGCTACATGTCGGCATTAAACGCTAACCAGAGCCAACAACCAAATAGATCTCACTGAAAAAGTCAGAGAGAGAGAGAAAGAGAGAAACACAGGGAAAAGAAATCCATTTTAAACCTGCAGGAAAATTCTGTTCTTTTCTGTCTTTTTTTTTCTCTCAGCTGACAAAACTCAAGAGTGTTCCACATGAGAACATCTGCATTTCCTGCTGCTTGGACACGGTGATCAGAACTGTTGGCGGTCAGATGATACAGGGATGACCACGCTGGAGATCTCGCACAGGGACTGGATACTGCCAGAAGGATGGAGCTCGGATGGCTGTAGCCCACTCAGTTTGTTATGTAACGATCAATTTGATTAAATAGCTTATGGGCTGCATCAAACTGAAGCCGTGTAACACAATTTAGGTTTACGTAAGGCAGCGGTCACCGCAAAAGGTGGTTCAATACGGCCAGAGCAGCATTTTTCTACCCATAAAGTGGTCCAAAGAAATGATGGTACAGTACAGTGCTGAGGAACAAAGCATGGAAAGCAAGGCCCAATCTGAAAAAGTAATTGATGCCTAAACCTAATAATTGGTTGTGCTATCATTTGGCAGCAAAAATTTGCTATCGAGCATTGAGATATAGCCACGGAGGAAGTTTAACCCTCTCTTCTTTACAGAATTGCTTTAATTGGAGGGTTTCATGAGCATTCGTGCCACAGCAATGAACGGTCCAAACATGCGAGGCATGCGAGTGTTGCAGTACTTTAGATGTTATCCTGGGTTCTTTTGTAAGCTATGAATATGCTCTTGTAGTAATTTTGATGAGACTACTTTGGCGAAATACTAACGCAGTTTGATGTTTTCTCTCCATTTGTGAATTATATCTCTTAATGTGGTTCCTCGGCGTCCCAAAACTTTAGAAATGACTTTGTAACCCTGTCCAGACTGACTTCATGATTTTTTTTTTATGCTCAGCTTTCTATTTTTTTATATTAGGGAATGGTTTGCTGCTTTTGGTTTACTTCATGTTGTTAGACAGGTTCGGTCTAAGGATATTTTTATAGGCAACATTCTAGTTAAACTGAATCTGGTTCATTATATTGTCAATTAAAGCTTCAAACATGGCCAGGTTGGTTTGGAAAGCGTTTTTTCCTCTTATAAAGGAAATCCTTATTTGAACACTTGTTTTTACATTTCCTTGAAAACGACCTGAAACATTAAAATGTGGCATCGAAAGCAAAAGCAGAAGACGTCTCTGTAAGGGGGCAAATACTTTTTCCATATCGCTCTGTGTCCAAGGAGCAACATTTGGTCAACAGAGAGCCTGTATTCTGCTGGGTGCATCAGTAGCTTTTAAATTCTGTGCATGGCTGTCACTCACACTGTTTTACACTGATGCAGGATGTGTGAGGACGCTGGCATAAACAAGCCAAAGGCTGCAGTGTAAACTGAGCCTTCCTGTTGTGCGTGGCTGGGAGCTTTTAGGACAGACAAGACTTGCCTCTCCCTTCAGCTCCAGTTCGAGATGATCGCACATAAACAAACAAAGAGTAAATAGTCTTTATTTGCTCCATTTACATTCTCCGGCCCGTTGCTAGTCCGTGATCCGAGGTGAACCTGTGCGCTCGCTCGCTCTGCCACGCTTTCGCATGAGGGAGACGCTCCTGGCACAAGGGGCAACGTCTGTGGTGTGTGTGTGTGTGTGTGTGGGGGGGGGGGGGGGGGATCTGCAGCGCACTGGCACTGGGCCGTGTAATACAATACCTCTAATGATTCTCACTGGTAAACGATTTGACCAGTAATGGACTGGCAACAACCTGCGACATGTTTCGGAGAGGCCACGGCTGCAAATCTGCTGGGGCAGTCTCACCCTGAAGCATTTATAGAGACGTTGATAAAGCTGCTCAGAAACTTCAAATATTGCCTCAGTGAGGCCGTGTTTTTCCTCGGAACGACGGGCCGAGCGAGTCCCGACAGAGCAGCTGGGACGAGCCAGATCTGCTGAGGGTCATTAGCTGCTCTTATTAATTCATGAACCTTGATTCCGCAGGCCCGTTTGTTCTCCGCTGCCATTAAACGAGCATGCGGTCTGATCCACACGCAAACGTGCTTCTGACGCCTCGTCAGCTTTCTAGTTATTCGCTTCATGATTCCTCCCAAAACGCTCTCTGTCATCGCTGCCAAAAAATGTCATTACCTGAAAGGTAACGCTGGAAAAGCTGCTGAAACGTTCAGCAAGTAGGTAACGAAACCACGTGTGTCTCCAGCCTCAGACGAGCACCTTTCGCCAATGCACTGGCTTTAAATTCCTCATGGTGAACAGAATGATGTCTGTGGTGAGCATGAACGGGTTCTGCAGAGTTTTCCAAGGAAGAGGGATGCTGGAGTTGAATCAGAAACTCACCCAGCAATGGTTAACAATTGTGAGGGTGTGAATAACGTCAACTGCTGACGTTAAGTGAGAAATTTGAACCCCCCAGTACAGACTGTGGCACTTTATAGCCACAGACTTCAATGTAGCTTATTCGATTTTCATAGACAAACACAATGCAGAAAAAAAAGCTAGGCGACGCACACGTTTGAATTTAAATATGATGCAGAATCCTGAAGTGAAAATTTGTTTTTGGTTTAATTTAATGCTACATCCCATAAAAAATGTGAAACAGTAGACAAAATGGGAAAATAGACATAACTACATGCAGTGTAAACTACAATAAAACTGACTAGATGAAGGCATATTGTGTTAGAATAGCAAGACCTATGTAATCCGTGGTGATGCATGAAAACTGACTGCAGTTTAGTTTGCAAAGAAAAAGCCTCATGATTGAAAACAAGGCATCTCCCTGGCATGATGCTGCCACGACTGAGTTTCACCAACTGTATCTGAAGCTGCTTCTGTGAACAGTATCAACTTTTGGAAAGCGTCGTTCACAGAAATCTTCTCTGAATTGATGACATTTAACAGTCGACGAAAAAATCTCCAAATTATTTGTTCTCTTGATGTGAAAAATATTTTTAGGATGTACTCCAGTTTCTGACCTGCTGTGCCAAAAAATATGTTATTTCACAGAGGTGTTTTTTTGTGTCAATTTAAGAATATGGCAGTATTTATGATTATCAAAGCGTTTGGGGATGAAAAAAAATCTTATGGGTATATTATAATGCCTCTTTAGTATTTTCCTATTTTCGTAGACTTTCATTCTTCTTTTTTGGGTTGAGCTTTGGGTTTTTGTGAGAAGTTTTTTGCTCTCAATTTTTTACTTATGGACCTTTGTTATTTTCTGTAACAACAAGGTGTTTGGGTGTTTTTTTGCTTTTGTCCATTTACTTTTTACAACAAGGCACATCCTCAGCTCAAATAAATATCTGAACTATGACCCCAAAATCCAATGTAGTTTAAAAAAGGAGACTTCATGAATGCCAAACAGGATGAGAAAAGTAGAGAGAGAAGGAAGACTTTCAAACCATCTCTCCCGTAGATAATAATAATAATAGGCGGAAAGAATAATAGAAGGAGCAGCAAAAGCAAGTGAGGTGGATTAGCAGTGTTACTAACAACTGATGGTATCGTCCAGGACATGTTGCTGTGAAATATCATCTCTGCTGCCCGGATACTGAGCTGTTGTCATGTCACCAGGGTCATGGGACTGAGATACGGCAACGGGTTTACAGTCAGAAGCTTTTTCAGATTACAACACTGACTGCTACAGGAGATCCCCTCGCCCACAGAATCACCATCCACTGTGACTTTTTGAAGGTACTTGAACAATATGACTTACAACAATATTTCATCTCCCTTTGGGAGTCATTTTTTTATTTTTTTTATTATTTGAATTTTACTGTCTTCTGTTTTTGTTTACATTTCACACTCCCATGTCACCAATCTAGTGACAGATTCATCCCACTTAAGTAGAGAGTAGGGAAATATATATATATATAAAAAAACAGCTGACGACTACAATAAAAAGTACAAATGCAAAACCTGCAGAGACCGACACAGCGATTCCTACAAAGAAGACAACCAGTTCACACTCCATGCCCAGATTCGGACTTTCCTCCTCAAAAGGAGGAGATAATGGACCCTGCTATCAATTCAGACCCACATGTGGCCTTCTCAAGACATTTATTTGACTCTTTTCCACACTGACAGCCAGAGAGCCTCTCTTTGCAGCCCCCCCCCCCCTCCCCTTCCCCAACTGCATAGATTTCAACACCGGTCACGTCATCGGATCGCCATCCAAACGCCAGCCGCCAGCCTACACTCATGTATTCCCTGTGCAGAAAGGAGTTATTTCTCCCTGCCTCAATGCGCGCTTCGTTGCACAGAGACGTTGCGAAAGAGCGCCTTCATTTGCACAGACAGCGAAAGCGGATGTGTGAGGCAGACCCCCCACCACCCCCCCTTTACATATGTGCTGGAGGTGGTGGTGGTGGTGGTGGGGGGGGAGCATAAGGCATAAGATCAGCCAAAAATCAGAGGAAATAAATCAACCTGCGAGGATGATTAGAGGTTTCATTTGACAACAAGAAGAGAATACATGATTGTGTTTTGATGTTGTCAGTTATGTATTGTATAAGCCCCCCTCCTCCTACCCCCACTGCCCCCCCTTCTCTCTCTGTTGCATCTGTAGGGTCTACCTGAGCCTACGATCCGCAGGCTCTGCTATCTCTGCGATCATTTCCATCTTTTCTGCACACTGAGCGCAAAATGTCACCCAGCCGGAGCCTGTCTCCCCCCCCCACCCCCACCCCCAGCTCCCCCTCAGCCCCCCCCCCCCCCTCTCTATGCACACATAGCTTCTTTGCTGATTCGACTTACCCTCTCTCGCTTTTAGCAGTACAGTGTTGGCTACTATGTTCTCCAGCTCCATCAAAAAGAGGAAAATCCTAAATGCTGAGCGCGCGCGCGGAGGGGGGTGGGGGGAGGGAGGGAGGGGGGGGGGTGGCGAGGGGTTTGGGGTGGGGTGGGGGGGGGAGAGAGAGAGAGAGAGAGAGAGGGTTTGGGTTACTGGAGCTTCTGCAGCGAAAAAAAAACAGCGTCCTTCAGCCGGTGCCGGGGCGGGGGGGGGGGGGGGGGGGGGGGGGGGTTGATTCCTTCACTCCTCGTCGAGATCCGAGCGGATTTCTCTCATATCAAAGTCGTAAACGATAAACAGGATGACATGGGTTTGCTTGCAGTGTAAGTTGGGCATGGTTCTCGTTGTGGGCTGGAGGTCGGCGCTGCATTCTACTCCAGTCCCCCAAAACCATTCCATGCGTAATACGGGCGCGAAATGATGTCCGAAGCGGAAACGGAGGGGGAGGTGGAGCGGATGGGGGTTTGGGGTGGGGGGGGGGTGGGGAGGCGAGAAGAGGGTTTGGACGAGCTTTGCAGCGACAGGGTTGGCGGTGCCGGGGCGGGGGGGGGGGGGGGGGGGGGGTTGATCCTTCACTCCTCGTCGAATCGACGGATTCTCTCATATCAAAGTCGTAAACGATAAAACAGGATGACATGGGTTGCTTGCGTGTAAGTTGGGCATGGTTCCGTTGTGGCTGGACGTGCGGCGCTGCATTTCTACTCCAGTCCCCCAAAACCATTCCATGCGTAATACGGGCGCGAAATGATGTCGAAGCGGAAAACGCCAACTTGGAGGATCTCGACGCCAGCGAATCGGGGTTACTCGCGGATCCTTGACGCGACACACCAGGGTAGCACCAGCTTTACAACGACAGAGGTTGGCTGAGTGCACCAGGGAGGACATCGGCTCGGCCCCCTCCTCCCTCCCTCCTCCTCCTCCTGCTGTGGTGCGTAATCAGCGTAGCGGCCTCTCTGCACAGCGCGTCAAGCTGCAGGCGTTACAGCACAGAATATGCATCAAAATAAAAGCACGTACAAATAATACTAACGCATCTCGACCGGGCCAGGTTTTAGAAATGGGATTAGAGGGGCCGGGGGAGGGCCCTCTCTAAATCAATGCGTATATTGCATTGTACTTTATGTAAAACTCAGATGAATTGATTTAATATTTGTGGGATTTTTGTGAATGGAAGCAATAGTATTTTGGAAAAAGGTGACAGCCCTGGAGGTGCTGAGAATGACCTTGGATCATGACAGTGACATACAGAAGATGTGTATGAAGTGTGAGTAGCAGCAAAAACACTGGTTATGTTCCTCCAAGCAAGATATTTATGTCAAAAAATGGTAAGGAGCATCGGTCTTCATCTCCATGCAAATGAAGACATATAAACAGCACCGGGGCCTATGAATGTGGCAATAAATCATGTCAATGATTTATTTATTAGTAAGACATGTCAAATATCATTTGTGTCCTTCACAAAAATTAAATCACCTGTACTGGGGTCACAGCAATCAAACCCTTTGTCTGTCTCCATAGTATTTTTGACAATTTATCTTTGGCTCTGAGCTCCAACGTGTTGAGGCCGGAAGACCTCTTTGTCATCACCCTAATCTTTAACTTGATCCACAGATTAAAGCTGTGGCTCTTGCTGGTTGCTTTGTTTCAAAGGAAACATGTTGGTAAGATTAGAAGTTTACTTTAAACATAAATCGGACGCAGATATGAATGATTTTGGACTTAACTGTATAATGTTAATGGGCCTTTTTTAAAAAAAAAAAAACCTCACAAGCTGACACTCATAGGTCTAAATTGATACTAAAGCAGGTTAATGGCCATTTTCCTTAAGTGCTAAGCTAACAGTGGAGGCAGACAGACTTAAGTTTTGAAACGTCCCACTTCGATCCGTACCCTGAGGAATCTGCAGCCAAGCACATAAAAGTCTTTTATCTGTTGATGTTATGATGTAAACGCTCCCTGCTTGAATGCCAGCATGGAGCTTGAAAATGGATTGAACACAGACAGCCATAGTCTAATGTATATCATTATCTCTATTGTGTACCATCATTGTCTTATTAATGATGAATTATGTAAAATGACAAATGGTCAAATGATTGGGAGTGACTTTTCCTCTAATATTGATTTGTTGGAAACGCGCATTGATCTTCATAAATGTAATTTCTAAGGGCATCTAGGGATGATTTAGGACCGGGGGCTATTAGCCATCACTTCGATCGCACTTAATGCTACTTCCTTTGTTGGCATCACATGTCAAGCCAGGGTTCTACCTCTTCTACCTCAGTCCTTATGGGAAAGGGGCTTTGCAGCCAACTGCATAGAGATGTGATGGAAATAACTACTAAATCATTTTAAATCTGACTTTTAACTTCTGTCCTACCTTAAAACATAGCCATCTAACAGTTGTAAAAAGTATTCATACACCTTTAAGTTGACATTTTCTCTCAACTATAATTCTGAACACGTTTTATTGAAATTTGTTAAATCTACACACAACCGTGGATAATTATGAGATAAGATCCATAATTTTCTAAATAGTTTCCCAAATCTAAAAAATGTACCATGCATTTGTATTCAAGCTCCTTTACTCTGTCAATCTCACCGACTGCCTTCAGAAGACACGTTTACAAAACAGAACGCAACACTGTGTAATTTAATCTTATGATAAATCCATTGTCCTTTGAAGATCTCAGATGTTTCTTAGGGAACATAAGAGAACAGCATCATGAAGACCAGGAAAAGAGGCCAGGGAGGAAGAGTTTGAGAAGTTTAAAGAAATGGAAAGAGTATGGAGCTACATTGCTGTCCAATAAAATCAGGGCTGTCCAATTTCCAACCTCGTCCTTCTACGTCTTTTAGGCGTGTATCTGCGTCAACACGCATAAATCAAATACTCAAATTACTAGCAGAACTCTGCTGCATGTAATGAAGCTATTTGACTCAAGTAGACTGGACTATAAACTGCTCCAAAAGTTTGCAGGACGCCTTCCTGTGAGAACTGAAGTTTGGGATCCACACTGGCAAGAGGCCCGTGGTAACTCTGGAGGAGCTGCAGAGATCCACCGCACCGAAGAGAGTCTGGCAAGGATAAAATTCACTTAAGGGTCTTTAAGAAAGAGGTGTGAAAATATATGCAGAAATGTTTAAGCATTTTACCAAAGTAGGATAAAAAAAATCTTGCACTCTTCCCTTTAAATTAAAAAGGAATCTATTGCAAACTGAAGCTGTACACTAATTCACAACTTTTATTTTGAAGTCCTGAGGAAGTCACACTCTTTATAAATTGGTACTTGAAATCACTCAGGGAACCTTTCCTTCACAGACAGGCTGCGTGTCTGTCCCTGCATTAAAACAAGTTGTGATACTAAGGACATTAAACATATTGAATAGCGGAAAAGAGCAGAACCATGTGGCAGTGGCAATAATTGGTTTAATAGTAGGCTGCATGCAAAATAAGACTCCCGCACGGGAGCCCTGTTACATGATCATCATTAGTCCAAACAATTAACAGGCGGGTTATTGACCGATGAGGGCAGATAGGATCGATCTGTCCGGACGCGCCGTGATCTCTACAACAGGACACAGGCTGTCTGATCCTCTGATCTGCCTTGATTCAATTGCCAGAGAGAATGATCCCTTTTGCTTGTAGAGCTGTAAAGTCCTGTGTAGGAGGTCACTCCGCAGGACGCACCCTGATGGGTTATTCTAAAAATAAAACTGCTTTTATAGCAATGCATGCATCAGAAACAGAGGAACGATTAGATGATGTGATTAGAAGTTTTCCCAAGCAGCTCCCATCATGACAAACTAATCATTCTTTTATTTGAGAAAGTAGAGCTCATCATTAGCAGACGTCCTCAAACATGAAAGCTCGCCACATTGTGACAAAATACAAGGTGCTTCTATGTACTCAAAACTACGAACAGTAATTTGGGAAAACATTTTTTTTTACTTTGCTGCCATGATCTTGCAAAACTGAGACAAGCTGATCACATTTTCCTCCTAACACTTCAAATAAAAAAATCGACCAGTACAGTAAACTTGATAATTCTGCCCACAAAACACAAAACTCCTCGGATCAAAGGTACAAGTTACCAGTCCGATGCAAACTGAGAAATAGGCTTGTGAGAAAACCCCCGAAAGAAAGCTGTTTTAGTACTCGTCCAAGTTATCCGCTTTGGGAATGGAAAGGCCTCGATCCTTCAGGACCTGCATCTTGACTTTCTCCGTCTCCTGCTTGGCTTGCTGCTGCAGCCGCTGCTCCTCTAGAATCTCTTCGATGGAGACCTGCTGCAGGATGGTGTCGCAGGGCTTATCCACGTCCTACAGAAAGACACACACTTCACGTCACAGCCCAACTCTTTATGACACATACAACTTTACTAAAAATCCACACTTTATGTCCTCTGCTTCTTCAAACACTGACTCCCCAACTGTTCTGCAACTAATGTTTCATCAAAGGGGGCCAGCAAAAAAAATCAGCAGCAGCATTTACACCCGTTTACCAGCAATTAAAAAAAATTATGAGAAATACATGACTAATGAAATTAACCTAAAATGGTAAATGAGACTAAATCAGACAAAACTCCAAATCAAAGCAATGATCATGTTAATATCACATCCATACAGTTGATCTAGTCTTAATTTAAATAGGTTATACATTAGATAGAATTGTGACTAATGCACCAGTAAATGTGGACAGAATAATCTCCATGTTTACTGACACCTCTAGCAAATATGTATAAAAATTCTTAAAAGTATATATTTCTTATTGCAGCAGAATAATCTTATGTCAAACACGTTTAATTCAGAACATTTACTTGAACACAAGTAGGCCGCCCCTGCTCTCGTTGGCACCCCCTGCTGTTCAGATTTTTGTACCACAAACCATGTGACAGAAGGACAACTTTTCTCTTTACACATTACCCAATTAGAGCATACAGAGTAATCTTACTGCTCTTTAAACAAACCGTTTAGGTCACCAGAGTCCTTGGTTCTCTATCTTGCTCTCTTCAGCTCACTTGCAAGGTTTTTTGTTTCGATTTAGGACTGTGATGACCTTGAAAGAAGGTAAATTTTTGCCTGGTGATCCATTTTTGCATTGTTTAGCCATATGTATTGAGTCATTATTCTGTTAAAAGGCCAGATGACGCCCTATTTTCACTTTTTTTATAAACACGAAGGGTTTTTTGCATCCTTGAATGTCAAGCAGTTCATTAATCACCAAAATTGTAACAAGATTTCGATGGGCTTTTGGAAGAGAAGGAAGAAGATCCTGCACAATGAATGACAATCGGCGTGGTTTTCCACAAATTTATCTTTAACACTACACACACACAGACACTTGCAGTGTGTGCTGCAGTGCGGACAGCTCAATCTTAGCCTCATCCGGCCATGGTTCCAGTTAAAAATTACAGTGCACTTAAATCTAGTATGTTGGAGAGAAGTAGCTTTTATTTTTTATACTAATTTCCTAGTTTAATAGTAGCTCTAGTGGTACATATGAACCAAGTTTAGCTTAGCGGCATGTTTTTTTACTTAACATTTTCTGGTTTACACAAATGTATGCAGCTCCATAAAGCTTATAAAAAATAATAATAAAAAGTCTGTCATCTACTCTTTCGCACTTTGAAGCGTGGTAAAGATAAATGTCTCTGTGTGCCATGTCATATTTTTACCTCAGTAGAACAAAGTCATAGATTATTAACTGGAAGTTCCTTGAAACTTCATTATTTTTCAAAAAGCCAGGATTAAAAATAAAGGCTTCAGTTACATTATGTTTATATGAAGTGCTAGCAGTACCATTTGTAACTTATATTTCTTTATGCGTGACTGTTTCCTGGCTGAATAAATGTAGTCAAAAGAAAAGTTGGATTTCTTTTTCTGCATTTCTCTGAGATATGAAGCTCACGCAATAGAAAAACAAGTTCATTTAAAGGCTTTTTACACATCGTTATCAGGGGTGATAAAAATAGTGGAGGACTCTGCATGTTTACTACCAACAGTAGTCATAGAAAGTACTCTGAAGCTAATGTAATAGCACAGGCTGTGTTATTGACAGTACATATTTTGGACTCAATACATGACGTACATTTACAGTGTGACAAGCTCTATGACTCAGCCGTGCTCTGTGCTTTGGCCTAGAAGGCTGGCTGTCGCCGCAGTGCGGTCTGACATCAGTCTAGAGGTCAGTAAACCCTGGACAAGAAGAAATCACTAGTACTATTTTCTGTTTTCAGATAAGTGCAATTTTTTTGTTCTTACTGCACTCAAAGTATGGTCAATATTCAAAAATAAAAATTGTTTTCTGTATGGTTTGGACTTTAGACTGAGTGTTTTCAACTTAGTTTTTAAGTGCCTTACAAGAAGACAGATTAGAGGAGAAATAAAAGGATAATTTGTTTAGCTTTTTAAAGTGACTAACTGTTATTGTTAGCTGCTGCTTATGTAGTTCAGTCAGTTTTCTAACATGCTCCAGTAGCTTTTTTTGTAGATGTTTTTGATGGCATTCCACATACTGAACTTAATTGAATAAAGAACAATTACAAGTCAGTTAATTGTGACAAATACTATACAGGTCAATTATTGAAGCTCATGTCTTGGACATTTGAGAATAAAGATTTTACCTTTTAATAACATATCTGCTTTCATTTTTTTTAATACAAGGATACCTGGAAATTAAGCCTATATCATATAATCACAGTCATGAGACCATCATACAGCAACAATCTTAAGTCAGAAGCCTTTTTAGGTTTCTTGCAGGACTGACTGCTACCAGAGATCAGTCCTGCCCAGAGAATCACAAACCACGATGACTAACTGGAAATACTATAAGACATTTAGTTGTCCTTTGGGGTAAATAAATATTTCTTTTTCATTATTGAATTTGAACTGAAATTTCATATTTTGGCAAAGAATCTTTTGCAAATATTCCCACATCAGTATTCCAAATGGGGTGTTTTGATGAGTGTCAAGCACTTGTAAATACAACTTAAAACGTACACGACATTAAATCTATTCTCTTACAATCGAGAAAAAAATAACTCCGTAGTGATATATGAAATCCTTATCACCTTTTTCTATAATCTTAACTTATGTTAGCGCATCATCATTGCCACATGGTAATATTTGCATCTCCTCCTCTGGGCTTAAGTAAAATTATCCTAACCACTTGACCAGCAGCAATTTTTTTGGTTTAATTTTTGCAATAACCCGACGCCGCTGCACTCCAGTTTGCATCACAGTAACAAACAAAAAGAGCAAAGTGAGAAGGTCAGTACCATCTCTCCAAGCAGAACTACGTTTTCCCCTCTCACGATGAAAATTCCTCTCGGGATGTCTCCAAACTTTTTCCCCACGTGGATGCGCTCCACCGTCTGGTGAAACACTAAATTGGCTGAGAAACAGAAGCAGGACGTGTGTCAGAGAGTTGACGGTGAAACGTGTAAAAATGGTGAACTAACCAAGGAAACTGAACTGATTTCACGCGACTATCTAGTGTGGGGGGAAAAAAAATAAAATAAAAGTGGAGCTGATTTAAAGGAGCTGTACCAAACTGGTCGATGCTCCTGAGGTAACCAATCAGAGTTCTGCCATCTCGGAGCAACACCAGGTGCTTTTCTGCAGGGTACAACCGAACACGAAGCACTAAATTACACATTTAATATGCATACAAACATTTCAAGTCTCTCCGGAGAAGCAAAATGAGGAATAATTGATGCTTCCAGCTTACTGTCGATGTCGTCAATGAGGCTTGCCGTCCCTGGTACGTAGTTCATCTTGAGCTTCGGTTTTTGTTCACTTCCAGCACATTTATTTACCGTCAAGCCATGAATATTTCTGAATTTGTTTCTTTTAACATCTGCGCAGGAAGTGCCTTCTTCTTCTACTACTACTTAACATAGGTTGCCATCATTTGACTTGCATTATCGCCACCTTCTGGTTCAAGTAAACGGTACTTGCTGCGACAAAAGTGAGCAAATTTCCACTTGCTCTATGAGACTGGGGAAAAATAACTATACAAATATCTTAATATAGCACTCTTTACTTAAATTTGACTTATTTTTTCTTACCTGGTGGTATATGTATTCCCTCTGGTATTTAAAGTTTTAACTCTACATCCATATTTTTCCATATTTTTGCCTGAGTACCTAATTTACAGAACCCATAGAGAGTGATTCTATAAATATTTATAAAAGAATTGCTTGCTCTCAACTCAGCAAATTCCTGTAAGGTACCCTGATACAAAGTCACCTGGTTTAGCTGCGAAATTTCTTCACTACTGAATATTCCACAGTCAAACAACAGAGAATAACAGCTATTTAATGTGTCAAGTAATGTAAAATCCCAAAAAGAGGTCAGTGGATGAGTAAAGCTTGCTGCACCATGTTCTTCTTCAAGAGTTGGCTCAGCAGGTTAGTTAGAGTAAAATGAACTTTTAATGCGTTGGCATATAAAGAGATTTTTGACAATTTAATCTGTCTAACTCTGTAGTAACAGTTTGGGAGTGGAGTTAGAACATGATGATAGTGCACAAAGTAGGGACCAACAAGGAAGGATAAGCAAGATGTTGGCTTCCCTCACCCCAATATGACTAAATACTTTTCAATGAGTTGGCATGGAGACTAGCAGGAGGGATGGTCATAAATTCCCACACACTAATTAAACCTGGTGGAAAATGTTGAAGCTTCAATATCTCCAAAGGGTTAGTCAACGTCATATTAAATCCTATATAAATATTTTACTCTGTGTGTGTAGGGACCCACATATTCCCATAAAATAAAAATGTTTAACACCTGGTGTTCTGAAGTGTATATCAAAGTTTTTGAAGACAGACTCCAACAAAACACATGATAAATTTGTTTTATTATTAAAATGATAATAAATGGTGAACTAATTAAGCAAACTGAACTGATTTCACTCGATTATCTAGTGTGGAAAAAAATAAAAGTGGAGCTGATTTAAAGAAGCTGTACCAAACTGGTCGATGCTCCTGACTCAAATGGTTTGAGTCGATTTTGGATTCAGTTCTTAAGAGACTCTGTTGACGTGTATGTGCCACCAAAGATCGTTTATAGGTTATTGATATTATACTGTTTCATAAGATTAGTTAAAAAAAAAAGTATTTGAGAGAAATATTTCTCGTGTAAGCAAAATATCAAGATGTCTAGTCCCAATAATTTTACATTTCTGTTATTGCAATGTGAACACATTTAAAGAACATGTCAAGGCTGATCACTCTGTAAAGATTTTCTTAATTCCATAAAAATGCGTTTGAGTGAGGCATCTTGATATTTTGTTCCTTCTTTGTTTATTTAAAGAGACAGGCCAGTACTTCCCTTAGCTTCGCCTGACTATCGTTTCCTGACTTCAATCTGACAAGCTGCACTTCCGCGAAGAACCCGCTTTGGGAATCCTGACAGCTTAAATAAGTATCGCTGTGCTAGTTAAAGGGTTTTTTCTTTACAATGACAGATGACGGGACGGCTGGCCGCAAACGCACGTAGCTAAAGCATCACCATCAAATGCAGTCAAATCTGAAACCTGGCTGGCCCTCGACTTGTAACTCGGGAAATAACCACGGAAACTGGAATAGCGCTATGGTGAGTGAATGGAAACGCTTTAAATAGTCATATTTGCTTTAAAAACGCAATGTGATGTATTTAATATCAAGAAAATAAAACCTGGGGGAACTGATGTATGATACCGAAGTGGCTTACGTAGAGAGCTGTTAAAGTATTAGCTGCACAGCTAACTGAGCTAGCTGGCATTATGTAATAGTTACAACTAGCTTGGTTGTAAAGCTCCTGTTCGGGTTTTGGCTTTTTCACTAAATATAACCTTCATGTTAACAATATTTAATCTGACACGTGAGTTAATTTAGCTTAGCTGCAGCGTATGAAGAGTTTGTCCGAAACCGGTCCAGCCAGCGCAGTAACTGAGCCACTGTAATTGTTAAATCAGATATTGTTTGTTTAAGGACAGGCAGCCTGACTGAGTCGGCTACCACTTCCTGTTAAACATTAATGTACTGCTTTTTCTTTGTGGCATATTGCGTTGACAGGATGCTCCCCAGTATCCAGGTTACCCTTCTCATTACTGGTATCCACAGTCTCACTCCACTGGACACTATGCAAACACTTATTCCTCGGGATCAGATGTTCAGCAACAGTACAATCCACAGGTACAGCTCATTATGCAACACAACCCGACCTGCCTTGGTCCAAACAAGCTGGAGTTAATCTACTAATATTCCCCAAGTCTTTCCTGCATGCTTTTCATTTGTCTCGTATTTATATTACGACTACATAAATCCGCACACTTCTACAAATGGTAAATCTCTTCTTTGCTTTGGTTAAAGGTAATGCCAGGAGGCTATCCAAACGGCCATGGAGTCTACAACACTGCACAAAACCAGTATCCAGCGAGTGGTTTTCATCCATCCAACCCATTCTACTGTGCTGACCCCCAGAGAAGTTCCTACCCTAGCCAAGGCTGTCCGGTTGAGCAGAGCGGTGGGCCGTCGGGCCAACCGCACACCCAGCACCAGCATCATCATTATTCTGGTCCACACTGTCAAGGGGTGAGATGATATTGCACCTGAAATGCACTCAAATCAGTTTGCTATCCAATTCTGAACTGTGAAATAGATTAGTAAATGGATTTAAAGCTGATTTGTGAGAAAAATGTCGGCTAAAAACAAGGTGCATAATCCTAACTTTAGTTCAGATTTTGTAACATCCTGAGGCAAACTCTGTAGCGTTGTGGTGGATTTGCTTTTAAAGTTTGCCTGAAGGCAGTGGGTGAACGATTGCGAGTCACCGACAATGCTCAATGCTGGTCGGGAGCGAGGCTTGCTTCAGTTTCCTCCTTGGAGAAAGCCTCATCCTTAAAGCCATATTGATTTCTATACAAATGTATTCATCCGAGCAATACCGAAAAGATATTTTTAAAAAACCAACATGTGTTGGCTGCTCCCTCAGGGTCCTGGATACCCATCTGGACCATACTCCCACTACAGCGAAGCTGGACATGCTGTGCCTCCAAATCCCCCCTATCCCACTGGGCAGCCGCTCCATCCCAGCCCTCAGGGTGATGCTTGGGGGCACACAGGTCCTTATGCTCCCTCACAGCAGCAGTGGCACCCAGGGCAGCAGCCTTCACAAAACCACTATGGAAATCATGTCCGTCCAGCACATCCTCCAGCATGGCCAGGAACTGGAACTGGTGCTCCACCGCCGTATCAGCCCAAGGTAAGAATAACTGCAGTCAATTTGTTGAGATTCATTCAGCATCTTGTGTAAACACTCGTACTTATTTTGTCATGTTACAACTACAAAGTCTCTTTATAGCAGGGGGTGTCCAAAGTCGGTCCTCCAGCGCCAGCAATCCTGCATGTTTTAGTTCTCTCCCTCATGGTAGTAACAACCTTTTCAGTTTGTCAATGTTCCTCTTAGACCTTCTAACGCCATCATTTGGTCCAGGTGCGTTAAACCAGGGAGAGAACTAAAACATGCAGGATGCTGGCTCTTGAGGACCAACTTTGGGCGCCCCTGCTTTATAAGAAAAGAGATTCATGCAGTAGCTCAGCTTATTTATTAAGCAAAAGCCAATTGTACTGAGGTTTTCAAGACTTGTTTTTACAAAGACATCTGAAAATCCTGCATTTGTGTTTGGCTTCCCCTGCTCTGATGGAGACCACTATAGGTCAGACTTAAATGTTGCAGATGTTTGAAGGAGGCTTAAGTTATAAAAAGTATCAGAAGCTTTTACTTTTAAATTGAGAACTATTCAGTCATTCACAACTCTTAAATTTATTTTAAAGTGGCACAACTCTTTTAAATTTGTTTTAAAGTGGCAAGGGGAAATTCCTTGCAAGACCTATGGCGCTAAATAAAGTACGACCCTGGACGGAAACCAGTGAGAGACAAAAAACTAGAGTGCAGTGAGGGTTCACTTTCTAAACATAGTCAAAACTACAATTGAATAATTTTGATTAATGTGTGAAACTGTGCAAAGTTCAGACTTTCACATCTTTGGCAAGATTTAAAAAAAAAAATTCAAGCATTCTTCATCCAATCTGAGTTTAAACTGTTTGCAGAGAAAGAAATGGCAAAAATGTTGTCCCTAGATGTGCAGAGCTTGTAGTTTCATGCAGTAGCAGATATGACTGAAGGGACAGACTCACCTGACTGCCGTGTCGGCCCCTCTCTCTCTTTCACATAATGGTATGATCCCATATCCTCACATGTGATTGGCCAGAAGGCTGCCATACTACTGATCAAACCAAATCTCCGCTGTGAGAACTTCAGAGGCACTGACACTGAGAGCTGAGCACCAAAAGGCCCAAAACACAACAAAACTGGACGCGCTCGCTCGCAGTCGCTCTCTTTCCCCTCAGCTGGTTTGTCTCCTTCCATTTCTCGTGTGGTTTTAGTTCTGCTCTGTTTGTAGCACAACGACCCCTCCTATACGTTGACGAACGGCTCTCGGTGAGGAGCCGTCGTTCGTATCGCATTTGACTAAATACCTTCGCGATCGAAAATATCCAAGATGGCGTCGCGGCAGAAGCGCTATTGGTTGCGTTACACACTAAAAAAGAACGATGCTGGGGCCAATCACAATAAAATGCATCAAACTGTTGGCCAGAAAGCATACAGCTGATTTGTACGAATGTAAAGTGTTTGATACGTTGCTTGGCGACGGCGGTGACTTGAGGGGGGAGCTTCGAGGACATCGTCATCTGTAACATAAATGTCCCAGGTAACGTTATTCTTCCTCACGTCCCGGACACTGTATTAATGTTAGCGCCATGCTGTACGTATCATTTGCATCTCATGTCAGCATTTATAGTCGTATTCTATAAAATGGACTATGGGCTCAGATGAGACTCGCTTGTCAGAAGCACAGTTGGAAAAAAAACTGTAATGCGGTATTTCACATATTTTTCATTTGACCCACCTTTCTGCATTAAAATAATTTTCCATGGTTTGATGTAAAATTCTGATCTCAAATGTCGTGTTTTCATTAGTTGTAAGCAAAAAAAGCCTCGTCTTTAATATAAAAGCTATTTAACATCTGTCTGTATGGAATTAATCTATATAATGTTCACATGTGAGCTGAGTTAATGAAACGTGTGAACTTTTCGTTAATATTTTTAATTTATTTTATATGACTGGTTGTAGAGGTCAGCCATGTGATTCTCTTGCTCATTTTTAGCTACCTCTTTCATGGAGGTAAAATGGCAGAGACGAAAAGTAAACGACACCTGAGATGATTTCCTCCACTGGAGATGCATTAAGTCTTAAAATTTGGCTGCACACAACCTCTTGTTCAAAAAGTTGCATTACATGTTCAAATGTTTGACAGTCGAATTCTTTAAAGACAGCTTTAATGTTGTTTGAATCAAATACAACATGATGCATAATTAGAATTATATTTTTTTTCCTAACTCTATGAAAATCAGTAAGGGACTTATGCTAGGCTAAATTCTAATAAATTCCCAGCCCTGGGTTTTATTGTTAATTGAAAGGAACTCATTGTTTCAGACGTTTTGCATTTTTATGGTAGTTTGGTCCAGATTAGAGAAGCTTAAAGACTTGATGCAGCTTTTCCATTTTTGTTTCTGATTCTGGGGGTGCGGAGTAGAGTAGAACTAGAAAACCTTAGTTGGTTCAACAGAAGATCTTTAATATATTTCGGTACTATGCCGTTCAGCGATTCAGTGAGTAAAATCTATTCTCTGAGCTACAGGGAGACAGTGGCAGGACTTAAAACTGGGATGATGTGCTCTCTCTTCCTAGTTTTAGTGAGGAAACAAGCAGCAGCATTCTGGATCAGCTTCATCTGTCTTATTTATCCATCCATTAATTTTCTGAACACTCTTGCCCCTTGTGGGGTCAGGAGGGGTTCTGGTGCCTATCTCAGCGACCGTTTTGGCCAAGAGGCGGGGTACATCCTGAACAGGTCGCCAGTCTGTCGCCGGGCTTTTCTTATTTATTTTTGTCCTCCCCCACACCACCTAATGAAAATTTGTATTTCATTTGTAAATACAAATGAACACTTTTTGATTTTCATATTGATTTGTAAAGAATAAGAAAATTATGTACAATTAACAATTCATCTCAACAATCCAGTATCATTTGATATTGATTTATCACAGAAAATCCCAACAAAATGCATTAGTTTTTTTGTTGCAACATGACGAAATGTGAGGGAGTGTGAATACTTTTGTATGACGCTTAAGATATTACTCTTTGCTCCTTTTTTTTTTTTTACAATATTATTCTTTTAACTGCTGTTGTAAAGACACAAGGAAAGCTTAAACGTACTGTGTTTGTGGCATTGTAGGACCAACAGCACCAGCGAACCCCTCAGGTGGGACCTAAACCCAGGACGGCTCCAGCACCGAATCCCCCCAACGGAAAGCCCGCTGAAATAAGCTCACCTCCCCAGATTTACAGCAAAGCTGGGCGAAGCGATCCCAGTCCTTCTCAGCCCGAGCCCCAACCAGCAGCCGCTCCGGTCGGACCTCAGCCGCTGAGCGACAACCCCGGGCTCGCCAAGGTCCAGCAGGTCATGGCCCGGGTTCAGCTGCTTCAGGACGACGTTGACGAGTTCGTCGGGAGAAAGACAGACAAGAGCTACCGGTGCCTGGAGGAACTGCTGACCAAAGAGCTGCTGGAGCTAGACTCTGTGGAGACCCAAGGACAGGAGACTGTCCGACAAGCCCGCAAAGAGGCTGTACAGAGAATTCAGGCTATTCTAGACCGGCTGGAAAAGAAGGCTTTCTGAACAAAACCTTATTTATCTGCCTGTTGTTCGCTTATTATTATTTTTCTTTGCTCAGATCTTCCATGGACAATCGGAGGTGGTTAATCTCCCTCTGCAGAGCTGTAACAATATTTGCTGACAACGTGTCACTATCATTTAGATGAGATAACGGACATAGATCCCCCCTCCCCCCCCACACAGAGGAGTAGAGACACCTCTGATTTAAAGTTTTAAAAAAATCCTTTGAGTGTTTTGTGCTGGCAGTAAACATAAAACTTGTATATCATAAGTGACTTTCAGCCTCCGTGAGTGACTGAGCTCGCTACCCTCATCTTTTACATCATGCCCTCACTAACATGGCGCTGGGTCCTGCTGTTTGTGTTTATTCCGTTGTGCCACACGTTCAGACCATCCTCAGGATATTCGGTCCGTTTTCATCCCAACCTTCTCGGGACAACGCGCGCGCACACACACACACACACTTCCTCGGCTGATTGTTGTAACATTTGCATGGTCATGCTGTTCTCTCTCGTGACGGCTTTGGGATGCACTTAGTTGCTCATAGTCGTCTCCTCATGTCTCTGCAGCAGCTATTGCAGTGTTTCTCTTATTCTCAGCCTTGCATGCACTGTAGTGTCAGATGAGCACTCACACAGCCTGTCACTCAGCCCGTATTGTAGCAGATTTAGTGACAACCCCCTGAAGACCGCTGCCCTGATTCCTCCGGCCACTGAGAGTGGAGACCTAAAATCACACCTCCATGTTGAACGCCCTGTATCTCTCTGTAGAAGCGAAGGACAATGTCAGCAGTTCCTTTTTAAAAGTAGAGTTTTCTTCCTCACTTTTTCTACACCTGTGAAAGTAGAATATTACATTTTCAGTAAAGATGTATGCTTAAAAGACAGTGTTAAATGCACAAGGATCAAGTTAGAGTTTGTTCACTATTTTGTTTAGGGCACCGATTCTTGTTTGGACTGCACATGTGCACTACAGGTCTTCGTCTCTACACCCCTCTCACCCCCCATCTCAAACACTTTTGTTTTTGTTTGAGAAATGAAGAAGAAAAAGTGCCATATTTGATATGGTGATTTTTATATCTGATCAGAAGGAGAATATTAAAAACAACCAAAAGGTTTGCATGGAAAATCCTTTTTTTGCATTGTGTTTATTTTTGTTAGTTTCGGTTGTGACGCACGTCGCCAACAAAAGATGGAAGTCTTCTCGATTATGATTCAGTAAATTTTACTTGGTTTTTTTCCCCTTCTTTTTATGTTCTTCACTGTTTTGTATTGACTTTTATTACAGTTAAACATCTTCTATGAGCCACATTTATTTTTCTCGTTCCTGAAAGCAATTATTCGGTCCGGTATAAAAGAAAAAAATTGTCCTTCTTCCATCAAGTGGAAACTTGCCCTGGGGCAACACTCTTCTAGCCAGCTTCCACATCTTTAAATAGACTGCTATTTTAATTCAAAAGCATAACGCAGAGCCCTGAAGGCATGCAGCCTAGATTTAATGCAAGGGTCAAATGTCCTGACAACACTCGAACATACGGTGTCATGGTGAGTAAATCAGAGGAGAAGAAGCTTGAGACCAACGTCACCTGTGGTATTCACTCTGACACGCAGGCTGCTGAGGATTTCTATGGCGTATATTGTTAAATATCAGTGATATTTCCCAGTTGGTTCAATTAAGTAGTTCATAAACAGAAAAAAAGGGTCACTTTTCCACATCTGAAGTCCAGCCATCTTGTAAAAGGAAGAAGCAATGTCCTACTCATCAAAGCTTCCTGCTTCCTGGAATGATGAACGATCACATCGGAAAGTGGAAATCGATCTGAGCTCGCCTGGTTTGGCAGTGTTTGAGTTGGAAAGACTGCTGTTCACAGGCAAAGCAATCATCAGTCATGCGGATGAAGTGTGGCCAAGGCTTTACATCGGGGACCAGTAAGAATCTTGTCTTATCCTCTTGTTGGGGGGAGGGGAAATGTTGTTCGCTTGCTTTGAGCTCAGTTTGAATCAAGCGTGCATGTGAAACGGAAATGGCTCGTAAATCCAGTTTTTAAAAAAACAAAAAGGGTAACATAAGAGTTGTCGAGCTGCCTTTTCCGTTGGATACCTACACCGACTCCAGCTGCAGCATGTGAGGGTTTCTGCTGACACCAGGCCACCAAGGCATACCGCAGCTCCAGGCTATTTTCCTTACGCATACCTTAGATGGTCTACATTTCAGTCAGTCACTATGTTGCATGCTTAATTCATGTTTCATTGAAAATGACTTTAAAAATACTTTGCATGTTCTTTTTGGTGGAAAATCATGTCAGAAAACTACTTCTGTTATGAATTTATTAGGTTTTTGTTTTTTTTTAATTTGCGCTCCATTTCATGTGACATGCAAAATGATTCTCTAATGCCTCTACTATCTTTCCACATATACAGACTAAAAGTTTTAGTTTTTTAAAATGATTCTCTAATGCCTCTCCTATCTTTCCACATATACAGACTAAAAGTTGTATCCAAGCAAAATGACTCCAACTCAGATTAAATCCAGAGCATCTTTAAATAAGTTACAGATTCTCAATTAGGTCTTCACTTTGACTTGGCCATTCTAACACATCCATTATATCTCTGTATGTTTAGGAGTTTTGCATCTGGAAGTTGAGCGTTCACTCAGTCACAATTCTTCTGCTGCCTTCAACAGGTTTTACCCCCAGTAATGACCTGGATTTAGCTTCATCTACCAGCACAGCATAATGCTGTCACCATCAATTGCCAAGAAGACATTGATTTGTAATGTTTAGTTTTCAATTTCTTTTGTCTTCCTTTCAGAATCACCGTTATTGGGCATAATTGTGTGCATAAACCTAGAATTTTAAGGTTGTTGAGTACAAGAGAGGCAGGAAATCATAAAGAAATCCACCTTCTCCTTGAAATTTTAATTTTTTTTTTACTTTTTGTTTGTTTGAAATTTAAATAATAAAAATTGACAGGGGTTAATTTGGTTTGTTGTCCTTAAATTTAAGGTTTGGTTTTTTTTTTTTAGACACAGTGCAGAAAACCTTGCGTATCTGTCCAGGCATCGCTTCACTCATGTCCTGAATGCAGCTCACAGTAAAAGAAAGGGGAAACCAACCACATACGAGCAAATGAAGATCACCTACATGGGCATCGAGGCACACGACTCCTGCAACTATGACATGAGCATCAACTTTCAGGAGGCAGCAGACTTCATCCACAGGGGACTAAACATGGGAGGTAAAACGGCAACCACTTGCAAACCATTACTGCCACTTTCAGAAGAAATTGACTAAATTACATGTCTTCCTTTGATTCTCAGGGAAAGTTCTGGTGCATTGTCACGTGGGAGTCAGTCGCTCTGCCACCGTGGTGCTGGCTTACCTGATGCTGAAGCAGAAGCTCACTCTTGTGGAGGCTATTTGTGCTGTGAAAGACAATCGGGGTGTGATCCCAAACAGAGGTTTCCTCCGACAGCTCATTAAACTGGACGGGCAGCTCTTTGGCAAACATCATTAAACCATGAGAAACCAAGATCTTAACAACGTTCAAGCTCCAGCATCTGAAATCAGTTAATTTCTTCTGGTCTGGACTTGTTGTGTGCAAGGACCAGATGCTAAAAACTCTTTTTTTTTTTTTTTTCGTTTGTAGTTTGAGATCGTAGAATTTAAAAAATAATTTATTTTTTGACTTGCAGACATCCAAAACTCTCTAAAATCCCAATGTGAAAACTCATGAAGGCCTTTTTAGTAATATGTAACAATCCACATCTGTAACATAAAGACACACAGTCAATATTTGATCAGAAAGTGATCGTGTTAACTGATCTGGTCTCTAAATATTTTCTGGAATACAATTTATACTATTTGTATCTATTTTAGAAATGGACACAAGTAGCATCTATTTTTAAAATAGATTTTAAAAAATCCTTGTATGGCAATATATTATCTTCAAATTAAAGGAAAATTTGTTGTACTTCAAGAGCTGCAAAAATTTAATATTTGTGGCTGAATTTTGCCTGTTTAATAAAACCTGGTCTCCAAACAATTTCAATTAATTTGTCCAACATGAATGTTTTTATTCATAAAACCTGAACTGAATAATCTTAGTGTGTGCGAGGGAGGTGCTCGGAGTGCAATTTGAGGCAACTTAGGATGGATGTCTAGTAGAGTGATAAGAAAAATTCCAAAGTTTTTTAATGGAATTAAATTCTAATAGTTTTATTTTTAAACCTAATGAATAGGCTTACTTGTTGCTACAGTGATATATTCCACTGGTTTTGGAGACTTACCCACTGATGAAATATGAGGGCAGAAAAAATGGCCTCATTATGGAGATCTGAAAGAGCTTAGCCTCATTTGAACAAATGGCTACTTTGTACAAAATAAACATAAGATTTATAATGGGCCAAACAATTTGTTTCTAAAAATCTATCTTCATAAATCTGTTCACTTCATGACAAGCCTCTATAGGACCTTAAACTTTTATAAAATGATACAAATGTTAGTCATGTTGGAAACTTAACTTGTTCTTGAGCTGGTTAAGGTTTTACATTTTATTAAGGGTCTATTAGCACATGATGCTCTCCAAATTATATCTCGTCAGGACATTTATTTTTGCACTCAAATTTTCTATTAAATAGTTGAAATATAACACTTGAATATGTATATGTGAGTGACAAAATGAAGTTATTCCTTTACAATATTGCCACCTGCTGGACAGAATTGCTTACATCTGCAGATAGAATTTAAAGCGAATTGAAAACTTTTTCTGTTTTGTGTTCCTAAATGTTACATTTGCAATGTTGGATGTAAAAAGGTTTAGTGACAAAATATAAGATAAATACTTTGTTAATAATGCGATTGCAATATTGATAAGAGCAATGGTACAAATTTGCTTTTTGTTCATGGCCAGCTTCCATTTTCATTTTCCATCGCAAATCATTTATCTTGGTTTGGACTTATGCAGCAAAGAAAATCTGACAAATGAGCAATGGCAAAATGCAAAGTTATCTTAAATATTTTATTTTTAATCCAGCTTTTTGTTGTCTGGTCAAAAATCATACTTTTTCCCCCCACATATAAAATAATCCAGAAATGAGCCTAATCCCTTTGTGAAAATCCCTGGAGGTCTATGTTCTACAAACATCCATTTTTGCAGGGCAGTCCAGTTCCAGTCCTCATGAGTAGCACTCCTACAACACAAGCTGCTGAGCGCTCTGCAGAAAACATCCTTTTTATGGGTAGAATTGTAAACCCAAACATCTGATGTTCTGACTAAATAAAATTTCAAAGTGAAGTCTTTCTGATGTCTCTATGAATTGAACACTTTGTGCTGCAAATAAAACACATTCCAAAGCATGTACTAATAAAATTTTTACAAAGGACAAACTTAAGATTTTTATTGGCTTCTTTAAAACTCAACTGGATTCAGAGCCATGTGTCGAGACCAGTGTTGTAGATTCTATCTTTTCCTCTGTCCTTTAACCTCCTTTTTAATCTGCTGACATGCCACAGCGTACACAAACATGTTTTTGTATGACTGATGCCAGGCATACATAGACAGACTGAAACTGATTAGACAAGCGTTGGAGGGTACAGATTGCAGAGAATAAAAAGCTAAACTCTCGTTACAATCTTTGCCTCATTTGTTTACATCCACAATGTGAACTAATTGTAGCCCCGGCACTTAATTTACATTCAGGGGTTCTGGTCGGGTCCTGAAACTGGTTAACGGACCTGGTGGAGCACAGAGACAAAAATGAATGAACTCCAACACCAATTTAACTCTGACAGGCCAGTTCAGTCTCTTTCCCCCCTGAGGCTCTGCTCAGAAGCCCCTGCCTCTCCCACATTGCACACAAACCCTCTCATCTACAACTAGTGAACCCATGTGGGGAGGGACACATGTCTCACTTATGGGTATAGGTCTGGCCACCACAGTGCCTGACCCCCAGGTTTGGTTCTGGAGTGGGGCCCCGGTGAGGTGTCCTGGCAAGAGAACAATTTCTATGGTTATAACTCGTAAGGGGTCTTTAGGCTGCTCTGTCCGTGCACCTAGGACCAGTTTGTCATGGGTGACTCTACCGAGAGCATGAAGCCCTTCACAACATGGCTGCTGATCAGAGACTTAATCCCTCCACCACAATAAGTCTATAAGTGGGTGCCACATGGAGGGGCTGTGAGATACATCCTGAGATGTTGTTGTGTGTCTGAGGCTAACGATTTATTTTCTTTTCACAGCAAAATCTCTTCCTGCTTTGTTGTGATTGGTCATCTACACTGGTTTTACACATCCAGATTGGCTCTTATCTCGTAAAGCACTGGGTGACTCATTGATGAACCGGGCACATAATGAACAGAGACTGTGGTTCTTGTAGCGGTTGTCTTGGATTTGGGTCCTGGTCTCGACCTGTTTAAGTATCTTTCCCTATCCTTTCTCTTTCCTCTTTCATGACAAGTTGCTATTGAGTAAGGGGCCTAAAAAACGCTCAAATGTTGAATGTGATTTGTAGTATGGGGCCCAGCAGATATACCTCAGCTTTTTGGTATCATTGAAAAACAAGCTGTAATTCAAATGTAGCTGAGACTTCCTCTGACAATTCATCATACTAAACAGGAAGCTCTTCTGAAATCATAAAATTATGAAAACAAAGAAAGAATAAAAGTATCAGGAACAAACTCAACAATCACAAAACCAGTTCATTTCCTTTGGAGTTACAGAGAAAGAATCTTGCTTTTAGATGTATGTTTTCCAATAAATCTAAATCAATACTTGAATTTTCAAATTAGCAGTCTTCTAGCTTTGCAAAGGTCTGTCTGGTCACAAGCCATTAAATATATTCAGGCGTTGGCAAAGGTATTCATCCAGATGTTTCACATTGGTAGCCCTTGATGACTAGAGTTGGGTATCTCAGGTGTAAAGTAACAAAACTAAGTAATTCCTGCGCAAAACTACATCAATTTTAGTGAAGGTGCCTCTCCCTTACTGACCGCAAAACATAGCATCAATAAAACAGAGAAAAGTGGTTGATTATTAAATGTTCGTCAGCTTTGAGCAATGAGGGCGGCATTCAATAAAGAGAGATTTTTGCACACGCTCTGTAGCTAATGAGCATGCTCAGAGAAGAGAATGCAGCCAGTTTGACATTGCTGAACTACAGCCCAGTTTTCTGCAGGGAAACAAGTCCAGCTGTTGTTAAATCTGTAATTCAGAGCTGAAACTTGTAAGTATTGGTTTAATAATTGTGTGGTATGAAAAAAGATGAATGCTGTTTTTTTGTTTTTGTTTCTAAGTTAAATGTGTAAAAGTTTCAGGCTGTATATCATAAAGAAAAAAGATCTGAATTGTGAGTTTAAAAAATGACCTGTGTCTTAGATTTTGTATCACTTTTTTACAAGCTCAGTTTCCTATAATGAGTATTCGTTGATTGGTGCAGTGCACATGAAGACTTCATTACTCTTAAATGGCGTGTGTGCTGTCCTCTGTCCATAAAATAAACAGTTGTGGTGAGAGTCTTCAATGAAACAACAATTTAGCAAAGAACCTGCTTGAAAGTTCATCTTGGATATTTTTTTCTGCATTTAACTTGACCTGTTTAAAACATCTATGTAGTTGGGACATGTAGAACCCACCATCTTTAAATCGGATATCTATGATTAGACAAGAGGAGGACAGTGAAGCCTCCTGTAGGTGAAAAAACAAAATGGAAACTTGGCCACATGTTTACTGGCAAATATCATGTAAACTGAAATAACTGCAGTTTTGACCGTCTGTTTCAGATCACCATGATGTCCACAACTGTGGTTCGCTGGCTCTTCTTGACAGTGGTGTGTGCAGGAAGAGGTCATCAACCCATAGAGCAAGCTAAACAAGCCACAGACCTCTCTGCAGACGGCAGTGACGACAAACTCTTATTGGTGACCTCAGCAAACAAAGAGTTTGCCTTCAATCTCTACAGGAAGTTGGTAGCTCAGGCTTCCTCTAAAGACCAAAACATCTTCTCTCCCCACTTAGTGTCTCTGCTGCCTTGGCTGCTCTGTCTGTGGGGGCTCGAGGAGAGACCCATCAGCAGCTGTTTCATACTCTGGGCTTCAACAGCTCCCAGCTAACTCAGGCGGACGTAAATGATGCGTTTCTGAAAATCATTGGAAGTATGGCGTCTAAGATCAGCCAAGGCACCGCTGTGTTTGTTGACAACCTGTTCACACCAAAGCCCGACTTCCTGCATGTCCTGAAGCAGTGGTATTTTACTGAAGGCTTCAAGGTTGACTTCAGTAACCCTATAGAGAGCTTCAATACCATCAATCAGTATGTATCCACAAGGACCAGTGGAAAAATAACTTGCTTAGTAGATAGCCTGGACCCAAGCACACTCCTGTATCTCCTGAGCCATGTCTACTTCAAAGGTAAATGTCTTGTAGCAGTTTCAGAGTTTTCCTTTTGACATTTTTTCTTTACCATGCATGTAACCATGTCTGTTCAAACAGGAATCTGGGCAACTCCATTTGATCCGAAGCTGACTACGCTAGATTTGTTCAGAGTGACAGAAACCTTTGAGGTCTGATGACTAGCACACAGAGCAGCTGAAAGATGCACTCTTCAGCCTCGAGTTGACCAACTAAACGCCTCTTTCAGGTTCCAGTCCCGATGATGAGGATGAAAGCTGATGTGGACACTTATTATGACAAGGCCATTGCTACATCAGTCCTCCATCTGCCCTTCAACAACTCTTACTCCATGCTGCTGCTGCTACCTGATACCATGGAGACACTGGAGAGCAAGATCAGTCCTGCGCATATCACCAGGTGGTTGAAACGGCTGAAACAAAGGTTGGGAGAAGTTTTGTTGTGGCACCAATTTGCTTGTGCACTCGGCTCTGTGGTTAATTGCATTTTTTTTACTTAGGAAGTACAAGATCTCTGTTCCCATGTTTTACATGAAGACATCCTACAAGCTGAATGATGTGTTGAATGAAATGGGAATGGCGGACATGTTTGAGAATCATGCAAACCTCAGCGGCATTGCAGATGGACAGAAACTGGCTGTGTCTGAGGTAAGTAATGGGAACAGAAGAAAACATTCTTTCCTGTCAACTGTTTCTGTTACTTCTTTTTGTTTGTGCTATTAGGTTGTACATCAAGCAATGCTGGAAGTTGATGAGACTGGGGCTACTGCTGCTACTGGTGTTGGCATCTCTCTTTTTTCTCTCATCGCCCCAGAATTGAAGTTTAATCGTCCTTTTATAGTGATGATCACTGAGGTCTCTGCAGAAAACATACTTTTTATGGGCAAGATTGTAAATCCAAACATCTAAGGTAGTTGGTTTTACATTGTGAATAAAAAGAGGTCGTTTTTCTAGTGTCTCCTGTGGCTGTATGGAACATTTTGAGCTTCAAATGGGGGGTGGGGGACTTAAAAAGATCTTCAAAGCATCAGTGGTCCAAATTGGTTTTACATGCTTGTAAAACCAATTTGGACCACTGCTTGCTTTGAAGTGGTGGTTTTATTTTCTCCTAAAGGATTTGTGTCTGGGGTTCAAGGTTTCAAAGTGTAAAACTGACACTAGTTTTGGAAATCCATCATTTCAACAAATTCAGACTAGGTTTAAATCTAAAATTCTGCAGTTTAAAGGGTTCCAAAAATATTAATTTCCACAGAAATTAACTGCTCCCAGTCAACCAATTGGAGCCAAGGGGAGGGTCTTGGTGCACTCAATCAAGCTCGTCTATGTGCAAGTTTGCTTCTAAATTCTATTTTCAGCAGAACTTTGGGAAAAGTTGAAATGTGTTCAAAATAATAAAACTTAACCTATGCTCAGAATGACATGAAACAAGCAGAATATAACTTTAAAAGTATGTTTAGCCCTCTCTAAGATGGGACATTAAGTCTCAAGCTTGGTGTATATTTTCTTGTAAAGCAAATGAGCCTGTTCTATACAAAGTGCAAGGATTGACGGTAAAGTGTTTTAACTACAAATATACTTTTTCAGTTGACAGCTGCATTTTTGAGTTTGTTTTTAGGCTTTGTAAACCTGAGACCATGATTGTCAGTGCCTAACTCACTTTTACAGTCATGTAGAACAGTCTGGACAGGATAAACAATATCAAAGGTCACCGGCTCGTTGATATAAACGGGCTCGGTCTTCATCCAGCCTTTAGGAGGTTGGACAAACTGAACAGCCAGTAAAGGGTAAGTGCTTCAGTTTTTTACAGCAACAGCTAATCTTAAAAGGTATGTTTGTCCAGAACATTAGAGGATTTTTTTTAAATATGCCATTTCTTTTAAAATCCAGATTTACAAAGAAATTGCAAGAAACGGATACATGTGTGTAGTCATCAGTGTCTTGAATGTGTTAAATTAAAATTTTGGCATTTAACCAGATCTGGCATACAAAAGATTAAAATCACTTTAATCAAGGAAACTATTTGTATGACATAATGCAGATAAGTTTCATAAGTCATGAAACTCCAACCAGTAGAACTAAATGAGTAGGTGTAGAGATTTCACTTTGCTTATGTGCAATAGCAAATATTGTGCAACCCAAAAATAAACATCACTTTTGACCCTTTGTTTTAGTTCACCATGTTGTCTGCACCCGCTGTCCTTTGGATCTTGTCGGCATTGGTTTGCGTAGGAAGAAGCCATCATCACATAGGGCATGGCGAGAAAGCCCAAGACACCGCTGCAGACGATGCCAACAACAAAATCTCACTGGTGACCTCAGCAAACAAAGAGTTTGCCTTCCGTCTCTACAGGAAGTTAGCAGGGCATGCTGCCTCCCAAGACAAAAACATCTTCTTCTCCCCACTTAGTGTCTCTACTGCCTTGGCTGCTCTGTCTGTGGGTGCACAAGGTGAGACCCATCAGCAGTTGTTTCGCGGTCTGGGCTTCAGCAGCTCCCAGCTGGCTCAGACGGATGTAGACCAGGCCTTTCGTACGTTCTTTGCGAACACCTCTCAAGACATTAGCCAAGGCACCGCGATGTTTGTGGGCAGCATCCTCAAACCAAAGCCCGAGTTCCTAGATGCTCTGAAGCAGTCCTTTTCAGCTGAGGGTTTCAGTGTTGACTTCACCAAAACTACAGAGAGCGCTGATACCATCAATCAGTATGTCTCGGATAAGACTAATGGAAAGATAAACAAGCTGGTTGAAAGCCTGGATCCAGACACGGTCATGTATCTTCTCAGCTACATCTACTACAAGGGTAAAAGTTGTCTTCCTTCTCTTTCACTGTGGAGAAGTTTAGTTGGTGGGGTTGTAATTTATAAAATATCTGCTTTCTGCTCAAACAGGAAAATGGGAAACTCCCTTTGATCCTCGAGATACCAGGCAGGATGTGTTCAGAGTGGAAGAAAACACTGAGGTTCAAAGTCATACAATCAAGCATGCAGAGCAGATCTGAGTCATCTTGAATTCAATTTACAACTAAGAAAGTCAAACTTTTATTTTCCAGGTTCAAGTTCAGATGATGGAAATGGAAAAAGATGTTAATACTTATCATGACCAGGCTATCAACACATCAGTTCTCCACCTGCCTTTCAACAACTCCTACTCCATGCTGCTGCTGTTACCGGAAAATATGACGACACTGGAGAACAAGATCAGCCCTGCACATGTCACCAAATGGTTGAAGTGGCTGAAGACAGAGTAAAGAGATGCTACATCAGGTTTCACTTTTATTTCTGTCAACTCTTGGCAGATGAGTCCTTTAAAACTGTTCTTCTTTCAGGACGTACAACATCTATGTTCCAAAGTTCTCCATCAAGACCTCCTATAAGCTGAATGATGTGCTGACTGAAATGGGGATGGCAAACATGTTTGGGGATCGTGCAGACCTCAGCGGCATTGCAGAGGGACAGAAACTGGCTGTGTCTGAGGTAGGAGAGTGGTGCATATGGAAACATTTCCTTGCTTATACTAATGACATTTGGCCCACTCTGCTTTGATTGTGCTGTAAAGGTTGTGCACCAAGCCACGCTGGACGTAGACGAGGGCGGAGCCACAGCTGCGGCAGCGACCGGTATCAGCTTTATACCTCTGTCTTTCCGCTTCATCCCACAGCTGAAGTTCAACCATCCTTTTATGGTGATCATCACTGATCGAACTGCAGAAAACATGCTGTTTATGGGCAAGATTGTCAACCCAAACATTTGAGAGAAGACCTTTTGTTTAAGCACAGTTTTGTCAGTACTGAATACAAAGAAAAGACTTTCTGTGGTGTCTTGTTCTCATTGCATACACAAGTTATATGTAATAAGACTCCCATTTGTATTTGAAGTTCCTTAATAAATAAAAAAACAATGCAAGACAAAGTAGAACAATATCTGATTTCTGAGAATTTAAATAAGAACCAGGAAATCCAATTAATTAACCACTTTCAATGAAATGGTAACACAAGTGTATGTTTACCTGGATTTGCACTGCAAAACATTTTTCAAACAATGTAAATGTTTAAATTAGAGTATTTTGAAGGACCTAACATCCAGTCAAGTTTCAATTCCCCATGCAAGACTCCTTGCCATTGCTTTCCTAAATCTTTAAAATGTGTGTACTCCCAGTTGGCTTTATTTAAAAGTTTACATAGTGAGGCCAGTGTTCATAAAAAAATAAAAGGCTGTAATGTACAGGAACAATATTGCTGATCTTATTACTGTCACTTTATGTGGAAAGCCCTTTATTGGTAAATTACAACTTGTTCTTTCCATTTTAGTGTGATGGAATAAACAGTGCTCTTTGAGATATTGGGATAGTTTTATGATGTAGCTCAGCAACTTCTTGACAACAATTTGCCCATTTACATTGCAAAGAACTTAGAAATAAGTTAACTTATTTTTCCCAGTGAGGTGTCTTCAAACAATTTGGTTGCACTAGGTTTTATTATAATAGCTGTCACTATACTCATAAGTCAAAAAGAAAACTGCGTATCATTCTTCTTTAACGATATAGTTATATTGTATCGTATGTTGGTCTGTCCCATAGTGCCCATTGTAATAGGTTGAAATTTTTGGTTGAAACATGACAAAATGTGGAATGAATGTCGGAGCAAAGCGTTTTAAATTCAGTTACCAGCTGAAGTTCCGGCATCTGACTGTAGGTGGCGGCAGCATGCCATGTAGACGTTGATTACAGAATCACACGAAGTAGAAAGTAGTCGCGCAGTGATTGGATGGCCGCCGAACTGTTTCAAACATGGCGGAACAACGGGCGGCGGACCCGCTCAGTGGAGCATATTATCAGAAAGAAAGAAGAAAATACAGCGTGGAAGAGGAGGCCAAGATGGAAAGGCAACATTTCTGGAGAATAATAGATGCTTTTAGGTCTTACAGGTACACTAGCTATATTTCACAATGTAAACAATGTAAAAGGCGAGATAGGAAGCTGCCATTTGTGTCGATACATCGTAATGTTGATGTTTTGCTAACAAGAGAACGACAGAGAAACCACACAGCAGCCTTTCTACAACATATTGCTTCAGTTTAGTTTATGAACATTTTTGTCGTGTTTTTTTGTTTCCTCGCACCAGGTTCCATGTCCATGAGCAGGTCAAGCGGGCTGAGCGTCAGTTTCGGAGTCTGTCACAAAGACACCAAAGGGTGCTGCCAGGTGTTTTATCCAACCTGGCCAGAGTTAGGCAGTGCGCAGAACACAACCAAGAGATTCTGGACGCCGTCGTTCACAATAGCCTTCACATGTTTGAGAACGTGGAGTATGGAGAGAGGGTGAGTCCCAAATTTATTGTTTGCAATGTTTCAGCGGAACTCGGAGTGACACCTTTCCTATCATTAAAAAGCGGCGTAGACGAATTTAGAGAAAAACATAGAACAGATACACTGATGACCGCTCCATAAACAGCTAAAAGATTTTATTATACATACATTTTTTGTAGCTAACATGTCTGGTAGGTTTCGTATAATAACAAGTGTACAAGACTTGTAATTGTGTGTGTGTGTGTGTGTGTCAACAAAAGATTGTCACTTGTTTTGTTATTAGGTTTTGGAAGTGTAAGAAAGGTAACATAAGTTTATATTCTAGATAACTTGCATTGTTTTTTTATATCGTTAATGTCTAAATTAATTAATGATTAACAATTTTCTCTTTGATTGCTTAACCTTTGTAGATTATGTAATTGGGGATATTAAGCTCTAAACTATGGTGACCGACAGGTGCAAACGTGCAGCAAACAGCAAATCGCGAATGCTTTAGCCTCACTCGAGAAGGATGAGTGTTGGAAAATGTTAACTCTGTATTTGCACAAACACACACTGCTTATCGTCCCTATCGAATTCGTCGTATATCCGATATGCTCTTCCCTTAAAATTTGGTACCGTCCTTTTGCCTGTATTTTGTCAGGAGGATCCGAGAAAGGCACGGCCATCCACTACATTTGACATGGACAAACTGAAGTCCACCATAAAGCAGTTTGTCAGAGACTGGAGTGAAGCAGGCCAAGCTGAGAGGGACTCTTGCTACAAACCAATCATTCAAGAGATCCAGAGGCTCTTCCCAAGTGACCAATAGTAGGAAATTTATCTGCTCACTTTTACATCTACATGCATGTTATTTCAGCAAATGAACTCTACTGTAAGATGGTTTTAACAGACCATATTTCGAACAAACATGTCAGTGTTTTCTATGTGATGTGTGCTTTTTGTGCATTTTATTATATCAGTGATGTGTCTAAGGTGAGCGTGCTGATTCCCGGTGCTGGGCTTGGTCGACTTGCCTGGGAGATTGCTCGGCTTGGATACTCATGCCAGGGCAACGAATGGAGCTTCTTCATGCTTTTCTCCTCAAACTTTGTTCTCAACAGGTAACACATTGAAAGCATCCACTTAAGTTTATTTAAATAAAAGTTAAGTAAGTGACGTTATCGTAACTCCTTATTTTTTCTTGCGCAGATAAGTCTTAAATTTAAATAATTTCGACCTTTTAAAAGTTCTGAAAAAATTGGATAATTTAACTTAGTGAAATGCAGATTATTGCTATGTCCTAGTTTTACTGCTGAGTTTGAACGTGTCTGCTCAGATGTGAGGAGGAGAACGCTCTGACCCTGTATCCCTGGATCCACCAGTTCAGCAACAACAAGAAGTCTTCCGACCAAACACGGCCAATCAGATTCCCCGACGTCAACCCTCAGAGTTTACCGCTAAACACCGACTTCTCCATGGTAGCGGGGGACTTTGTGGAGGTTTACAGTGAATTGGGTATGCTAAAGCTGACGTGGACTCCGTCAGATTTGTTGTCAAATGTTAAAATCAATTTGGTTGGTTAGAACCTTATTTTGATACAAGATGTAGTTCAGCTGACTCAGTTAAGTGTTTTTTATTTTTATTTTATTTATTTATTTAATTTAGTAAATTAATTAATTAACTAATGAATTTAATTTTGCCTACGTGGTACTTTGCATTACCTTGTGACATCATGTATTCCTCTCAGAGTGTTGGAACTGTGTGGCTACCTGCTTTTTTATTGACACCGCTAATAATGTCTTGGAATATGTGGACACTATCTGGAAGATTCTTAAGCCTGGAGGCGTATGGATCAATCTTGGTGAGTCTGCTTTGTTAAAAGAAAACTTAGCTGTACTAGAGATATTCAAAAACACTAGATTTTACATTTAATAATCACATTTCTGACATAACTTGAATGAGCAACTGTTTATCTTGCACACGATCTTATCAGTGTTTCAGATCATTGTGGAAAAATGATCTGAAACACAGATTCAAAATAAGGCCAAGTAAGGGATTCATCGTTATCTCTGAGCCACTGTCTTTATTCTGTACATGACAATAAACCTCTTGAATCTTGCTTGGGAGATTTTCAGGATCGACTATAGTTTGCAACAGAAACATATCAAGTGTGTCGTTAGAAAACAATAAGGTTGTTCAGAAACAGTTGACCAACTTCTGGAGCCTTTGCTATGCTAGTATTTTTGGTTTCTATGTTAAAGCTTTTAAGATCTTTTTAACTTGAGACTCTTCCATTTTCCTATGTTTTTAAGGTCCGCTGCTTTATCACTTTGAAAATATAGCCAACGAGCTCTCTATTGAACTTAGCTATGAAGACATCAGGACAGCAATGTTAAAATATGGCTTCATCTTTGAGGTAAATTTGCATTATATAAATGTTATTGCATTTTGTTTGCATTGAAAACTATCATTGTAGTAGAAAAGCAGTTTTATTTCTGTCACAGGTGGAGAAGGAGTCGATGCAGACTACCTACACTGAGAACGAGTGCTCTATGCTGAGATACGTTTACGACTGTGTCTTCTTTGTTGCTCGAAAACCTCCACTGCATTTTAACGGTCAAGAAGAAGATTTACAACAAAATTCTCCACCAGCTGCTAAGTCGTCCAGGCGAGAGGGCAGCAACAGGCTAACGTGACAAAAAATTCCTGCAGAAGCTCAACCACCAAGACACAAGCAATGTGGACATGTTTTCATTTTCTCCCTAAATACGCCTTTTTAAATTGCCTCTCTTCAAAGGTGCTTTCAACATTGAGGTTTTTTTGGTGAACTCATGCATCTGAATGCAGCTGAACATTTGGATTGTGCTAAGCAGGCATGGGCCATGAGACCTTAATAGAATGATAGATGGAGTGAAAGAAATGTTGTTTTTACAATAATAGTAATGACCCAAAACCTCAAGACAAAAACGCAGCTCACTATCTAATTTATTTTAAACAGCTAAATGTGTGTGTCTTGTAATAGTTGAAGTCTAGTGGCCTCCTTTCAGCCAGCTGACCTGCAGTGGGACAGCGAGAGAGCTGACTGACAATTTTAGCAGTTTTTGAATCCAGCTTTTTAAAACCTTGATACTGGTAACTGCGCCATAGTATCAAACTTCGTGGGACTGCAATATCAGCTTTAACAAAAATGGGTCATCACAGCATTTTCCGATCATGAAGTTATAAGTAATTGAGTTATCAGACGCAAATAGTATATTTGTTTTTATTGGTTTGCCGTGAACTCCGAACCGGAAGGCGTTCACTTTGTTTGGCCATTAGGTCTCACTCTTTAACTTATTTTACTTCACTGCCTTCCCTTGCCACAGTTTGTACGTATTCACGTGTGCCTCTGCAATTGAATTACACATTTTGTAATTTATTTATTTTTTACTTAAATCAACTGCATTTACATCGGTCACCGTTCAGTGTTTAAGCTGTGTAATCATTTTCTTTGAAATAAAGCCAAACGTTTAGAGGAAAAAGACTTTTATAAAATATTTTAGAATTATTTCCGCCTTTATTTAAACTTCGTTAAAAGGCGAAGTTTTGCGCTCACCAAAGGAAGTGCAAAAGCGGTGGGCGGGCTTTAACCAGCAGAGCTCTTCCATGATTGGTCCTTTTCCTGTGGCCGTTGTGTGTCACTACCGGTGTTGTTCTTTTTTCTGCGCTTGTGGACTGCACGCATTTGTGAGAAGAAAAATTGTACTTTGCTACTTGTTACCGCTGATTCTCTCACAGATCTGACTTCTGATGGCCAAGAGACGCGCTGAAGAAACTGTGCTACTCGACTCTCCTAGTAAGAGAAGATACTTCCGTCCGTTTTACAGTGTTGACATGCAGCTGGAGAGCATGGCTTCAGTGGGAGGTGTGAGTTCCCCATCTCTACTGACTTTATTGGGGAGTCGCTGCAGAAAAAGGCCTCTTTATTTCGACAACGAAGACGTATATTCTCGTCCAAAGATTTCACCCTCGGACTCGGGAAAGCATGCAAAGAATGTTTTGAAGACTCCATCTTCTGGAAGTTTCCAGGACGGCCGCAGGTCCTGCGCACTTTCAAGAAATAAGCGACCGCGAGAGGACAGCGTCGATTCAGACACCGTTACGGCAACAGATAAAGTAATATTTAGCAATATTTTGCCTATAGACGTTAGAAGCTAATTTTTCTGTAATGAGAGTGATCTGCCACTAGATGTCGTCATTTGCTCACATTTTAATACTGCTCATCCTGTAAGACTTGAATGTGAATGTGAGGTTATAATTTGATGACGGCTGCATCTGTAAATTAGCATAACAAAAAAAGTCTTAAGAAGCTAATCTCTGATATACAAAATTCATTACACCCAGATACATTTAAAGTATTTTCTCTTGATTTTTATAAAACCCAACACTCAGTTTCTCAAAAATAAATAAAATACAACTACAGTAAAAGACCAATAGATGTTTTTTTTAATACGGAAGTGTTATTTTGTGTTTTCACAATAATGGGGAAATCTGACAAGTTTCCCAGCAGAGAGTAATACTCGTTGCTAAATTATGTTAGTAATCAGTTTGTCTGTTTACATACTAGTTCTGTATTTATGTGTGTTAATATAAAATTGACACTGCCCGATTGCATCCATTCCAGTCTGCATTGCTGCAGTATATCATTCAAAAGGAGGCCCAAAACAAGCACTAAGTGCATGTAATGCACAGTATTACTGGTGGTCTTTTGTATTGTGATCGTTTGCTAATAAATGACTTTACATAATTAATTTTTACTGTATCGCTATCGGCAAATTTACCTGAATAAATATTTGAAATTCATCACTTTGTGATGAATCTGTGCAAGTTTAATTTTTTAATTGAATTAGCAAGAGAGATTAACTTTGATCATTTTCGAGATTCGTCTGTTCAAGTTTTCTTGCATCTTTGCTTTTACAAAATGGTACTATGAAGGTCTAGATGCTCACTTGCCTTTTCTCTTTCTTTCAGACAGCTGATGAAGATGACACTTACAACTCTTTTCAGTACTGGAGGGTCCCCTTACCTGAACTTGACCTTTCACTGCTAGAAGACTCTAGTGACCATTACCCAAAAAAAGACAAGTCAAAAGAGAATGACACAACTGCAGATGCAATGGAGACCTGAAGATGATGAACACTTCATGTGTTTTATTACCAGAGCAAAGTGATCCTGTTAATCCTGTAGACCTGTCAGATAATGGAGTTAAAGTGGATACCTTGCTGTAGGATTTCAGTGACTTTCAGATGTTTTGTGAAGGCGCTCTTGGTCATCCTGAAGCTTTATGTTCAATGGGTTTTGTAAGAGCAAGGGGAGGCTGTTCTTCATTTACACCTCTGCCCTTTTTTCTGCTATGTCTGCCAATTTGCAGCAGAGTCTGTGAAGTAGTGAGTTTGTCAAATGCGAAAAAGAGCCGATTATTATTCAGTGCTTTGTATCTACCATACATCAACTCGCGAAGCAGAAGAAATGTTTTGTATCGACTTTGACAACTGATGAGTTTAAGGATTTAAGGATTGTGCAGTCTGAAAGATGATGTCATTTGTGTTTAGTATTCCTCAGATTTAAATATATATATTTACCTTTAGTCTCACTTTTATTCTTTCTTCCTTTTGCCCTTCCTCTTAGACAATTGTGTTTGCAGGTTCTGTTTTCTAAAGACCAGTCACAACATAAATATCTGCCATAAAGTCATTGTGAAGTTTTGTGCTTATGCTTAGTAACTATCAGAAAATGGATGGCGAACTCTGGAAAGATGTACAATTAAGACATGAACAAGAACCCATGTTTGTATTGTGCTTCAAGGAAAATGTGGATCTGGTCCCCAAATAAACATCTCTCAGCAGAGGTCGCTCTGAGTTACTTTGGTTGGATCAAGGAGCACAATCTGTTATATTTTATAAACCAACTGGTCCATATGGATGTGTTGGTAACAATGTCTAAAGTAAAATTTCATATGAGATTTTAACGATTTTTTTATCTTCTGGATTTATTAAGAAAAAAAAGATGCACACATGCATGTAAACAACAGGTTTTCTTAGAAGAGGTTTAAAAAAGTTCTTGCAGGGTGGGATTATTGAAGTCTAATAAAGTGCTTGACTGCAGCATACGGTAAGTCTACATTACGCCTCACCAACTTGTTGCTGCACAATGATTACTCTACTATTTGCAAAAGAAAGCAGTAGGGTGTTTAGAAGTATTTCTGGTTCTGAAATGTCAGGACTCATCACGCTTGTTAAGGAATTGTTGCAGTTCAGTTGGTAAGTTGCAACCTGTGGCAAGCCTTTTTAAATGAGCTTCAAGATGATTCTTTAGATTTTAGTTTTGGATATTTCTGCTATTAACATGATACAAAGAAGCAATCTTGTTTTTACCCAGTTATCACATTGTGAGAATCTAAATGACTCACAGCTAGTTCATTCAGAGTTTCCTAAATTGTTAAAGGTTCAGTATTATATATTTTCCAGGCATGTAGAGCAATTTTGTAGCATAATCAAGTGACTATCTCACCTTTAGTCGTTACAAAAATACATATCAAATATGACTTAAAATAAATCCGATATCCTTTAAACCCTTGAAATTGGGCCTCTGTCTCTTTAAAAACTCCTGCTCTTTCTGACACTTCTTAGGAAGTTTTTACAACAGCTCCTGTATTAATTAATCCCTTAAAACTTTTCCAGCGTTGCACTAAGAAATAACTTGTATGATGAGCTCAGCAGAGTTTCACCAGGTGTTTGCTAATTGCTGCTGGCTAGTCTGAAGGAGGCGGGAGGGGAGAGCTGCTCTATGAGGCACAAGCTCTGAAATGTGGAGACTGCAGCTCAGAGGAAGAGCTCCATCCTCGAAGTTGGTGCAACATGCACAAAAGAATCAAAGCGACACTCCAGGTATGTTTTCGGCGAGGGAATAATCTCACAACATGATGTTAAGCTCCTAAAAGAAATCGATTAACATAATACTGCCCCTTTTAACACCGTGGCTTAGGAAGCTGTGTATAAATCATTGCTATTTGACAATCTTTTTTTTTTTTTTTCTTGTAAATAAAATCATTTTCAGTCCCAAGTGACTATTTTTCTGCGACTGTTTCTGTCAGGGGCAATTCAAGGGATAACAGAAAATGGTGTTTGTTTTTTTTCCCTCCACCTGAACAACCGAGTAACATGTTTGTCGGTAGTCACAATGAACAAACATGTTTGTTCACTGTGACTAAAGCCAGTCCTCCTTCGCCCCCTGTTTGAAGGGGAGGACCGCGGCTCCGCTCCGGAGGTCGAACAGTCCCGGTTGCGTTGGAAGGAGGAGGTCATGAGTTCCTCAAGGCTTCTTGGAAAAGCTCAGCGCCCTTTGGACCAGCGGCTGATAAAAGCCCAAACGACAGAGTAATGATGAAGAGGTGGGATTTGAAAGAAGTTCTGCGTTAGACTTAAAACATTGTATGCATGTTTTACCCGCAGAGCACAGCCATGGTAAGTTATGCAAGATGAAGATAATCATGTAAATCACCCGAAGAGATTCTGTTTTATGCAACCGGTGTTCTGACCGGAGTCCAGAACCGGTTCCATACGGTTTATTTACTATATTAGCTGTCGTTAGCTCTGAGCTAACGACCGCAGCTATTAGCTGACAAGTTCATTTAGTTGAACTTGGCAGCGAAAACATGGTAAAATGAAAAGCGAAGTGCAATTTTTAGGGAACTTCGAAAAGCCAGAATCTGTCTGCTGGACTTTGTGTTTAATTTTCTCTTTAAGCATTAATTATAACATGTACTTTAGGTGCGGAGGTAAGCTTTAGGGTGAAGTTTTTCAATTAACCACGTACAGACGCGTAATATTGCGCATGTGCACATCGCTGGACGGCAGAACTCTTCTACTTGCCAAGACTATTTTCTTATCGTTTTGTAAAATTTATTGAAGTATAAAAAAAACAAGAAATTTGAATGCATAGAGTGTAAAAATATATATTTCACAAAATCCAGGCTGGGAAGTTTTGTTTACATTTTGTAAACATACTGAGGTAATTTCTTAATGCCATTATCAAGTTGCACTATGGTTTTATAAACTTTATGGTTTCAAAGCTGCACGATTTATGAGATTTTAAGAAAAGACGCAATATGACCCAATTTTCCACTGAATCTATAGAAAACTAAATTGATAATAGGACACCTTCCAGGGACACCATGCAGCATGTTGCAGCATATTGTTGCTGCACATTCCCTTTACAGCTTATAGTGTTATTAAAAATAGCATCTTCAATTTCAAAGTAATGTAGCTGTAAAGTAGGATCTTTTTTTATTAAAACTACAAATTGTTATAAGTACACAGTCCAGTCACATTAATGTGACCATCTGTCAAAAGCCAGAATAACCACCTTTCGCAGAACGAACTGCTACGAGACGTGCAGGAAGAGAGTCACTTAGGTCCCTGAAGGTCTTCTCTGGGATGTTGAGCCATGCCGACTCTAATGCCGTGGCCAGCTGCGCTAGATTACGCGGTTGAGGATCCATGGCGCGAACAACTCGATCGAGATGGTCCCACAGATGCTCGATTGGGTTTAAGTCAGGTGAGTTTGCTGGCCAGGGGAGGACGGTAAACTCATCCTGGTGCTCTTCGAACCACGCACATACACTGGCAGCTGTATGGCACCTCGCATTGTCCTGCTGGAAGATGCCATCATCCTGAGGAAAAACAATGCGCATGTAGGGGTGGACATGGTCCGCAAGGACAGATGCGTACTTGTATTGATCCATCGTGCCTTCCACAATAATCAGTGAACCCAGAGAATGCCAGGAAAACATTCCCCAGACCATAATGCTCCCGCCTCCAGCTTGGACCGTTCCTGCAATGGTTGCAGGGTGGTTCCTTTCAGAGGTTTCACGCCTTATACGCCAATGTCCATCTGTCCGATGGAGCATAAAACGCGATTCATCTGAAAACGCTACCTGTCGCCACTCAGTGGACGTCCAGCTGCTGTACTGGCGTGCAAATTCTAGCCTTCGTCGTCGATGAACAACAGTCAGCATAGGTGCACGAACCAGGCGTCTGCTTCGGAGGCCCAGACGCAGCAATGTTCGCTGAATAGTGGTTTGGGAGACACTTGTGGTAGCCCCTTGGTTCATTTTAGTGGTCAGTTGCTCAACGGTAGCCCGTCTATCTGCCCGAACGCATCTCCGCAACCGTCGTTCGCCTCTGTCATCTATGGCCCGTGGTGCACCACATTTGCCACGTCGTTGATTTTGGACAGTCCCATTTTGCCATGCACGGTACACTTTTACCACGGCGGCACGCGAACAGTTCACAAACTCAGCCGTTTCGGAAATGCTTCCACCCTTGGCCCGAAAGCCAATGATCATGCCCTTTTGGACGTCGGATAAATCGCTTCGTTTCTGCATTACGCCAACGATTGAAATGTTTTCCGAAGCCCACACACACCCTTTATATACGCTCAACTGCACTGTGCTGCCACCTGCCTTCTGTGATTGGTTATTTAACTCTGAAGTGGAAAGTACGTGGTGGTCACATTAATGTGACTGGACTGTGTATGTGCATATTTAAAAGAAACAAAAAATGAACAAACATTTCTAGGCTCTTAGCCTGACTTATTAACCCATAAGAATAAACTTTCTATTTGTGTTTTGAACCTTTTAAAATATATTAAATTAGGGTAAAAAAACAACAACAAAAACAAGATTATTTATACTCTTCACCTTCACTCTAATGTATAACTTTCTCCACAGAGTTTCTATTAGCTTCATAGTAATCACTCCACGATATTAAAACTGTCTCCAGTTAGAATAAACAGTTAACCCAAATCAAAACTGCATATATGATGACAATCAGTTGCTTACAAATATTGTTAAAATGCATTAATTTAAAAAACTCATTAAGTAGTAGTAGTAGCAGTAATATTCCTTATATTTTGACTCGGCTTCTATTTCTGTTTCTTTAGTTTTGGGACTAAAATGATTCTTTTCGAACATCCGCTGATTTAATACAAAATATCTAGCCGAGTAAATGTATCAGATAAGCACCTGAATTCTTTCCACTAAACTAAAAGCTAACATTTTCCAGTCCTTTAACCTAGAAACTAATTTGGATACCATAACAAGTTTAGTCATGTGAGATAACGATACCTGAAGAGATAAACTGCTATAGTTCATGCAGTATTTTGGCATAGATAGTTGAGAAATTGTTTAGATAGTCTCCTTAAATTATATAGCAATATAGTGTTGTTATGTTGTCACAAATGAGCATAACTTAAAATTGATACAACCCCTTGTTCTGAATAACTTAGTAATTCAGTGAATTTGTTTTTCACTCTCTTGAGGTGTTCTGTGAGGCTGCAGTGCTTGTACTAAGGTTTTATTTTATCTATTGGAAAATCTCTTTTCTCTGAAACCCAACTACGCTTCAGGGCCTTTGCTAAGTGTTCACACAGTCAGACTCTGTTTTGGGTGGGAGCGAACCAGCTCCGCAGCCATGTGGCCTAATCTCAGGAAGGGGATATTTGTATGTTTCCTACAAACACAGCTCTGCTTCTTGCAGCTATTGTTGAACCTGTTGGAGAAACTGAGTCGAGCTGGGGGTTGGGTGGGGGGTTGTCGCTCACTTTTCTGTGGTGTTTCACTGTCGGTGGGAAAGAAGTCTGATGGTGAAGGACTTGAAGCTTGAGCTCAGCTGTATACGGCTGCTTTGACTACAATGAACTTCGCTGAAAAGGTTTTTGTTCCCTACAGGAAGACATTTGTTTGTCCCCCAGAATAAATTAATCAGCAAAGATGAGAATACCGTGGCAATCTACTTGATCTTTTATGTGGTTTATATTATCTCAACTGTATATTTTCCTATTTCAGACGGGGAAATCTTGGATTGAGGAGAGCTTCTTCAGAAGGGAGTGTGTGAAGTTCATCCCTTCCTCTTGGGACCAACACAGGTAAACTGTAAACTGGATGCATGGGTGACTTTTATGATTCCTAGAAGAATGTATGTAGTATAACATTAACGTTGGTGGGTGGAAATAAACATCTTCCTGAGAGCAGAACCATTTGACAGCCATTTCTTTTTTCCAGGAACCATGTTGATTATTTCATAATGTGTTATTTCCTGTTTCTTTCAGATGCATTCCAATATGCCAAGTGTGCCAAAGCCTGATCAGGTATTACTTACGGATTTTTAGTTAATATTTTACTGTGCATCACCACCTGGCTGCCCATGTGGCATTAGTATTCTTGTTTGTCGTGTAGTTTTCACTGCCGTCTGTTTATTTGTACTGTCCCTGTGTTTGCTGTCTTTGCACTGCTCCCACATTGTTTTCCATTTCACCGATGCACCATTTTCAAAATGCCCCAATCTGCAGTTAGTCAATGAGTTATTGACTGTTCAGGTGGTCTGAAAAACATGAGAGAAGGCATGTGTTTAAAAATAAATTGTGTTTGGCAATATTATAAACACAATGAAACAGGAATATGTAGTCTCAAGGACGAGGGGAGGTGAAGAGGAAGGGTGGGAGACAGGAAAGGGGGAGTACTTGTTGCAGTCTGGCTTAGTCAGCTCAGCTGGGGGTTTTAAAATGTATGCCAACAATGACTTTGCTTTAGCAACATATTGTTACAGTATTCGTCTTTCTGACAATTTTTTTTAACATAAAAATATACAAAGATGACATGGACAAATAAAAAAATTGGTTGTGGACAGAAGTGTGTAAAAATCTTTGCAGTAATGAAGATTTCTGCAGATACCACTTAGAAAATAAGGTGTGATTTTATCAATCAGAAAAAATTAACGTCAATCAGAAAAAGGTTAGCATGAGTCACTGAAGGCACTTTCAGTCACTAAAAGTCATTTGAAACCATTGAATCGTGGGTTTAATTGGGTGCTGATCCTCATGCCTCATCAATGTTTTGCACTTTCAGTTTTGGCCTTTTTCTTACATGACTTACTGATTCAGTTACATCACAGAGCTGCCATGACTGATTTCTCCTGTAAATGATTCATACCAATCGTAGGGAATAACAAATGAAAGTAATTTCGCTTACGAAATGTGACTAGTAGATAAAATCTATGTTTAAGAGGACACTCCTTTATGGGCGAAATAAGCTCTCTTATTTTTTTATGGGTCATCTGGTCTGTATGAGGATCAGAATTATAATAGAAATAGAGCAATATAAAAATCTACTGAGGAAATATTTAAATGATTTAATGTCCATCCATTCATCCATCCATTATCTAACATGCTTATTCTTACGAGGTCGCCAGAATGATTGGTGCCTATCCCCAGCGATACACACCAATCATCCTTGACAGTCCAGTCGCCAGTCCATTTGATTTGAGCATTTTGGTGTCATTTAGCTTCACAATTCATCAAATACTTAACTACTAAGAGTCGGAGTGCACAGATTTCTTTTGTTTTGGGAGATCAGAGATTGGCCGATATTTGCATGTGAAGCTGATCTTAACTACTGATCTTATCTACCTCAGCAAAGGTGCCCCAGTCAACCCCTGTCTTCACACTCTCTGCATGTTTGCAGTTAACAACAGTCACCCCACTGTGACTGACAGACAGATACGTTCTTGCTACATTTGGCAACATTTTAAAATTGGAACCGGGAGGCTTTTTACAGATCAGTAATCTGCAATTGGCCAGAAACCTGCAGTCGGTGCACCCCTGACTAAGAGAAAAAAAACTGTTATGTGATGGTTAAAGTATATGGGTCTGAAATAGTATGTTTTATGTTGTAAGTAGGCTGGGACAAAATGGCAAAGCATGGGTAGGAAATAGTGGTATGAATTAGCCCAAAGCTGATGAAATCAATTCCTCATGTACTGATTTTGAGCGTTAAAAAAAACAATCATGAAACTGGAATGTCTAAAGTGATGGTGGATTTATTTATCAGGAAAGCAGCTGCTCAACTGAGATTTTGTAATGTAGAACATATGTTTCTCAAACAGACTCTGTCAGATCTAACGATGAAGTGCTCTGACATATCCCATAATTTGTTTTCTTTGATTAGATGTTGCTGTGGCCGCTTGATGGGGGAGCACTCTTGCCAAGAGTCTTTTCCTCCGATTTCCCTCTGTCCCAGTCCAGAACAGGGCATGGAGGAGTGGTCCATGGAGGCTCACACAAAGGCCAGTTCTACCAACGCCTATGGGATCATAGATTTTCAAGACACTGCCACACGGGTCTGTCGCGCCAAGGTTTGTAAATCCATTAACTGTGGTTTTCTTTGCTAGCATTTACTAAATTTACACTACAATGTTAAAAAAATTATGATTAATCTTCCTTTTACAAAAACTACCTTTAACTGTAAAAGCAGATGCTTTCTCTAGTCTGAGTGAGATGGAAGTGCAGATGTTGCTGGTTATGTAAACTTTGATTTGCTATGATGGAAACAGATTTAAGGCGTTTTGTTGCGGCTAAGATGCTATCTGCTGTAGTGACAAAATAACCTTGCGAGCAGCAGTTGGAAAACGCATCAAGCTCTTGAACAGGGCTATGTTCTTTCAGTATGTCCGTGTGGCTGTGGACTCCAAGCCAGAGGCGCTGCTCCAGCTGATGCTGAGGGAATGGCAGATGGAGAGACCGAAGCTACTGCTGACGGTCCACGGAGGGTCCGAAAATTTTATTCTGCCCCCAAAGGTGAACCAGGCCTTCAGTAAGGGGCTCATCACAGCTGCCATAAGCACAGGAGCATGGATTTTCACTGATGGCATCAATACAGGTCAGTACAGGAATCGATTTTCTCTAAGACAATGATACAAACACTTGTAGGGCCTTGCAGAAGCAGTTATAACCCTGCTTTTTCACATTTTATGATTTTATAACCATAAACCTCAATGTGTTTTATCGTTTTTATCAGTCAGTCCCTTAATCAGTACGTTTAGAACCATGTTTCTGTGTAACTATAGCTTCCATTATTTAGGTAATGCATTTATGGGATTGTCTCTACCAGCTTTGTACACCTTGAGCCTGAAACATTGAACTTTTACAAGGAAATAAATCGAAGGTAACAAGGAATGTGTGCACGTTTGTAGACCCAATATTAATTCATATTTATTTATTATAAAGGCATGTTGTGATAGTGCAAATATGAATTTTGATATTTTATTAATCGAACAAAATACACATCACACTTTTCAGAAATTAAGTCTTATAAAAGCTCTGAAAATCTTGCATTATTTTCATTTAGAAAAGTTTAAAAGAAAATGAGTACTTTTGCATGGCACTGCATTTGCTACTGTTTACCCACTTTCCAGGTGTGTCTAAGTATGTGGGTGAGGCAGTGAAATTATTTGGAGGCCACGACTTGAGGAAGAGAAACACGATTGGCATCACACCGTGGGGAATGATCGACAACAACTTGGACCTTATCGGCAGAGACGTTAGTACTAAATCTGTGTTGAACATGTTTTACGCAGCAGATGGCTGCCCTCTTTGTGAGATGTTAACTCAACACCTGCTCAGGTATTCAGACCCTACCAGCCACTGGGAAACCCTTTAAGCAAAAGGACCTGCCTTAATGGTTTCCACTCCCACTTTCTGTTGGTGGATGACGGGACGCTGGGGAAACCTGGTTGTCAGCAAGGCCTCAGGAGAAAACTGGAGAAACAAATCCAGCTACTGAAGATTCATCCTCGTAAGTCCATGTCACTGCCTTGCCAAATATGTATGATGGGACATCGTCTTTCTGGCAAAATATATATCAGCACATTTTTATTAGTGTTAAATTTGTTAGTTTCAGGCTGTATCTATCTTCACTCATCCTTTTGAAGTTCAGTGGATTGACTCGGTTCTTATCATGACTATTTATTGCTCCTTCTCACAGGACTGAACCAGGGAGTGCCTGTGCTGTGTGTGGTGGTGGAAGGATGCGCCGCCATTGTGTCAACGGTTCTGGATTATGTTAGCAATGCGCCCCCTGTGCCGGTGTTTGTGTTTGAGGGGTCGGGCAAGGCTGCAGACCTCTTCGCCTTCTTACACAAGCAGACTGCTAATGATAGGTGTGTAGGTAATATTTATTTTAAATGGGAAGCCATACAGCTGTACTAGCTTGTAAAGTTAAGCCAATTATTAGGTGCATCAATCAAACTTTTACCAGCTGATAATCATTTTGGACAGTACTAATTTTCTTTCAAAGAACTTTAAGACATACAAACTCTTTTTAGTTTTTATTCTATGATGCTGTTTGTTTTCTGCTGTTCTCTGGAGCCGTCCCAGAATATCTGATTTATGCTGAGTTTAAATAAATGGATTCTATCAGCTAATTAGGTGACTTTTGAAAATGCAGCCCAAAGGCTTTTCATATTTTTTTTTTTACTTTTAAACATTTTGAAGACCTTACATCTTTTTCTTACTCAACAGGTATGCTCTATTGTATGTTTGTGTTTTGCAACTCGCTGTAATTTGACTCTCATCCCTTTTAGGCAGCTGGAGGCTGATATTGAGGAGGACTTCCTGGGTAGGATTGGAGATGTGTTCGGAGTTGACAGGACTGAAGCTGCTCACCTTTACACTCTACTCCAGCAGTGCATGGATCACAGACAGTCAGTGAGTGAAGCTCTTACAGAAATAGGCTTGGTGTGGTTTAAGACATGAGCAGCATCGTCATCATCGCCTCTTTGATCAACAGATCACCATCTTTGACTCTGAGGCTGATGAGCAGATGGCAACTGATGCAGCCATTTTGACTGCCATTCTTAAGGGTACATATTTAATCTTTCTGATTACTATTATAGGCTTGCTTCTGCAAATAAGCCAAAAAGAGCACATTGCAACTTTGTATGTTTCAAGTTCTTGACTCACTTAAAGCTACATTATGTAACTTTTAAACAGAAATGTTTTTTTAACACATTTGTTAAAACTGTTACTATGTTGTGACAGGATGATATGAGATGGGCTTTTCGTGGAAAAACTTAAGCTTGTCCACCTCCTCATAGTGCTGCCATTTCCATCGGAATAAATGCATAGCAGCTCCTAGCCAGAAACAACCAGTCAGAGTAAGAAGGAGTGTCTTATCTCTGTCGATCAATCTTGTGCACATGTTGCTAAATGTTCTAATGGCAGAGAAAGAACTCATCTTTCTTTATCCACCATCATCGGTGGCCATATTAACTCGCCTGAGCATTTATGACAGGCTCTACTGTCAGAAAGATGTGGTAGCATAGCAGTGAGCAAGGGGGAGTGTGTGAGCAGCACATACACAAGGGTGATCCTCCTTCTGGCTCTGATTACTTGTTTTTAACAAAATATGTAAAAAACCAAATTTTTTCTATTAAAGTTACATCCTGTTGTTTCAAATGTTAATCTGTGTTGGATTGAGGCTTTTTTGTTCTCAAAACTTTGATATATAAGCTGGAAATAAATATGCATGACATTTTTTGTTGAATGGAAAACAGGAACCAAAGCCAGTACGTCAGAGCAGCTGAGTATGGCTCTGGCTTGGGACCGGGCTGACATCGCACAGAAAGACATCTTGGTGTATGGTCAACACTGGCAGGTGAGGCCGGCTCTGGACAGTTTATACCATAATTTTGACCTTAATCAGGTATATTTGTTGATCTATTCGATTAAAATCATATCCTATGCTTTGTTTAGGTGGGTTCCTTGGAACAAGCCATGCTGGATTCTCTGGTGATGGACCGTGTGAGTTTTGTGAAACTCCTGATTGACAACGGCATGACGATGAGCCGCTTCCTCACCGTGGATCGCCTCGAGGAGCTCTACAACTCAGTAATTACACCATATCTGTTCCTTCTTAATGACACTCTCTTTGTTTTTATAGTTTTGTCTTCCTAATAGGGCAACTTGATTATAGAAAAGAAAAACATAATTACAATTATTTTGATCTATACCAAAATCATCAATTTATCGTGCTCTACTTAATTAACCAACTAAGGCTATATTTGCAAATCAGAATGTGCTAAAATTATTTTAATAATCAGAATTTTTGTTTGATTACATTGTTTTTGATGTTTGGAAACAGACTTGAGGTGAAAATATAAAATTTGATTACGTGGACGATCCTTCTTCCAGTTTTAAAACCTATTGTCAGAATATTTTTCTAAACAACAAGACGCCACGGTTCCACTGTTTGTCTTGCTGTTTGTTTTTTTTCTTAGTTTTCCCAGAGTCCCTTGTTGTTTTTCAAACAGAACAAATTCAATCTCTTTACTTTGACTAAAACACAGATTTGAAAATATCAGCTTTGATTGAAATCAGAGCAGCGCTGTAAGTGTTTGCTCAGCGTGGTCAGCCGTATCCAGGGTATTTTCCCAGCTGTTGACTTTGATGCTCAAATGAAAAAGCTGTCTGTGGACAACTTACACTTGTGTTTTGCTCCACGCTCTCTTTATCTCATGTGTTTTATAGCCTGTCAATTATTCACAGCTCTTGGTCCATTTATGAAACATGAATATCCGCAGAGCTGCTGCTGTCTACCAGTATTTTCGGGATTTCTTGTTTTTATTTTTCTTCTTTCTCTTTCTTAAGTGTAACAAAACATATTTTTCCAGCCACAGGGTCAGACTCAGCGCTTCTTGCAGCACCTGGTTGAAGATGCAAAACAAGTGAGTGATGATCTAGTACATGTAGACATCTACTGTTCTGTTGTAGATTTATTGTACATAAGGTGAAATGTTTTCAACATTTATTACTGTTTATTGAAATTATTATGTCTCACAGTAATAAAACCCCCAAATTTAATATCTTAGTTTATAAAATGTTATGGCATGTTATGTTATGGCCCTCATAAAAATCATGGGGAAGACTGCTGACTTGGCAGTTGTCCACCAGAAAGACATGAACACTGTTCACCTGTAGGATAAGACACTAAAGGTCATCACTAAAGAAATTGCTTGTTCACAGTTTCTTTAGCGATTATGCAATTGTGTCATCAGAAAGTTATGTGGAAAAGTGTGAACAAGCAAAAGGGGTTTAAAGACGTTGTGAAACAAAACCTATTTGAGCTTGGAGGAAATTATTAAGGCTTTTTAGTATTCCTCAGCTGACATTTTTGTTTTAAAAATCCTTTTTTATTTCATCTGATGTAGTCAAATTTTTACAGACCAAACTTTTGGTTATCTTTGGCAGTACGCCATGATCATCAAATGCTCAAAATATACACTTTTTGTATTTAGCCATATGATATATGTGTTCCACTTTTTGAGTTAAATTTGTGAAATAAATGATTTTAATTATATTTTACCCACAGAGGGGCCTCTGTAGTTATACTCACTGCTCATTTTGTGCTGGTAGACCTCTCTCCCTACAGGTTACCGTCTGTCTCTCATTGACATGGGGCTGGTGATAGAATACCTCATTGGAGGCGCCTATCGAAGCACCTACACTCGGAAAAACTTCAGAGCTGCTTACAGCCGCTTTCAGTGCAAGGTGAGCAATAAAACTTAGATTAGGTCCCTCTTGTAAGGAATCTACTAAGATCTTTATGAGATATTTAAAAAAAAATTCTTTTTGCTTGTAGGACAGTAGACGTTACAGCTCTGGTTCCTTTAGTAACCAAAGGCAAGGAATGAGCTTAAAGAAAAGCAGAAGTCTCCAAGATCTTCACTTCTTCAGAACTGCCCAACCCTACAAAAGCAAAGTTGGCAAATCCACTCTGTCTTTTGGCATCTCATCACATGCTTATAAGACGTTCAGCTTCATTTTAGAAGACTGATTAGTCGTAAAGTTTCTGTGTGACGCATTCTTAGTGGAATCCCTCGACCTTTTTCTCTCGTGTCCTTCATTGCTTCTCTCATCCGTCCATTTTGTCTTTCCAGGGTCAAACTGAGTCGACGGGGAGCAGCCATCAGGTGGTGTTGACCCATGGCCTCGGTGGCACCACTCTACTGCCATGTCCTTTCAACTCCAACGACCTGTTTGTGTGGGCCGTCCTCCAGCAGCGCCAGCAGATGGCGCTGTTCTTGTGGCAGCACGGGGAGGAAGCGTTGGCGAGAGCCATCGTGGGCTGTAAGCTTTACCGCTCGATGGCCTTAGAGGTGCGGCAGAGCAACATGGACGACAACGTTGCAGAGCGATTCCAGTCATATTCACTGTGAGTGTACAGAGCGAAGTGAAAAGAAACCACTTCCTGTAAAATGAATTGCATTTAAAATGCTATAAATTTATTTGAAATTGAATTCTAGTGTTTGATGTTAAGGTTCAGTTGTCCTTTTCCCAAATCAGACGTGCAGTATAAGCTTTATTTCACTGAAAACCTGCATGTCTGCCCTCTCTCTGTGTGCACCAGGGAGTTTGGGCAGCTGGCTGTGGATATGTTAGATTGTGCTTTTCAGCAGAACGAGCAAATGGCCATGAAACTGTTAACCTCAGAGATGGAGGCATGGAGTCATTTCACATGTCTGCAGCTGGCCGTCTCCTCGTGTCATAGACCATTTGTGTCACACTCCTGCACCCAGACTCTGCTCACGGATCTCTGGACCGGCCCGCTCAACATGAGAAAAAACTCCTTTATGAAGGTAAACACAACGGATGATAATAGTTTAGCTCCCTGTCTTTGGTGTTTAAAGGAATCTCATAATTGTTGGAAAATACCATTATGAGTCAGTTAGTTCTGTTTTAATTATATGTGAATTAAGTTTATTACCAAACAAACAAAAAAAAGAAGACAATTGTAGTGAAAACAATTTTCTAGGGTTGCTACTAACAATTACTTTAGTAATCTATTAATCTATCAATTATTTTGACAATTAATTGATTAATCAGATAGAATATGTGCCACATTCTACAGATTTCTTCATTTGCTCACTTAAGCCTCTTTTACATAATATAAATTAATTAAACGATGCAAATAAGTAAATAATAAAAAAAGTCACATAGCAGTTCTTTAGTAAACCCTTGATCATTTGCAACTAAAATTGGGTGAAGTTGCTTACAGACAAAGGTTTTCATCATAAATGCAAAATGTACATATATTTTGTAAAGTTTTACCTTAACTACTGGTCCAAGTGTGTTTGTTTTCAGCAAATTGTTTTTTTTGAGTCTACATCTCACTTAATGATTAATCTGTGCTACGTTAGTTGACGATTATTTCAGCAATCGATTAATTATTTGTGATACCCACATTGTGATGCAGATCATTCTGAGCCTTCTTCTGCCTCCTGCCATCTTTCTTCTGGAGTTTAAAAGCAAGGCTGAAATGTGCCATGTGCCACAGAGCCATGAGGCAATGCTGTTTGGGCTCGAGTCTGTGAAATCGCTGCCAGTCCCTGAGGGATCCGTTCAGATGGTAGGATGCCAGTGCAAAACTTTTTAAACCAGACTAAAAGGTTTTCTCTCTGACTTCTCGCCTCTTGCCCTCTTCTTTTTCTCGTCTCATGTTGCAGGACAGTTGGGATGCAGAGCGAGGCCTCCCCTTCCACAATAAGTCCACCCTGTCCACTGTGTTTAAACGGTGTCTGTCGTGGATCACAAGACTCTATGATTTTTACACTGCTCCTGTTGTTAAGTTCTGGTTTCACACAGTAGGTTATGTGCATCTTATTATTTATTTATTTACCCATGTGATGTTTTTGATCCACTCAATGATGAAATCTAACAGGGTGTGTTCTGTCTCATGTTAGGTGTCCTACTTGATTTTTCTGATGCTCTTCTCCTTCGTCGTGCTGGTCAAGATGGAGGACCAGCCAAGTGTCCAGGAGTGGTTGGTTATTCTTTACATCGTCTCCACTGCTGTTGAGAAAACCAGAGAGGTGAGTTGTCCTGCATTCTTCCTCATTTACAGTCTTCAGTTATAGCTACAGTATAATGAAAGTTAACGTCATGATACTAAAGACTCTTGTTTTTTAGGTTTTGATGTCTGAGCCTAGGAAGCTGAGGCAGAAGCTGAACGTTTGGTTCTCAGAGTACTGGAACAAATCCGACTTTGTTGCCATCCTCCTGTTCCTGGTTGGGCTTTTGATGCGTTGCCATGCTGACCCCTACCAGACTGCAGGACGCGTTGCCTACTGTCTGGACATCATTTTCTGGTTTGTCAGAGTTTTGGATCTTCTGGCTGTCAATCGGCATGCTGGTCCTTACCTCACCATGATCACCAAGATGGTGAGTGCAGACCACGTCTGGCTACTAAAGGATAATACCGTAGCATTTGTGACGCCTTTCTTTTTCTTTCCTGTTTGTGTTCCCAGACCAGTAACATGTTCTTCATTGTGGTGATGATGGCCATTGTGCTGCTGAGCTTCGGCGTGTCCAGACAGGCCATCTTGTCACCAGATCACGAGCCGTCATGGAGTCTAGCTCGAGATATTGTCTTCCAGCCTTACTGGATGATCTTTGGGGAAGTGTATGCTGGAGAACTTGAATGTAGGTGGATCATTAGGAAATTTAGCACTTATTTAAAGAAAAAAAAATAAATGAATACACCCAATTTTGTAAAGTGAGTAAAATAATTTTTAAATCGACTACACGGTCTCTTGGAGTGCTTAACATAAGGTAGATACTTAATTAGTTGAACAGCAGATGACACATTTGACTGTTCTTCGTCTTACAAGAACTATGACTCTCATAGTGTCATAATGGCTTTCTTGAAGAACCTTGGTTGGCTTTATTGTGGCCGTGTATGTTTTACTAAAGGGAAAACATGCACGTTTTTCTTTAGTAAAACCTGCATATCTCAACAGTATTGCTTTAGAAAATCAATACTGTTGATTTTCTAAAATCAGCAGTATTGATTTTAATATACAGATATTCTATCTGAATATTTGTTTATTCCACCAAACAAACAAACTCATAAAATAAAATGAGTTTTGTTCCTACTCAGTACTTTTGTTGTAGATTTAAAGATGAATGTCAACCTCATGTCATCGGCCCTTCTTTTACTTTGCTTGATAATTATTACTTCACTTTGAGAACATTTGTTAATTAGTGCATGTTTTTGCAGCTAATGCCCATTATTTACCCTGTTTATCCTAAAGAAATGGTAAGATTTAAGTTTTTGCCCCAGTACTCATCAGAGTCAGTTCAGATATAGCATCTGCTGACACAGATTTCAATTTTAAAAATTAGTTGTTTAAATCTTATGCATATGTGTGATTCCAGCAGTAAATGAAAAGTTTCGTTACGTTTTTTCGTGTATTTTCATGCTGACTCCCACCAGTGTAACATCGATGTGTTTGTGTGTTGGCAGCATGTGGCGATGATTCCTGTCCTCCTGCATCTTTTCTGTCACCGCTCCTCCAGGCTGTCTACATGTTCGTCCAGTACATCATCATGGTCAACATCCTCATTGCATTTTTCAAGTGAGCCTCCTGTTGCACTGGCAAAAGTACATAAATGCATAGATATATACTGTTTAAAAAAAAAAAATCAGTGTGTAAAATGATGTCGCCCCTTACAGCAACATCTATTTTGATATGGCTTCAATATCCAACAAACTGTGGAAGTACAACCGCTATCGCTACATAAGGACCTATCAGGAGAGGCCGTGGCTGCCCCCGCCGCTCATCCTGCTCAGTCACGTGGCTCTTGCTGTCAGAAGCATCTACAGGAGGTTTAGTGGAGACGCTGAGCAGGAAGAGAGGCGCTCTGGGCTCAGTGAGTACCAACAGTATGCACAGTGCTGCAGGACAGAGGGGATAAGTTTGCAGTTTTTTTTTTTAAATGCATCTTGGCACCACAGGAAATGGTATTTCTCCTGTTTTTTTATTTACTTTTACCAGAACTCTATCTGGGCCTGGAGGATAGAAAGAGACTATATGAGTTTGAGGAGAAATGTGTTGAACTCTACCTTCACGAGAAGAACGAAGATCTCCACAGCACTTCCATAAACAGAATCAGAACCACAGCCGAGAGGTTTGTTTTATTTTAAGATGCCTGCTGGTGTGAAACGGGGCATCCGCACAACCTCAAAATGTCTTAAATTCATTCAAAAAATAAGTTTCTTTGTATGTATGTATTTTTTTCCTTTGAGTTTTCCCTCCTGCTAAATTGCATTATTTTGTTTTCGTTGTATTGTGTGACTTCAGGTGTTTAAAGCTACCTCTAACTAGCAGCTAATAAAGCTTTGCTAGCTAGCTCTCTTTTTTGCCTATATCTTGGATAAGTGCAAGTGCGAGTCTTAAATTTGAGTTTGTGAAAACTGCTGAAAATTTGAGTAGAGATTTTGATTTTAAAAGTAGTAGCCAAGTCATACCACAAACCTTGTTACATTGTTACTAACTGTCAATATTTGTCTTCGTTTTTGTGCCACTAGAGCTGATGAGATGTGTGGGATGGTGGGGGAGGTCTCAGAGAAGGTCATCCTCATTCAGGACAGCCTGTCGGGGCTGGACGGTCAGCTCGGTCAGCTTCAGGACCTCTCTGTGCTGGCTGTGGACACCATCACTCTGCTCTCTGCCTCCGACAGCCTTCAGCAGGAAGAGGCCCGCCTGGCTCAGTGTCGCCGCGTTTTGCCGGCATCCCATCACGTCCTCCCTCACAGCTGGACCCTCCCTCACCGGGGAGCGGAGGACTGTGATGTTTCTAATGTGCACCGCCTGGAGATTAAAGCCTGCAAAAGCACGCCACCCTCTTTGCTAAAGGGCTCTGCTGTTGAGGGAAGTCGACGAGTGTCGCAGGAGCGCCACGCCGGAGTGAGAGAAAACAGAGCAGGAAAAAAGGGACTGCCTGAGGCAGGAGAGGAATCAGCTAAAGAGGTGGGTGGCTACATCGCGAGCTTGGATAAAATTAGTTTGTCTAAAGAAGGAATCTCCAACCTGTGGCTCTTTTCACCTTTATTTAATAGCTAAATAAAGATACAACTGCAGATTTTAGCATTTTTTAACTTTATTTGATGGAATAATTGCACTAAAGAACATCTCCAGAACAAGCAGTAATATTTTTAGGTCTTTCTTTTTGTAATTAATTTGGAAACTGCTTTTTCAGAAACAGAATCAGCTTAGTAGGCCATGATCGTGTGCCCAATCAAAAATTTTTACTTTTTATTTCAAGCGCTTCCAACAAGTTTAAATATATCAACTTTAGAGGAAATAAGGGATTTTTTTTATTACATTTTCCACAAAGATCAGCATCTCGTAGAATAAAATGTATCCAACCACTTTATTGCAAATATTTTACAGTTTTCTTTGTTTTAAAACCTAAAAATAGAAAAGTATTTGGATGCGAGAACAGATTTTTTTTATAGTAGAAATTTATCAGAAATTATAAGCAGTTCTTCTTTTTCCAAAAATCTTGTAATGTTTGCCGTCTTAAGCAAGTTTTATTTAGCTGGACTGGAGGCAAAATGGCTTCTTTGAATACAAAGGTCGCAGACACTGGGTCTTTATGATTCATCTCTGAGACAGTAAAACACTCCGACACTAAATGTTATGCAAAGTATAATTTAAACAAACACATTTTCCACAGGACTCCAGGTCTGTGCCTGTTGAAGATCCCAGTGAGAACTGGTCCAGAGGCCCTGGACGTGGCTCACATGTTTCCTCCTCTCAGTGTAACCTTGGCGGCGGAAGGACTAAGACGCCCTCCGAAACCCCTGAGTCGTCCCGTTCCGGGTCTCCCATTTCACCCAAACCGTTCGGGACGGTGCATAGCAAAGCTTGGACGCATGACCCACATTTGTATCCCAGTCAGGAGGAAGCTTCAGTTGAAGAAGGGGAAGAGGATGCTGAAAGGGAAGAGAAAGAAGAAGAAAAAGATGTACCCAACCTGGAGGTATTTGTGGTGTATAGACACAGAGTTTAACTGTGTCTGACTCTGACAATGATGATGTTTCTCCCGTCTTTTCTCAGGATGAAAGTCAGCCGAGTTTTTCATCCAGTCATTCCAACCACTGGAGAAAACCCCCATTGCCCACCAGGTGGGCATGTTTGCCCAGAGAGCGTCCATATGGGTTCTGCAGGTCTCTTTCATCCAGCATGGAGAACATCGCTTTTTCTGGTGCACCTCTCAGCCCAACGAAAGGATCTTTTCCATTTCTTGACGAAACAACGGACAAGGAGGGCATGTCTGACGGAAGAGGCCTGAGGAATGATGCGTCTTTACGCTGCAGCAAGAGCCAAGGTAAAACTCCTTGTGCCACTTTAACGTCCCGGGTGATTATGCCGTCATGCATCCGAATTCTCCAGGTTATATGCTTTGTTTCTGCAGAATGGGGAAAATCCTCAGATTTCTCTCAAGACTTGGACAGGAGAAGCAAAATCCACAACAGGAAGACAGTGAAGATAAAGGCGAGGATTCCAGATCCAGTAATCACGCTGTTGATTTTTACCTCTTTTCACGATAAAACAAACAGTTTTCCTAACAAGCATTAATCGTAAATCTCATATTCTGTTCCCATCTCTCTCGCCTGTTTCTTGACAACAGGAGACACTGGAGTCCCACTTGTCCGACGCCTTGTGGACGAAACGGCGGAGGTTTGTTGGGGAGCCGACGTGTTGGTCAGCTTCAACCAGCCTCAGTCAGCTCAGTAAGGATCTACATTCACCAACACAACCAGCTGGAAGTAATGGATTATTGTGAACAGGAAGAGAAGTGATGCAGGCTTCTGGAAAGTTTTATTCTGAATAAAATATCTGATGCACTGAAATAAAAATCCAGTGGAACCAGTTGCTTGAAGAAGTGGCCTAATTAGTGAATAAACTCCACTTATGTGTAGAGGTTTTGAATTTATTTTAATATGATTTGTGTTTTTGCTGTTTATTTTTAATACTTTTTTTTTTAATCGAGTTTTGGTATAAATATTGTTTCAGATTTTGATCCCACTGATTTGATGCAGAAGCAAGTGATTTCCCATCAGGTAAATCCTCCCTTAGCTTCAGTTTATATCGAGTCTCTGTTGGAAATGTCAATAAACACCTGAAGGACGTTTATTTTGGTCTTTTGTTTCTCAGGAGGTGTGGAGTTCGACTCTTTCAGCTCGAAGCAGCTGGGCCAAATCAATGAGCCGCAGGTCTTCGTAAGTCTCCACTTCAGCTTTTCTTTCAGTTAGTTGGAATATCCAAATACATATGAATATAATTGTATATATTTAACATCTCTCTTGTAGCTTGCAGAGCGGATTTGCTCCAGAAGGTATTTCTTATCATTTCACACTTATCGTGTATTTTGCTGCTGTTGTATATTTATGTATAATTATTAGTACATGTTGGATTTACATTGTAGTGTTTAATTTTATTTTATTTGCTTGCTGCAGCCAAGAGTTCCTCCTTCCAGTCCAGTGACAATCTGTACCCACACTTTTCAGGTATTATGAAAATAATATATCAACACTTTTTTATGTAGCAAGTTTAAAAGATGTTTTATTTTGTGTTGTTGTTTTTTTTTACTTATTTTTAGTTGTATACCATTTTATTTCTTTCTGCGTTTATTGCTTCATTATTTGTTGTTTTGATGGTACCTGTCTCTGTGTTATAAGCTATGGAGAGGAACAATCTGATGAGACTGGCTCACAGCATCCCGTTTACTCCTGTTTCCATTTTGGGTAAAATTCTGGTTTTTGACAAACAAAAATAGTATCATTACATGTTTTTTTGTTTTGTTTTGTTTTTTCCCTGTATTTTCTACCTTTTCACTGCATTAACTATTTTGTTTTCACAGGAGGTGAAGAAGTGAGCGTCTACTTTTTGGAGGAAATCTGCTCTAAAGCTGAACCTCAGTCCAGCTCCGTCTCTTCCTGGTCGTCGCGGGTCCAGTCTGCGATGCTCAAGCCGCTCTCCAGCGAGGAGGGTTCCCTGGACGGCGGTCTCCGGCAGGGCAGCAGAATGCTGTGCACCTGGGCACAGCAGGATGTCCTCCAACCTGGTCAGATATACGTGGTCAAAGCCTTTAAGCCAGAAGTGATCCGGGCCTGGCAGAGGTACTTCCATGGGAGCACCGCGCTGCAGCTCTGCTTGAGGGTACTTTTCCAAAACCATCTCTGGAGCATTTAAATCAAGACATTGTTGAAAGATTAGCAAAAGTACCTGTTATATTCCCTTTAGCTTTGTAATATGTAGCATGTTTGACATCCTGAAGGAGATCCAGCAGCAGAGAGCAGCGCAGAAGATGATGCAGGTGTTTAACCAGATCAAACCCAAAGATATGCATCACTCACCAAGGTGTGTGTGTGTGTATGTTCTCTGAATCCCACCTGTAAGTGCATGTGTCGGCATGAACTGACCTTGCTCCCTTTCTGCTAGATTTCTAGATGTTTCCCTGGTGCTTCGGCATTCTAACGGCCAGTGGTTGACTATCGAGAGAAACTTGATCGGCAACTTCAGGAAGTACAATAACAACACAGGGGAAGAGATTGCCCCCTGCTGTTCATTAGAGGACATGCTGCTGGCATTTTCCCACTGGACATACGAGTATTCACGCAGAGAAATGCTGGTGCTTGACATACAAGGTAAGCGTTTTAGTATTTTTGATCATTTATGATGTGCAAATGCATTATTTTTTCTCTTCCCTCTTTATTTGTATCTCTCCTTTATGTGGTTGACAGGAGTGGGAGAGGAGCTGACTGATCCGACAGTCATCATGTCAGATGACCAAAGGTACACAAAACCAAAATGGCAACATATGGTTTCAGAAGAGTGTTCTTTGTTTTTTTTTTACGGAGAGCTTCATAACTCTGACATGAACTGAAGGCAGACAGACGAACCAGTTCTCCGCTTCACACTGTGGCTCTCTGTCCGACCCCTTTGCAGTTGTAGCAGGGGTGAAGTGCTCTTTGGTCCCGATAACCTTGGAGACGCTGCCATCAACGGCTTCCTGCAGAAACACTCCTGCAACCTCTGCTGCTACAGGCTGGGACTAAAAGGTCAGAAATGTCACAAATGTTTAAAATCAGTCAGCAGCTGTAAGAGTTAGGAAATCTGGAGTCTTCCAGAAGGGTTGAACGTTTTTTCTTAATGTTGTCACTTTACAACAACAAACTTCAATTTATATTATTTGGATTTTACCTGATGGACTAACACGAAGTAACGCATAACTCTTAAGTTAAAGAAAACATATTTTCAAAAGTGAAATTCATTGTTAATATCTCTAATATTTGGGGTATGAAATGGACCACAAGTCACTGTGGTCCATTTCATCTCAGCATAAATCTGCCTCAGAGCTTTGCTAGAGAACATCAGCAGACCAAAGAAACATCATGATGATCAAGGGGAAAAAGTTTAAAGCGATATATTAACTAAATATGGTTTTTGTGATGTTTGAATACTTAAAATAAATTTCCTCCCTAGATAGGCTGTTTTGCATCATCGTGTTGCTTCCTGTCACATCTGCATTTTCCAACTTGAATGTCACCTCTCTGTCGTCACTCACGAGGCCAAGTTGGCTCTGAAAGAAATCCCCGACAACTTCAAATGAAGTCGGCGCGCACCAGCAGCCAGCTAATTAAGCAGCGAGTCTTCGTTTATTTCTCTAACAACAGTGGCGTTTGAGGCATGGGGGTGGGCCCTGCTTTGTGCGTTGTGCTGCGCGGCCTTTGATTACGTATTAATCATGTCTTTGTGCTGGCAATGTGCTGCTGAGACATTAGCTTTGATTAGCTATTAATTAATGTCTCTGGGTAGACACGATACCGGCATCTAGAGGATAACGGCGCGGAAAGAAACCGCACTCGAAAACAAACAAGCCCGGCAAACAAACACATGAAGGCAAACACTCAGACACAGTTGTTTTGATATTTCAAAGGTGCGTCGTGTTTGCTCTTCCTTTTCTTGTGTCCTCTCCAAGATATCTCCCAACAAATCAAACCAAATTATTCATGCTGGATGTGTGGACTTCCTCCCAGGCCTGTCAGTATTCTCTTTCTTGTGATAATGACTGCGTTATTGGAGCGGCGTGTCGCTAACTGATGTTTCTGTTGTTCAGATTTAAGGAGGCGCCCAAGCAGCGACGGGAACAGCAGCGAGGCAGAGCCGGAGTCGGGGAAGGAAGAGGGCGATGAAAACGAGATGTAGACCGAGGAACGATGGAGGAGATAAAATAACACTCAAACGCACTTTTTCTACCAAAGATCTTTTTTTTCTGAAACCATATTAGCCTTTTTTCTGTTTACAATATAAACTGCCTGATAAGTGAGAGAGAGAGCTAAGTCTGCCATCAAATGTTTCTGACTGGACTAAAACTTGCTCATATTGTGCATTCATAATTCATGTGAATATGATGCAAAGAAACAGAAAACTACATGACATATAAGACATTTTTTGTATTTTTTTGTAAAGAATAAATAATTGCTATATTGTAAGCTTGCACACTGTGAATTGTTGTAGCTCAAATAAAAAACAAAAATCAAAATGTAAGACTAAAAAAATAACAAAACAAAATAGACAGAGATGCACCCATAAAATTTATTTATTTTTTTTTTCTTCCCACAACAAAATGTCTACAAAAGCAATAAAATATAGAATTTAACAAAAATCACTTCAGACCTTCACATTGTATGTACATCTCAAAGGAGGACTCACCGAGGCCTCCGCAAAGCTCTGAACCTCTCCCCAGTCTGGCCCTCCAGCTCTGGGTGTGTGGGACTCCCTTTAATAACATACGCATGCATGCAAATGCATTCTTCTCCTCAAGTGAAAATGGAGGCCCAAACTGTGTGTTTTTCTTTTTTTTTAATATAATGGAGCCAGATGTTCAGAGTCCAGCAGAGTCCCCAACAAGTGGAAAAAACATAAGCAGAAAATGTAAAAACGAGTCATCAGAACACATTTTCCTTTGAGTTCCCTCCTATTTATTATTATTATTGGTTTCTCATGTAAACTCACACAGTAAAGCATCTATGCCCCATACTGCCAATCCTTTATCTCCTCACTAACTATGGCACTTTGAAAACAAAAAGACTTTTTAAAGTTGGTATTTTTTTCCCATCTTATAAGCTCTGTGTAAAAAGAGGTTCTGCTGCCTGGATACCTTTCAGCTTCCAGACACAGATTGCTACATTTTTTGTTTCATTTTGCTCTTGCTGGGACGCAAAAAAAAAAAAACATTCTAAAAAATAAATTAACAATTTTCAAAACTACTCCCAATTGCACAGACATTGTAATGCATCAAGAAAGTCTTACAAAGCATTGGTAGAGCAGAACATCGTCGCACTCTCTTCCGTTTCACTAGCGCACGCACACAAGCTCACACACGTTTTCTTCATAAAAGGGAGGAGGAGGTCTGGAGTAGGTTTTTGACTGAGTGTATGAAATGTGGCTTTTAAATCGGCTGTAACAAAATGTCCATGCAGCTCTCGGCGGCTGCTGCTGTGCGCTCGGTGATGTCATTCTGTGTTGATGGAGCGGTAAAAAGGCGTGTGATGAGTTCAGCCCCTTTCTCCCCTCATGCTGAACAAGCTACTCCATAACATTCAGAATAGATAATCCCCCAGCCCCTCCCACTTTGTCCCCCCCCTTCACTTCCCCTACTGCAGGTGAAGGGTTTCCAAAAGGCCAGTTTAGAAAAAGATCATTAACTCACTGATTTGTAGTAGTAATCCACACATTCAGAGGGTGGGAAAGAAAAACAAAAAAAAACATTTCATTTCCGATGACAAATTTCAAATTGTTTCCATATAAATTAGACATTTTATTAAAAAAAAAAAAAGATAATTCAGCATGTGAAAAACTTGCTTTGAACTGACTAATAAAGTGGTGTGAAATTTGCCCTAAACCCTTAACCCACCGTTTCAAACATCTCCCTCGCGTCATCAAGAGAGGAGGAAACACAAATAAGCCCCAAATATTTCATTGCAATGAAACGTCATGCAAATAGAACAGAACAACAATAGGCTAATAGTAATAGAAGAATAGTAGTCATAATAAGAACAATAATAATAGTAAATAGTAATAACATAAAAATAATCTTACAATGCAAACATGACAGTAGTAAATGCCTCCAGTTCTTATTGCTACAGTATCTTACTTACAGTGTTGGTTACCACTTGTTCTTGCCAACGCATCACCGTCCCTCCCACCCCGCCTGCAGGCTCCCCGTTCCACCCCTTTGATTCACAGTCTAACGAGGGAAAACAAAACAAAACAAAAAAAAAGACACAAAAACTTTAGAGTTGGAATTCACTGTCCCAGGATCGCTGTCCCACTAGTGGACTTCACCCACTGTGACAGTGACTTCACCAGCAAGCAAGAGCTTACAGCTCAATGACAAGAGCACAGTGACATGTTCTATGTTTTTTTACTTTTTTCTCCATCTCCACCCCGATTCGTGGTGTATAAATCGCTCATCGTGAACTCTGGCTTCTTCCAAAACGCGGACAGTGAATTCATCCTCTACACACATACGCACAAACATACAAATATAGACACAAGTCTATCAAAGCCTTGTCTGGGCAGATTTTTATTTATTTTTTGTTGAAAATTCTAAAAAGTTCTTCTTTTAAAGTTTTATTTATTTATTTCAGTAAATTTCCCAAAAAATATTAAACCCTCTTTTAATGCAAAGTGAGGAAAAAGAGCTGCTCCCTGAGAGATGCTGCGTAGTGCATCGAGCGTTTACGAAGTGATTGTCTTTAAGAGCGACTGGCCTCTGATCTGTGGGTGGGGTTCAATGAAAGCCGCTACACTTTAAAAGAAAAACGACATTAATGGTGGAACGGACTGCTCCTCAGTTTCTTCCCCCCGCCCCCACTATATTGGAAACAAATGCACAGAAAGGTTTCAGTGCAATGATTCCCAGTGTCGCTGATGCTAAACTGATGGATTACAAGTCTAACTGTCCCTGTTTATATCCGCTGGAGGATTTGGCCACTGTGCAAAAAAAAAAAAAAAAAAAACATTTTCAAGCATGAGAAACCTATTTAGAGTGCTTCATAGCACTAGATCACAGCCCACTAAGAATGGCATCAAAATCTGAGGTACAAAGAAAAAATCAGCTGAGCTAGATTGTCACTTTGTTTATTATATATTAAGGAGACAAGCATTAAATGTAATAGTTTAGAGTTGTAGTTCTCAAAAGTTTCTTTTTTATTTTTCAACCCACAAGTTAAAAACTGATGAGATCCAAACTAACAGTTGAAAGGGGAGGCATTTATGTAAAAAATATGGTATAATTTTTCCTTTTAAATTAGATTTCTCATAAGAATTCTCATGATGATTCCCCACCCCAACGTCGGGTAAACCCTCGTAAAGCGGAAATTGTTTTGGTCAATGACTAGTATTGACTTTTCAGTTTGTTCCTTCACAAGGATAAAGGCTAGCTCAAGCCCAGATTTCACACAGTGTCCAAACACTAAATAAGAAAAAAAAGGTAGTGTTTAAGTGCCAACAGTTATTGGAATGACTCAGTTAGGGCAAAAAAATGTGATTGTCTAACACAACTTTCTACAAAAGCGGCCAACGTTAAAGCTCAGCTACATGTGGTGTTGAGATCATTGGCGGCTGCGTTTGTTCACATTGTAATGATGAGATTTTGTCACACTGAAAACACAGCGGTATTAGCAGGGGAACGCGTACCCAGATGATACTCAGACATAACTGGAGATCAAGAGCAAACGACATATTGCATCCTTAGTTATTAAAGTTGTCACTCTGTTCTTGAACAGCTGACAGAAGAGGGGTGCAAGACGAGGGAAAGGAGTGGAGTAAGACCAGACATGCTGCGTGAAAGTTATTGCTTTCTAGAGAAAAGGATCCTACATATTCGCAGCCCACTGGGCTGGATTGTGCAAATTGGACGGTGAGGGCGAACAGCACCCATCTAGATTTCAGCGATCAAAAAGTGTTTTCAATTCAAGTTTGAGTGGATTTTTTTTTCTTCACATTTTTAAGGATCATCAGTACATGTATGACATGTCTTTGTCTTGTATCTATTCATATCTTCCAAAACCTACTGAGAAAGTCCTGACGGGCGTATTTAACAGCAGGCTAGGTCAGGAGACGGGGTGAGCTTCAATGTGAGGTCCTGGTGTCTGATTGGTTCATTCTGATTGATTGTTCCACAGCAATCTACCTAGTATTGGACATAATTATTGCAGCGTGAAATAAACGACTGATAGGACGGCAAATCTGCCAGATTCTTTTCCTTGCAAAATAGAAACATTTATGTATATATCTTCACCTTGAAAAGTAATAGCCATTATTTTCTGCTTAAATCCTTCATATTCTCTCTTTACATTTCAATAGCTTTTGATCAGAAGGACAGCAAGACCTTCTACACATATGAACAAAATCCAGACAAGGCTTCTGCATATTCACAAACCCAAAATTGGCCCCCAGGTTTTGCCCAGTTTTCTTTTACAAGTCTCAAACTTTACAAAATTCTGTACACAAGAATCTATCAAATAAAATAAAACACATAGACAAGGTATCGTCAGCCTCTCTGAGCTGCTGTATATTTAAATTAGGACTAACTTATTTTAACAGAACAAGAAATAATACTGGAATCCGCTCTCGACTAGAAGAATATCTACAATAGCTTCTCTAAAGCCACAGTTCCCTCCCCCATCCAGCTTCTCCAAATTTGCAATGTTTTCATTAGGGGAAAAAAATTTAAAAAACTTTTTTTTTTCAAGATTAAATCAATTGAATTTTCCCACCTTTTTAAAAAATAAAAATAAAATAAAAATCAACAGCTTAAAATTGTTTCTAGTTGTCTTGAAAGTCTGTACATTTCTAGTCAGTTCAGTTCAGGAGACATGTGGAAGCTCCTCTGAGGTCGTGGCTCGGGGCGCGCTTCACTTGTATATACATTCTTCAGACTGTATCGGTGAACAGAATGGGATAAGTGCAGGACATTCCTAGTGTTGTTGGCGTTAACTCTTTTAAGTTTCTAGTAGACGAATCCTCACCCTCCAGCCTGAGACGAGCCTGGGGGGAGAGAGCTTAGAAATCTGTGGTTGCCAGAATGACGCGGTTGACGCCTCCACCGGCGTCTCGTCAGACAAAGCTGACGTAATTTCTTGGTCCTCTTTCGACAGCTGTTCGTTGCTTTCGGACCGCGGACGGTCACTTAGGCATGGCCATGGCAGAGTTCGGGTCGGGGTTGAACAGTTCCTTGTAGAGAGGAGGGAAGAGGACGTTCACTGTTTCTGGGTGGAGTTGCTGGAATGCCTGAAGCTCCTCGGTGTGGAGCGTACACAGGGCGGACAGTGTGGGGATCCGGCTGATCAGCTGCCAAATGAGAAGAGATGATCAGATACTTGTGTTACTCCAACTATCTCTGACACCAAACAACCTATTGTCGGAGTTCAGATTGTTGTGTGAAATATATTTGATAAATCCTTCAGCCCACCTTGGCTAGTGCATCTTCGTCCATGTGGTTCTTCTGCATAATGTGCTGCAGGGCAAAGTAGATCTTCTCCTGAAGCTTCTGGACTTTTCGAGGTTCCATCAGCCACGGCCGATCTGCGAACAATTGATTGACCGATTCACTCAGTGGAAAAAAGTATAGAGCAGATGCACACATACAGGGGTGGTTTACCACTCTCCACAATGGCAGAACTGAATAAACTGTATTTCTGTAATTAAAAACTGCATTGCCCTAATAGGAGAGATGGGTAACACTTCAACCGTGGCTTTTGTAAAACCTCGGTTTACCTTGACAGTGGCGCGTGCCTAGAGACGAGCATCAAAGGGTAAAAATCTTGTTTTGCTTCTTTTTAAATATGCTGGATAAACTATTGTCAAAGCCGCGGATGAACACTGACCTGTGGAAATTAGGACAGCCGCTGAGAAAAGCGCAATCTCCTCCTCCGTTAGCTGCAGTGAACACAAACTCTTGGCAAAGTCGAACACTGCGCTCACCAAGTCGTCACACCCTTCAGGACACGGAGGAGATCAGACGAGCGACATTATTATGACACTTAATCTGCTTTGTCAATTATTGAAGAGGAAAAAAAAGCACAAAAATAAATATGGTACCTAGAGATTTAAACATCTGCATTCCTCCATACTTCCCCTCAAAGAGCACAGTGTTGTTAAGAGGGTTGAAGGCTCTACACATTCGCACTAAGACCACCTCCAAACAACCTGGAAGAATAATTCAGACATTGGAAAAACACAATGATCAAGAGAGATTGTTTTTCAGAAGGGCGAACAGAAATGATCCCTTCTCGGCTAGATGAGCTCTGACCAGTGATCAGCCAGTCAGAAACTAAAAAAGATAGAAATTTTTTTTTTTTCACTCACATCTTCTGTGAGTAAAAGCACAAAAGATGTAGAAAGCTGTTTAAAAGGAAACTATTTTTCATAAGACATGCTGAAACATATTTTGGGTTAATTCGTGAGAGAGAAAGAGACTTTCAGGAGATAACAAGAAAGCTGAAGCTTTCACGTTTTGTCAAGGAGGATGGAGGATTTAGAAATGTTGCCACCGTCAATAAACATTTACATTCTCTGTTTTGGTAACACCTGGACATGCAATCATCCGGCCTTTAAAGTAGTTGTAAAATAAATAATTTTCTCTCACAAACAGGGTGATGTTGCCTTTCATCTTAATAAAAATACCCACACGAAAAATGTATATTATTATGTTATGTTTATGGCTTTTAGTAATTCTGTGACTTATACATAACATATTAGATATCCATTAGAGTTTCTATGTAATTATATGTGATACATAAGTAAACCTCTAAGGGCCAAAAACAAATAATTGCATCTAAATCTGGGTTACATTTAGACTTAATGTGGACTCATTTTTAAATGACTTGATTTCAACATTGAGCTCCATCTGTGCAAATCAGAAATCAAATTCTCATGAGCAAAATAGTTTTTTTTAAATGAGCAGAAACTCTGATAACGTAGCAACACCTGGTCCTTCCAGCTCACCTGACTTGAGGAGGAGGATCTGGTCGTTCTGGCACAGCTCCATGAACCCTGAGATGCGCTTGGCGAACTCGACCACGTACTGGATGGCATGAGTGATCTGGATGGCACACTGCTGCCACAGCACGTCCCGTGGCTGCAAGCACCCAAATCCAGCTTAGGTACGTGAGCTTTATGCTGACACACTTACATTCATATCAATAAGTGATTGAAAGCAGCTACATTTTGTTTTAGCAAATGTTGTTTTTATTCTACTCTATCATGGTTTTTTAGAAGAGATCTGCAAAAAAAAAAAAAAAAAAGAAGGCGACATGTCCTGAAAGCTCACCTTGCTCTGGTACATCTTGACCTCTTCGTAGGAATGTGTCTGCCAGGCTAGCTGCTGTAACTCCTCTGTTGTGTACTGACATGTTTCCAGGTGAGACTTGATGATATTCTGAGCGATCCGGTCTGGAAGAGAGCAATAGCCATTTAATCTTTTGCATACACCACACTAGTGTACTTAAATATATATTTTTATTTACAGTTGAATTGTTGAAGGAACCTGTGTTTCTTTACATGCAGAACTGCAGCTGGAGTTTAGAGGAAAAGGCTCAAGTATTTCTTGTGCATAATTCCACATTTTTTTGATTTTTGTGTGAAGTGCTTAATTTTGACCAAGTATGTGCTGTTGGCCAGAGGTGTCCTCACAGTAATATGACACATTGTCAGCTAGCCACATAAGCCAGCCCGATCTCCTGTTGTGCTTTCAGATTAGAACACTGACTCACACTTTCTTCCAGACTTACTTTGAGGGTAATGATTAATTTCCTATGAGGAAGATCGTAGCAGTTTTATTTATTAAATTTTTTGTGAGGATTAAACCGTTGCTACTGTATCTGCAGCTCCCGTAGAGCAAATTTTTCATTCCTTACCAAGCTCTCCCATGCTGACGTTATGGGGTCCAAACTGGCTGTCCTGGTAGCCCCCGTAGCTGAACAGGTTTGGCACGGGCGTCAGGTCGTAAACGGGCTCCTGCTTAATGTGCTTCATGCCCGACATGTCCAAACCTGACTGGTCTGGAGACGGCTGGGTGGAGTCCATGCCGTAGTAGCCGCCGGGGACTCCTCCGCCATTGACGTGGCCACCTTTGGGCAGCTCTATGACGTGACCGTTGGCATACGTGCCCCCAATTTCATGGTTGAGGGTGGACAGTCCATTGGTTAGGCTGGAGGAATAAACACGAGCCAGAGCTTCAGCTTCTCCGGTTTGCTGCTGCCGCTGCTCCTGCAGCCGGGCCTGGTGCTTCTGGACTTCTGCATACAGGCTGTCTCGTTGCTTTTTGGACATGCGACCAAACTTCACCGCTGTAGGGCAGAAAGTAGAAGCTAAGGTGGTAAAAATGCTACTGAAACGGGCTTAATAAAGCTTTGTAAGGAAATTAGGGCTGAAACGATTAATCGTGATGAATCGATCATTAAAATTAAAGTCAACCAATTTAGTAATTGACTAATCGTTTACTGACAGACTCAAAAAAAGCCATTTTGCTGAAAAAAACATAGTCGGAGCAATAATTAAGCCAAAACTGCACAATATACTATATATATGGATTTTGCATTTAATATTAAAACACCTTTGTCTGTAAATATATTTTGTCAAAAACTCTCAAATTACCTAGTTTTACCTTCACCCGGTGCAATTTCACTAAAGAAATGAATTTTAAGCATTAAATCTTTATTTTCTTATTTCAAAAAGGAATTGAATTAGTTGTTTATTTGCATCTTTTAACGTGTAAATTATAGAAATTTCTAACATTGTGTAAAAAGACTTAAGTGGTTAAACAAAAAGTCTGCAGAATTTTTCTTTGTCTGATTAATCTTCAAAACAATCAACAGAATAATCTACTACTCAAATAATCCTTACTTGCAGCCCTAAAAGAAACTCCATCAAATATAATAATGGATACAAACGGAGTCTCACCATCTCTGGACATTCCTAGGGCGAGACATTTCTGGAGACGGCAGTGTTGGCAACGGTTGCGGTTGGTTCTGTCGATGAGGCAGTTTCTCTGGCGGGGGCAGGAGTAGGAGGCATTATTCTGCTGACTCCGTCTGAAGAAACCCTGATTACAAGTCAACAAGAACAACAAGAAGTCAACACTGGGATACCTGTAGAGCACACGCGCCGTATAATTTAGTACGCAACTCATTTTCCCTCCTCGGATATTAGATCTTACCTTGCAGCCTTCACACGTAATGACTCCATAGTGGATACCCGATGATTTGTCTCCGCAGATTTTGCATGGTATAACTTCGATTTGGGCTGTGGAGGGGGGGAAAAAAACATAGCGAGAAGACAGAAAAGATTTGGATTAAAAATTTCGTCCAGGACTCAACACAGACTTTTTGCCCCCCCCTGAACTCCACCTTGTTCAGTCAGCGGTCCAGCAGCCCTGTTGGGGGTCTCATTTAAAGTTGCCACCAGTGACTGATTGAGCTCACAATGTGTCCCTGGATGCTATTTGTGTGTGGCTTCAAATTCACAAGGGCACGGTGACATATGGGCATTTATGTCTTTGCAGGAGTTTTCTGCTAACTGGGGCACTTGTGGCTGCATAAGTGCACACCTAAACGTGCACACACAAAAATCCACACACAACAGTACATGACTCGACTGTGTGTGGACTCTTTGTGTTTGGACTGAAGTGCAGAGAGACCCCCGCAGGTTAAAAGGCTTGTCCAATAATGAGAAAACTGGTTACATCACTGAAGTGCCACACTTTCTCTTCATGTTCATCTTTTCTATTCTCTCTCACAACTCCCATTCTGCAGATGCACTCGTCAAACTACGTCATCTTACTCACTGTGAAGAGGCAGCTCCATGTGCACTCCCAAGCAAAAAGGCACAGAATAGAGACACAGAAACTACTTCGGCTCAGAAAAACACCTGTTGTTTCTGTCTCCGAGCGCGGCCGGCCATGTTACGCGAACGGAGCGCAACGCCGCTCCCCATGAAATGATGGCTGTACGTGGATGTGGAGGTAGGCAGGTATGCTGCTGAGGCGGCACAGTCTCTATAAAGAGATTAGACAGCCTAACTAATCCTAAATTGTTTCCTTATGAGCTGGTTCCCTCCTGTGCTGTGTGCTGCCTTACCCTCAGCTGAAACGGCCATTCATGTGTTAATCTCCTTGCACAGTCCTACCTGTGGGAAAGTCCTGCATGAATTTGGGAAATTCCTGAGAGGTCCACAAGCAGATGTGGTGAATCCATGCATCCTTCCTGCGAGTGGTTTTCACTATTACCTCATTGATGCACATACAATACTTTCTATTGCATTGCTTGTGTGTTTTATATGCATGTTTAATATGTCCAAAGGTGCATTTTCATACATATGTCAGTTATAAATATGCTATTCATATAGAAGTATACTTGTATTTCTATACAAAGAGAGTACAGGTGTGTATGTGTGAGTGTCTGTGGTAGAATGAGTCTGCAGTATGCATAATTGGATAATGACTTATGAGGATCAATGGAGTCATTTCTGTCTGTCTAGCAACTGAGCAGGTACAGCCGATCACTGCTATCTATAAACTCTAATGACAGAGACGTACGTCCAACAATGAACAAAATGATAAGCAAAAGCTGGTTCACAGTTTTCTGCTATTCAGTTCATTGTGATGGTGGGTTATTAGAAAATTAGATTTAAATCATACATTTTTTTAGAACATGTTGAACAAGTCCAGTCTCAGGTTTTCTACTGACAGATAATTCATCTTACTGACAGCTTATTTGCAGTAAGACACTTTTACATTTACCTCTATATGTACTTCTAGATTTCTATATTTACTAAAATAAGGGTCTAGAGGTTGGGTAAAATTACTTGCTAGTCGGTTTAACAGGTTATCATTTTCATTTTCCTGTCATTCACGCTCTCTTGTCTCCTTCTGGTCATTAAAGGCATAAAATGTTACAATCAAAATGATTCAACCTCCTGGCAGATTTAGATTTTTAATTATTTTCTTTCTGCAAAAAGTTTGTTTCTAATTTGAAATGAGAAAAATTTCTTCTTTTTTTAATGTACATTTTAATAAAAGATTTAATGCTGGAAATATTTTTACCAGTGGAAAAACTCTTTTTTTGGCATTACAGTAATGAAATAATTGGTGAGCAGCTTTTTACTGGTTTCCACTGGTGATGAGGTGATTTATCTTTGGGGTTGGAAGGCCTCTTTGTCATCACCCTAATCTTTAGATCCATCTAGAGATTTTCTCTCAAATTCAGATCAGGTCAAAATAAGGTGAGAACATTATACTCAGTCAGAAGAAACATGTTGATAAAAGATTACTTTAAACACAATTCTATGAATAATTTTGGGTTAACTGTATATACTTAGTCTCAACACATGTTCATTGCATATTCAGTATCAAAATATTATTTGTCAAATAAAGGTCTTTAGTACCTAAAGTAAAAAAAAGAGCTCATATTCTTGAGGTTTGGTGCAGACCATGATGTGACCCATTTCCACCAGTTCACGGCCATCCGGCTGCAAACTGGGTCACAGTGGAGTGCTGGACTTGGCCAGCACACAGAGTCCAAATAGAGCTGTCAATGAACGTGGGTCTGTGACGCACTATTAATAGGCCGCAAAACAGGTCAGTTCCACCCGAGAAACGGATGATGTCAACAGACCAAACGTGAGCAGCAGTCAGGAGACGGAGCAGTAACGAAGCGAGCATGGGCAAAAGCTCACTCGTTTCTGTGGCAACCGTTTCAAAAGTGTCACGGTTTCAAGGTTTTAATACAAAACTTTGAAACGAAATGCACCAATATTACCTGTTAGCATTTTGTTTAGAGCAGAAAATCAAGAACTATTTCTTGTACTGCAAATATATTTACATTAAGTGTACAATGTACATTATACACTTCCAATAATGGTATCTTTACCATTTTTAAAAATAACTTTGATGCATAGACTAAAGCTAAAATGTATAATTAATAATATTTCCAAACACTCCAATTAATCTGATAAACAAGAAGCTGAATTGCAATTATGTCAGTTGGTGTGATATAAAGGAAAATGGTTGAGGATTGCAAACTCGATTTTTAAAACTTTGCTATCCGTCAATCCCATGGTCCGAATAAAGTAAGTTGATATATGTTTTATCAATCTTCACCACTTATGTCACTCTGTATGGATTCTCTTGGTTTTGGTTATTTGGCTCAAACCTGTTGGTTTTCTTGTGCCTCTGCAGCAAAGTGAAAGTCTTTGGGTTCAAGCAGTTTGTGTTTACTTCACACTCACAGCTGTGTGATGTGCATGCAGTTTTATACACAGTTCATGATGGCTGTCGAAACGAGCTCTTTTTGCATTTACATCCCATCTTCACCATATTTCGGGAGATTATTCTCTTTATTGTATCACATAATGAGGCCCAAAAGAGGTTGGGCATGTGGGCTTGTGCATTGTTTAAGTATGCGTTTCAGAGACATTTTTGAGCATTTAACTTCTAAAACTGATGCCAGGAATAGTAATGAATGGGTCCTTGTGTGTGTGTGTGTGTGTTTGACAAACTGTATTTGCTTGTTGAGGGAGTGGGAGTGTAGCATTGTGGGCATGTGGTGTGTGTGTGTCATGTACGTGCGCGCTACGCTTATAGCCAGTGGCAACTGTCAGGTGGGATACATAGAGACAGTCATGACAGCATCGCTGTTGCCAGGGTGACCGCCCACTCGCCGCACTCGTCTGGATGTCGAAGCAATGATGTGCTAAACCGTCACACTCTTAGAGGAAGTGATGTCATCCGCATGTGAAGCCAACACAAGATGTCATCAGTGATCGTCTGTCGGCCCTATCCGAGCAGCTGAGGCTTTATAAATGCTTCATGAAAATACTCCCACTTCTGCATCGACGCAGTTTGAACTTCAGCGGCGTTTTTATACAAGTGACAGAATCGAGACGCGCCATTTGTTATGCGCAAAGGGAAGTCACCGACGATGCTTTGTTATGTGAGACATGACTCTACATTACAGAGGCAAACCCGGAGCTTCAAGGCCACAGCAGAAAACTGAACTGAAAGAGAAATAATTCAGAGATTCCACGAGCCGTCCTTGACAGGCATCCCCTTTGCAAGGAAAACACGAGCGGGAAAAGCTCCACTCCACTCTGCTTTCCCTCAGGCTGCGTGTCTTTTATCAGGGGTGGGAGGGGACTTCTTTCTGACCTAAGCCGACCCAGTCAGAGCCGAGTGACTGACGGCATCCGCAGCCAGCGGGACAGTGAGCGTTATCCTGAGGTTATTATGTAAGAGCAGGACTGCAGCGCTGGCGATATCTTAGCTAAGAGGAGGATCAGGCGTGCCACACAATCTCTTGAGAGAGAACCTACTAGAGGTGAATTTTCCAAAGAAGACAAAGATAGTAGTGCTAGAGTTAACCCATAAGCACATTTGCATACGCATGGGTGTGTGTGCGTGTGTGTGTGTGTGTGTGTGTGTGTGTGTGTGTAGCAGACTGTGGCCATGAGAGCTGCATTGAGCTGGCACGTGTGTTGTGATAATTGATTTTTAATGAAGTAAGGATCTCTTGTGTATTTCCAAGGCTGGCCCTTTCTCTAAATAGAGTCCTAATTATCTACATCACGCCACACCAAAACGGCAGCTGCCTCGCACTATAGCGTCTTTGCGATTCTTCACTCTGAAGCGTTCAAAGTGTTCACGCGCGCTGCTGCGTCGCACAACTCCTGGGAGAGTTGAAAGGAAGGCGTCCCTTTCTGTTCGGACAGTGCAACGGCAGAGAGAGGCCGCTAGATGTCGCTGTACTTGTTTGCTTTCCGTGTGTTGTCGGTGTTGCCAAAGGGCCAGACTGGACATGCATGTTTCATTCACAGCGCTTGCAGGAAGCTACAGCAGAGCCATACCCAAAGCAAAGCACAGAGTCATGCAGCAACAAGACCAGGGAGAGCAGCAGAGTTTTTTCTTTTTCTTTTTTTTGTTGCGTTTTTAGTGTTGCAGTTTATAGAACAGTTGAAATCACTTTCTGCCTTAACTTCTGCCAGTGCCAGCCTCTTCAGAAATACAAACACAACTCCCGCTGTAGTCTCGAGGGCTGATTTGATAAGGTGAATGTGGGTGGTAGCTCTTCATTAAAAAATATGTATAGCTGCTTCCCAGCTAACTAGATATCTTTGGGGAAAATGAAGGAGATCGGCGTTTTACCCCCACCACCTCCTTGTTAAATCCGAACAGCTGCGGCACTGATCTTGGATGCCTATATGCCGTTGAATTATGCGATCATCCCCTTTGCTTGAGTCTGTTTGACTTCTTCACTGGTGTCTGAGTCTTCCGCCTCTCTATAAGTGGCTGTGTGACTGGGAAATCATTTCAGTTTCTCTGTTTTGTGATCTATTTCCATCTCTCAGGGAAAACCTTGTTTCAGTCTTATCTCACACTGGAGCTTTTCTTCACCTCTGAGCCGATGATGAAAACTGAAAAGCTCTTTTATCTCACTCTACCCCTTCCCTGTGTCTCTCAGCCGATAATGTATAAAACATGGCGAAGTTAGTTCTGTTGCGCGATTGCCGAGTGGTTAATCACACAGGGAATAGTTTACAGCAGTGCTTGCTTGGGTTATCTCCCCTGTGTCTCCTGTCATGTTTCCACATCATACTGTCCTATTAAAATCAATGAAGAGCTGCATTTGGTCTGCTGTGTGCTGTTTTACTCTTATTTCCCTTTGCCGCCTGTCTGAAACACAGAGAACTTTGCGAGGACAGTGGTGGACTCTCAGCTTACCTTAAAGAAATGTATGTTTTCAATCTGCACATCCACTTCTGTGCCACAGATGCCAACCTTTACAGCCCCACTAATGTTTTCGGATGGGATTGAACTGGTTATGGCATGTTTTTCTGCTACATTTCTTTTTAGAAAATCTATTTTATAAAGTATCATGTTTGTCCTATTTTGTTTACTTACCACCTTACCAATTGTTAACCCTTTTTGTTCCCACATTACCATTATGTCCTTTCTACATCGACTTCATGAACCTGGTAAAACCATATTGCATCGGTTTATTTTTTTACTTAGTAAATTACTTCATAATTTAAGTGCTTAGTCTCACGCATGATTCTTTTTCTGAAGGAAATTACACCCTTTTTCCACTGACTGCTGTTCTAATCCCTGATTTGACTAGTCAGCTTAAATGAAACCTCAGATTACCCCAGATCAAATCAAAACCTGCAATCCTCTACAGCAGATGATGAGAAGAATTTTAAAAATACAGATAACATAGGAAATACTCAAGTATTTCAGTTGTTTTATGCCAAATCAGGTACAAAATGGGAAGAAAATGACCAGTATCTTGTTAAGGCAATTGAAAACGGTGATTTATTTAGTGTGCTTTACCAGATGTTGATCATGCAACCACTTTACAATTTTGTAATTTTGGTCTTTCAAACCACTTGATGTTTTTGGCTGAAAATGTTGGATGTGAAATGATCAAAACTGAATTATATCACATTTTCTTACAATGAATAACAAACACACTGTAAAAGAATACTTTAAATCAATGATGGTCAGAGTTAAATATTCTGTGGGAGGTGGTTTCTTATACATAACGACAAAAATTACAAAAGTAGTAAATGGAAAAGTTTTCAGCTTTAAAGCAAATATCTAACTGATTAACCCAAAACCCAGCTGGTTTTCAGTTAACCAGATATAGTCATTTTCTGACATTTTTAAAATCAATGATCCGAGATGAGTTTATGATTATTATTAATTCAGCTCCTATGCCAATTTATATAGTAATTTTACAGCAGTTTACATGTATTGGCTTAATTCACATCTGACAGGGGGACATTTCATACCGTCTGACAATCAACAATTTTCTATCAATTAATTTTTTATAAGTCACTCATTGTAAGAATAAGCTTTATGGCAAAACAATCCCAATAAATCATAATCTCTACCGGCTAATTGTTACTGAAATGTTTTTTTTAATTTGACCATGACCTGAGCTGATTAGTAACAAAGTGCTGACATACTGACCTAAACCTCCCTATTATTTGTCTACATGTCTACCCTACATGTCTAGAATCTGCTGTGCAGTGTATTATAGTAATAATCATAATTGCATCCAGTGGGCCAATCTCCCCTTCCCTCATTGCAACCAAGTCGGCATCCATCTTTTAATGCAGACACACTGTTGCTATATGGACACACACACACGCGCGCACACACACACCAACCCCAACCATCACCTTAACCCTCTATCTTCCCCTTACACAAATACACACCAGATTCACTCTCACCTTCCCACCCCCAACACTCACACCTATGCTGTATGTCAGAGGGCATGAGCTTGTCCAGCTTGCCGTGCAGCCCCAAAGCACTCTGGGTAATTGCTCAGATAGCAGGTCTGGGATCAGCTGCAGTTTGCACAGAGAATATTGTGCCATGGTGTGATTGGACGCCATAGAGAGGGAACAGAAGGGGGCCACTGGCTGTGATCCAGAGCATCGATTCGCACACACACACACACACACACACTCACTCACGCAGACACGTTCAGGCAGTCTGAGGCACACATTCAGACATGCTCAAATGCATTCATCACTTCAAACCACTTTCAAACAAAAAAAAGAAAGCAGCAGATTTTACAGTATGTTTCTCAAACTTGCCCTCCCCCATCTAACCTCTAACACACGCGCACACACACACATCATCTACATCCCAGTGCAGCATGTGTCCTCGCACAGATAAGAGAAGACAGAGGCGTGGGAAAAAATCCACAGGGTTAACTCAACTCCTGCTTTGACACACACACTCCCGCATGCATGCATGCATTTATACACACAGTCTGCCCATCTGCCGCCTCAGATTTGTCTCTCAAGGCCACTGTAGACACACACACACAGTCTCACGGTCCAATCCCCTAGGTGACCTGTAGGACCCTGATGGCCCCTGACCTTTTCTTGAGGACCAAGTGAGTTCAACAGAGTGGAAGGAGCAACTGCAAGTGTGAGAGGCCTGCATCTGGTCGTCACCGTGCCGAAGCCGGCTGCAGAATCGGACACGATCTCGAAACGCGCGCAGATGGCTGCAAAGCTTCCCTGCCTCCCGTGTTGCATGCAGTAGCTTTTCATTTACCTTCACGTTAACAGCCGTGTGTGCTTACAGAGCCGGTGAAACACTGTTCATGCTCTGGTTGAATTCATTCAGCTCTTAACAGAATACAGACAAAAAAACCGCACACACTGATTGAGAAAGTGTCAAAAATAATCTGTTGGCGATGGATGTCCTCCCTCAGCCTTGCACCCCTCTTACTATGGTGTCCCTGTTGAGCCTAATTGCAGATGACAGTGTGAGTGTGTGGGTCTTTGAGGGGGAAGGGAGAGGAAAAGTGGTTGTTCCAGAGTACAGAGGAAAAATAGAAAATCAAGAAGAGGGGTGACAAAAACTCGGGTCTTATGTAAGAATGGGGAAAATTTTCCCTTTTTTTTTTCTTTGTAGAGTCAGCGATCACTCAAACAAAACCAGGAGACAGGAACATTGGCATAAATCAGACTGAATGGACTCTAAAGCATTAATAAAGAGAGCTGCACACAGTGGGAACGGCTAACAAAGTAAAATGAAAACTGGCCACTTTCTTTCCAAAACTGACTGCATGATGGGTCCGTGTATTCATGTTCCTGAAAGGCTTTTATGTAGGGTGCAGAGAGGCAAAACTTGTCAGAAGAAATAAAAGTTCAGCACTTAGTCATGGTTTTTAGTCGTTAAACTGAATCATCCTATCGAGCTTTCACACATTCAGCCATTTAACACCTACATTTCTCTTATTTTAAAAGGAGAACATGTTTCCTCAAGCTACCTATTATTATTCTTTTGTCTACGTTGTGCTAAGTTGTGCTTCTTTTAAGTTCTGTGTGCAGAGTTACGTTCCTGTAACTTATGTCCCAAAGCCTCGTTCTCGCCTTGAGCAGAATTTTTGTTTCGGTTTAGGGTATTTTATTATATTTTTAATGATTATAACGCCGAGTTATCTGCAGGTAAGGATTTTTAAAAAGATTTACTGACTGAGTTTTTCTAGTCGATACTGATTAGTGATCTTATTTTTACACCTGCAAAGGCAGATTTTGTTCCTCACAATATTGTAACACACAAAGTAAATCAGTATATATGGTCTGGGTTCCTGGAAGTATGTAGTAGTTTTGAATACTGAAGAAAAAAATTAAAGGTTTATACATTGAATCATATCACAATGACCTGTATTAAAAATTTATTAAGCTAAATCAATGTACATAAAAATGTATGCAGTTAGGTTGCACTCGGAAAAGGATGGAAGCTCTTGGCATTGATGCATGTAATATATATAGAAAAAAAATCTGTTTTTTCAGCATTTCAATTGATCGAGCCAATTGATTGGTGCTTCTCCTATAAGCATTTCATAACACCTTTAGAGCACAGAGAAAGCACAAAAAAATCTCTTGATTAAATAGAGATCTGGTTGAGTTCTCAATTAGCTTTGCGTTTGTTTTTAATTGACTTTAATGCATGTGTGTTTTATAGCGGCTGTTAAAGCGAGTGGGTGTGTGAGCGCACACATGTGCGACCAAATGCGTGTGTGTGTGTGTGTGTGTGTGTGTGTGCGTATGCGCCCTCTCCCAGGGATGGCCGCTAATAGCTCGCCTCGGGCAACAATTTAACTCAGCCTAACAAGGTTCTCCCCAAAGTGGCCCCCAGGGGCATCTCTCGCAGAGGCAAATTGATCACCAAGATTATCAAACGGCTCGGCTCGACTCAGTCTGACTCGACCCGGCCCGGTCCTCTCTTCACCTGCTCTCCTGGCCTCCGGTGGGAGGATTTAACAGAACGTCTTCTGAACGTTAAATCTGAGAGAGCAGCGAAGGCAGCAGCGGTCTGCACTTCCTAATTGCATTCTCTTTGTGAATGACGGCAGACCTAATGTCAACAGTCGCTCTCTCTCTCTCACACTCACTCACTCTCACACACACACACACACACACACACACACGCACACATGCGCACAAGATTGAAGAGCCGCAGCCCGGGAAGGGGAGAGAAAGGCAGGAAGACCAAATAAGAGTCCCCTCAATGAGATTAGCAGCTCTAAAACAGTTTAATCTTTGTCATTAAGAAAAGATGCCAACAGTAGGCTCAATCATATTATAGGCTTATGGCAGACAGTGCATGCTATTCACCTGCTACTGTGGAACACCTTCACAGAGGATTTGCTGTGGCCACTTTGGAGATAATTTGTGCACAGAGCCAAACTTCATCTGTCATTTTATACCTTCAGAGTCACTATGAAGATTTTTATTGGTGCAAAAAATGGATAAAATTATTGTTTATGTGCTCCATTTTTTGTGGAAATATACCTATTGAAGAATTATAAGAACTGAACAATGCAGAAGCATTTTTAGATTTTTGCACTCAATTAGGTAGAAATACAAAGACTGGAGTGTTTTACACAAACACGCGCAGTCTCTCCCTCAGTATATAGACTAATCAGCTTTCGGGGTTAGCTAAAGTCTAATAGGTGGTTTGCGAGCATGGACTTTGGATGCAGCTATTGCAGGCACTCGCGTTATTCATTGCACAGGAAGGCTGCGGTGTGGAAGTGCAATCCGAGGACGTGAAAGTTTGCATCTGTGCGTGTGTGTATGCAGAGTGTGCTGGCGTGCATGTAGATAAACACAAATTAGGCCTTTCGGACACCCTCCCTTGTTGTTCTGCATGAGGCCCCGGTTCTTACACAAGCAGAAGTATGCATATGACCACAATTGTGTGATTATATAACTCTTAAGTCTCTCTCTCGTACTTACCCGCCTTTCTTATCTCACTCATTCACTCCCTCACATTCTCCTTTCTTTCCTTTCTCTTTGTGTGTTTTCCGGTGCAGCTCAGGGATTCCCATTCAGATTCCTCATTATGACTAAACTGATGTTTTATTGACAGTAATATAATTGCTACATTGAATGAGAGCAGCTGAATTAACTACTGAAGCATAGTTGAGCTCACTCTGTGACCTTGGACCAATGTTTGTCTCGCCCTTCATCTTTTACTTTGTCTCCAAGCTCACAAAGTGTTGTCGCCCCATTGTCTCCCCTCCACCCCCGTCTCAGTTTTTATTTCAATCTAAATCTGTAAAAAAAAAAAAAAAAAAAAAAGTTAATATTGAGAATATTGAATATCACAGTGCCCTCTGAGACACACTGCCTTTATGGATGAGTAAAGCTGACAAAAACAGAAGGAGCTGTCAGAGGACTCTGTGACTTCAAGGAAGATTTCGAGTCTAGTAGCGGTTTGGGCTGGAATCCCTCCCGGCGAAGATAAAGCAGAGACGCAAAGCAAAGTGTGCTGTATGGCCCACACTTTGTGTGTATTAAGATTTAACAAAGAGAAGAAAATTGACTGTAGCAAAAAAAAAAAAAAAAAGGGAGACCCTCTAGACTGCCGCAGAGTAAAAGAAAAATCAACATGAGCTGCTGCTACGCAAACACGGGCCGTGATAGCATCTCAGTGGGACTCGTGTCCAGGCCACACATGTGGGCACGTTTTTTCTCAAAAAAGGTCAGGAAGGCACGCTCGGCGAGGACCGGAGTCAGACGTAGAGACGGCGAGGAGCGACTCCTGAATGTGTTAGAGCAGCACTCTGGTGGTACCTCAGTCAGTCAGTAGGGCTGAGTTGGAGGATTAACTGCGTGGCCTGCATGGGCTCGGGGTAATCTCTCTGCTGGTCTTACGTAACACTGGGCCATTAGTCAGCACAAAAACAAAAGAAAAATGAAACAATAAACAACACAAACAACAATCCTCTGCTTGGAAGCTGACCACAAACAGGGCGACGTGACGCTGCCAGCCGGAGACGCTCAGGCCAGGTGCAATAACTGACTGGGTGGTAGCAGCAGTGGAAAGCTGCAGTTTGCTTAAAATAACATCTAACTGACTGATTCCCTAACTTATTTTGCAATGAGTCTGTAAGCTGGCTGGCTTAACAGTAACTAAGAAGTGTTTCCAGTTCATATATAATGATTTGTGGTTGTGTGCAGATACATGGGTAACTCATGCTGATCAGAGATGCACCAGTCAATCGACCAGAAATCACATTTACACAATTAATGGCAGCACCAGTCAAAAAAAATCTGATTTTCTTCTCGCTGTTGATAAAATATATAGAAATCCCAAATATTTGCGATCTCTCAGTGCATCAGCCTTCATTTCTGATTAATGCATGAAAGTCTAGCTAAACTGGGGTATTTTATCAGCCCAAACATCCTGCAGCCACATGTAGTCAGTAGGTGTCTTCACATGGACTTTCTTTTGCCTTTCACTTTTCTGTGAGGCAACATCACTTTTTCTGTCTGCTCCATGAACACTTTGCTCAGAGTGGGGTAGTTGTTAAAAAATACTAAGTTAAAGATTGTGTTGTCATCGCTTATAAGAAATCATTAAGGCAGTCGTTTCACATTCAATGCATGCAGAAAACTGATCATTGATGCTTGAGGTCTTTCGTTGCCTTAAATTTGACTTTCTAACATCAAACCCAATCAAAAGCCACTCAGGTTTTATGTTCCAAAGATCTATCCAGACAGACTGTTTTCCGTTGGCTTTGACTAAAAATTGATCACCGCGATGCTCTGCAGCCGGACAGATCGATGCTCACACAAGCCTCCAAAGCGAAGCAGGATGGGACTAATTCTATTGGCATGAGGCCGTCAAGCGTAGCGCAGCAGCTTTTTCTGTGTGTCTGAGTGAGTTTTTTTGGGGGCCTTTATGTGATACATCACTGCCAGGTGACAGTTTCAAACACTTCCGGCCCTCTGCAGTTGCTTGTCATCATCTTACGACGGCTCCAAACAGGGACGTTTAGGAGAGACTTTGATTCCTAGATCTTCTTTTCCTCTCCTCTCCCTTTTGGCACATCTGTTTGTAAACTCACTTGACCCCAAAGCATCTAATGGATTGTAAATCTCATAGGCTACAACTGAAGCAGTCACTGAGAAAAATTAAATACTAGGCACTGATGTAAGAGTGACTGTAAGTGAATCAAAACTTTTGTTTAAGCTTCAGCTAAAATCCCTATTTAAGTCCTAAATGCATTCGTTTGACCTTTTTGAAACATTTGCTAAGAATGTCGATGAGGTTAAAGGATTCAAATGACTATTGGCACATTTTTAAGATTTATAATTTCGCTGAGTGACAGACAGTATGGTGGTTAAACAATAAATGGTCTTGATTTTACTAAGTATCGCCTGGTTACAATTAAAACGATGTAGCGTTGTCAAAGTCATCTCTGAAATCACGTTCCACATCGACGTACATACATGGTTAACCAGTCTACTTAACGCTGACCCTTCTTAAAGCAACGCGCATGCTTAGATGCTGGTTGCGTCTCCCGACGGCACCGTCAGTTGTTTATTCCCGGCTGCTCCAACGCCGGGTGATGTGGTGACATCATCTTCGGTCGGGGCTTCAGGAGTTGTAGCTTTTGTTAAATGTTAATTACCACGGCTCATGAGAGGCCTCTATTTTTCATAACCTTGGTTGTGAGCAAATTTCTGTGTAAGGGCAGCCCAGACTACACACACACACACACACACCACACACACACACACGCACGCACGCATACGCAGGTTAGGAGCGGGGGCCGCACAACCCACACTGATTTAATTCTATCTGACAAAACCCTTTGGGGCGTGCAGAGGGAGAGAGGAAGATGGAGAGAGAGAGAGAGGTTGGAGGGAGGGGCCATGCTGAAAGAGGGGAGAGGGAGACGCTTCGGGGGCCTCTTCTGCCGTGCATGGCTGTAAAGTGAAAGCAGGAGCTTTCGGTATGCCCCCCCCCAATCCCAAAAAGCCTCTGCGCACGAGAGTGGACGCAAGACCCATTAGAACGTTACAAAATACAAGGTGGATGAGAGAGGAGTTTGCCATGGGATTACAGAGAGGTGGTGGTGGGGGGGGGAAATACTGGCTCAAGGTTTGATGGCCTCAAGCTACTGTAGCACATAGCTCCATAAGACATTATGATGTAAAAAGGTTTTTTTTTTATTTGCATGTTTAAGCAGCTGTTTCAATTAAAAAAATTTGAAATCAAAGGCATTTTATTAAACTGTCATTAATGTTTTTTGGGGGAAAATATTCAACAAATCAGACAATTTTCCCCTGATTGACTCTTGTCACTGATGAGCAGGCCAAATAGTTGGAAATCAGAGTATCCAAAAATCTCAGGGTTTTTTTCTATAAACACCAACAGCACTTTGATGCACTTTTAGGAGGAGTTGGATAAAAATCAGATAAAGTTTATGGACATGTGATGCATAAATTGGGACACTCCTGATATTTATTATTTATTGTGTATGTTGGTTTCAAAACTACCACCTTTGTCAAATAACCTCAACCACTTTTTTTCCTCTTTTTTATGTTGTAGAAATAAGAAAAATTGTTCAAACTGTAAAGAGAATCAGAAATTGGTATTGGTCAGGGAAAGGCCTTATCTGTAACCTTCTAACAATAACTGATATTATAAGAATATTGCTGCTCTACTAATTATTTTATTATTTATAAATATGTCCTGTCATTTTATTGTCAATTGAATGCAAATATGTATTATAATTTCACTGATGTACTGTTTCAAAGTTTTCCTCCAGTAGGTACAACTGCTTTTTGAAGGCATACAGATCATTACACAATATCATGACACAGTTCTATGTGAAATTTGCAAGTGGATAAAAACATCTTTTGAATTATTCCATGCACAAAGGTCCAAGCATTCAATATGCTTTCAAAAATTATTTTCCTGTGTCATTTTATATGTGGCACCAGGAGGGAGCTCAGCCATTTAAAACATAATTATTTAAAAACTACATCAAAACCCACAATCATCCCATCTTGGACAGTGGAGCGAATTTCTAAAAGAACTAATTGCACAAAGTGAAGAAAAATAAAGTCAAAAGTTAAACACTTTTTTTTTCTTTTACATAAACCGATAATGAACTGGATAAGAAAAAAATGTTCAAAGAGAAACACGGGGCGGGAAAAAAAAACCCAAAACGTATTTTCTCATTTAAATCTTATTTCCATTCACGAAATTTCTTCTCGGCGGTGTTAACCCGTGGGTCAGTGTGTTATCTCTGCGTAAAACACAGGGCGTGAATTGTGCGTATCTGACTGTGAGTGTGCGCACAGGACGACATTGACATTGGAGTTGAACATCCACGGACCGCTGGTACGCTTAGGGTTGTGTGTGTGTGTGTGTGTGTGTGTGTGTGTGTGTGTGTGTGTGTGTGTGTGTGTGTGTGTGTGTGTGTGTGTGTGTGCGCGCGCGGGTGAAATGGGTTAGTGGAGCGCTTGAAAAGTTTCCTATAATCCCCCAAACACAGTTCAATTAAGTTGATCACCCCCCTCGACAACCAACCCATTAAAATAAATTCACTTCTGCATGTAATCTGTTTGACTCCGGCGGGCACTTTACGTGCAAATCCTGCCACTTGTAATTTGTAATCACAGATCCGAGTGGATTTAAGAGTCGATTCGCATTCCTGAGTAAACAACGCGTGGAGACAAAGTTTATTTGTTGCACTGCAAGCTGGTTGTGGCAAGTGTACGAATAAAAGTTAGAAACAACAATTATCCCCCCCCCCCCCCCCCCCCCCAGTCGATAGTGGACTAAAAGCGTGTCGCTCGGCGTGCGTGCGCGTATTTCCACGGGGATGATGGTCTTACCTCGCATCGTGTTGGCGCTGCTGGAGCTGCTGGTGCTGAGGCTCGCTTCCCAAAGCAGCAGTCATGAAGAAACACAAATAAACACTTAAAAACAGGGGGGCGGGGGGTGGGGGCGTCTGTGCGGTGCTGTGTGCGGGGTGGCAAAGATCCTTGGTTAAAAATAACAGCGGCGGCGGCAAAAAAAAATAAATAAATAAATAAATAGCGTGGATGATCTGCGTCAGCGTCCACTGGAGGCTGCGGCTGCCCTGAGTGCAAAGCGTGTCTGCGCTAAAAAGGCATCCCAGACCGGGGCGCAGGGAGGCGGGCTGAGGTCGGTCGGTGAGCTCTGGTCGTGTGGCCGCTTTTCTCGTGACATCTGCGCTCTCACACTCTATGGGAGGGTTTCACTGTTTTCTGCGGGCTGAGGGAGGGGAGAGCGCGGAGGAGAGGCTTTACCCGGCGGCCCGGATTGGACTGGAGCACTTTCCGCTCCTCCCACTGTCTCCTTGCAATCTGCGCGCAGCCCGGAGCTTTAACACACACACACACACACACACACACACACACACACACACACACACACACACACACACACACACACACACACACACACAGAGAGAGAGAAAGAGACGGACACCCCACACACAGTCTGAGAACAGTAAAGTTTCTTACAGCTACAATTAAGGTGCAGGGACGGATCTAGACAGTTTTAGATGGGCGGGAGGGCACCAATAGCATTGGCAGACTATATGAACAAATACAAAAACAGACTTCCAGTAGCTTTATGAGGCATAACATTATGACCTGAGAGGTGAAGTCAATAACATTTTGTGAAGCAGGAGGGAAACATCAGGCCGCATGCGAACATTTTGTCCTCAAAGCCAAAGCAGAAAAAATGAATTACTGATTCCAAATATCACCAAAACACGGAAATTGGGAGGATTTTGGTCCTCAGTGGGCCAGAATCTATCAAAAGTGGTCAAAGGAAGGATAAGAGGAGACAGAAGTCACATACCTAGACTTTACTGATATATGTGGGAATCAAAAAGCCTCACCAGTCTGCCCCATAGAAAGGTGTCATCATGTAAAAGTGTATCAGTTTGTTTGCAAATGCTGCTAAATAATCGTAGCGCAGTCGAGCTGCCCATGCCGAGCCCATCCAGAACCAGCAGTGTTAAGATAACCATCAAAACTGGATAGACCAGTGGAAGATGACGGTGTTTTTTTGATGAATCAGTTTCCTCTCACAGTTTGTGTGATGCGTTGGTAAGTGGAAAAACCTTGAGTTCTTCTAGATGTTTCTTTGACACATACCGCCTACCTAAATATTATTACAGACGAAACAAATGGGGATCAACAAATGGCTTGAGAAGCACAACGACAAATTTGAGATGTTGGTCGGATGGTTGGATGTGCTGAACCATCTGTGGATGCTCCACCTTGCCGCTTACAGGATTTGCTGCTAACATCTCGGTTCCAGACACCACAGCACATCTTCAGGGGTCCAGAGCAGTAGATGCACGAATGAGTCAAAGCTGGATTTGAGTTTACCTCTTCTTAGTGAATATAGGGCAAGAGTAGGCGGCCAATTGATAAGTACTGACATAAAAACAATTCTCGAGAACTGACTTGCTCTCTTACTATTCATATTCATAGAAGAATGATCAGTTTGAGACCATCTGGACATGGGTTGGTGCCATAAGGTGTTATTTATGTCTGAGATTTAATCTGCTCTACTACAAGCACAAATTAGGAACCTGCTTGACAAATGGAATTTATTTTGATGGCATCATTCATGCAAAAAGGAAAATTTGAAAATGCTAAATGTAAGTGCAAACAAGCAAAGATAATTCTGCTAAACATTTTCATATTTAAGTATTCCTTCAAATTTTACACTTGGAAAACTCTTTTTTTCCTACAAGATAGAAGTGGTGAGAAACTATTAATACTTTCAATAATCCATGCCATATTGAGCGACATTTTTAAGAAAAGAGATTATTAATATTTTACAAATATTGGCGTTTCGGATCATTTTTTATTCAACCAGTAAAAGTTTATTACTACCTACCCAGATCCACTCCATGGGGGCCTAAATAAACTGGGACCATTCCAAATACCATTAAACCCCACAACTTAACCACTACACTCTCATAATTCACATTTAAAAATTAACATTTTGTCTGACGTAGCTATTATTAATATGTTACTACTAGATATCAGTTTAAGTATCAAAGCTAAACATCAAGCTTTGTTTTGCACATTTGCAAAATAAGTTGCACTTGCAAACTGGACTTAGGCAGTAACTGTAGCGCCTTTCTTGCGTCTTCTAATCTCTTGGTCTGGGCTCTGCTCTGCTCGCAATTGAAGACGTCACCTTTAGTCTCCAAAGGTCGCGTACAGGACAGGCAGGTTAATAGATCTTGTGACACAGAAAGCGGAGCCGCTCGGAGGGCACAGGCTGTCTCAGGTGTTGTCGGGATGGTTTTCAGGGCGAGGTAGTCTTGTTCCTCCGGGAACCGCTGGAAATAGTCACGTGGAAACAGTAGTTGCATGTCACAGCGTGGACCACCGCTGCACCGTAGAGACTGTGTGAACTCCAGGGAAATGTATGAAGAGCATAAATTGTGTGATTTTAAATGGAAATCCTGAAAATGTCAATTCTTTAGCTATCCCTGCTTTTAATAGATTAACAATTGTCTTGGTGTGTTTATTCTTTTTAGCGCTCGCTTATTCGTCGGTATCATCAGCGTACATCTCTACACTGGTGTGAAATCAGTTACACATAAACCCAGAGTGGTTATGATGCCAGAAAGAAACCAATAAGCTTGCAGTTAATTTGTTAAGGGAAAAAAAACATTAAATAAGTAAAAGCTGTCAACAAACCATAAGTTACAGCTTTTTCTAAAGGTAAAAAAAAAGTAAAACAACTGACTGACAAATAATACATAAATGTGTTCTGTCAAAAACGTATTAGCGACGCTCTACTGAAAAGAGCCACTGCCGTCGCTCGCTGCCAGCCTCATTCGCTGTGCGGAGTCTGTTGCCGGAGTGGATTTTGATCTGAAAGTCTGCTGGCCGGTGCAAGGTGGAGCTGTGGAGTGGCAGGTGGGGGTGAGACACACTTTAGCCCCTTGTCTCTTTTAGCCTCTTTCGCTGTGGCCCAGGGAGGGAGACGAGCAGAGGGAAACAGAGAGAGAAACTGCCCCGAGCGCATCTTCACTGACCTACATTTCATCTGTCGCCCACCCCTCCCCTCATTTTTCCTCATCCTTTATTTCCTGTACCAACGGCTCGATGATTGTGATGTAATGACCAAAGCAAGCGTGAGCAAATCACAGACTGGTCAGTGTGCAGCAGCTCTCTTTAAGGACAGGCGAGAGAGAGAAAAAGAACGAGGTGAAGAAGAAGTGAAAGATGGAGATGGTAGTAGAGTAATGGGTGGACCCGGAGGGGGTGGGGGCCCTAAAATAAGCAAATGGGGGCTGGATGGTGATTTCTTCAGAACACAATGAGGGTTTCCTTCCATTTGGTCCAATCTAAAGCAGCGTTTTTACATGATCTTCGTCTGCTTAGCGGACTTCAATCCATCTGAGGGTTGGGGACTCCATTAAGAAGATTACCCCTCGTTGCCACCCATTCACTCAGCTTCCAAAGCCACATAGAAAGCAAAAAAAAATTGCAAGATTACTTTCACATGACAAAATACATATATCATTTGTTGAGGGAAAAGGAACTAAGAGGCTGTGTTTGATAAGATATACTGGCGTGGAGGCTGCTCTGTCCATATGGTGGGAAGAGGGAGGTAGGGAGCAGACTGGGCCATGCCTCAGGGCTCGACTTGGAGAAGGAGAGAGCAGCGCTGTGCTCTGAGACGGGATCTCAAGTCCTTCTGTCTTCGCGCCTCATAGTCTGGTTTTACTGAATGCCTCGTGCATTGTTACAGCGTACCTGTCTGACTGACAGCCTTTCTGAAGTTTGACTAGTTTACGTCAAAGGGAAGATGGAGGGTAGGGCTCTAATGTGCCCACGCCTTTTATTACCGTTTTATTTTTAGGTTAAAGCTCTAAATATGTTTAACTATTCTCTTGGTTTGATTTCTCTTCCTAACTATAGTGCCACCATGTGGTTGGCTTTTGTGCTATTAGTGATTTATCTAAAAAAAAAAAAAGAAAGATGACCAGGAGTCCTCCCTTCTGAAATTAACTATTGTTTAAGCAAAGAATTGCGTTTTGACTGTAAGTTATGAATCAAGAATGAAACATGAAAAGCCACCGCGTAAATGTGTTCATCAAGTAAGCGCACAAGTTCAGTCCTGTCACTAATGCTTCAATATTTGCTTGAAGTATTATTATTGGGGTAAAATTAGTCTTTTTTTATTATTATTTTGAAGGCGTTGGGACAGACGGAAGAACAGACAGATGGGAGCCCTTGGATTTTTCTTTTTATCGATAATCTTTTAAATTGTATCTAAAGCGCTACACTATAGTAGTAGCACTAATTATGTAACATTGGCAGGGGCTGAGTTCACAGCCTGGTCACATCTTGGCTCCTCAGCCCTCTTTGCTGTTTCTCTTGTTAATAAATTCTCCAACCTGAGCTCTGGATCTCTACAGCTCTTTTCTGAACATCTCCCGTTTCTTCATGCTTCTTCGCCTCAGAGCACAGACCTTACTGGAGCACACAAATGTCCTGGAGGTGTTGGCGCATAAGGTCTCCCCACAACTTGACGCCATGCAGGAGGAAGATCCGTCCTTATACGGCAGCTGCTGTGGATCAAAGTGATGATGATCAGGTGTGAATGGTCACAGCTCAGCAGCAGGTCTGTGTTAGGAAAATGGAAGCTGATTTCACCTTCTTTAATTAGTTCCTATTTTCCTATTTTTAGGTAAATAGCTTCTTCTATTCCTCTCTCAAACCGCTTGTCTGCCATGTCCAAAATCTACACTTTCCTGTCTTGACAAGAATGTCCCGGTATCGTCATGTCCTGGATGTCACACCAGCACAACCTGCAGCTCCTCCACTGTAACCATGGGCCATTTTTGCTGCTTCTCCCATCGAGGCTCCATTCAGGAAGACGGCCATGTCTTGGTAGATTTGCACTTGTGCCATAGTTTCCATTTTCACATCATCATTTAAAACCTAACCAACTTTTAAAGAAGAACCTATTATGCTTGCTTTTAAGCAAATTAGGACATGTCTGTGGCCTATACCAAACATGTTCATGGCGTTATTTGCACAAAATCATTTCTGGATAATGAGATTTTACCTGCTCAGCTTTGCCTAGTTTAGCTACTTTCAGAATGAGCTGTTTTATGGCTCTGTCACTTTTATGCAAATAAGCTGCTGCTGGCCACGCCCCCCAACTCCACATCTACTGTCAAAATGCCTGCAAATGGATGCACAATTGTACAACACACCTTTTGCCAGAGTCGAACCCAGAAGCAGAAGAAGTGGAATTTCCTGCACAACCATTATGAATGATGCAAACGGTTTCCTCTCAAAACACTTGTCTTTTCCAGCAGCCATTGTACAGTGCATACAGCAGTAAAAGCAGCTGACTATAGCTTCGCTGGGGTTGCAAGTCAGTGCCTACTGACTGTGATTTAATAATCAGGGAGTTTTTGAAACAGCTCGTTCTCTTGACACCAAGAGAACATTAAATTGTTCCCAGAAAACAGATGTATGTTTATTATTTTGGCACTTGGACGGTTTCTAAAAGCAGCAGAGACTCAAATGGAAAATGTGCATAAAGTGAATTTTGCCTAATAAGTCCCCTTTAAACTTTTCCACACCGTTATCTTTGTGCTGCCTTCTGTGTTTCTTGGTCTTTGTGATGCTGTTTGTTCATTAATGTATCTTAACAAACCTGACGCTCTCCCAGATGCTTTCACTTGGATTTATTGTTTAAATTGCACATCATTCTGACCATTTTCTTTCCACTTTGCACATTAAAGTTCTTGTATGTAACGTAATGTACGCTCTATGACCAGGAGGAAATGTTGTTGTATATAAAACCCTCACCTCGTTATTTCCCGATATCATGACAGTAACACAGAAACACTGAATCCTGCACAGAATCGCTGAACAACTCTCACTGATCTGATCTGTTTTAACGTACCTGTTGGGCTGAGTGTTTGCTTTGCTGCAGGAGGTGTCACATGAGTCAAGAACACACAAACTCCTGCTCCAGCTGCCATTATGTTTCAACAGAGCCCCGGTTCTGAAAACGACTGTTTGTAAAAGGAGAGGAGGTTGCGATTGCCCTGTTCCCGTTAAGGCACCCACAGTCAGTCACACCACTCAGCACTGCCCTTGAATCGACCACTAGGAAGTTAACTTATGTATAATTAGATAAGTTTCCTCTTGAAAATAAGAAATTAGGCCACAGGTCTCAGAGGAATCTCCCTCTCCAATCTGACGACATGTTCCACACTGCTTCTTATTTTCCCCTGAAACAAGCAGGTGATTTTTCACTCTAACATAATACTGTGAGGAGCACGTGTGTGTGCGCGTGTGTGTGTGTGGCGGGGGACTTGATGAGTGCACACTGTGTACTCTCGTGAATTTGCATGCAGATGTTTTCAACCTTTTGTTTTTCATTATATTTCTCACAAACATATGTGTTTGAGTTAGGACCAAAAACGTCCAAGACAGGCTGTTCTGCAGCAAGATATGATGCCAGTTCATGTATATATATTTTTTTCCTGTCAGCCCAGGTGTAAAATTGTTACATATATTGCCTCTCTCTAATATGACATTGACACATTGACATGTCAAGTGAGAGCTCGGAGAAAGAATAATAATAAAAAAAAACCTTGCCAAAGAGTAGGAGATGAGGGATAGAGGGATACACTTGAGAAATTTGCCGACAGATACCACAAGTGACATAGGCAATTTCTGTGGAAAAATTACTTCATCATAATTTCAATCCCAAAAAGAATTGAAAGGAAAGCCCTGAAGGAGGGAGGCCGAGTCACCTTGAGAGGCATTAGGAGAATCGCTTTGCCACCACACAAGCAAAGCAGTATGATTTCACCTCTTGATTCAAATCTAAGAACAAAACACTAATAATAAAGACAAATCGTTTTCCTCCTTTCCTAATGAGGTGAACGTACTTTTATGGTTTGTATTCAGCCATTTTGTCCGTGTCCTTTTTAATGTTAGCGCTACACATCTGTGTTAAGTGCTCAGAGCCCGTGGTATAACTGAGTTAAAAATATAGAGCCTATTAGTCTGGCTGCTGCTATTACTAGCATCATCTAATCAAAACTTTATATAGAGCCAGTGGTGCAGACAAACAGTTTCATGTCTCTACCTCACAGTGCCAATCATCAGCTTTTAATTGGATTTCTCTATTATCATTTTTTTTTCCACACAAAGCCATTAAGATATTAAATCTACTTTTACTTTGAGTCAGTCTTTTTCACTTCTCTCCCCTCTCCTTGTTCTTCCTAATATATATATTGAATTATTATTTTTTTTGGTAGGCATATCGAATATGCCTCGGTTGCCCGAGGCGCTCTCTCAAAATAATTTAGTCGTCGTTGATTTCTCCGGGAGAGCTTAATAAATGTTGACGTTAAAACGGGGAGGAAATTGCTAACTGGGACTTACGAAGCTTTTCAAGTTAAGTGCTGCTTGATAGTTGTGTTGATTTTCTGAAGTGCTACTTGATATGAACCGGCGGAGGATTCAGCAGCAGCTTTACGAATGTTGAAACTCGCAGCTGGTTTGTGAATGACAAAAAAAAAAAAAAAAACACACACACACACTAGCCTGAGGCTTCATAAATCTTTGTAGTCTGTGTGAGTAAAAGTTGCACGCTACTGTTGACTTTTTACGTGTTTTTATTTAACTATGTTGGCTGTGAAAGGAACAACTTCAGTGTGATTCTATTTAAATGTAAGGAGTTAATGTCTTACCTGCATTATATGATGCTTTTGGTGTCATTATTAAGTAAAAATCCTGATGTGATGGACCTAGAGCTAAAGCTAATTGTTACTTTGGACAACAGGAAATAGCAGTGCACCACTAATAATCCTCCTGTGTGAAACAGGTTCTGAAATGGCAACATGTAAAGCATTTCTGGTGAAACTAACATGCAGTCTGACAAATGAAATAGTGTCCATGTCAACTTATTAGGTAGATTTTGATAGCACCAAACTGGAGCAACATCTGTCACATAGGTGTTGGAAACGTTCCTCCTGAATTTTGGTCCATACTGACCTGTTTGCGTCATGGAGTGGCTGCAGATTCAAGATGATACTCTCCCTCTCCATCACATCCAAATGTTCTCTCTTACTGTACAATGTACATTGTGTATGACACTTCATTGTCATGTTTAATTGCATTTTTAAAAAAATTACAACTGTTTTTTTTTTTTCATCAAACTGCTCAAAGTCTTGGTTAATGATCATTTATGCAGATCAATGCTTGAGTCTCTAGATAAATCCATGGATGGTGTGAACCTAAAACTGCGCCCCATTTGCCGTAGATCATGCAAGTTAAGAAAGAATGAAATGAGATCAAGTGAAATTACCTTTTCTGTTCCTAGTAATTGTCCTGTACGGGACAATGTTTCCAGTCCCGCTTAAAACACTGTGAGTAATCCCCTTTAAAATGTAATCACAACTCAAAGCTTTTTTTTTTTTTTTTTGGTTGCTACTACATTCTCAGGGGCCATCATTGGGTTGATTCCTAATAATCCCTGTCGTGAAAACAAATTCATGTATCTTTTATAAACACTTCATTTTATGCTTTCCCCTAATGCTCTTGCTCCTTGACCTCTGACCCCTATCCTGTCTGTGGGTGTCCAGAAGGGAGGGGGGGATTCCCCAGAAGACCAATGACAGGGACCTGGGGGACGCCACCCAGAGATCCTCTTACCGTCTGCACAGGGGTAGCACTAAGCATCATAATCTGCAGGGGAAGTGAGTGAGTGTGTGTGTGTGTGTGTGTGTGTGTGTGTGTGTGTGTGTGTGTGTGTGTGTGTGTGTGGGGTGTGTGTGTGTGTGTGTGTGTGTGTGTGTGTGTGTGTGGTGCAATGATGATGATGCGGTGGGGGTTGTGGGTGGGTCTGGCCGGCATGTTTTTTTAACCCCTCCCTCGCTCATATACCCATCCTCTCTCGTTAATCTGGAGTCTAGCATGTGGATTAGCGGACTCTCTGCAGCGCCACTGTTTGACACAGCGCTGAGCTTCCTACAGACCGTATAAGATTATGTGTTTAAGCAGTTTACATTCACAGCTCCAGGAGAATATTGGAGTTAGCACACTGGCTAATGACATCCTATGCAATCAGAGTGCAGGCACCTGCTGTAAATGCTGTGGCCTCGGGCCTGAAAGCATAAGCAAGAGTGCAGCTTCTGTCACTTCTTCTTTGAATGCTTACAACAAGTCTTTTATGCCTTTTCGTGCATGTCTGTGTGTGTGTTTTTTTGTTGTTGGTTTTTTTTCCACATGCATGCCTCCTGCCACACCCTACCTCCCACCAACAGTCACAAGTTCACATAATGTCAACACAATCTTCAACTTCACCCCTGGGTAGATGATTCGACATCTCTTTGTTTGGGCTGAGGTAAAACGAGTCTGTTAGTGTGTTAATCCACCAGGATTAAGAAACAACAACAATCCCCAGATGAGTGTGTGTGTGCTGTGTGAGAGTGAGGGAGTGCAGAACACTCTAGGTGTGCGACCTCACGTCTTGCATTGTTCGAATCGGTTTTCCGAGCCAGATTTAGGAGATCTACTGAAAGTTTTGGCGTAGTAGCACAGTGGAGGGGATGATGGTGAAGATAATGATGCCGAGTAGGAGGAGGAGGAGGAGAAAAATCAGTTTTGAGGGAGGGGTGGAGGGCAGAAGAGTGAAGGGATTAGTTGATATTTCCCTGGCATTACGTACGCTTTGGCGAACATCTACTTAAGTCCTGCCTTATGTGCCGCTGTCTGGAACACACACACAAAAAGCCCTCTGTCCCATTCACACACACAATGACTATTAGTACAGTCCAGCTCATCCTCTCAATGCACAGAAGAAAAGAGAGAAAAACATGTTAAGTCTTTGTCCTGCTCTGTCTGGGCCTTTTCATTCTCCCATACATGGGAAGAAGAGTAATGGGGAAAAGAAGAGGAAAGAATTGGAAAGTCGGACATGATGATTTGTCCATTGAGGTTTATGGTTAGATGGGAAATTTTAAATGACTTCAGAGTTGCTTCAACGAGTCTGAATGTATTTTGACGAAAAATGCACAGGCTAAATGAATGAAAAACAAAATACAGCTGATAATTAGATCTATACATTAGCTCATCAGTTTAGTTTCTCTTGAGCCACTGCGTTTATGTCTTTATGAACTCTGAATGGCAGTAAACGCTCCCAACCTCACCGAGGATCGACTGCAACTGGAAACAACAAATTTCATCTCTTACACTCTTAACACTCATTAAAGCGATAGAAATGCATTTCTGTTTCAGTGAAATTAAAAGAAATTCTAAAAAATGATGATGATGGGTGTTGATTATTTTAAGTGCAAAATATTCTTATGCCTTTTCTGTGTTTGTAATTTTAGACCTCACAGCTGTTTTTGACAGTGCATCACAATATTTGGCTGTAAGGAGGGAAGTTAAGGTAGGGTAATTTTGTTTATATAGCACATTTTCAGCAACAAGACAATTCAAAGAGCTTTGCGTGAATTGAAAGGAAATACAAACAAAAAGGAGAGTTGTGATGATATCAAAGGTTCCACGCCAAACTTTGTCTCAGTGCAATAGAATATTATGGAATAGTTCATTTAATTTAACAACTTTTTTCATTAAGAGAAACACATTAGAGGAATCTCACACGCACTGATTTTTTTCAAACCTTTATTTCTGTTATTTATATTGATTTGTTTAATTACCAGCTCACTAAAATACAGCATTTAATTGCAATTGTAACACTAGAATATGACATTAAACAAATAATAATAATAAAAACATTTTAAATACAGAAGATGTGTTGGTTCAGTAAAAAACATCTTGAATATCTGCTTAAAAAAGAAAAATCTTGATAAAATCATAGTTTTAAGTTTGTATCAAAGTTGAAATTGAGTTCTTTTTGTGGTCTTGAGAGGGACATCCATGAAATCTGTACAAAGTCTTTTTTTTTTTTTTACAGGTTGGAGGGATTTTTAAATTGTCTTGGTTTTTGGATTTCACAGATCACAACACTTAGCTCTCATGTCAGGACAATTGTGCCAGACTTAAAGGTTCTGCACCAGCACAGTTTACATCTTAAAACAGAAAAGATCGTCTTTGACCAAGTAAACACCACTCAGTAATCTGGGTAGTGGTTCATGAAATCACATGTCAAAGTCTCAAGATGATATTTTCATCTTAAAATGAAGTTCAGTAGTAAATGTATGTTTCATTAAACTAAACTTTTAATTAAAGTAGAAGTTGTGTTTTATATATATATATATATATACTGTAAAACACAACTTCTACTTTAATTAAAAGTTTTATATATATATATATAATATATATATATATATATGTGTATATATATATATATAGTGTATATATATATATATATGTACATATATACATGCATATATATATATAAAGTACATGTATATATATATACATACATATACTTTGTTGGTATAGGATGATGAAATTAATTCATTAACACAAAAGAAAAAAAAAAGATTATTTCTTTCATGTCCACCATTAAGATCTTATTGCTGACTTTCAAAGCTCCAAGACAACAGACTGATTTCTGACAACCATAAGTGTCATAAGATCTCTTTGGTCACATGGTAGTTTGCTTCCAAATTTATTCCTAAATCTAAACTTGTGCTCAGATTTTGGAAGCGACTGCCTCAACATTTTCCACTTAACAAAATCAGTCCTAAACCAGTTTGAGAGTGGAATATTCATACTATTAAAAATATCTTTTGTTTTGTAATCTCTGTAATGTATAATCAAGTTTATTTTGTACAGCATTTTGTTCCCAGCTGCTGTAAACCTGCTTTATATACAAATATGATTAGATGTGATAGTTGTGGGTGTTTAGAGTGCTTTGTGATCATTTTAACTTCCTGTCATTTTTTTTCCTCTCAGGATTTCCAAATACATTTCCAGTTTTGTTTTTACTTCCCATCTTTTGTAACTCAGCCATCTCTCTTTTTACTTTTAGTGGCTGCCACTTCCAATCTCTCCTCTCTTCCCTTCCCCCTTTTAACTCATTCTGAATTATCCATAGCCGCATCACTCCTCGCTTTTTCTCTTTTCCTCACTCCATCCCCCTCTCTCCTGTCTACACATTCGCTTACTCTCTGTCTCTCGGTCTCATCCTCCCCTCCTCCCGATCTCTCAATTTACTCTATTACTTCATCGCAGCCTTTCACTTTCTGCAACCTCTCTTGGTGCCCCCCACTCCCCACGTCTTTTCCCTCGCTCTTCTCTGTTTCTCTTCCTCTCTCCTCTCTCCCACTTCCTCTGTTTCTCTATGTCTCTCACTTAGTGTAACTGTAGGATATAGGTCAGCAGGGCGGCTTGGCTGACTCGTGTCTAGACTCAGCCTCAGTCTTGGGGGCATGCAGTCACACAGCGGAGCACATTGACCAGCACAATCATTGCACCACGGTGGAGCGCCATTGACTGCGTGACTGTGGAATGTGTGTGTGTGTGTGTGTGCAAAGCAAATGCAAACACACACATTGGGAGGGGGGCAAAAAAAAAAGCTGAGGGGCAAAGTTCTTGTATGGAAGCTTTGTTGCAATCCTGCACATTAGCAAAAGCATTAAGGGTGTCTGTGAAGAGAGAGTAGAGTGGAAGAAATGCCAACGTAAATGTCATTAGTTAAGAATTGATATTTACAACAGGACAAACTTAACCACAGGGTGCCTCTTTAAACTGATCCGAAATGTTCAGCTGAGCATGCAAGCAAACCCAGGGCTGTCTGGAGTTTCCTTTATTAAATTTAACATTTGTTGTACACCGAGCTGAATGTTGCGCTTTATGGACGGCGGCTGACAGCTGTGATATGTTTTACGGGGAGAGAGAACGTGGCCACGGTGTGCATCCGTTTGTGTTGTGGAGAAGTAAACCAGTTCGTGCAGGGAGGATGAAGGACGTCGCATCATTTTCTTTTCTTCACCAAACAGCAAAAACTATGATTAAAAAAGTTAATTTGACAACCAAAACAAATTCTTATCAAATTTACTCAAAAAAAGCAAATTATCTAATGAACACAGGCGAGGCTGTTCAATGCCCTCTGTAGTGATGAAAACATGATTGTACGTGTGTGTTTGTTGGGGCAATGATTCATTCAGATGAGTGTATGTCCTGCCCCTCCTCCTCCTGCTGCTGCACTTTCCTGTCTGCAGTCCAGATTGTTCCTCTTCTCCTCTGGATACTAATTTAGCCTCTACATTCTATCTATCTATCTATCTATCTATCTATCTATCTATCTATCTATCTACTCTAGCTAGCTAGCTAGCTAGCTAGCTAGCTAGCAGTTTTTCTTATTGTTTTCACTTTAATTTGGATCTTGGTTTTTTTTAGTCTGCCTGGTAACAGTGGTGTTCTTACTTTTACCAGTCTTAAATATTGATACATGAATGAGAGAAGAGGTGTTTGACTGTGTGCCTGTATGTGTGGAAGATGTGCATGTGCATTGTCAGCATCCACAAATGTTTCATACTGCGCACAAGGCTCGGAGTGGAAGAAGAGTGAATTTTCCCATGGCTTTCCAGAAGACAAATCCAGCCTGTAATGTAGCTTCGTGTTCACCTTACTCCCAGCCCATAAATAATGGCATACCTTTTGTCAGCCCTGTCTGCCTCCTTTATCCCCCATCCTCAGCAGGGTAACCTCCTATTTTATATCTATACATCTACAACTTTTCTCTTAAAAACACATGAAGTCACGCTGAGATTTTTTTTCTTTTCTATTTTCCCCAACTCCTGTCTGTCTGCATGTTTTTATGTCTAAAGACCTGTAGGTTAAAAGCAAGGAGGGGATCTCTTTTTATTCGTTAATGAGAAAACCTGCTGGGAACGACGGCTCTCATCTCACGTGAGACGTACAGGAATAAAGCGGCGTGTGCAGGTGAGCACAATACTGCAAATAGTTCAGGCTACGTGTACAATTGAAACACAAAACATACTGCACTCACAAAAAGACATGCAACTCAAAACACGTTGAGTCTATGCCTGTAATTCACCAACTCTTTAAAAGGAAGAGTTGCACTTCAAATTGCACTGCCAACCAATGCTGCAGTACAAACACACATCTGAATAAAAATATGACTATATTAATATTTACACATCTTATTTATATCAGAAATTAATGGAACACTGGTTCCTAAACAAAAAGAGGGTAAATATGTCACAAAGAGAATAAATTAATACTCTCCCACAATTACATCAACAAAATATTATATTACAATATTGTGGTTTAAAAAAAACTGAATAAATATTCAACATAAATACAGAGTTTTTCTCACAAGCCATGTGTTGCATCTAGTGAAAAACATTTTAAATAAATTTACTTGACCTTAATTACACAAAACGGTGCGTCTCAAATTTGTTTTAGCCCCTCCAGAGTAACGGCGGGACGAGGTTAGAGTCGGACAATTGGTTGATAATGCAGGCAGGGCCACTTCTAACACAACATCCACCACAACTAGAGTGTAGGCTAAACCGGTCATACTTATGGATAAATAAAGATAACGTCATGTAAGAAAATAATGTAGTTTTTCCTGTTTAAGGTTTCTCTAGCATCCATAATTTATCTCCCACTTTTTTTTAATTTGGACCTGTCAAAGCATTTTTTGCCGGAACTTTGCAACTCAGAGCTGCCACATATACCCCCACAACAGATTCATCAAATGTAACAATAACTATTTACTTCATCTCCTGATATTGCATTCAGAGGCCATTTGCACAGAAGATGATTGTATCACCTCAGGATGCCAAATGCTTGAAGTGGCTAATACGGTAGCAGCTGTTCTTTACTGTCTGACTGATATTTATTTAACCATTTGGAAGCATAAAAGGCTGAAAACTTTTATTTTCAAATTTAAAGAAAGGTAATATCAACTGAAGCAGTCCACCATCGCTCTGGGTCCTTCTTAGAACGTCTTGGAGCTGAAATCCATTTTATCCCCCATCTGTCTGGAGAGAGCATAGCTGTGAATGGAGATCTCATTACAAGGCATTATGTGGGAGATATGTTGCTATGATTACTCTGCAACATTACCTTTGTGGTCACATGTAGGAGGGATGGCGTTTGATCCGCTTGATAAAGAAACAAACTACTTGACCTTCAGGGTTTAATATGGATTGTTGTACCATGATTATAATGGATACAGGATGGGAGAGACCATCACTATTTTTTCTTTTTTTTTAAGCTAAGCATTGTTTTATTGGAACCCTGTATTCTTAAGTCTCCAGTGGGTTTACCTGCATATTTATCTTTTCTCAACACACTTTTTTTTTTTTTTTACTTTAGACTTTGAAGGGAATTTTGATTAAAGTCAGGAGAAACATTTTTCTTAAAATCATTTTTCCTGTCAACTTTTTCATTCCTCGACCAAACGAATGATGGAGAAGAACGTCTCAAAATCAATTCCATGAAATTAATTAAATCAGCGTGACAGTTTCTGTTTTTAAATGATTTAATATCAAACTTAGGTAACATCCAAAAATCTGTTTAAAATAATGATTTTATTAATTAAGACAACAAAGGTATCTACACCAAACCAGTCCTTGGTAACCAGTTTGTCTGATTAAGAGTAATCAGGCAAACAGACGGTGTCATCCCAGTAAAAGTGAACAAGTTCAGCTTTTTATCAAAACTAAAGCTGCCTAATTGAAATTCTTCTCCTTTTTCTGACCTGAAAACTTCTAAAATCCACCCGTTCTATCCCTGTGCTCTTATTTCCTGAAAACACATCTGACCAGTAGATAGCCTGTCCCACTGACCTCATGTGCTTCTGTGGTATAATTTATATGTGTGTGCATTTCACTGATGTAATAGCGCCGCTCACCCTAACCCCTGCTTTCCGTTCCATTCCTCGTCTCCATTTACTCTGTTCTCCCATGTTGCCCCAGGCACCACTGTCACTTCCCATCATCCTTTGTTCTTGCAGTAAAAGTGACGCTACATGGTTGCGTGGTGAATTGCTATCCACATTTTTTTCTGCTTGAACAACAGTTAAGCTATTTTACAATTATTAAAGAGTCATACATGCACGGCCTTTGTCAAGTGTGTTGATGTTTTCATGCAAATTCCTAATAATAAAAAAGCCAAACAAAACCCAACAGATGCAGATAACCAGTGCTGTCTGACTTAAATGCCAACCATATATCCCAGCTGTAATTTCTGCAAAGCAGCAGATAAATCTGATTAAATCAATTTTTATCACTTTCCCATTCAAACATTTGGCTGTCTGTTTGATTATTTCAATACATGATACATATTACTATTTTTGTTTCTACTATGGTTATTTTTAAGTGATGGGTTTTTGGGCTGTCAAAGCATAAGAGATGATTGTCTGTTGAAGCCGCAGGTATCCATATGCATATATATATATATATATATATATATATATATATATATATATATATAATATATATATATATATATATATTATATATATATATATATATATATATATATATATACATATATATACTATATATATTATATATATATATATATATATATATATATATATATATATATAATACATATATATATGTATACATAAGACGGTAATGGCGAACCAACCGGACATTGTGGTGGTGGATAAAGAACAGAGGAAAGCCGTTGTGGTGGATGTAGCTATACCAAGTGACTACACCATAAGGATAAAGGAGCTGAGAAACTGGAGAAATACCAGGGCCTCAGGGAGGAACTGGAAAAACCTGGAAGGTGAAGACCACAGTGGTGCCTGTGGTCATCGGGGCCCTCGGGGCAGAAACCCCCAAACTAGAGCAGTGGCTAAAACGGATCCTAGGAACAACATCAGACATCTCAGTCCAGAAATGTGCAGTACTAGGCACAGCCAAGATACTGCGCAGAACCCTCAAGCCCCCAGGCCTCTGGTAGAGGACCCGAGGTCAGAGGATGAAAGAGAGAGACCACCCGCGGAGGAGGGAATTTTTTTTTTAAAATATATTTAACATATTTTTTAAAACTGTAACTATTTCCTGAAGGTATGACATGAGATAGATCATTTTCCTGTGGTTCTTCAGCCATCTATAGAAATATAACACCTGGTCAGAAACAACCAATTAGAGCCAGGAGGAGGATCTTGGCACTGTCAATCATTCTCGTGTATATGCTACTCTAGTTTTATTGTCACTTACCGTTAAATATTCAGTGTTTGGATGTTGTTTGACTGAGTATTGTAGTTTAAAATCCCAAACTGTGTTGATCAAAAGCCATTCTAAGCCAGGCTGTTCTATGTCGCCGAAAATTGCCCAAAGATTTCAATTTCACGTTGACATGACATCAACATTGTGTTGAAGTTTATGTTCGAGGAATCCTACTTTACATTTTGGATGTATGTTCAATTTAGTTTTTATGGTAGTGACACTGATTTCCGTCTGCCAAACTTTCCATATTCCCATGCCATGAAAACTGCATTGTTTTTATCAACAGTTCAATGTCCCGACATTTTTGAAAATCAGTTTTAATGTGTGTGTGTGCAATTTGTACTCTGCTGTATGTGTGTGTGCGTGATCATTAGGTTTGTCCACTTCAAGTATTAATGAAAGCTCCCTCAAAAAAAATGAAAAAAAGGAGTAACACTGATACACTAGCAGAGCTCCCCACTCATGTGTCCTCAGCCATTATCACTCCCATAAAGACTTGCTTATATAATATGTCCAACCATTAATGGAAAATAACACTCGGCTCCAACAAAGGACAGAAATGCAATTACAGTTCTGAATAGCGGTGCTGCTCCTTATTTACCCAGAGAGGAGAGAGAGAGAGCGAGTCAGGCAGAGTTACCAGGAAGGACAGAAAGCAAGAGAAGGAGTGAGAGACCTGACTGCCATTTAGTGAAAGAGAAAATTGTGGAAGGGTGGAGGGAGTGTTAGTAATAAGAACAAAGAAGGGATGAAAGGTTATAGTGTGGAAAGGGTCATTATTAGCTCTTTTGTTGTTCCATAATCCTCAATGATATGTGGTTGATATGTCTTGTGTATCTAATTTTTTTTTACTTGCTGGACTTTGGGGCAGTAGGTCAGTGAGTTTACTCCGTCCCATTTGCTCAGTGTTATCCTTACACCAACTCTATTCCTTGGGACTTAATTTAAAGTTATAAAGGGTGACAGTGCTTTCTTCCTGATGTTTGAAATACATATTAAGAAATTGTATGTTATCCGTCATAAATGACAGAAGTGATTTAAAGTGAGGCATTAAGGTGTTTCTTCCCCGATTTGACACTTTAACTTGTAACATGTTTCAAAGTAGATTCAGGTAGATTCATCCAGCTTTGCAGGCTCTTTAATTTGAACATCATGAAATATCATAAACAGATGTCAACAATATATATACTGTTTAAAACAAAGATCTGTAAAATGAAATGTAGCTCGTTGAAAAACAAAGTTTTCAGAAAAATATGTAGACGTTTTGAACATTTTCTATGGTTGTAAAATATTGTAAAATATATCTAGTGTTACTAGAACTAGATTACTGTGAAATCAAACTAGATGTACTCAAAATATTTTTGAGTTGGATATGAAACTGTATTTGTTTTCTTTTTGCTGATAATAACATGATATTTTGGAAGATTTCAAACATACAACACAATCAACATAACACAAAGATCTTTGTGTCTCAAAAGAGAAACATGAGTATTTATAAACGCAATGCCTATGAGTTTGTAGAAACTCATGTTCCTTTTTGGGACGTCCTTCCTTAGGTTCTTGTTAGTAAAAATGTGAGTTGGAGCCTTACTATTTTCTAACCTGCGTTCACATTTTTTCAAAGAAAAGCGAGAGATTATGTCTCCTGTTTGAACTGATCATACAGATTAAAAAAGATCTACCTGATGAGACACAGTTAAACTAATGTTCCTCCATGTCACCCATATCTTTTCCACCAGATATTTACAGAAATTTGTTGTTTTTCTTGAGCTGAGTGAACGTATCCAGCGAGGGTTCAGGTTCTTCTAGCAGGCACGGTGTCAGGAGAGGTTGTCGTCACATTTGTCAGATTCCTGTAACGTGCCAAACGTGCTGAGGGCAAAGACACATGCAAGGATGTATGTGTATGTGTGAGTGTGTGTGTGCGCACCCATCTATGATGTTCATGTTTAAGCATTGCAGGATATGTGTGTGTGTGTGTGTGTGTGTGTGTGTGTGTGTGTGTGGTGTGTGTGTGTGTGTGTGTGTGTGTGTGTGTATGAGTAAATACGCTTGGAGCAAAAACAGGAGCACAAATTGTTAATGCTTGCAAAAGAGACAGATTACTAAAATATTGTCACTGAGTGTGCAGGTGTATGTGAAACTTTGACAGAGAAATTTGCACAGTCCTCTTTGTGTGTCCTCTGACTCTCAAATCTTTTTCTTGTCCTTTTTTTATTTTTTCTGAATACTTATTATGTAGAACAACTGTTTGCATGGCTGCATTATGAATCATCTCTGTGTCGCAAATCACCCCCTAAATACATCTAACCTTCACGGTTCAGCTTCTGGGTGAGCTCATGCGTTAGTCAGCGTGCAAATGTGGGTTCGGCAGAGGGGGAAGCTCCTTCTGCAGCAGCACAACAAACGGATGCAGATCATCAAAAACTTTCCAAAAATATTTTATCAGTGTCTTTAAAAATCATGTATTGCACTTGCGCAGGGGGTGGGGGAATTGTGAAAAAGTAACTAATTTGATGTTAAAAATCGAGAAAGCATGAACAGATTATTTTCCTGCAAATAATTTTTATTTCTCTCCTCGGACCAGTTGTCCTTGAATTTCCCTTTTCCTCATTGGGAAGACGAAACAGTGGCGATTAAAAATGTAAGCTCCCCGTTTTTTGTGAATAATTTATCAGTGAGTGGCATATGTTAAATATGTGTTGAAAGCATACATTAGATTTGTTTTGTATACAAATGAGCTCCAGGCATGCACCCTTAGGGGCGAGATTGTAGCCTGAGAGATTTGGCATAGACTGATGGTGTATTATTTAGATGCGCAAAGATTTCCAGTTCAGTTGCTGCTGTTGCTTTTGGGCCTGATTAGACCACAGGTTGTACCGAGGGATGAGTGGAAGCAAAGATATTCAGGCACACAGACATACATTGAGTTCAAATCTAGATCACATCTAAGTAAATACAATATAGCCAAACAAAAAAGTTACTATGTTGTTGAGAAAAATGCAGAAAAATGGAAAACAACAAATATTTAGGTTTTCACACTTTATTTCCTGTCCCATTGTCTATAAAATAAATAGCTACATTTATGTAAATGTAAAAAAAAAAGTTTGTTGGTTTTATATGAGAGATATATTCACTATTATGCACTTGTAAAATATGTCAAAGATACTCGAGATGCTTAATCTTTGCATCATTTATTCTTCTTTTCTTACAAATACAAAACAATATTTGCTATTTGCAGAACAAATCTGATCAATAAAAGCTTTCTAAATGTTTTCACTTGAGTTTTCACATTTTGTCACACTACAAATGCAAATTTCAATGTATTCAATGTGGATTTTGTGTAATAGACCAAAATAAAATGGTACATAATATAGAAACAGAAGAAAAATCATAATTGGATTTCACTTTAAAAAAAAAAACAACAACAAGTAAACAAAATGTGACCTGCAGTTTTCCACCACATATACCATTTGGCATGTAAGCCAGAAAGTAAATTTTGGTCTCATCTGACTACACTTGAGTCTTTCACAGCTCCTCGTTCCACAGACGTACTTTGTCCCGGGTGTCACTCTGAACCACAAAACGTCCTTTGACACTACAGCTTTCCTCTGAACTAATAATGGTGGGAATCTCTGCAGCTCCTCCACAGCCACCAGGAGCCTGTGGGCTGTTTCCCTGAATGAGGCTTAATTTGTCATTTTAGGTGGATGGACATTTCCTGGTAGTTTTAGTTATTTCAACTTTAGGTAATGGACTGAATGTTACCCTGTGAGATACTGAGAGTTTTAATCTAACCTTGCACTACACTTCTCCACATCTTTCTCTTTGACCTGTTTGCTGTTTTCCATGGCCTTCATGTCGGTGTTTGTTCATCGATGTTCTCTAACAAAACTCTGAAGATCTTCATACTGAGATTAAAATGCACACAGGTACAGTAGACGATATTCAGTATTTGTTCTGTTAGGAGACTTATTAAGGCTACCGAGACAACAGGCTTTATTTCGGGGTATAAACATAAACACTCTTGAGTTCAAATCTAGATCACTTTTTTCTAAGTTTTTATTCATGACTTCTATTTTAAAACTGCATATTTTCCACCTGACAATTAAGTGCTATGAAAATGAATCTATTTGTCTATCACTTTCTCCTTAATGTTCTCCGACAAAACCGTGTCTGCTTGAGGTCATTTCAACTTGATTCTCTCTCTGACAGATAATCTCTCGTTGTGGCTTTATGTCCGTTTCTCACAATAATCAGCATTTTACCTAAGGTCAGTCTGAGGTCACCGCTATACAGCTGAGATTAATCTGAGATGTTAATCTCTTCTTGTGCAGTTTGTAAGTTACGCAAAAATAACTGAGGGACAGTTAAAAACAGGCACAATATAATTATTACCTCTGAAAATAATTATAATAACCTCTTTGTGAGTGTTTATGGATGAATAAGGATTTTTATGTGAGCATCAGTTTCTGACTCTCCCTAAAAATTCAACGCCGGGTTGGCTTTAAGCAGAAAGTCTGACCTGACTGTTTATTTCAAAAGCAGATAGATGGCACATAACTGAATGTTGGTATAAAGGATAATGTGAGCAAAACAAAAACTTGTTTTAGTTTATTTGTACCAAATGATCAGAACCGAAAAAAAAAAAACATTAATGTTGCCAATAAGCGAGGTCTGAAGATTTAGTGTAGAGCTGAAGGCGATGAGAAAAACAAAAATAAGAATGGTGTGTGTTAGGAAGTAGATGTGAATGAATAGTTACTCTGTGTGTGTGTGTGTGTGTGTGTGTGAAGGTGTGTGCGCGTGTGTGTTGAGGTGGGGGGGTGGGTTGAAGTATCTCACGCTAACACATATCATGATCATCATGTTGGCAGGATCTGAAAGATTAGACACATCAATAGTTTATGAATCTCCACAGAATTGTGCTCAATTCCCCTCTTCTATAAATTACTAAATAAGGGCATTTACATCACAGCAACACTGCAAACTTTTTCCCCCTTTTCTTCACAGCTTCTTTTCATCAGTTTTTATTTCAAGTTGAAACTTGGACACAGTCCATTTGACCCTAGCGAACTCAAAAATCTAAGAGAGAGAGAGATCAATCAGGAAAGCGCTCCACAGTCTTTATTTCTGAGATTCAGAGGAGAAGATGCAGAAAGAGAGAGAGAGAGAATGAGGGGAGGAATAAAGGGAAAAGAAGATGTGGTAAAGACGTGAGCACCTTAAAGACAGACATAATTAATAGATGTGGCCCGCCGATACACATGAATTATGCAACTTTTATATTCAAGGAAATTACAAACACAACCCATTGGGAGAGAATGGAGAGGAATCATTATCCGCAGACTTGAACCTTTGTAAAATGCACCAAATTTTTAATAATTAATCCGCATAAACAAATAACACATGAATAAAGAACACAATGAGAAGCCACCCAAGCCACGGGAGTTGGGCGAACTTCCTCTGTAACTTTCCTCATGTGTGGAGAGGAGGAGAGCGCAGAGACGAGTCAGCAAGGAGGATTAGAGAAAGGGAAACTGATTATACCAGATAAAGATGGAGGAATATAATTGGTTAGAGCACCTCGCTAAATTAATTCACACTTTCTTTTTTTTGCTCAGATTGTCATGTTTTCACATTTAAATCAAGCTTTCACAGAGCACATTTACAGTTCAGGTGAGAGGCTTAGATAGTGGTTTGCTGACCACGACCATGTTTTGTTGTTCTGTGGAAAAGTTTAGAGTTTCCAAAAAGCTGCAAACAAGCACAGCAGTCAGACACTTTCCACGATGAAGATTAATTGCCTGTCTTGGTGTGCCGTGTCACTATAAGTAAATGAATGCACCGCTGCTAACTTTAAGCCTGGCAGGCACAGCAGCAGCTTTTAGACTTTCAAACAACATGCCTCTCTACGCACAAAGACAATAAGGTTGTACCCATCTGATGTGTGGAACTCTGGAAGAAGACATTAAAAAAACAAAAGAAATTATTCCACAACCCTGATATTCCAGGTCACAGTCTGTTACTTTAAAACAAAGAAATGGGTGAAGGAAAAACTACTAAAGATTAACTGGAGAGTTAAAAGAAAACAACTTACAGCTGTAATATTATAAATACCCATGGCAAAGCTAAAGTTAAAATCTGCCCTGGGGAAATTTTAACCCATGACAGATTTTTTGTGCCACATTATGAACCTTTTTATGAATACATTTTTAAACCTTTTTATTTCTTTTTAAAGAAAAATAAATAGGAGCTTATTTAATGGTGTGCTCTATGACTTTGTATTTTTGTGTTTTTTATGATGTAAAGCACTTTGAACTGACAATGTGCTGAAATGTGCTATACAAATAAGCTTGATTGATTGATATAAAAGTATTCACTCCCTTGAATGCTTTACATTTTGAATTGCTTTTTCAAATCATGATCAACAAAGTAATTTTTTTGACAAAATAAATGACAAAAAAAACCCTTTAATTTCCCAGTTAAAATGTATTTCTACAACATGATGACCTACAATCACTTAATTCACTCATTCACTTGTTATTCAATAATCGGGTCATATCAGTCAAAATGGTTAGCTATTGGTTTCTTTAAACAGGACACTGACCCAAAATATTAGGGCAAGTCAACAGAGAAAGGGTTCACTAAAAACAAAATTACCGTTTTTTTAATGGTGAGCACATATCTAAACCTCTGAAAACCTGTGGGTGAGTAGAAGAGGGCAAAGCCAAAACCCTAGCAGGGAAGTGTCGCTGATTTCTCTCTGTTCTGCTCTTACTTTATAAATATTATAGAAACGATTGGAGAAGTGTTGTTCTACTTAGAAAGGTTATACTAGTAGCAAGGGCCTCTATTTCTTAACATACAATCTTTTCCTCCCTGAATAAATGCAAACAAAACACTCATTTCTCAAAGAAAAAAAATTCACAGTGAGGTTATGCAACAACAACAAAAAAAATATTTTAAGGCTTTTTGCAACTCTTTGCAAAAAGGGTCTTTAAAGGTGGTCAACTATGGAGACACTCTTGCTGCAGTATGGTACAATCTGAAAGTACTACACATTTAGACATAATTAAACAACAACAACAAAAAAATATTTTAGGATCTTCCTGGGAGGAGGACAGTGGATCTGTCAGAGCGGGTTTGTGGTGAGCAGAGACGAGGTCAGGAGGACACCCTGAAGTGACCACACAGGGATGGCCTCCAGGAGCTCAGTCTGACTGGAAACACGAGCACACACAACACACACACACACACACACACACACACACACACACACACACACACACACACACACACACACACACACACACCACACACACACACACAGGCAGAGTCACCTTCAACCCAGAGCAGCATATGTGTTTCACACTAAACATAACCGTCTGTAATGCTCACGCCACACAGTTCAAACACAGATCCAAAAAAATCACAGCTTTATTCCCTGTTTCAATCGACTCTTTATAATTTTGTTTTAAAACGAGCTCAATTAAAGAACATAATTTTATCTGTACAAAAATAAGACAAAGAACATATTATAAATATTCTGAGAAAGAGACTTTATAAGCTGCTCTTGACATTCAAAATGGTATTGCAGTGGTAAAAACAGCTCAAATGCAGAAAGAAAAACTCCCAAAGTTTGATTTTGTGAGTCTGTGATCTCTCCCGCCCCCATCATTTCTGTCCAATGGGACCATTGATCGCCACATGTACGGCTTTGCTCACAAATTATTGCCCGCTTGCAAAAAAAAAAGAAAAAATGAAACACAATTTGAAAGCAAAATGCACCAAACAAAAAGGATAAAGTTTGCTTTTGGTCCGGATCAAACAAGCGGACCAGAGGTGAAGATACACCCTGAAAGTTACTTTTGAAGTCAGAACGGTGTCTAACATGTATCAGGTGTGTATTTTGCCCACAGTAAAAAATTTTGGAGCTATTTTTTTTCCAAATATAAACATAAAAAAACCATTAGCTTTGTATTTGTTCAGCTAAATGAAACAAAGATGTCTCCATAGTTTCCTTTCGTTTTAGTTGAATGTGGATCACAAATTCTTTCTTTTTTTGCCAGGATTTCAGTTTTGACTAAACGTCTCAGTTCCTCATCTCCTCTCATTCTTTTCAATAATTTCTTCTTAAAAGAGCAACAACAAAAAAATGCTTTTTGGCTTTTTCTTTGTCCTTGCTCCTCTTCCTTTTGCCTCACCAGAGCACAGCCAGCTTTTAGTCAGTATGGCAAAGCAGCAGCAGCAGCAGCAGCTTCTCTACCTTTTTTTTTTCTCGTCTCCGTGGAGAACAAGGGTTGTGTGGTTCCTAATTGCTGTGTGCCAAAGAGACTCCACGAACCAATCAAAGTGGCCAATCTCTAAAGACGAGCCAAAACTAATTTGTTAGCAATACACCTCTCTTTTTTTCTTCTTCTTTTTCGTCCTTCCTTTCGTGCTCCCTCTTCTCCTGATGACAGCGGAGGGTTCATTTTTGTGCCACCGTGGTCATGACCTCTCCATCTCCTCCCCTCTCCTGCTCTGTGGCTTCTCTGGGAGTTCCTCTCCGATGCCGCTTCCATTGTGACCCGGCTCTGAAAGGATACCACGATGAGCTCAGTGATAAGGCTGGCAGACGGGGAAAAAAACTCTCTCAGTTTCTCTCTGCTTATTAAAATCTCTCCGTGCCCCTACAATATGAGAATTTTGCGTGTGTGTCTGTGCGTGTGTGTGTGTGTGTGTGTGTGCGTGCGTGTGTGTGTGCATGCTCGGGACACACCTCAGGGAGCGTGAGAGCGGGGCAGCCGTGCTCAGAGAGAACACACGCGTTAGCTTTGGGTTTCATTTCTGGCTTGTTCAGTAGGGAACCTGGCGGCCTGCTGAGAGCCCGAGAGTAACTGTGTGTATCACTGATCACATGTCCGTGTGTGTGTGAGAGAGAGAGAGAGTGCGTGTTCTGTCCTGTTACACACCCTGTACCTTTTGCTTTGTCACCTTCTCCGAGCTCACAGCTTTGCTCTCTCAGAGGAGCGACGGCTTCAAAAGACAACTTTAAAACGTGTCTGTTTCACACAGTCAACAAAAGCATCGCTCAGACAAAACACACACATGCAGGCATGTTGCTTACTCTGAGAATACACCTAGCATACTACCTCTGCAGGACACAAAGCCTGCCGAGAATAAAGAAACAATCACTCTTTTATTTCGCAGCGATACTGACATTCATGGCTGCCAAAGCGCCAAGCAGCTTCCTCCTCGAGTGTGAGTGGAAACAAGCAAGAGAAGTAAAATACTTCTTTAAGACCCTGCTCTTGTAAAGCGGGGTGGGGCTGTACACTCCGACAAACGGTAAAGAAGCCGAGTGCATCATCGCTCATGAGCCCGCTGCAGACGGAGCGTGTTTTTCAGACCTCATCTTTGATAGCTGCTTTAGCTCAAAGTGAGGGAAGCCATGCAAAAAACACAGCTGCAGGTCTGAGTGATGCAAGCCCAAAGCAACTGTCCTCCCCCCTCACCCCAAACACCCCAAAATAAGCAGGTCACAGTTAACACGCAGGCTGCAGCTCTCACAGGTGATGTGTGGGGCGGCCCCACTCATTACACAGGAGAGGACTAACCAGCTGGAACACTGAGGTTTTTCCAGCCTGCGTGTGAAACTCAAGTCACATTTTGTTTAACTTTAAATAAATCAAGAATGCATTTCGCTGATGGTGCTCAGACAATTAAAAACCGAGACTGTTTTTAGCACCCAACTGAGCAGTTTGTCGCCGCGCCGGCTCATTTGTGGTTTCCAACAAAATCCCAACGGCTTGGAGAAAGCATTCAGACATCGTGTACTTTTAACACCTCGTGTCTCATTAAAGCCACTAACATCACTGTATTTTGTAGGGATTTTTATGTTGCAACCCAAACGCAAAAATTGTGAAGTGGAAAGAAAATGCCTCCGTGGATTTTATGACGTTCTATGAATACAAATCTTTTTTTTTCAGACTGTTTTTCTTTTTCTTCTAGTACCCTAAATAAATTCAGTCCAGCCAAGTCAGGACAAAGTTATGAAGAAGTTTAAGACTATATCCAAAGCTCTGAGTTTCTCAGAGCCTCGCAAAGACTTGGAAAGAGTGGCACAGTGGCAAACTTACAAAAACATGGCACTGTAAGTTAACAGACTGGTCAAACCACTCAGAGAAGCAGCCTTTATGACAAAAGAGTAATTAATAACACACTTTTTACATGCATCAGGAACAATAAACCTCAATCTCCTTCAGCTGGTTCAAAACTCTGCAACACTGGAACAAACTGAAGGTGTTTTTGGAAACCTAATCATTTTAAAGACAGGATCCTACATGGTGAAGCTCCAACTTGAACCCCAGGCCCTCCAGTCACAATCTGCTCGAAGTCACAAGGATGTGATATAAAACTCAAGACGAAGGGCCTTTCCAGGCCGTTTCACCTTTACTGTGGGACAATCTTCTTTGTTTTCACGTTGTGCTGAGAGTTTTGGGCTCATTTAAGAAGCAACTGAGGACCTTTTGTTTCAAATGTTATTTGCTAAGTTATTTTCAACTATCATTCAATACTTATCTAATTTTCCTAATCATTTGATTTAATCTTTTAATCATGTCTTAGTTTACCCTTTTTATGTTATTGTTCTGTTGTTTTTCACTTAGTAAAATTTACCTCTTCATTGTCGAATAAAACCCGTATGTTGGTGGCAGCATCATGCTGTGGGCATGTGTTTCTGCCAGCTGATAGAAAGCTGGATGGTGCTTTAATACAATAGTTCCTCATTATAAAATCTTGGACTAATTTAGGCATTTCTGTGAAATTTGCTTGTCAAATCATAATCTTGATATTGATAACAATAATCAATATAAAACAATGATCAGATTTAGTATCTTCTGTTCTTTTGGTCTTTAGGATTTTTAAACCAGTTCATCAGAATGCGTCCCAGTATGATTTTTGCTGTATCATTGGAATAACTAACAGGAATTCGAATTATTGGTAACTAACTTGTGTTTGACTTCTTTCCAAAAATTGAAATAATGAAAAAGTTTAAGATAACTTGTCTAGAGATTCATGGGGAAGATACAGATTTTTACCTGTTTTCTTTCTTTCTTTCTTTCTTTCTTTCTTTCTTTCCTTCTTTCTCTCTTTCTTTCTTTCAAGGATTTAAAAGCCTGATTGGACCATGACAGAATAAGGAAAGAAGTAAGATAAATCATATTTTAAAGGAGCCCACTGAAATATCCTATCTATTTTAATCTATTGTCACCTTGGGAGAGCAATGTTCCGTTTTTTTGTGTGGACTAATTGGATTTTGAGCATGTATATTGAAAAAAAAAAGTCAATTAGATATTCATTGAAGGGGAGGCGCAGTGAAATCGTTCGCTGAAGATCACTTTCTCTAACAAAAGATTGCATTCCTCCCCACTCATCACTCCGTCTCTTTCTCCTGCGTAAGTTGTGCATTTCGTGTCTCCCCTTCTCCCTCGCTGACTCCCCATTCTTCATCTCATGTCAGCTTCATTTCCCCCTCGCCCAGCTAAACTCATTGGTCTAAGGGAGAGAATGCAACCCTCGGAGAGACACGCTGCTCTTCCGTATGTCATTGTCGTTTTGTCCGTCACCGTCTGACCCCTGAAGCGAGATCTTTGTTTTCACCCTCAGCGGTCAAGGGGTCCCCTTGCAGGGGTCGTTACAGGTCAGGAACGACCTCGGTTAGTGCGTCGGACCAATTGTTTGGATTAAAATCGCATGGCTGAGAGAACGGAAACATTTACACATCCGTTAAATAAAAAAAGGAGAATTGATATATGGAGGAGTTGGTGGAGAAAAAAAAAATCTCAATCTGGTTTTAGTGTGTATGGAACCTGGACGATTTGGATGTGGTGCTCAGAGCTCTTCTGATGAAAAGTCCTGCCAGCTGTTGCTTTGCAAATGTAACACGAATGTGAGCAAAACATTATGATGTTCTGTTTTAATAGGATAGATTTTTAACCGGTTTTATATATTTAGACAACAACTTTTCCATAACTTGATTATTTCTGTTTTCCCCACAGGAGATTTAAGACGTCGCTTTTCCAAGAAAAGACTGGAGAACAAAATATGAAGCACTTTGCAAAAGTATTCACTCCCCTTGAACTTTTTCAATTTCTGCCACATCACATCTATGAGTGTCACAAAATCTGGAATTTTATGGGATGGCCAAGGCAAGACAGTTCATAGTTGAACACAAGTTTAACTTTTTGCTGAAAATCATTTTGTCTTTATGAATCTATCAGATTTGCACAACTAAAAATAAATATGCCAGACTCAGTCAGAGGGCAACTGTGAACATAAATTTTGAAGTCCCGCAGTGGATTATTTGATTGAATTTGGTTCTGGACTTTGACTGGGCCATTCAAACATGCTTTGATCTGAACTGTTCCACTGAGTCGTTGTCCTGAATCTCTGTCTCAATCTTTTGCAACTTCTCAGAAGTTCTTTGAACATTCGCTCCATAGTCATATCCATTAACTTGAAACATCTTTGCTGATGAAGAAAATCACCCAGACAGGATCGTGCTGATGGTGTTTTCAGTCTTAGGCAGGATGTCAGACCAGGAAAACTTATTCCACATATTTACTATGACTCTCTTCCAACAAAAGGTTTCTTCTTTTCCAGAAAGATCAGATTTGTGCAGTGAGTGATGTTTTAACCCCTGACCTGTCTGGTGTGTTTCTTAGTCCTCATCATGCAGTTTGTTCACTAATGTTCTCTATCAAGACTCTGGAAATAATCAGTTGCACTGAATTAATTTCAGGGTACAAGAGTAAAGTTGGCTGAAGATTTATCCACACCAAACTTTTCAGATTTGTTTGTGGAACAAAAAGAGAGTTAAAAACCAGGTACAGTTTTTCCTCCACTTGACATTGTTGGTAAAGCCTTTTATGTATATAATTATAATTCTCTACTTTATACTTTAACCACAAATACACTAACATTTGTGGTTGTAACTTGACAAAAATGTCAAGTTCAGGAGGTATTATGACTTTTTTAGTATTACTTTTGCAGCTCTTCTTCCGCCCTAATTTATTTCTTTTAAGTGATTTATTATTTTAGTTTTCTAAACAAAACTTTTATGGTTAAACTCAAAGCGTTGAGTTTACACTCATAAATACATGCTCACACGCTACTTTCCTATCATTTTAATTCCAGAAACTCTTTGATTTTTATCTCCCAGTGCCTCTCTGAACCACCAGGACACTTGCCTCTGATCGCAGATGTGTTTGCCCTCGGCCCGTAAAGCTATTATCGCATGCTTCATAGATACAAACGGCAGCATGCCCCGTACTAACAGCCTGTTGAGCAATGAAAAGTATGTGTCCGCAGCCTCTCACCCTCTCTGCCCTACAGAATAGCTGTTTAAATGAGATTAGTCCTGACAAGTGAACTTCAGCTTGTAATAAAACCCCCTTTTTATCCGCAAAGCAAACATTAGAGCCGCCCCCTGAATGAATACCTAACTCCTGAATTACCATAACAATAGCTCAGCTGAGTACACTCAATGCTTAAACTAACAGTGCAGAACACACACTCTAAAACACACACACACACATTCACGCACACGCATACATGCGCAGCGGCTGCACTAATGAGTGGTTTCACTGTTTGAGTTCAGCGCCTTGTTACGGGGTGGAGGCCGCAGTCGGAGCGTCGCTGTGACGATGAGCAACAGGAATGCCGAGAAGCAGACAATATTGTTCTGGAGCGTCCATCCAAACTCCCACCGCCCTTAAAGCCCCTGAAATGTGGCACAAACCGGCTCGGAGACGACATCGGCACATCCGTGGGTCTCGTTTTCTCTCTGAGAACGTTGTTGCTTCTTGAATCACTTGTTTTTTATTTCCAGCTGTATCCCTTTCATCACCTTCTTCCTTCATCCTCTATGAAAACACTCTAAATCGGACACCACCCAGAACCTCCTGCTGCCCCCTTGGACACACCGAGGAATCCCCGGACCTTCTAACGCTCTATTACACCCAAACACCCCCTTTGTCTTCCACCATCACTCCTCACAGTGACCCCCCCAATCCCCTAAGCTACAGCACCTCAGGAAGGGGCTGTCCAGCGCTGCAGAAGGGTGCAGAGTGCAGGCCGTTGGTTCCCAGGACCACTGTGCACTTGTCATGTAAATGAAGAAGTCACAACCAATTAGAGTAATTGCAGCGCATCGTGCTGTCTTCGCCACGGCTACTGAGCCGAGGAGGGGCATGGGAGAGCGAGAGGTGGAGCGGGGAGTTGACGGGGGGAAACATGGGATGAGAAAAGCTCAAAATATGACGAGGGGCAAGACAAGCAGGGGAGAGAGTGCACGATGGAGACGAATTTAATGGCATGTGGTGATGTGTTTAGAAAAGTTGCATATCAAAACTAATCTAAATGTATCACTTTTTGTTGAGTATTGTCAAATTAAAAGCCTCATGGTGATTTCTTATATGTAAAAAAATGTTATCGTAGAAATGAATCTCCTCAGCACAAAATGCAGAATTCAGATCAGATACAATCTTAAGACATTTCTTGCAGGTTCATGTGTCAATATTCCACCACCAAAAGTGTTAATAATGGAAATACTGACCATCTTTTTCTGAAAACGAACTTTTTTTGTGTTTTCTAACTTGTTGTCAAGCACACTTCCTTGATGTGGTTGCAAGATTGTTTGTTCTTTGTCTGAGCAGCATAAATAATTCATTTGCTACAGTTTAAAAACAAAACAACAAAAAATGTGGCTCGTATTTGCAGTTAGTTGAATTTCTTAAGCGTGTTTCAACAGAAACTACAAATCTGGAGAATAATAACAGCTGGAATATGTGTGTCTTTTGCAAAAGAAGAATGCAATAGTTTGTTAGGAAGAGCACAGAGTTTCTGCATTCAAGTGCATTCAATTGTGTGTGAGTGTGTGCGCGTGTGTGTGTGTGTGTGTGTGTGTGTCGGCGGAGGAAAAAGAAGGAGTGGGTGTTTCACAGCAGGTGGTAGGGGCTAATGGAACCCCCTCTGGCCTATCAGGAGTAAGGCTTGGTGGTGTGAGAGAGTGTTTTTGTGCACCATGATGGTAGCCGTGTGTCTTTGCAGACAGTGAGAAGGCAGAATTGTGACAAATGAAAATGTGCAAAAATAAGACAAGAAATGAAAAATATGATTTCTTCTACAGATCAGCCTTTGTTTCATAGGTTTAGTCCTCTTTATTATAAAACTCAGCCAAGATATTAGAACCTGTAATGAATTCGTACGGCACCAAACTACAAAGAAATATAATCTCAAGGCACGTTACGGACAGGTCCGGTTTATAACCACTTATATAGAATCCAGTTGTAAATTGTTGTAAAATGTAAATTGTATTTACATTTGTATTTACATACAAATGTAAATACAATTATATTTTCATTTATATTCCGGATTCACATTCAGATAAAAACTCAAACTTAAATTTCACAAGTGAACATGAGAAAAACAAAAAGGTTTCAGGCAGCACTGCAGCCCCACTGCTCTCTCAACGTGTGCATGTTTCTTTTCTTTTAGTCCAGACGTTCCAGTGGCAAAATTTCACAGTTTTGCCGTCCAGCCACAGACAGAAACTATAAAAGCGAAAACATCTTACTTTGTAAGACATCCAAAAATTGTCCTTCAAAAATAGGGGGCAGAAACATATTTGAGAGAGAATTGAGATATAAACAAAAGTGGTGAATAGGGGCAGCTAGGGGAAAGAGATGGGCTTGGACAGAGAGGCAGCGTTTGGCCCTGCGGCATCAGTGTCCACCTCTGTGGTCAGTCAGCATGTAATTTAATGCCTCTCATTCATCTATCCTTCCATCAGGCCTCTCTGGCTGACCACAAACAGTCAAGGCCTGAGGCGGCCGGGCGCAGCTTACCACACACAGCGAGGGCATTATAGTCAGGGAGGAAGTTTGGAGTGTGAATAAAAGCTATGCTTGCATTGTGCCGTACAACCCACAGAGGTCTAGACAGCTCCGGTAAGGATACGGTATCTTTAGGTCCCTCCCCCCCTTCCACTCACTGTACGACACACTTTCACTGTGAGTGCATGAAACGCATGCAATCGGCACAGAGGCAGTAGGCATCAGCGCTTTTGGCTCTGCGCTCATGACTCCAAGTTTCTGCTAATCTCTTCTCCTTAAGGAGCATATTTCCCTCCTTACTTTGCTTCAGTTTAAGAGAAAATGCTGATTACAGCTGCGATTAGCAGTGTGCCGAAAATTAGTTAATTACAAGATTATCGACCAAATACACTGCAAAATATTTGTTTCTAATCGCTCAAAAAGAGCGGATCAAAGAACTTGGAAGCTGGTTGTGACTGAAAATGGTGACAGTTAGTTTTTGATCAAAGGGAAAAGAACTCAAGTTTTACAATTTTGGATGTAGAAATCTCAGATCAGTGCAGATCAAGGGAATGTTTAGTTTGTGCATCTTAAGGTATAAATTCATAAAAATGGTCCAGAAATATATTAACAAAACAAAGAATGAGAAATAATTTTTATGTAATACTGAAATTATCTTCTTAATTTAAGATTTTTTTTATGAAAAAAATAACAAAAACAAATCAAGAACAGAAAAGAAACAACAAACTACCCATGATTTGAATTATTCTAACTTACTCACCAAAAGAAGGTGGTGGATTAAAATACTGCTATATTTTTACTTAAATGAAGAAATTATAATCAAACTAATTAATGACTTTTTAAATTTATCTATTTAATTTTTAATTTGACACAGCAAAAAGCATTTCACTCTTGCTTTGTAAATCTGAGTGTCAATATTATTTAAGTGATGTTACATCACACAAAGTTGGTCAGCTTCACAACTCAGGAATAAAAGAAATAACTATTTTTAATAACATTTATGTCACCAATGCATGTTAGACATTCAAAATATAAAAACATGTATGATTTTTATGAAAAATAAGTGTGATTTAGTTAGATTTTGTGTTTTGTTAATGTGAATGTGTTGCAGATCAGTCAAGCTGAATCCAGGTAATAACTTAAGGACTTATTACATTTATAGGGTATGAACTGTTTTACTAATGTATCCACGTTAAACCTAATTTAAATTAAGGAAAATAATAAATACAGAACAATGGGGAACATAGTAAGCGACTATTTTGCTAACTATCATAAGTGTGTGGAGCGATGATTTTATTTCAGATGCGAAATGAAAACATTCCTCAACATAGTAATAGTCTAAGTCTAAATAAGTAAAATTTAATATCCACTATATCAATACTGTTTAAGGTTCTCATGCTTTTAAATTCAATTATTCTTTTAATACATTCTGTAATGTAAACAAAACAGCGTGATGAGGAGAGAGAGTCAGATAGTGTAAGAAAGTGAAAGGACATTAAAATAAATAAAAAATAGGAACATTAGTTGAGAAGAGGAGGGAGGACAGGATGATTTTTTTCTCCTGTCTCCCCTCCAAAGTGGCTAAAAGGACAAAAGCACATCAGAGAATGGAAGGTTATGAATAATTACTACAACACTTACAGCTGAAAGTAAACTATGTTCAAAAAAGCCTAAAACATGACAACATTTGTTTTGCGTCAACTGCATTGAAACACTCACCCGTAGTTTCATAGCTTACGATGCACTTAATTTGTTTGCAGAGGCCCAGTGGACACCTGGAGGACTTCAATGGCTCAGTCTGGTCATTTTTGAACCCTGAGGCCAGAAGACATAACAAAAAACTCCTCAATTTATTCAAATTCACCCGATTTTGACTTTCTATCAAAACGGGAAACGCCAAACATACGTAGGAGAAGAAGCCTGTCGTGTTCCTCTGTTCATTACCTTTTAATGGCGTGTGAATATTCCAACACAGCACTTCGTAGCCTCGGCACCAGAGGCCTCTCCCCGGCGTAGACGTTTATCTCCCTCCATTTAAAGACTAAAACATTCATGCCGTTCAGCACACACAGGAACGACAACTTGTGAAAGACGCTTTAATTTTGTGCCCCTCAAAAATGACTAAAAATATTTGAGAAAATGACCGGAAACTCTGCTACCTCAATAGGTTAACAGATATTATAATGATTATATGAATAATGACAATACACTAATAACATGCAAACTTTAAATTCAGGTTTTGTGCATCTAATAAGTACAATTGAGTGATGCCCATCTTTCAGACAGCCTCTGCTCCGCAGCACGTTGGCCTCGCGAAAAGCCACCGCGACGACTGTGGCGTATATGTTTCTCCTCTTATGAATTATGAACACAGTTAGCTCTTTCGTTTATGAATTATTACTGAACCGCCTGCCTCCACAGGATAGTTGCTGGAACAAATGCATTTACACTGTGAGCAATTGCGTTATTGCCCCTTTATTATTATTTGTTTTTTTTTTTTTTTCGTCGTACTTATTTGCTTTATCGAGAGCAAAGCTTGTTTGGGGTCGAGCGTGAAACAAAACAACTCATTTCGGGGAACATGCTTTTCATTAGCGCGAAACAAATGTTTATTTTACCAGCATTTTGCGGGGGATTCATGAATAAATATGGCGTTTGTCTCTGAGGTAAATAAAAACGACAATGCGGCGGCTGAACAGAGAAGACGGCGAGGCGGCGGAGATGCGGTTCGGTTCTCTGTGGACTTCCGGTCACGCTGCAGCGAGGAGCGCCTGGGGATGAACGGAGGGATCTGACGTATTCTGAAGGTGTGATCTACTGTCTACTAGGGATTAGATTCGCAGTAAATAAGGGGATGACAGTAACGGCTTTAAAAATACAGTCTGCAGTGAGGACTGCGTGTTTTTTCGTAGGAGGGGGTGGGGGGGGTGGGGGGGGGGGGTTCGACTCCAGAAGCGGGTGAAAAAGAAAAAGCCAAGACAAAAACATGGAAGTCATGAATATGGAGAGTGTGTGTTCCTTGCGATTTAAATATTCATGACTGAGGCTATCAGTGTGTTATAAAGGCATTATCAGTGTCAGCAGCCAAAAAACGGGGGGGGGGGGGAAACTCTGGCTTGATTGATCTCATCAGGACATCATCAATAATGGATTAGTCCAATCACAGAGCAGGGAGGGAGCGCGCGCTCCCCGAGCCCCCTCCCAACACGCTCAAAACAATTACAACACAATCTGTGATTTAAACCTGCCGGTAAATCAGACTCGCTCACAATGCAAACACATTATCCCACCATGATTCAACCGCTTTGGCTGCTTAGTAAGAAAATATTTAGTAAAATAGTAATTCTTTTTGATGTACTAATTAAGCTTTATTGGCTGAGATAGATTATGTTCTCCAGTCAGGTAGAAATTGGAGTTTCTCTTACTGAACTTCTGCAAATATCCCAGCTAGTCTGATAGATTCCAGGGCGTTCCTGGATCAGAAAACAAGAAAGGTTCTCTGGATGTCGGCTGACCCGCCCTATAGCTACAGAGGAGTCCAGACACCCTGTAAAGAAAAGTAACTTCAACTTTTTGACTAAGCTTTTTCTTAATAGCAACAGATGCATCCCTCCTTCATCCTGTCATCACTGATGAGGCAGACACCAAAATACTTCTGCTTTAGAAGCATCCCTGCCAGGAGGAAACGTCCCCATCCCCTCACACTTAAACAAGCAAATTCCAGTTCTAATTTATCATATATCCACATGTTGCCTTCAATTTGATCACAAACTATGTCAGCTACAGGGAATTGTTTTAAACTTATACCTCATGTGGGTCACTGCTACAATATTTACAAAAATGCTACTTTAATGACCCAGGAAGGCCTAAAAAATAACAAAACGCACAAATTACAAATGCAAACCTTCTCCATTGTTGAGCAAATAATCATGAGGCCACTTTGGGGCTCTCACAAACTATCAGAGTTTAATTCCCAGGTTGTTATGACAGGTTTGTGATATCATGACAAGAGTACCATACCCCGAACTGACAAAGCTGAACTCTGTCATTTTCACACCTCTGATCCCAATATACCTAAACCATTCCAATAATAAAAAAAACATTAAATATTAAATGCATACTTCAAAGACGTAACACAACAACATATTCTACTAAATCTGATTAATTTCCTCCCCTCTAAATCTGTATACTTTTTAAAAGGGTAACACACACATGTAAAACCACTTGGACATAATGATTTATAACTTCATTCAGAGCTTTGAAATAACGTGTTTAAATACACAGAAAGTCAATATAAGTTTCCCTGTTTGTCTTGCTGAGTCATCAACATTAACCCTTTGTGAACTCTGTGGTGACTTCAGACTGCCTCACGGTGATGCAGAGCCAGCATGGAGTGCTGCAGCTCTGGTGCTGCACAGTCACTGTCAGGCTGAGCTTTTTCTTCTATTAACAAATTACCAAAGTTATTTATTAATTATTTATTAATAAGCTGCAGGACAACCAATACTGATGTGCTGGTGAAAATCCTAAGAGAATTTGATGAAATAATGAAAAAAATGGCAACAAATAAATAAGGTTTGGAGCCAAATAAAGGTAAACGTGAGACATTGGGGAGAAAGCTGTAAAAAACTTCAGACTGGGGTGGAGCAAAGCAAACAAAAAAGACCACAGAATGAGTCAATAATGTGTTAGAATGACCTAGTCAAAGCCCAAATCTGAGTACGACAGAGAATTTGTGGGAACACTTGAAACACATTTGAGTTGTGTGTTGCAAATACACTTCAGAAATATTTTGAGGGATGCAGTGTATATTTTCATATCTTCTGCCAAATTCCCACCTTCATTGACCATCTTGAGCTCATTTAAACCAGCTTAGTATGTTTTTTTATTCTAGAAAAAAACACCTTCTCCTTTTAAACCTTTTGATAAAGAAAAAAGTAACACAAAAGAGTCACTCAAGAGTCTCAGCAGTAGACTCAGGATGTACATTTTGAAGGACGTAAGGAGTTTTTAATATTTCTGGAATACTTTCTTCTTAAAATACTCTTTAAATGTCTACTGTAATCATGTAAATAGCAATAACTCATACGCTCACAACAGATAAACTTTTTTTTACTCCTCCATCCATCACCTCTTAATCAGCCATGCAATGTGACTTACTGCTTATTAGAACCAATAAAATTTAAATCACTGGTTTGAACCACAACTACAGATCCTATATCCATTCAGATGTCTAGGAAATAATACAGATAATCCCCAAATACTAGATTACAGTTCTTGTTTCAGTATGTGTCTTCCTTTCAGCCATGTTAGACAGCGTGCTCTATAGCCTCAGGGCTGAAGACAGCACTTTGAACATCAAGCCTCCCAGCAGCTGGGTCTTTCTGCCAGACGCAACTCACACACAGAGACGCGACATGCAGAATATTAAAACATTTAAATAGAAACCTTTAAAACATTCTCGGCTGTGACACACCAGGGGAGTAAAAGGTCTCCCACTCTCTCGGCTGAGCTTTTCTTGTGGCTCATTTTCTCATGCACAGCAAAACACCTTTTCTCAGAAAGCATAACAAAGAAGTTATTTCCCCTCCAAGTGGACAATGACACGTTGTTTTTGTCACTTACATCCACTCAGGAAGGAGTGGAGAGTGATTTCTAAAACCTCAGCTACAATAAGGTAGGTGTCTTGTCTTAGATTACCCCTGAGATTATCGTCAGTCCTGCCGCTGTTGCTGAGGAAAGGTGTGTCTGTGCACATTACCTGGCAGGGCAGCTACACTCTGGATCAGACAACAGCAGCTCAGCAGAGACGGCTTGTCATCTGCTATCGTCTCTTTTTGGCTGGTAGAAAGTTCTGGCCTGTGTTCAGATTTCAATTTTCAAATCCAAGTTAATGTTTTTCTCCTGTAATCTCTATTTTTTTATGCATATTTTTTTTTGTTTTAAAAAGTGTTTTGAAGGAAATCAATTCCAGGCAGTTTGATATTAACAAGCCGCAGTATGTTAAACAAGGCAGAAGTCATTCACAAGCAGATTTTTTTTCTCTTTTGTATGCATTCATTTCAGAAAATAACTCTGATCAATTGTTTTGATTCACTACATATAAAATGAAATATTTCGAACCGTTGCTTTGTGTATTTTTAACCCTTTCATGCATAGTGGTCACTACAGTGGACAGCTGTCTAAAAGCTATCTTCTTGTGCTTCTTGTGAATTTTCATGTTATAAATGCACACAGACCACTGAAGTGGACACTAATGCATCATAATATTCACTATCAACTACTTTCCATCAGCTGCAAAAGCAAGAAATTATTTTTGTTAAATCCAATATGGCCGACAGACAAAAAAGCATGCTAACTGATCCGGTTCCTCTCCTGCAGGTAAAAAAAATATTGTTACATTGTTATGACTTTGTATTTGGAGAAAATTATAATTGATCACCTAAAAATGTTTAATTAAATAAAAATTGTTTGCAATATTTATTTCTTCCTTTTTTATGAATTAAGAAAATAAAAAAATGGAAAAAATCCTGACACTAAGGATCATAATTAATGATTATGGGATGCAGATAATGCATATCCAAAATTCAATGTCTCATGTTGAATATGACAATATTTCATGGACTCTCTGTGGCTTCAAGTCAGGCCAGTTTACTAAGTCTTGCTGGGAAATAAAATCCGGATCTTAATAAAGCTTCTCAGCTAAATGAATCATGAAGTGCTCTAAAATGTTGAGGTTGACTTCATAAAACACAGTGAACACTTTTATTTTCTATTAAAATTACTGTCTGCTGGACTTCTGTCAGGTCAGTAATGTTTCCCTTGACTGTATAGCCTACTGACCCAGACTGAGCTTTGAGTGGTTTCCAGGTGTTTTGAGTTAATTAGCTAATGAGCGATGACATGAGTTTCCAAAATTTACTTTTCCACAATATTCAAATTTTCTGAGACGCCGAATTTTGTGTTGTCTCCGATTCATAATGAAATTGTGCATTTGTATGTGCAAATAATCCAAAAATATGAGTTTAAATTTTTGAAGAGTGACAAAAACTTTTGAAAAGTTTCACAATATTATTTCTTGTATATATAGACATTTGCCAAAACTAAGTCATGATCTGATTAAGATCAATTGTCTGCCAGTCTTTCCAGTTTAGCTCAATCACCAAAGATGTTCCAGATGCTGCAGCAGCTTACCTGCTTTTTCTGACAGCATCAGTTATTTGTCCTGATATTTATTTTGAAAATAAATATTAGTACACCTAATATTTTAACACCTTGATCAGTATAGAGTTATTCAGTTCAGGTCCAACCTCCCTAATAATTAGGAGTTTGAATTGATAAAATAAGCAGGGTCCAATCAGATATGATGTTTAGCAGATGACAAAATATAAGTATTATGACTTTTTGCTAAACCCCGCCTCTGACCCGGAACATTAGCTGGAGATAGGCACCAGCAACCCTCCTGACCCCACTAAGGGACAAGGGTGTAAAGAAAATGGATGGATGGATGGATGGATGGACTTTTTGCTACATTTCAGAGTCCATTCACCAAGGTAACAGAATGCACAGTCATGGGTTGATGTGTTTATTATATGCATTGAACTACGGTGTATTTTACTGACTCGGTCGTGTGTCAGTGTGTATCGGCTCTCTGTGTTTGTGTCACAGTGAGTCATCGGTTTTCTTGCCTCCCTTGCTGCCTTCCCGACTTTGAGGTGACATGTGCCTCCTTGTTGACTTGCAGTCTGACGGGACTGTTGTTGTGGTGAGTCCAAAGGATGTTGGGACAAATCACACCTCTGCCTCTTCCTTCCTCTGAGTGACATTTAGTCTGTCACCCACTCCATCTTTGTTCTTTTTACACATTACACGATGGCAACTTTACTTCAGGTGTGCATAGTGATTCTCTTCTTCACTGAGAGAAGCTGATCAGGGAAGATTAAGGTGATGTAAACCCCTCATCGTATTTATTTATTTTTTTATTCGAATAGCAAAAAATTAATTCATTTCTATTTATTGTAGCAGATGGGCAACGCTTGACTAGAGTTTTTCCTCGCGCTTTGATATTGAGCACATACTGAATGATGAAAGACAAATCAGACTGTTGTCAATTCATCTGAATTTTCTTTTTCTTTGTCACCTTAGTAGCAGATCTGTTCTGCTCATGTGAAAATTGTGAGAATAGATCACAGGATAACGTTGACAAAGATGAACTCAGGTAATGGAAAGATGTGTCAAATCTCGCTGATAATAACAGCACATCTGTTAAAACATCACCCTGGATCTGCTTCGAATCCCAGCACTGCTATGGAGGTAACATGTAACGCTGGAGCGACTGAGGCAGCAGACATGTTCCGGCTTGGTTTCTGGAACAGTTTTACAGTTTCTTCAAACAGACTTTGCACTGAAACATTCAACATTCAGGGGCTGGATGGGAAACTGAAGAAAAAAGGAAGCTGTCAAATTGGTGTAGAGGAGGTGTGCTCAAAGTGACAGCTTGTAATAAAAAGCAACATTGGCTCCAACAACTTTAGTAACTTTGGATTTTGTAGAAGCAGCAGGTCTTTCAACCCGAACCGTTGACCAGATTTTTACCCTAATGGAACTACTGAAGGGGTCATGAGAGTTTGGTTGTCTAGTTCACATGTTCAGTGGATTTGGAGAAGGCTTGCAAACAAAATACGCTCTCTGCCACAGCGGAGACAAGAAAACTCAGCAATGGGCAGTGGTGTTGATGGAAGATGTCGAGCTTTTAGGACATTGTCTGTTTGAGGATTTCTAAAGCAGCAGGAAGGTTACTGGTGATCAGACTGCAGCTTTTTGTTGTTGCAGAATCAAAAACTAATGAAAACTAAAGTAAGTCTGGGATCTCCCCATCAGGCTGTATGTGGTTTGAGGGAGCAAGAGCTGACTCGTCTAACAGAGAACATTAATGGACTGTGGAAAAGCAAGTTGAAAATCCTGGCAATCTGGGTTGAGGGTCCAGAGTTATGTGGCTGCATCACCATGTTCACAGAGGTTTTTAGAATCTGTGGTAGCATGGAATTACAACCAAAGTGGAAGTATAAAGTATTGAGTGGTTCATAACTTGTACCAAATGCATCATCATAATTAGGGCAGACTTCACTTTGTATGGATGTCCATGAGTGATATTGACAGACAGAACTGTTTTCTAAATGAACACTCACTAATTTGGATCAGATTTTGAGCAGCAGTGCAATTGTGGTTTTCAGTTGACCAGACAGCCTATTCATTTTTTCATAATTTTGTACTGTCAATGTAACAACCAATTCTGAAAGATGGGAATTCATATTGTTGAGAAATTCAGTTTTCGTATTTACAGATAAAGACAATTGAAAACCTTTGATATGTATTTATGGGTCAAATGATCCTAGTTTTGACTGAAAGTAGCCAATGCTGGACAACAGTTCAAACAAATGAATCTTGCAGAGTTTTTCTGTGCAGCCTTGTTCATCTGCTGCCAGACAAACAAGTAAAGGTCAGTGAATGTGTGCAGCTATCTTTAATTTACATTTTCCAGTTTGAGTCTCATTGTCTTCTGCAGGTCCACAAACCAGTGCGTCCTCTCACCGTCACAAAGAGTTTCTCTGCAGGTCTCCAATGGGAGAACAAGCCGTGTAAAGAAACAAAATGTCACCAGGCGGTCCCCAAATGCAGCCACCTCCAAACTCAGGGCATATTTAGCATTTAAAGCCCCCTCCTCGCTCAACAATCCGCCAACCCCACCCTGCTAACATTTACTGGCAGGAGGACAGAGGGAAAGGACTCACAGACGGTCTTCAGCCGGGCAGGCAGCAGATTCCTCTGGCCCTGTAGCTGAGCCGTGGGGAAGTTTTTAATTCCTCCACCCTTATGCTTCATTTGTCCTCCAGATACCCCATGTGAAGCTCTGCGATGACCACTCATGTGTGCACTGCTGTTGAATTATTAACGAGGGAGAAATGGGGAAGGAAGAAGAGGAAGAGAGAGAGAGGAGGGGAGAGGGAGACTGAGAGGTGAGAGAAAGTGGGAGTGCAAGGGGGGGAAGTGAGAGGAGGGCGCAGAGTGCCATGGAGAGGAGGAGAGGTGTGGAGATGTAGAGGGGAGGTGAGAGGTGAGGTGAAGAAGAAGAAGGTCTGAAAAATGAGGTGAGAAGAGATGGGAGAGGTGGGAGAAAGACATAGGGAAAGTGAGAGTTGGAAGGGCCAAGGAGTGGACAGGAGGAAAGGTTGTACAGCAATTTCTGTATCGGTAAAAATCTTTAAAGCTAAATTGTGGTGATAATCTGCAGCAGCTGAGATGTGTTCATTTCTACTGAACAGCTGGATCTCTACTGCTATAAGGCTGAAGATGAAAAACTACCAACAAGAGTTTCTGAACATTGGTAGATTGTAAGGAATCCATCTTTGTTTGTGGATCCAGCAAATGAATTGCATTTTCTATGAGAGTACTTTAACTGATCTGTAATCAATGTAGAAAAATGAAATATGGGTTTAACTAGCATTAGCGTTGCAGATACTATGCTTGTCGGTATAAGGCCAACAAAGGATTAAAAATGCTTCCTTGGAGCTTAATCCACTAGGCACTGCTGGGATAAAAGTGGACTCCACCACTTCCACCCTCTCAACAACCACAGCAGACCGCTGTCTTTAGTGGATCTCCTGTGATTCTTAGGATCCACTTTCTCCCTCAACCCGAGGTGGAGCTCAGACCAGCGTGTTTTCACACCTGGTCTGGTAAACTTGGTTCAAATGGAGACCAAAGTCATGCAAGTTACCGACTGGGTAAAATAAGATCCATTCATTTCTGAGTCCACGCCTCCAGCGGCCAGTCGTTTCTCATAGCTGAGGTTTCAGACTCTGTACAAAGCAAAGCGTAGAACCAGAGACTGTTTTTTTTATCAGACTCAGTTGTCCCCACCAAAAATGAGTCCAAAAGTTTTCCTTCAACAAAGAAGAGGGCGTTTGAGTCTCTCTTTTATTTTTGTAGCTTCTTCCTTTTGTTGGTGCTCACTGGGCTTTGGTAGATTCCAGTCAGGACATCATGGAAGGACAGCCTGCAGACTCATTTCATTTTTAATTTTTTAAAATCAATGTTGGGACACTTTATATCAGTTCTGAATTGTAGTAATTGAGAATTGTGATTTATTTTTATTTTTGTTTATTTGTTTTATGTGACTCGATTAGTTTTTTTCACACCCCTAAAAATAACAGGGTTTCAACATCATTAGAAATCATCATCATTTCCTTAAAGTTTATTGACAAGTGACCAATGTATGATGCACGTATTCTCTCTGTGTCACACTATAAATCACTTGACGTTAATGGGCGAGCGTCTCTTTTCCTCCAGTATCAGACTGGTCATGTCTGCGTTCTTACTGTGGAGGCTGTCAGGAACCTGGTGCACCGGCACACATTCACCGTCCTACTATACATCTGAGGACGGCGATGGGGACATAATAAGGTTAGGATGATGCAACACACATTATTTATCCACGCAACTGTCATAACACAATGACAGCTACCTGAGGACGTAACAACACACACACACAATGACAGAGTAAGTATGTTGATTAGTCTGGAAATCTGACTGTGTGTGTATATGAGCCGTATGTGTGTGTGCATATGTGTAAGTGGGGTGTGTGGGGGGGATTTATCCTCCTAAGGGAAAATACAACAAACCCCTTTCTACTCCCCACTCTTCTTACAACCACAGTCTTTCTCTCCCACACATGCACGCACACACAGTGTCTGGGGGGTAGAGTAAGCCCTGGTGGATTTGTAGAAAGGACCGGATTGTTCATTAATAAAGAAAGGATGAAAAGGGGGAGTCTGTGTGTGTGCATGTGTGTGTGTGAGTGGGAAAGAAAGAGAAAAGGAAGAGAGAGGGAGGAATAAAGGGGAGGAGGGCGGCACGCAGTATTAGACAGTAATTAAATAATCATCTGTGTTGCTCTCGTTTACGCCCTCCCCTCTTTCCTCCTCCCTCTTCCTCCTCCGCCTTCTCCTACAGCACTGGCGGCCACAACACCTGTCACAGCTCATCACCCTCACACACACAAACGACGCTCACAGAAGAGGTTGCAGAGTAAATCACATCAAAGCCGTAAACATATTATGAACGTACAGAAAGTAGTGCGCTCTCATGCATTACGTTGAGACAGCATGGATACAGAAACGAGGGGGGAAGAACACAGGAGGGTGTGACAGGGTGTAGCAACAGGGGTCTGGGGTGGAGTTTAGGGTGTGTTTAGGAGGCAGAAAGGGGTTGTCATATTAATTTCCACCATACAGTTGTTTTCTACGGGCTGCTCCTTTCCATTAGCCCTCAGCGTCTCATCCCGTGTGGCAGGTAGCTGATGTCCTGAGCAGGTAAATCCTTGATGATCTACAGACTCGTGACGCTCTCTGTGAAATGCCTGTACCAATTTAAAGGAGGACACACACCTCCGATTTTGAGTACGAGAGCAAAGGAAGTGAATGGAGTAAGTTAGTTCAATCCCTTTTCACATTTTCATTTAGTAAGTTGTGATACTTTCAGTGATACATTCAAACAAGATCACTTCTAAAATGTTCATAATGCCAAACCACCCACTTGTGTACTTCGATAAAAATGTTCATTTTGCAAGAAAAAAAAAGCCCCTGGATTACTTTCACATTTTGTCATTTTACTATCCCAGATTTTATAACATTTAGATTTTGTCCAACACAATGTAGCCCATGAAATAATATATGGCTTTCAGAAATCTTTACATATCAAAAAATGTGGTCTTCATTCACAGACAACTGCTTTCAATATGATACCTGCACATGAAAGGCAGTGCTATCAATTGCCTTCTGAAACTGGTGTGTGTTATCAGGGTCAACCTTAATGCCTCATAAACTCAGCATAAAGCAGCTGGTCTGTGAAGCCCACAGAGCGAGGATGATTAGAGAACATTAGTAAACTAACAGCATCATGAATGGGAAAAGAGTTTGTTTAACAACTTCCATAGCCATCTCAAAGTTATGTTCAATACATAATCTGAAAATACAGTAAAAAGGTGTGTTGGACATCAGCTAACCCATGAATAGGTCTGGTAAGGAGAGGGTTAACCAGACAAGAAGTTACTCTGGAGAACCTGCCGGGATTCACAGCTCAAGTGGCAACATCTATTGATTGATATACAGATTAAGTGTGTCAAAATAAAGCAACAACAAATCCCGTTTTTGCAGTTTGCCAAAAGCCATACAAGGGACACAGCAACGATAAAGATGAGACCAAAAGGTCACATTTTGGAGTACAAAGTGCACTAACACTCCACATCACTCCGAAAACACAGTTCTATATGTGGTTGTGGCAGCATCGTGGTGCAGGGGTGTTTTTTTTTCCATAAAGACAGGAAAGCTGTTCTTGGTTGATGGGAAGATGGATGGAGCTTATTACTGGGCAATCATGTGTTGAGGAATGGCGTAGATCAAATCACATTCATGTGTTAAAATGACCTAAAACTAACTGAAAAGCTAATGAAAGGCTTGAAGATGTTCCCAGAGGCTTTCTATCGAGTTTGACTGAGCTTAAGCTGCTTTGCAAGGAAGAATGGGAAAACATTTCTGTCTGGATGTGCAAAGCTGCTACACACAATCCCTTAAGGGTTGCTGCCATTAATGCAAAAGTGGGTCTGCAGAGTAGATTAGACTCAAGGGGGAATTAATATAAATGCAAACCACCCTTTTCTGTTGTCATTATCATTTAATTTGTATTGGACTAGTGTGAGAAATCTTGATAAAAAAAGACATTGAAATTTGTTGTTGAAATGTGACAAAATGTGAAAAGGTTCAATAGCGGTTATAGTTTTGCAAGGCTCTAAGAGATCAGATGATTGCAAATTGCAAGGTTAATATCAGAGTTTACCTCTCTGGTATTAACAAACGTAATGGAACTTGTTCACAATAAAGCATCCTGGAAAATGTGCAAACCTCATGCAGATAAACGCCAGGCAGGGATTTGAACCCCAGACCTTCCTGCTGCAAGGCAACAACAGAGCTACTAGCTGTGCCACTATGCAGGCTATTTAACATGTATAGCCACATCTAGCACAAACTACACACAAAAGTGAAGCCCATATACTTTTATTTTTTATTAATTAAGGTGCATATAATGCCAATATCTTCTCTGCTGCTAAGGGTCCAGCAGCAGTTTCTGAAATACCATGCCACGTTCAATGTCACGTAAATCTAATTTCTTCCTTATTCTGATGCTTGTTTGGACTTCATCAAGTTTGTACATTCCTCAAGCAATTAGGTGTTTCCTTGTGGTTGATTCACTCAGTGTTTTATGTTAAGAAGCAATTGAATTGCTGTGCCTAAGTTCCTTTAGTTTATTTAATATCAAGTTAAAGAAAAACTTTTTTCAGCTGAGATTTAGCATTTAAAATACCTTATTAAATTGGTACTACTAAATGCTCCTCTATCAAAAGTATTTTTCGCTTTGTGAATGGTGCACAATTGTCCACCTATGTTGAACCTCGGAATTTAACATGCATTTCCTCTAAAACAGCTCACCAGAAAAAAGACGTCCATCTTATTCCTGTGATCAATGACTTGACTCCATTAACCACAACCCAACCTGTGTACGATTAGCTACCGAAACAAATCGCCTTACTGCAGCCATGGCTGCCCTGCAGGAAGTGGCCAACACAATCAATCCCTCTGAAAACATCATGAGGAACAAGGTGGATAACCAAAATGACATCCAAATCCAGGTTTCAAAGGGCTGTGCTTAACTGTAACATCACTGTGGTCTCCATCTGGCTACATATTTATGAAAGGTCTACTGCACATGCATGCCCACACATGCTCACTGTACGGTACACACATTAATAAAACAGATGACACACACACCCACACACACCACACACCACACACACACACACACCACACACACACACACAACACACACACACACACACAACACACACACACCACATACACACACACACACACACACACACACATATATATAGGCTCAGGACACGTCCGCCAATATATACTCCTCAAATAAGCCCCAACCTGACAGACCAACATTATGTATAATTACAATCTGCCATATGGACATGAGGACACTTGGCCAACAGGCTCTGAGGAGAAAACAGATTCACTCCTATTGCTGCGCTAAAGAATAAACATTCGATAATATTGCTGTGGATTAATTTTTCCTTTCAATGATTCATATTTCTGAGCACTGCTGCAGGGCTTCCTATTAAAACCAGCACCCAGGTCAGTGTGGCTAGACAATATAGACTTCACTAATGATGATCAGATAAAAAAAAAATTGCGCTTGCGAACAGCAGGAGGTGAACAGCATTGTGATACAAAACCGCTGAAAATTACTCATTAATTTTACTTCCTGTTTTTCGGGGGGTGTTGCTGGAAACAATGAAACCGTGAAGCTGGACTGACAGATGTCTGTGTTGGACAAAAGTCGTGAGGAGCAGATGATGGTGCCGCTTTATTATTATTATTAAAGTTTATTTGATAGGGACAGACACACATTGACATAGACAAACTGAATAAAACAGCAGTCCCATGTTTGCATCACGGTGCAATAGCAACAGCTAATTCTCAGCACTTGTCCCTAGATGGGCTTTTAAAAAATAACTCTGAAAATTGAAGTGAAATCATTTAAAATAGCACAACATAATAAATACACAGGTCTGTACCCATTTCAAAACATACATTTAAAAACCAGCTTTAGTTGAGATTAATAGAAACAAAGTAAAAAATGGAAGGTGTTTAAGAATACATTAGAGCAGGAATAAAGGAGCCATGTTGTTTTGAAAAGAATTAAAAGGTATCACAGGAACTCGTCTGACAGCATGAATGAGGCTAAGAGATATAAAAATCCAAGGTGACAATCTACAGAAGTTCAAATGAGAAACAATGCGATCAAAAATGGCCTCCATGGTAAAAACAACAATGGCTAGTTTCACATTTGGAACAACGAAAACATTGGATAATTTCTGAGTGTTAAGTCCACCTATGAACGGCAGAAACTCATGAATGCAACTAAATTAACAGTTCTGTAGAAAAATGTGGACCAAAAATCCTCACATCAATGTAAGAAAAAAAAAAAACTAATTTCCAGCTTCAATAATTGCTTCATATCATAAGCAGTCATGAGGTTTCAGGGCAGTTACTTCTACACATATAGCCAGGTTGGTATGGGTCACTTTTTTCCCCACAAGAAAACAAAATGATCTTGTGAAAAACAGCATCTTATTTACACCTCCCCTGTTTTCTTCAAGAAGTCGGTTCGAGTTTTGAGAAACGATGCATCGTCCTGCTGGAAGCTGCCAACAGAACATTGTAGAAAGTGAAAGGATGAACATGATCAGCAACAATGCTGAGGTAGGCTCTGGTGTTTATGTTGTGTTCAATTGGGGGTAACGGGCACAAAGTACCAAATTAATTAATATTCTAGACACCATTACACCGCAAACATTTACCGCCAGGATTTATTTTCTTTTTAACGCTTGATTCTGACCCTACAATCTGAATCTTGCTGCTCAAATTGAATTACTGGAGCAGGCAAATCTCTTTTCAGTCTGATATTATCCAAATTTGGTGACTGACTGATAAACTGGTGTTGTTAACAAGCAGGTGTAAAGAGGTGCATCTTATTATAGCTGTTATTAAAATATACTACTTTAAGTAACATTTAATCGAGCTGTGGTTTAAATACCAATAAGAATGATGATCCAATGATTTCAGCATTTTGACATGTGTGTTTAAACTATTGTGTTTTTGTTGAATTGGTCCAAGTCCATTGACTTGGACCAATTCACTGGTATTCATCACTGGTATTCACTTCAATTCAAGTACTTACTTTAACTAAACCACTTTAATCCTGTTTTATTCTTTTGATGGAATCGCCTTAAGTACCTGTATATCTAAATCACAGATTATCTTAATTGGAGAGTCTTAATCAGAATATTACACACCTCTGTCCTATGAAGAGATATTTAAAGTTGTTTTTGCTTTCAGCAACTTAAAAGAAATATTAAAAAAATGAATAAATTACCAACTTGGACGTTTAGCAGCTGCCCCATCCAGCAGAAAGGACAGGGTGTGATTATTGGAAAGAATGAGATTTTCCATCTGTGTAACATAATGAAAAGGAAATATTCATATTAGGGGAAAACAAACTATTGAAAAGCTGCTCATTAAACCTCATAAATAAATGCAAACCATCTTAATTAGTTTGAGGACCTTGGGTGCCTCTGAGCTCCTCTCTCTATCTTATTTTTTGTCTCCTGCTGTTTGTTTGTTTGTTTTTTTTTGCTGCTGTTGTTGTTTTTTGGAAGTCCGTTTCCCTTTTCTGTCTCCTCCTACTGTCCGCCGCTGCCATTTGCCTCTCTCCTCTCCCATTCCCTCTGGTTTGGCTGTTTTCTCTCATGCTTCTTTCATCTCTGCACAGTCGACCTGATCCTCGCCTCTCTGGATGCTCCATTCAGAGGAGGGCGAGTGGGAGGATCAGACGAACGGGTAGAGGTGGGACCCTGCTGCCAAGTTTTGGCATTTTCTCTCTTTTTTTTTTTTGGAGTGAATCTTAGCTTTTGTCAATAGTGGAGAAAAACACAGAACCTTTTGACAATTTTGCGCAATACGTTAGTTTATACTTTTCTCATTCTTTGAACACTTTTGGATATCGTGTCTTATCCTCCGTACAGCTCTCATTAAAAGATGTTTTCCGGTATTTATTTATTGATGATGCATTTTTTATTTTATTGCCCACAAATGAACAGAAACTGAACCGTATCAGTCAGTCAGCCGATCGGACTGTGTGTGTAGCAAGTTTCCTAAGTGCAGCTGTGTGTGCTTGGGCCTAGGGGCTTTGTTAGGCACAACATGACACATGCTGCTGTGAGATGTAGATTGGATACCCGTGTTGTCACTTGGTCTACCTGTTATTAGTTTAGGGACGCCTAATTGGTCTCCGGTCTACCTGTGATATCTTTATGGACCTCTAATGGGGCCTTTTGCTTAGAGAGGAGGATGAGAGGAACAGATAATTGGTCCTGAGATGCTCTACAGACACACAGTCTCTCCTATGCTCAATATACAATTTAGCCAGATATCTTGCACCTATACGCTTTAACAAGGTGCTGCAAATCATGGCACTGTGTGCACAGCAAGGAGAATGTTGGCATTTGATTTTTTTAAATTTGTTTGTTTTTTTTTGGTCCAACTTAAAGCGACAAGAGGGGAAAATAAACACCAAGACAAAGGCCAGTAATGGGATTAAACAAACAGAGAGGAGCTGAGGGAGTGCAGAAAGCAGACTGTGAATTAGATTTTTTTGTTATAATTACTGGTGGAAATTCTTAAAGCAGACAAAACAGGAGCAAGAGGATTCAATTTATAATAACAGTGATGTTGTGTGTCTCATGCTTGGTGAATCTGGTCTAAGATTTGAAAGGAATTCATACTGCATAGGTCGACCAAGATGGCTTCTCCATTTTGGAAAACAGAGTTCATTCCTGCAAAGAAAATTCTTTTTTTTTTCCATTATTGCTCTATTTCTGATCTGCTCACAAAGGTTTTGGATGCACTAAGTTGAAATATTAATACCTGATAGTTGCTGGTCCTAACCAGGCTCTGCCCTGGTGGCAACACAAAGTCCTTGCAGTGAAGAAACATTCAGAAACATTCTGCCGTCGGACAGTTTCGCATTTCTTGTTTGCAAACTGGCAGAGAAAAATGTGTTTTTGCTAAAAATGTTTTGTTATTAATTCGTCTGTACTCCGTGTGATAATATAAAAAAAAACATTGGGATCAGATGCCATAAAAGTTGAAATCCCAAGGTTTGTAAACCAAAATATAGCATAACTGGAATTTAAATTTCTGGGCAAGAGTTTTAGTATTACTTTAAATGTAGGGTGATTAATTTTACTGACCAAAACAAGAGAAGTTTGAAGTTTGCTCTGATTTAACTTCAGACACAGAGAGACAAAAAGTGTTTTTTTATTAGGCGGATATAAATTTATGGTTTTAATTGTGTAATAAAAACTAAATAAATAACAGCAAACTTAAACAGAAGAATACTACAAAGCATTTGTATTATAAAATACAAAATTATATATTCTGTAGTGTTTTCCTTGCAGTTGGAAGACATTATCATTCACCATTGATTTCTTTTCTAAACTGCACTTTTTTTTTGTAAATTTCTGACTGATGTGCATCAATACTTCAAAAATGTACCTGTACTGACTGCATTTTAACCATCCAGTGCAGGTATAGGTTACACATAAAGGAACAGCTACAGTGTGTGCTATGAAGGTTTAAGTTGATTGGCTTTTTTCAACAACCTTAATTAAAAAGACACCAGTTCTGTTTGTGGTCACAGATCAGCTGCATCAGCTTCCTTAGAGCAGCTATGATTATTTTAATGTTACAAAACACCCAGTGGAGGCCTAATTAGATTAAATGACCAATGAGTCCCATTAACGAAGAGCCGTGCTCCTCCGTGCTCCGTATCTACAGACCTTTATTTTTTTCCACGCTGGCACCAAATGCTTGTGATTTCTAATGTTGTTATTCCCCCTGCAATAAATTATTCAATATTTGCTTGAATAAATGAACATGAAAAATAATCTCCAATGGCTACAGAGAGTAATGGTTAATTGGAATTAAAGAAAAAAAGTTTGAGCTTTCTTTTCTGTTTTTGTGCCTCTTTATTTTTGCACTCTTGCCTTTTATACTTTCTTGCATTGTACCAGTGGACTTTTTTTTTTCTTTCATGTAAGTTCATTACGTTTAATTTATTAATGTCCAATATTTAATGTGCCAAAAATGTCAGATTCAAACAGATGAAAATGGGGCATTTTCTTCTGGTACGAGGGATGCACAAGCTGTTTGCTGCTTCTTGTTGTGACTCTGGGGGCCGAACGAGGGATGGGAGGGGAACAAACAGACAGAGAAAGACAGAGGGAGGAGAAAAAAGAGCGAGAAAGAGTGAACTCTTCAGTCAGACCTGAAGTTTTTCTTTAACCAAGCTCCGAGCTCCCAAACCACAATGCTGCTTGGTGCCAAAAGGCACAACTTTACAGAAACTAACCTCAAAACGGGGCTGGAGACGCAGCACAAACAAACAAACCCTGGAACCTTACAGTAACTCTGAACAACAGCAACTTTATGGGCTAAAACTTCATCCTGCTTTAAAACACAAAACATCTCACAACGCTTGGAAACTCATATTTGATGAAGTCGCGGGTTGTTCAGCGGCAGCTGAAGTAAGAAGTGTTTTCCTCGGTGACAGAGAAGCAGAGTGAGCTTCAAGCACACACTTATTGATATACAGGCAGTTCGTCCTTGACGTCTGTCCCACTGTCACGGTGATCGATGTCTCATTCAATATCAGTGGGGAGAGCAGGAAGGGGGTGGGGGGTCAACAGACTGACATGCAAACCCAAACATACACATGGACACCTACAACGCACCAGAGGTGAAAGGTCACATGACGATTCAATTGCCGTTACCTTTCCTCTGGAACACATTTGCAAGTTGGCATCAAGGAGAATTGATGCACTCATCGTTTTTATGAGGGAAAAAATTGCTTTGTGTTTTCCAGGCATGACTCTGTCCTGAAGTGACGGCATTTTGCCTTTTAACATATTCTGAAAGATGACTGAGTCACGGAGCGGACGATGATGCCACAGTTATTTAGTTGAAAAGACGTCGTTTGTGTGTAGTCCCGCAGGACGCCGAAAATAATCGCATGTGACTTTTAATTTGGACATCGGACATTGCACACACGCACACATGCACACATGTACGCATGCACACACGCACTCACACACATACTGGACACAAATTTAGAGTTTCTATAGCAACCAAAGACGAGCACACAATGTTCAAGAGGCGGTTTCTCGAACCATGTGCCAATTTGGTTAATTATGTCTTTGTGCCTGTGAAAGGGCCTCGAGTTCCCCTCAAACCCCACTTTCTCATCCCCACTGTCCATCGAGCCTGTCCCAGCCCCGGCCTGAGCGCAGCCAGCTGACAGCACACACACACACACACACACACACACACACACACACACACACACACACACACACACACACACACACACACACACACACACACACACACACACACACGTATTGTTTGGGGGGCTGGGTCCAGCAAACTGGGAGTGAGCGAATGGAGTTAGGAACATAGAACAGCAGCTCTAATGAGCTATTGGCTGTCAGGAATGGTTAGGCTGCTGTGCAGGGCTAGAGTGACGGGGCCTTTACACACACACACACACACACAAGCATGCATAAACACACACACACATGCATGCATAAACACATACACACAGACACACACACACACACACACCTGGATAAATACACAGAGAGTTTTACAGAGTCTCATGATATCTTTGGATTTTATGCCCTTTTGAACTTTTTCTGTCCTATCTTTACGTAATGCTGCTTTGCGCTGTAATTAAACGTCTGCACTGTGTTGCGAAAGTATTTAAATCCCTGAAACTGTTTCAAAATATTAAGTATATTATCTGGGAATTTTATGTGATAGACCAAGACAAAGTAGCTCATAAATAAAATGGAACATGGTTTACAAATAAGTTAGCAGGCCATGCAAGGAGAGCAATAATCTGGAGGCCTGTTTCACCTCTGGAGGAGCTGGAGAGATTCACAAGCCCAGGTGGAAGAACCTGATAACAGCTCTTAATTATCCACCACATAAATCTGGTCTTTATGTGGAGCAGCGGCGATAGAAGAGGTTAAATTCTATATTGGGCCCTGAGCAGATTTCTACTCAGGTCCACTTGACACCTGGCCATGCTTCTGTGTTTCCTATGTTTCTTTTGCATGAAACTAAATTAGAACAATTTGTTTTAGTTACCTAGTGAGCCAAACATAAAACACACTGACTTTATGATCAGGACTTGCTTCACATGGAAATCATTATAGAGCAATCCTGCAGACCCTGCAAACATACAGCCAGAGGCAGAATGAAACAACTTACATCTAAGAATGGCCCAGTCAAAGTCCAGACTTAAATCCAGATGAGGATCAGGAGTAATATCTGAAAACTGAGACACTGACCCTTGCCATCTTGTCACATAAAAGCCCAGTGAATTAAAAAGGTGTTTAGTGTTTGTCAATTTGTCTTGTAAGTTGGGAAGTGAAAAGGCAATTTTCCACTCTGGTAGGCAGTGAAATGTATTCAATTACATCCTATTGAGCTTCAGCAATTTAATAGACAAAATTAACGACAAAAAAAAAATAAATCTGTCTCCAGATGTGTGACGCTAGTATGAGACCTGAAAGGTACATGTATGTCAGCAGTTGATCAGGAAAGATCACTGAATGTCTGTCAGACAAACGATACGACAAAGAGGAAACTACGCCACTGTGTCTTGGCACACAAGTCATTTAAATGCCTTACACATCACTGACATGATGCTCACACAGCGTGCGTGTAATTGATGGAGTGACGGAGTGTCGGTCGTTGTGAATGTGCTTCCTTTAGTTCCACTCAGCGAGTCCTGCTGTCTTTTGCATATGTTTGCTGTGCTTTTCTGCTTCTATTACATGAATGTGCGAACCGGCTCTCATACAGTGACAAGCCATCTGTCAATACACACACGCACACACACACAAACTCACACACGCACGAACATTATAGCGAGCTCCGCCTACAAGCAGAGTTAAAAGCTCTATCTGTAAAGTTTTGGAGAGGAAAAAAAAATCAACAGAGGAACTGCAGAACTTTTTTTGTTTTTGGTTTGTTCCCACACTTGGTTTTGACGTCAAAGCAGAAGCTGATGAGCTGCTCATCTCCACATCAGTTTAGATGAGAGAGATGGAGAAAGGGCTGAGGTTAAATTTACGCAAAGCCACACCTGAGACTGGGGAGCTTGATTATCGATTTCCTTCAGGGGCTGCTGCACGCTGCGCTGTGTGAGAAGTCTTTAAACTCCAAAAGCTCATGCAGAAAATGACAGAGTGGCAGTTTTCATTTAGAAAACACAGCTTATTGGTGTTCCTCTTGATCACCCTGCTGCTGCTGGTGCGTCTCATGATAACTAAGTGGAATGTGAATAATTTTTGCCCATAGCAGGAAAGACTTGCACTGCACTGAAATAAAGATACAGATGTTATCAATTATCAAGAGCCTTGGAGTCATTTACTGCTGTGTTGATGCTTGCCTGGCCTTTTTTTTATATGTATAATTATCATTTTGTATAAAGCTGACAGATTGAATTCCCTTTAATTGGTCACCCAGACCTGCTAAAGTAACAGTTTCATGTCTTGGTGATTTAGAGCTGAGGGTAAGAGAAGAATTTATATCTCAGGTTGCTTATGAGCTCCTGTTAAGTTTAACAACTAGCTGGGAATCAGCAGTGATATCTGACTGAATAATAATCTGAGTGAATTATCAAATACAAATTTTCAGAACTCTTTAACTTTGTTAGAGACTTATTCAGTTTAGGTTAGGTCAATGTTAAATATTTTAGATTTTGAATTAAAGTGGATTTGATCCAGTCCACTTTTCTTAATAACAATGAAATAGCTGTTATCTTAGCACTGATTTCAAAGCTAAGAGTCAGAATTTCAGTGCAGCATAGAAGTGATTAGGGGCAGCTGAAAAGTATGTTTTTGGCTTTTTGCTGTCTGACTTGATGCCTCATATTGTTATGGAAACCAACAGCTGAAGTCAACTTCATAACTTATTTTTTTAAAAACTTAATCTTCTAAAATTGTTGCATTGTGCCTTTCATGCTAAAGTTGATGTGTTTTTATTCATCAGAATCAACCCCATGGTTTTGATCGCCCTTCTTGACAAAATATATGGAGCTAATTTAAACTGGCTGATTTCCTTTCCTCAGTCCTTGGTTCCAGCATCGTGATGTTATCTGTCTTTATCCAGTCTAAAACAAGTTTTCTCATGTGCATGATTGTCCTGTCAGAGTCATGTGACCCAAACTGGAACACCAGAGTCCAACTGAAGCAAATTTCACATCACCGTAAACTGAGAATGATATACTTGCTCCACATTTAAAGCTTGACCGAAATTTGCAGTTGAAAGTGTGTGTATATATTGAAGTCTGCACATTTGCATAGATTAGGAAAAAATCCAAATTAAACTCAAACTGTTGTACCCGATCCTTATTTTTATCCAGTAAAAATATAAAATAAAATTTGATTTAAAATCCATGAATGGATAAGGCTTAGTACTTTACAAATGTAAATGTAAATTGACCAACATGGTAAAATAAAAAACAAATTAGTGCTGACTTCTATCTACAAAACTCCTTGTAATGGTCGGCCTTGTTCAGTTTCTTAGAGTAGCAAGTGGAGGAACGGGAGGAGCTGCAGTGGACGGCATGAGATCCTATGAATCCTATGAATGTTCATGCAGATACTTCCAGGTACAGTGGAAACGGTGTCACATCTCCAGTTTTGAGTTTAATCCTGCAACCAATATCGTTTGGTTGCCGGATTAGGTGGACGGACAGGGTGGAGACAAAGACCAGGGGGACAGAAAAGATGTTGGACAGCGTGGACGGCTGGAGGAAGTTGAGTGGGGAAGAGGGAGAGAGAGAGAGAGCTGTCACTGAGACTCTGTTAATGATGTACAGATGGCCTGGGAGCCTCCCCTCCCCACACCAGTAATCTAATGAAGAGACGTGGATTACCGTTAACTCAGATTAATTTTTAACATGGTGGAGGAGACAGTGATGACAGCCATGATTCTTATCATTACCATAATCATTTCCAGTTTGTCTGCCCCCGTGCGCGCGCGCGTGCTCCACATAAGACGCGCTTGTGTGTCGTCACATGGAAAATACTGTATACGCAAGCTTAAAAGAGGTTTTTTTTTTATCAACCTTGGTCATTTGCATGGAGTCTAGACATGGCATCACGTCATCATCCTTTTGTTTTTCATAAACAATATGTGTTGACCCTGAGTCGGGCGGTGCGACATCTCTCTACATGTAAGACCCGCAGGAAACACGCCGCTGAATAATGGCCCTTTTGTTTTAGGATGAGTGAGAGAGGACAGGAAGCAGGAATCACAAAACTCAAATCCCAGCTCGCCTTTGGAAAAACAAATAAAGAAAGTTTAATGAGGAGTTTCAGGAAGTTAAGGATCCACGAGAATGAGAGGAGAAGGATGGAGAACATGGGAAGGAAAGACTTAAATGTGCATGGAGAAATTGGTAAAGAGCCGAAGAGGTTTTCTGTTTTAAAGTAATACAGGTGCATATTGATTACTTAATTAACTTAAATCATTTATCTAGTGAACAGATTAATCACCCACACATTCATCTTTTCCTTATTTTTAGGTTAATGTAGGTTATTATGACATGGCTGATAAAAACGGAGAAAATGAAAATAATTTAATTTTACTACAAAATGGTCAGATAGACTCATGGTCACTGAGAGAAGCAGGTCGCTGTTTAATTAAGAAACTGGCTGTGGACAGAATTCATGTATTAAAATACATTAATGGAAAGTTACGTGGAAAGAAAACGTATGGTACAAAAATGTTTTGGACTTTGGCAGGAGTCAGAGCACCTGTCGTATTTTTGTTTAGCCACGCCTGGACCAGAGACAGCATCAGAGGCATCTTAAGAAAAAGATGCTATAACTGGTTCAAAGTCGTCTTTTAATATTAAAGTAAAATTTCTATTTCATTTGGAAATCAAGTTTCCAGAGTCTGGAAGAAGAAGGAGAGACATATAATCTACTTTGCTGGAAGTTCAGTGGAAAAGACAATAAGAGACACCAGGCCCAATAAATTAGCTTCTTGGCGATATTCTAATTTACAAAGATGCATTTGTAGGTCATGTTTAAGAAATTATATCATGTACACATATTTCCACATCAAATCAGAACTTTGCTTTCTGTAGATCACTTTCAGTGCAAGAACTTATTGAAAAGATAAAATAAATGTTTGTAAGGAAATGTGAAAAATGTCCACTGGGAAATTTTCCCCAATTTGAGCAAAATTTGCCATGAGTTTTGAAAAAAAAAAAAACTGTTACAAATATGTGTGTGTGCAACTGGGGGTAGATTCAGACAGAACTTGATCCACACACACACACACAACACACACACACACACACACACACACACACACACACACACACACACACACACACATTCCCTTTCTAACAGTATTGCACAAAGTCCCAGGATAAAACAATCCCAGTCATTGTTGCCTCAAACAATAAAATAAACTGTTTCTTGTAAACCCAGATCATACACCACATGCTCTGTAAATACAGTACAGTCCACAGTGTATTCATGGTAGCAAACAAATGTTTAATTTTCACTATGGATACAATAAAAAATATGTTTTTTAAAAGCAATACAAAATGCCGTATCGCAAAGATCTCCTGGATCGAACTGTTTCCAACAACAGCCTCACCTTTTACCCCTTTACACCCCAAGGCGAAGTCTCTGTATCACTGGCACGTTTAAATATTGTTAAACATCATTAGTGTTACACAGTTGTCACGGCGCTCACACACATCCACGGCTGTGCATCCCCCTGCTGATTCGGGGTCTGTGAAGGCAGGAATGTGGGCGAAGGCCGAGGATGTGAAACGGAGCTGTCACTTTGCCTGTCTGTCCGTCTTTGGTGAAGCGCACGCGTTTGTGTGAGTGGGGTTTCTCCTAATAAGCAGGTCCCTAAAAGCACGCCGATTACCCCAATTAAACGGTGTTCCCATCACAGTCTGTGGGTCCCCGGGCCCCGAGAGCCTGCTAGCCTGTCTGAAAGAGTTTACAGCAGAGCAGGGTGACACAGCCAGTCATCTGTGGAGCGCACAATCGCAGTGTGTGCACTGGAGGATTTCTTTCTATGCTGTACTAATCTGATCACTGACAACTGACCATGTTTGAGATCCAAAACGTCCAAACCCAGAGTCCAGCTTTATTTCTTTTTCTTACTTCCACCTTTCTGACACATTTTAACAGGAACCCACTAGATTTTTGTTTCATATCTAATTTAACTAGTGCCAACCATACGCTAACGTGCTTCTACATGACATTGAATTATGAATGTCAGTAATTTTAGTTTCAAATTGGCATTAAATGTTCCCTCTCCAGGGTGGACTGATTGTAGAACAACTTTAAAACCAAGGAAATGGTGCAGAACAGTTTTCTCTAACTCAGAACAGCTCCATATTAACAGCTGTTAAAACAAAGTTATAAATGCATACTGTGTATTTCAACAAATAAAATGAATTAGAAAGATACTTTTTCAGGTTTGTTTTTTGGCATAATTCTAGCTTAATCTTTTCTAGAAATGATGAAACATATTGACTTGAAATAATTATATAAAATGAGTATCATATGATTAAATATAATGGTTTTTGTTCAATAGGCTTGATGTGGTTTGTCACTATTGGGTCAGGTTCGGGCGGGACAGTTGCAGAAGATTAATATTAGCCTGCTTTAACATTTTAAAACTAGTTCTGATATCTGTTGGGGATTTCTGTACTGGAACATCCAGCTGTTTATCTGAGATAAAGTTGAAGTATTTGGCAGACAGCAGATTCTGGCTCCTTAACTTCAACACACATTCCCTCTTAGCTTTGTTTCCATCTCATCTGACCATGAAACATTTCTCTTGTCCATAAAATGTTATCAAACCTTTCAAGAAAAGGCTTCTTTTGCAGTTTTTTTCCCCTTTTACCACATTGACATCAAGCTCCCTATATTGTCAACACTAATGTTCCCACGTTTTCCAGGGCAAGAGCCTCGTTTGTTCCTGGGTTGTTCCTCAGCCTGCTGATCAAATTCCTTCACTTGTCTGAAGGTGACAATTTGGGTCAGAAGGCTCAAACTATGACACAAGATATTGATCAGCATTAAAACTAGTTTCGGAATGGATAAAACAAACTAACACGTAACTTCTGTAATCATCATGACCTCGATCCTATTTAACATTAGTAGATTGTGATTAGCAGATCTTTACCAGAAAATCCGTCAATTTTAGAATAAAACAGTTCTACCATTTCTGATAAGAAGAGTGGTCAAATATCAAGGCAGACGTACACCAGGACTTAACTGATGTCTAAATAAAAGTGTAGGATTTAAGGATCATTTAAGCAAATATTAGTCTGGATCTATAAAAGTGCATATATGTACAATTTTCAATTATTAAAACCACCTGATAAGATGGCATATATCTACCCATGATGCGTGTTCTGGCTCTGTATGCCAGAACATGTTGTTCTCCTCGTCTATATTTTTGTTTGTTTGTTGACTTTTCCTTCACAAAATGAAATGGTGAAATGAGACCTGGTTTCAGAGCCAGATCTATATATTGGTGAGACGTTTCTGTCTGCCTATGTTTGTCTCTGTTCCTCTTTCTCATAAACAAGTAGTCAAATACACTCGCATACACACACATGCATGTCATCTGGCTGTCGCCACCCCCGTCGTCGGGCCTGCTGTTTGGACAAAAAGCCTGCGCTGGGCAGATCCTATTTAGACAGATTAAAGAGTCCACGTCCAGCTGTCTACATCAGTCCCTCTGCTGTCTCTCTGATGGTCCCACCAGATACATCCCCACCACACACCGCTGTATCCATGCATATCTCTCTCTCTCTCTCTCTCAGTCTGCCCCCATCCATCCCATCTGATCAGGATGAGCCGCGCTCGCTCTCCACTCATTCCTCACCTCGTCTTTATTTTCCCCCGTAAGATCCATAATTTGGTGCTTGAAGCAAGAAGCCGCTGTCACAGAGGTTTTAGCTGTTGAATTAGATTAAGCAGAGCACAACAAATGCTGGTGGGGATGAGTTGGCTTTTCTCAGCAGCGTGTCACTGTAAGCCTTTTTTCCCGCACTGCAGGGACGCACCGCTGGTGTTGCTTTCAAGGTACTTGGAGAAGTGGGAAGGGGGGGGGGTCGTATGCTCCCCCACATCTTTGTATGGCATGTCGCATATCAGCACTTACATAAATGGTTGTACAAGATTAGTGTTCCCGTGAAGCAACAGTAAAATGGGATGTATAGAACGATGCTGTGTTAGCAAAGGATTTAGCGACTGAGGAGTACTGTTTTATATCAAATTTCAAATGGAAATGTTCAAAAAGGCAGCGCAGATTCACATTTATTTAAAACCAGGCCTAGGAAAAGCTTAAAGGACTGGGCTGAGTGCTTTCACAAACACTTTGTTGCATGTTGAAGATGGAGTGGATGGAGACCGTCCAGTCTCAGGATGAATCCCTGAAGATGTAAAACTGTGCAACATTCCTGTTCCTCTGACATCATCTCTCCTCCAGGTTTCATAATCACTTCATGTTTGTTTTCCTCCACTTTAGCTCGTTGTTACATATAAACACTACATTTAGACTTTAAAGTCATTCTAACTTCTGCTTTAGAATATTTACATAAGGGCCAAACTGTAACATGCTCAAAATATGACAAATTGTTGTAGAAGTGTCCATATAGATGCATGGATTATATATATGGGGAAATATAGTTCAACTGGAGATGATTTGATTGTTTCTGAAACATGAGCTGCTCTTGTCAGTAAGATATTTAAACTTCTTTTTTTTCTTTTTAGAATGATGTGATCCAATAGGTTGTGTGTTTGCTTCACAATTTCATAAACTTGTGCAGCAGGGAAAATGTGATAGTTCCCATTTGTTGGTGAACACAACCTGAACCTACAGATGTTCTGATTTGGGAATATGAGAAATCTGAGCTCAGTGGCTGCTCAAAGGGAGTTTGTTGTCTGCCAAACTTTGTGCAAGAACAATTTTCCCAAGAAATACTGAACATAATAAAGGGCTGGAATCTGATCCGATCGAGTCTGCCAGCAACACCAGCTCCTCAATAGGAAGCTTAAACACCTTTCCTCTGCTAGAGATAGAAACATAGATGACATGCGGTGACATGCAATTCTGATGTACTGATAAATGTTTTATTATTTACAAAAAATCTGAAAATGGTGTGATGCATTTGCATTTAATGCCCCTACGTTGATGTTTGTAGGGCCACATTTCACTCCAATTATAGCTGCAAGTCTTTGCACATGTAGAAACTAAAAGTAAACTAAAGCTCAGTCAGAATGGGTGAAGAGTTTTGGTGAACATCAGATCTTAACTGTGGCCACAGATCTGGAGCTTCCCCTGTAATTAGCACAATCATCTTCCTGTTAGCTCTGACTAGCTTCTCTTTCTTGGCAGAAGAAAAGCAGCCCACAGCATGATGCTGCCTGTGCTTTCATTGTGTGCACTGTGTGGTCAGAGCTGGTTCTTTTCCATGTGCATTGTTCTGCCTGCAGTTCGTTTATGCACCACTTTGTTTTGTCTATCACATAACATCCACATAAAATGCACTGACGACTGTGGTTGCAACCTGACAAAGTAGGGAGAGGTCGAAGGGTGAGAATAAATCTGCAAGGTACGAGAAACAGAAAACAGGGAAAAAAAAGATCAGAGAAGAAGAAAAAGAGGAGTTGGGGTGGGTGGATAAGAACGGGGCTTCTCCTGTCTTGGCCCTAATGGTTAAAATGAGGCCTGGGAACAGTGTGTGTGTGTGTGTTTATGTTGCAGCAGTAACTGAGGGACAGGCAGTGGGGAATGCCACAGGGCTCAGCTGAAGGGGTCCCAGCCTGCAGACAGAGGGAGACCAGAGCTGTGTGAGTCAGGCTCGACACCATATGAGGTGGCAGCCTGTCACATCCCAGCCCGTCACCGAGCGAATAAACAGCAGAGCCGGTTTCACCACACAGCGGCTCCAGGATGACTTCAAACGCTCGCACATGTGGTCGGGACGATTTATCACTTTAGCGGAAATTTCCATAAAGTTAAAGTCGGACCAGAAATCAAAAATCAAAAGAAATGCTTTTCGCAGTGGGACCACTTGTTATTGGAAGTATGACTGGGTCAGTCTTTCATCTCAGTCATCTCAGATTTAGAGAACAGGGAGCAAAATAATTAAATAAAAGAAGTTTCAGAACCAACACATTATCAGCGATGGAGAAACGAGGATGATGGAAGCGAGTTAAGTGAGTTCCTAAAAAAACGTTAGGATGCTGCCCTCTAAAAACCTGCTAATTTTTGACTTTATAACAGTAACATCTTTTAGCTTTTCCTCTGTTATTACTTTAGTTTTTTTTTTATCCAGTGCTAAATGAAACTTACAGAAAGCTCACATAGACAGTTCAAAGTGTTTTATATACCAATATGTATTTGATGGAAAGAACTGGAACACAAGTCAAAAAGAGTTTGCCAAACAACATGACTTATACTTTTTGCATCCTTTTGTACATTTTCTTCCCAGTAACCGCTGGCATTGCACAAGACAATAAAATCAATCTCTTACTTATTACATTTTTTATCCTGCCAAAAAGAGAAAAAAATGTGCACCTTAAATGTGTGAGAAATGCCTTTTATTTCCACTTTTAAGTTATTTTACAATGATTTGAGACTCTTTTTCTTTTAAATTGTACATATTTGCCCAGTATTTACACTTTATCTTTTTTAAGTCGATCAAAGTTTCTATAAACTTCAAACTAGGATTCAATTAGTTTTTGTTTTCACTGGAGATCAATTTTTTTTCAGCCACTGGCTAAAAGAAATATAGCAAATGTATTTTATCACACACTGTAAGGAAATGTATTTTATCACACACTGTAAGGAGGATGGTAAGAGATGAAAGAAATAAAACTGCAACACTAACTGCAGGATAGAAGAATTTGGGTCTTATACGCTTCCCCAGCAACTGCATACTGCTAGACCACACATGACGCTTCGTCCATCATGCTCATTCCTCCGACTGATTAAACGTACTTAAATTTAAGGCTGTATTTCTCTAAATTATTTCAGTTTTGGACTATACAATAAAAGTCTCATTTATTTTAACTCTTTGCAACTCAGCATTTCGAACCCTGCAAAAACATGGCAGTGAGAGCTGAAGCTCTAGTCTTAAAAATGAAACTTTTATAATGAACCCACAGACTGTGTTTGTGTGTGTGTGTTTGTGTGTGTGTGTGCATGGACATGTTTATTTTACCAGCACTGAATATGTACATCAGCGTTGCACATCCTACGGCTCTTTTTGTCTGTAAATCCCACAATGTTTACGCTGCCATCTACAACGCGCGCCTCTCCGTCTCTCATTGGAATATTCATGCCAATTAAAACCCGGGGCCTATAAATAGACATCTATGATTATGTTGGCAGGGAGGAGAAATCCTGTATGAAAATTAGCCGTGTAGTATTAATGAAATGAATGCAGAACATGCAATATAGTTTTACATCAACTTATTCAGTGGGGTTTTGGCTTGTTGCCCTCGGATGCATCGTTTGAGGAAAACTCGCGGGATTTTTCAGAGAACTAATAGAAAATTGAACCGACGCCGTCATCAGAAAAGGATGTTTGTAAATTCAGGGCGAGGGATTATGGCTGGGTATTTTTTTCCTATCAACTGTAATAATAATAAAAAAAATTGCATATCATTTTTTTAATATTTTAAGATAATTAGGCACCATGCCGCTAAGTGGTGTTCAGAATGTAATTTGGTAATGCTGCCAAAAACTCCCGAACAGCATCTTTGCCCCAAAAGAAATACAAAACCTACATCGCCAAGGGATGTTTGATCTCAACACAAACTTTCACATAACTAAAGGAAAACTTCAAGATTTTATTCCTAAAAGGTAAGGAGCCAGAAAGATGGTTTTAAAGGTAAATACTTACCATCTATTGTTGATAGCCTCCATTGTTACTATTATCAGTAACTGTGTAAACTGTATCTCTGTGTAAAATTTAATCAGCTATATCATTTTACCTTTATGCTACAATAATAATAACAATAATAACACAATGCTGTTCTTTACAGCATTGGAATATTTCTCTCACATATTTTCTGTCCACGTTGTGTGGATGGTCTTAATCATGACGTTATTGTTTATTTCACCCATTTCAAATGACAGAAAGAGGATCTGGGTGCAGAAAAAGCAAAAATCATTAATATTTTACTCAAGAAAAGAAGGATAGACACATGGAAGGAAGAAGGACCCATGAGATGTGAAGCACACCAGGAAGGAGACATGGAGGGAAGGTAGGACACAAAGATGGAAGTACAGAACCATGGAAAAGAAAGAAAGGGAAATATGCAAAGATGTGAAGAAGGGAGCAATTAGCGAAGGCAGAAAAGAAAGCAAAGAAAGAAGGAAAGGAGCTGAAGGAAGGAAGGAAGGAAACTAAGGACAACATATAAGTTTTGAAGTCTGGAAACACTAATATTATATATATTCATAGGTTTTCAGATAAGAAAAATCTTGAAGTCAATTCTATCCTTTTCCAGACTTTACTTTAGAAAAACCTGTCAGGGTTTTCTTGGCTTGCTTCAAGTTTTGACCAACCAGAAGAATCAAAGAATCTCTGACATGAACCAAACCTGCAAACGTTCCTGTAAGCGTGTAATGAAGTTAGCCGAAGTGCCGAGGAGGGAGAACAAAGCGATGGAAAGAACAGGAAGAAATGGCCACAGCACAGTAAAGAGAGAGCGGTGTCCATGACTCTTGTTCTGCAAACAAACAAAAAGTAAACACCAGCGAAGGAAACACCGCGATACCTGATGCTGCCGATTGCTCCTCCACCTGCCCACTCGGGTTTCCCAGATCATTCTGTTAGCCACCAGACAAAAGCAGCGCAAAAAGCCAACACCTCTCTTCTCCCGAGGCGCTCGGACACAAAAGGGGGGGGGGGGGAGAAGAAGCGATACAACACCTTTGTTTGCCGAGATTAAAACATGTTACATTCTCTTCCTCCCTCCCATCCTCTTTCCTTTAGAGGTAACTGTACCTGTCAATGAACTCTTCCCGTTCTCGGATGCTCATAAAATCTGCCTTATTATTTCTGCTTCCCATTGTCCGGACGCCTTTGTGGCGTTTCTAGTGATGCTGTGTGTAGCCGATCAGACTTGGCACGGGGTGAATGCACAGGGCTATCTTATGCTGTGCCTTCCCTGTGATATGGGTATAAAGTTGGTGATGTGACTAGACTTGTTGCCTGTTCTGAAGAAGTAAAAACAGCTACTGGGAAACCATATCCAGTCACTTGTGGGAAATCTGAGTCTGGTGATTACAGCTCAGGAATTTGTGTGCACTGCCTTCTCAAAGAGATGCCAAAATTGTTGTCTAATCTTTTGCGGCGTAACAGCACGACTGCGTTGTTTACACGCAGTTGGCGTGTAAACAACCAGACATATTGAGCCACTTTCCCCCAAACTCCTGGACAGTTTTTCCTCAACAAAGACGACAAACGTAAAGTGTGACTTGTGCAACAGGACACACACCAAATCACTTCAGAGGTGGCAGGGCGTTTGGCCCCCAAGACACGCAACATCTCCACAGGGGGGTTTCTGCCAATCTGGCAACCGCAGCGGGGGGGCCTCACTCTCATCAAGCGCAGTGGGATCCAGACCACTTACCTACCTTTCAATGTCCACACAGGCTTCAAAGTGGGACTGACAAGTTATGTAGCAGCAGTTATCCCATTACTCATAGCTTCAACGAGTAAGACGGACTCAGCAGAAGCAGTTTGCTTTGAGTTAGGAGGTTTAAACAGAATGAGGGTCAATTTGGTAACCTGCTCTGTCCTTCTAAAATTCCCTCCTTTTGTATTGGAGGCAACGCTGAAGCTTCCTGGTGGTAAATTCATATAAAGTTTCCTAATTGTTTCATTCTTTCCTGGCAGAGGTATTTCGGTTTCATTATTGTCTTCCATCGAGGAAGAATTGTTGGCAGCGCTGAAAGAAATGAGGATGACTTCCCTAAGACATCCATTAAAGGTATGAAAATAAATAAAACATTTTCACATGACAGTCTTGGGTTTTAACAAACCCAAGCCTGAGAGACAAAGATGCAACAAAGTTAAAACTACAGCAGAGTCAACATAAAGTTATCATACATGCAATATGTTGTTTTAGTGTGCTTTTGATGTCCCGTGTCGGTAAAAAGCATTTGCTAATGTCCGTTACTGTAGTGCAATTAAGCTGCTGTGAATAATACACTTAGCAGCTGAAAAGTGAAACTTTAAGCTGCTTCCATTCACTATTGCTATGGTACACTTGCTGTAAGTTTGCAGAATTACAGATTTTTTCACAAGTGGTCAATTGGGGGTCAAATTAGAAGGAGACCGGGATCGCCACAGAGTGCTTATAAAGCAAATGCTTGAATAAATACACAGTCCAGTCACATTAATGTGACCACCACGTACTTTCCACTTCAGAGTTAAATAACCAATCACAGAAGGCAGGTGGCAGCACAGTGCAGTTGAGCGTATATAAAGGGTGTGTGTGGGCTTCGGAAAACATTTCAATCGTTGGCGTAATGCAGAAACGAAGCGATTTATCCGACGTCCAAAAGGGCATGATCATTGGCTTTCGGGCCAAGGGTGGAAGCATTTCCGAAACGGCTGAGTTTGTGAACTGTTCGCGTGCCGCCGTGGTAAAAGTGTACCGTGCATGGCAAAATGGGACTGTCCAAAATCAACGACGTGGCAAATGTGATGCACCACGGGCCATAGATGACAGAGGCGAACGACGGTTGCAGAAATGCGTTCGGGCAGATAGACGGGCTACCGTTGAGCAACTGACCACTAAAATGAACCAAGGGGCTACCACAAGTGTCTCCCAAACCACTATTCAGCGAACATTGCTGCGTCTGGGCCTCCGAAGCAGACGCCTGGTTCGTGCACCTATGCTGACTGGTGTTCATCGACGATGAAGGCTAGAATTTGCACGCCAGTACAGCAGCTGGACGTCCACTGAGTGGCGACAGGTAGCGTTTTCAGATGAATCGCGTTTTATGCTCCATCGGACAGATGGACGTTGGCGTATAAGGCGTGAAACCTCTGAAAGGAACCACCCTGCAACCATTGCAGGAACGGTCCAAGCTGGAGGCGGGAGCATTATGGTCTGGGGAATGTTTTCCTGGCATTCTCTGGGTTCACTGATTATTGTGGAAGGCACGATGGATCAATACAAGTACGCATCTGTCCTTGCGGACCATGTCCACCCCTACATGCGCATTGTTTTTCCTCAGGATGATGGCATCTTCCAGCAGGACAATGCGAGGTGCCATACAGCTGCCAGTGTACGTGCGTGGTTCGAAGAGCACCAGGATGAGTTTACCGTCCTCCCCTGGCCAGCAAACTCACCTGACTTAAACCCAATCGAGCATCTGTGGGACCATCTCGATCGAGTTGTTCGCGCCATGGATCCTCAACCGCGTAATCTAGCGCAGCTGGCCACGGCATTAGAGTCGGCATGGCTCAACATCCCAGAGAAGACCTTCAGGGACCTAAGTGACTCTCTTCCTGCACGTCTCGTAGCAGTTCGCTCTGCGAAAGGTGGTTATTCTGGCTTTTGACAGATGGTCACATTAATGTGACTGGACTGTGTATTTGCCATATGAACTAAGATAAGACTTGGCTTCAGCCTATTCCTTTTGTTTTGGTATATTATGGGTTTGTAAAGTAGCCCTTTGTTTTTGTTTGCTGTGTGTAATGTTGATAATTTACCAAAACAAAGTGAAAACAAACTGAAACTGAACATTACTATCCCTGGTTTCACATTGTGTGACCCAGGCGTTACGTCGGTTTATCTCTCCGTTAGTCTTAAACTGCATCCTCTGCTTTCCTGCCCTCTTCTTTATATTTGCATTTTTTACCTACATCTTGACTTCAGACATGGGAATCAATAAAAACTGTTATGAGCCAAAGAATAAAAAATGTGAACATTATCATATAACGTATAAATACATGAAGGAACTCCTGAGTAATTAGAGCATTGCCTCCTAAGGTGGGTTTGTGGTTTTAAGCAAGTTTTCAAATAGAAATCTAATCAAACAGGCACACTGCTCTTGGTGAATGTTCTTTTCAGAAAAGGAGGAGAGAATAAAAGCTGCTCCTCAAACCCTCCCTCTCAGTCCCACTGTAACAAAAAAAAAAAAAGAAAAAAGGAAAGCCAAGATAATGAGGCCGGGTGGGAACATGTAAAGTGGAGGTGTATTGACGGGCCGTGTAAGCCGGCCTAATCTTCCTTCACAGCATTTGTTGTGTCATTAGAGCTGTTTACGTTGTGGGTGCTGTGACACGGGGCCATTCTCTCCCGTAGCCGTCAGACACGACCGCCGCAGAGATCCAGTGTTGTAAGTCGGGCCGCTAGAAGCCACAGTGGACTATTAAAAGTGGGAAAACCACAAACAGACCTTAAGAGAGGACACAAGAGAATTTTGGTAAGATCCAGAGAAAATAAAACACACACACACAAAAAAAAAGCACAACACTTTAGAAATGTCCCCAGCAGCTTTATTTTTGTGCAAATTTCAAAGATTTTCTTTTCCTCCCGTGTTCCACAGATGGCTACATAATTAAATATGTAATGTCATTGTCTTTCTCACATGATGTGAAAGAAATTAAGTGGCCGATATTTCCTTTAGCAAAGCCTACCTACAGGATTTCACTGTATTCTTACAGAACCTGCTGGGATAAACCTGTTTAAATCTAAGACTTGGGGGAACAAGAGAAGCTATTAGTTATTGTGCATTAAACATGTTTAAAAACTGAAATTAAAACAGTAATATAGTGTGATTTTGGAAATTTAACTTCCAAGTAAGTCTGGTGATTGAAATTTCTTTCTGACAGCCGACTTTCTTATTGAGTCTGGTCAAACAAATTAGACGAGATGCCACCATGCAGAGTGTAAGGCAGATGTTTCCTACAAGTGTGAGTTTTACTCTGACACAGGTGGGAATTTACAACATAAGGGTTGACAATGTAATATATGGTTTATGACCCGCAAAAAAAGCCCTTAGCTTAAGAGCTAAATTACACTTTTATTCTCTTTCTGAAGACAAATTACAATCATGTTTTGTTGTAGCTGACATATTATGGGATGTCTGTGTATGCACTCTGGGTTTATGCAGTTACTTTATGTTCTGTGTATCTGTGTCATACCTTACAGTGTTGATACGAGGTAGCAGAGATTAATGAATTGACAACTGTAAAACATACAACACAGGATGTTTGTACAGTACAGTATAAGAAAATAAACTAGCACTATTGCTTTTGGCTGCAGCTCTTATTGCTGACGTATAACAATATGAAACTGGCTCAGATGACAGAATAAACTTTGATTATATTTCCCTTTAATTTAAGCTACTATGAAACTTTCAGTATATTTCATGTCTCTACCAAGCACAATAAACCATCTTTAATCAAGCTCGTTTGAGTACTTCCATCATATTTAAGATCTACACTCTATCCCAAAGGTTCACCACCTAACTTTGCTCTTTTAAGACTATTTGAGATATGTTCAAAGCAAAATAAATAAAACATAAGGCCATCTCTGCCTGTGAAATATGACAAAAGAGCAGTCAGTCACAGAGTGATTAAAGGAAAGTGTTTTTTTCCGTTAAAGAATGTCTGATACTTATTTAAGACTGTTGATATATGAAATAACTTTGCTAATCTTGATTTAGGTCTCTACAAAGTTTGTTTCCTTAACGTTTGAAGTCGAGCTCCAGCGGTCCATTGTTAATGTACCTGGACTTGCCCTAAATGTAAACGTTTAAGACGGATTTCATTTGGGCTGCTCTTTGAGCTGAGTCTCCCTGAGAGCGCCAGTGAAGGTGGCCGTCCACACGTGCAGGGCCGTTCCAGCCGACAGGGTCAGGAAGAAGAGGAAGGCCACTTGGAAACCACACCAGTCCACCACTCCTCCAGCCAAAGCGCTGAACATCAGCTTCCCCAGCACCTCCAGAGTGGCCAGGAAACTGTAGTGGGTGGCCTAGAAGAAGCGCGACAAGCAAAGAGATGGGTGAGAGACAAACACAGCCAGCAGATTATATTTTCTACTTAATGCGTCTACTTTTACATTCTGTTAGAGGAGAGCATTTAACATTAACTACTAAAAATCAGTAAAGTGTGCTTCTTTGTAAAAAGAAAAAAAGAAGAAATAATTACAGCAGACGGAGAAGTGAGGTAAAGGTGAATCTGAAATCTTCAGGGAAAAAAAACACACCAAAAGATGAAAAGAAGTGACTTAAAAATCAAGGGAAAAAAGAAGAAAAACTCTCAATTTTCAATCCATTATTTTGTTTTGTCACTCAACAGAAGAACATTTTAGAGCTCTTTTATTAGGCGCATTGTTACCCTTAAAAATGTTTGTCATATCTACCTTAAATATGAAACAAGAAATGTCATGTTTTGGTATGGACATTCAACCCCACATCATCAATCAGGGTGGAAATATATTTGTTTTCTTCAGACCGTCAAATCTGTGTTTCTATGGGATGGCTCCAAGCAAACATCCGGCACCATCTTCCCAAATCCCGCACTAATCAACTGGAGGGAAATTTAACTTTGTCTGCTCCTCAGCAATGGAACGAACTCCCTGAAAACTTGAGAAACTGACTGAAAACATCACTGTTTACAGCAGTTTAACATAAAGGTCAAACATTGCTTTATCTGGATTTTTTTCATGTCTTAGCATTTAATTTGTTTCAAATTTACATTTCAACCTTTCTGTTTATGTCACGCTTAATATATTTGACCTTTTTTGGTTCAAATGTGATTCTCTCACATAACTTTCAAGTAAAGCACTTTTGGATGACTTTTTATATAAATTGCACTATACAAATAAATCACCTTCATCCAATCATTCACAGTCTGTGACTTCCTCTCTGATACATTTGATACATGTCTCCTTGTGTGCTGCAGAAAAGGGCAAAAGAACAGAATATCTACAATGTTCGATCTCTCAACAAATCAGAATTCGCCGCCTACAGAGCTTACAATTAAAGGGCTAAATATCAGACAAAACGCCAAGCTAGAAATTCTTGTTGTACGTTACCTTGACTGACAGTATGTTACATCTGTCGTGCTCCCCCTGATTTTTTGTATGGCAGAGATCTTAGTCAGCATGTTTTTTTCCCCTGGTATTGGGTATTTAATTACCTCAGGAATGAGGAACGTTTTTGACAAAATACTTCCTGGTAGCGATTTAGAAAAAAGTAGCTCTCAGGACGAGTGCACTTTCTCTCGCCATGATCTTTTTGATGTTTTTCTTTTCAGTGCTTTTCTTTTTGATGCTTCCCTGGCTGGGAAATTTTCTGTGAAAAGGTGACTTGAGTCTGAATACTCAACTTCTGCTTTGTTGAAAATGGCATTAGAAGACAGGACCTATCAAGAGACCAGTGTTCAGGTAATGATTTTTCCAATCTTCCTTAGGAACCAACATGGATAGAGAGATATGGATATGGATTGATATGTTAATGAACAGTGAAACAACTTGTTAAAGTGTAAGGGAGTTGTAATTCCAACTGTCCATCCATTTCATTCATCCATTTTTTCCCTCTTGGGTCGGGTCACAGAGGTAGCAGCTTAAGAAGGGAGGTCCAGGCTTCCCTCTCCCCAGCCACTTGTTCCATGTCATCTGGGGGAATCCCAAGGCGTTCCCAGGCCAGTCGAGAGACATAGTCCCTCCAGCGTGTCCTTGGTCTTCCCCGAGGTCTCCTCCCGGTGGGACATGTTTGGAACACCTCACCAGGGAGGCGTCCAGGAGGTATTCTGACCAGATGCCTGAGCCACCTCAACTGCCTCCTCTTGACATGAGGAGCAGCGACTCAGTCCCTCCCAGATGACCGGGCTTCTCACCTGATTTCTAAGGGAGAGCCCAGTCACCCTGTGGAGAAAACTCATTTCGGCTCTTGGGGCATGGAATGTCACCTCTCTGGTGGGGAAGGAGCCGGAGCTGGTGTGTGAGGTTGAGAGGTTTTGGTTAGAAATAGTCGGTCCTACCAGTCTCCTTGAGAGGGGCTGGAAGTACTTCCACTCTGGTGAGAGGCGCCAAGCAGGAGTGGGCATACTTATTGCCCCCCATCTCTGCGCCAGTACGTTGGGGTTTACCCCGGTGAACGAGAGGGTAGCCTCCCTCCGCCTACAGGTGGGGGGACAGCTTCTGACTGTTGTTTGTGCTTACGACAGATCAGATTAGCCGCCCTTCTTGGAGTCCTCCTGGATACTCCCTTGTTATGCTGGGGGGTTTCAACGCTCACGTGGGCAATGACAGTGAGACCTGGAAGGGCGTGGTTGGGAGGAACTGCCCCCCCGATCTGAACTCGAGGTTCTGAATACTGAAGTGTTTATATTCTTCAACCACCTCCACTTTTTCTCCCATGATAGAAATGGGGTTTAATTTGATCCTGTTCCTCCTGAAATCAACAATCACCTCCTTTGTTCTCTGGTGCTCCAACTTCCTGGCCACAGTCTGAATTCATGAATGTTAAGTCAACTGGTCTCTAAATTCTCCTTAGGTGTCAATAAAAATAGAATTTCATGAATAAAATATCCAAAATAAAACATCAGGGCTGCACAGTTGATAGTACTATTGCCTTGCAGCAATAAAGTCTTGGGTTTGAATCCAGGCCTGGGTATTTTATGCATGGAGTTTGCATGTTAACCATGTGCATGAGTGGGTTCTCTCCGGGTGCTCATAACGAGCACGCACATATTTGTCCACATGGGCGGTGCGGAGCGGCAAGAAGACGCAGGGGGAACTGTATCTGATGGGGAAACGCGGATTGACGTAACACCTGTATTTTCAAATGCTGACTGGCAAAACGTTTCACATTTAGACGACACTATGTCAATGTGCAGACGAGACTGCCAAAACGCCTCACCCTGCAACCGCCCTTTCACACCTAAGAAATACTTCAAAACTCTGTGGGAGATGTTCCCAAAGGTTCCTCTCTAAGAGACTTCGATCTCTGCTCATGTGTAAATAAGCGGCTGGATCGCAACAAATATGTTATGGTTTCTCTGAAAACAGTGCCTAAAATACCTTAAAAAGCAACACCTGGTGCCGCTATCTAAAGACATGAAATTATTAGAATCACAGTTACTGATGTTTGTTGGCTTGGAAAAGGTCACAGAGAATATCCACAATATCCACAAAACAGAAAATAGTGGCAAACCAAATTACCAAAACTACTCCCTGGGAGCATCAATGACTCATCCAGAATATCAAGTATGTGTTTCTTCATATCACTGTATATTATGACGTTTACATATGATGAAGCAAGGTAGCTGAAGGACTCATAATTATCTTAAACTAAACAGAGTCAAAATGTTAATGTTGGATCAACTGGCATTTTACTTGAATCTGACTAAACAGTGTTCTTGTTGCTGTGAGAATCCACGGCTTTGTCAGTCAGGCTGAGAAGCACAGCGCTCACAGTGACTTTGCTGGCAGACTGTGGCAGCGCTCCGATGCAGAGATCTCTGAGAGCCTGTGCGACCAAAGCTAAGTGGAGTGTCTTTATTCTGAGCAACTTGTTTAACAGATTTGGTTTCTTTCTCCTGGGTATCCTTAGCAAGCACTCACACTATCAGCTTTCTGTTACTGGATAGCACTACTTTCAATAACACGCACATGCTGCACACATCGAGCACAGACAGGCTAATGCGTTCCTGTTCTGGGCACGTAGATTCACAAACCGAATTACTGAAAAGGAAAGATATCACCCCCACACCCCTCAAACCTAACTGCAGCTTTGATCAGCACATTTTGGTCTTTGCTTACTGCCATTTATCTGAATTTGTTTCACGACACCTGCTCCACAGGTGTCTCTGCTTTTGTTCTCGTTTCACACGCGAGGAGCCACAGCATTGCGAGTTATAATTTGTCACCTTCAGAAATTGACTGAGTGACGTCTGAACGGCTGCATGAACAGCGATCACCTTCAGGCGGTGATGGCCCAGTTACGGCATGGACAAAAGGAGTTACAGCAAAGAGGTGAAATCAAGAGAGGAGAGCAAGAGGCTGGGAGTCAGAAAAAAGAAAAGAGCATTTAGTCCGAAATGAAGAAAAGAAAACTTAGTCGGGTAGCTGGAGGCAGGAATCCGCCAGAAGAAGGAAGCAATAAACAGAAATTGGGTTTGAGATTCATTTTGAGATTTCACAGGTGGAAAGCACTGGTGAGAAGAGGTAGGTAGGGCTGGGAATAGGTGTGGTACAGTCCTTTTCAGACAAAAGGAAATTACTTCACATTACAAAATAGCACATAAAGCCAAGTCAGATGAAAAAAAAAAAAGAACACAGCCTTTATTTCTATCACATAAAAAGATTTGTTAAGCCACAGGATATGATCTAACGCTGCCGAATAACACGATAACTACCAGAAACAAAACAACGAGAGAGGAAAATGGAGTGAATGAAGTCTTTGTTACCTGTATGCTTTCCTCAGCCCTCTGAGTGCAATGCATCATGGTAGTGAAGGTGAGCGTGGTGATGAGACCACCCAGGAAGTGCTGAACGCTCATGCTCAGGACCGCCATTCCTGCAGAAGCAAATACGTGGAGGCAAAGTGGATGGTAATCAGCCACAAAACATCTGCATCCAAAAAAACAGGTGCTTTTCCTGACAGGGAAAAGGCTGAATTACTGTGTTTTCTTCATCTTTATACCTCATACTTACTCTATGAAGAACTCAAAGCAGCAAGAAAAAGGTAAGTAGCTGAGGAGTTAAGTCTACCCCCCCACGCCCCAAAATCACACACACACACACACATCTCCAAAACACATGTAGTGTTATCCTCTGAGGGGAAGTGGCAGAGCAGTGTTAGTGGGAAAACACAGAGGAACCACAGAGCCTATCTGTCTCTGCTCCCACGAACACTGAATTATTCACTCAAGACGCCGGAGTTTTTGCCGAATAAGACTCTTCAGTCAGCGATGCAAGGCTGCTGGAGTCACACAGATACTCCGCCTGATCAGAATGGAAGAGTGGGAAGCGGAGTGTTATCATGTAATATTGAAAATCTGAAACAGAATGTTTTTCTGTCTTCTTTCTCTTTCTTTCCCCTTTAACATTTCTGAAATCTTTGTCGGGTTTTGGAACGGAGGCGGGATGGGGGGCCTCGACTTTCAGTGCAAGAGCCTTGATAGGGAAGACAAAGTCTTTGGCAAAGATAAATGGCAGAGAAGTGAATGCTAAACACTGCCAGACTGGCAGCACAATGAAACCAAATGTGTCACTTGTGTCAATGTCCACAATACGATAAACATTCACACATCATGAAGGAAATGCTAAATATCTGATTTATCTGCTTGTACTAAAGCCAGTCATTTCCATTATACCTTTCCTCTAAGTATCAGTTCTTTCAAACATTTAATATATTTGAATATCAGCACTCATTTGTTTAGGTCACACAATATGATAGTGTGGACATTTGTAGTTTTTATTTGCATCCTTACAAATGTCTTTTTCATTTATTTCATTGTCACACTTAGATGTATCAGATAATCAAGGTAATTTTTTATTTAAGCAAAAATAACTAAGTAAATGCAATTCACAGTTTTCAAATGATTAGCTCATTTATGGGGGGAAAATGTATGTAAACCAACCTGGTCTTAAGTGAAAAATAAAACATTTCCCTTGTTAAATTAACTCAAGTCTTAATATGATCTTTTGACATAATATATACAATAGTTTGTGCTTTTCACATAATCCGGTAATACTTTTATATATTGTACTTTGCTGTTTTTACTTGTTTGTATTTTTTGCTTCATTGGGAGGTTCCTACCTCTGATCTGTGTTTTAATTTGAAGCACTTTAAACTACTGTATTTTTCAGACTATAAGGCGCACCTAAAAACCTTAAATTTACTCAAAAGCTGCGCCTTATAACCCGGTGTGCCTTATATATGGACCAGTATTGAGCCACAACAGGTCTAGCAACTACGGTAAGCAGCTGCCGACTTCATTTCCCGGTAGAAGAAGCGCGCAGTGCATGCTGGGATGTTGTCAAAAAAGTTGTCAAAAAACTGGTTTGTTAATAAAGTTTGACTGACCTATCTACCCATAGACGATGTCAATGCATCTACCTACCCACCTAATAATCAGGTCGTCTGCAGGTCATCTAGCATCACGTTCTCCACCAACATGCTGTGCGCGAACGAAGAAGGGTGACCATCGTCCGGCCCAGACGCCCCATTCCAGTCGCGGGAGGCTCTCCTCGCCGACCGGAATCGGACTGTTTTGTTGACATTCTTTATGTCAACAAAGTAGCTTTAGACTGCGGCGGCAGCGTGTCGGTTGGTCTGTGCTAACCAGAAAGCAGTTGGGCACAATATCGCAACACCAAAACCGTGAGTGAAACAATGGCTAGTGCAGACTGCTATATATAGTATTCGGGACCAATTTTTTATTATTAGACATCCATATTTGTAGTGAACTGAACAAATCATGTTCCGTTCAATACCGGACGGGTAGCAACATAACTGTGGCGTCTATTCTATGCGCCTTATAATGCGGTGCGCCTTATATATGGAAAAAGTTTTAAAATATGTAATTCATTGAAGGTGCGCCTTATAATCCGGTGCGCCTTATAGTGCGGAAAATATGGTATTCTGAATATTAATGGGATGATCCAAATGAACCTCTTGCCCAATTCATGTTTGAAATGAGGTTAAAATAATTTTAAATTAACAGAAAGATATTAAACTAACTTATTTACCACAAACCTTAGATCTATTTTTTAAGCTACTGGAGCAGTATGTTTTCTGTCACCTTTGATTGTCTAAAATCACCAGAGGAGAGGGTCAGTAGTAGTTCTCTGCCTGTTTTTTCATCCCAGGGATCTTCTGGATGAGCCATGGCAACTTTGAAGCTATATCTGCTTTTGAGATATTGTCTGTTTTGATTTACATTCGGTTTCTCACCTTTCATGAGCGGCGATGGTTCAAGTACAGTGAGCAGAGAACTCTGGAAGACCATGCTGATGGTACGCAACACAAACACCCGTCGCATCATCGCCCCGATGCTGAGGAGAAACAAGAGGCAACACAGATTTCAGGAAGATGTTTTAAGAGCTAAAAGTGCATCAGCGAGCAAACGTGGTGTGCACGACAACGCCTCGGGGTTCGCAGCGTTACATTTAAAGACCTCATCGTATCTCATACAATTACACTAATACACATTCATGGACACACATACACACATTTACATGTCAGCAAGCGCATAAGTAAACAAGTCCCCAGACACTAATTGATTCCCTGTTAGTGCAAAGAAATCATCCCCCTGTGGGTTTGATTCGTGACGTAATCAATAACCTAAGGAGATCCTCAGCGTGAGAGAGATAATTAATCACTGCTAACATACATACAAACACGCAGACACACACATATGGGCACTCACACTGTTGATGTAACAACAGGGATTAACGGTGCCAATCACTCAGAGGATACCTGCCACTCAAAAGGACTGTGTGTGTTTGTTTATGTTTTTTCTGCGTGCAATTATTTATGTGTAAAAAAGATTGTGAGGAAGAAGAGCCTGTCGCGCAAAGCAGAATATTTAATTCAAGATGGTAAGATTAAAAGTACTTTTTGAAAACAACAACCTTAAAGAAGGTATTAAATTTCCTTTTCATTTTTTGTGTTTTTCTACCTGTAAAATCATCATAATTAACACAAATACACTATTTTCTCCACTGCACTCCCTCTCTCCACTCTCAACCCCGCCTCTGCCTACATCCTGACTGGAAAACCAAGCCTGCACCATTCACATGCTAAAGACATTCCTCTTTTAGCTCCTACTTTACCTCCACTCTCAATGATAGTCTTTCATATGACGCTTTCTCAAGAGATGCTAAAGTGTGTGCCTGTGCGTTAGAGAGAGAGAGTGTGTGTGTGTGAGAAAGAAAAAGCCGCCTGGCTGCCACCTTACACAGGCCAGGCCCAGATAAGAATAGGTTTGTTCTCAGGTTGCTGCTGGTGGTTCTAAAGAGCGTCCCTGACTGACCACTCAGCCGTTTCTGATGGTGGAGCGGATAAACGTTCCAACTGGGCTTTTAGACGTGGGACACAGCCTGCTGGACAACCTACCCTCTGTGTGCTAATGTGGGGGTGAGAAGAAGAGGTGAGGAAGGAAAAGTGTTCATCTGGCACGGAAAACTAAATGGTATAGATGTACTTTTAAAGACTTATCGGCACATATTTTAGTCTTTACTAGTGTTTTCAAATACTGAAAAATAAAAATAAAGTAAAAGTTAAAAAAAATGTGCATGTCGTGTGTGGAAGACAAGTTTTAGCTTTAATAATTAGCTACACCACAAGGTTATTTTATTCAACCTTTAAAGTCAGTAGAGCTGAGAGATTTCTGCAGTAGCAAAGAGACAGTTTAATGCCAAAAAAAGAACATTCAGATCTGTGATAAAGCCAAAACAGAAAATCATCTGCAAAAATCTCCTAAAAAGAAATTGATGCTGTTCATCTAATCAGAAAAGACTGTAAAAGCATTTACAAACAAGTTGTCATTTAACATTAAGCGATAACTGCAAGTGCAGATTTGTTCATATATCAGTTCTCAGACAAACCCAAGACTACCATCTAAAAATCTGTCGATGTTTATAAATACAAAATCACTGAATGTGCATTTGTGGGTCTGATCAATAGTTTTTATTCACACAATTCTTTACAAAACAAATGTGACAGAACAGATAATGCTTCAACATTGCATCTGAACAACAACAACATAACCTCTGGTCCACCGGTCCTTTGGACAGTAACAACAGGAGTAACAGAGAAGAAACGTGCAGCTGTGTGTTAGCCATGAGCTAGCAGGTGAATAAATTCATTTACAAAGAAATGTCTGCCTTTAACTTTGTTATGTCCCATAGAAACTACTCCAGGTCTAGTGCTTTTGCATTGTGATCTGTTTTCTTCTTTTTAGCCTATTTATTGTGAGTCTATTTTAGTCGGATATTTATTTAAGTTAAAATAAAGTTGCTCCCCTCCACCGTCACCTCAAGCTCGCTCTGGGTCAGAGATTGCTGCAGCATCAACGGCTCAATGCAATCGCTACTAAATGATGACAGAATATGACTCTAGATTATCTGATGTTGTCAGGTGTCATAATTTAGATCCAAGCAGGTATTGGATGGGAATCTGACTATATGGTTGGAATATTGTATGAGAATAAATTTTGATTGCTTTGATCTGCATTTGTACCAAACTTGACTCCATATAATTACATATGAATTCAACCTGCTATTTATTCAATTCTGTGTCCAGCTGTGAGCTGCCTTGAGAGGTAATTTATTGTGAATTGTTCAAAGCAAATTAACTGAATAGAAATTAGTTAGAAGTTTGATTTCTATAAACAATGCACCATAAAGTATAGCAACATGTTTGGAGACAGTATAGGTGGAAATGCAACACAACAAGAATTCTCTGGCCTTGATTATAAGGAACAATAAGCATCAACCTATCAATATTTCACCAATTTTTTACAAACGCATCAACTCATTTGCTGCATGCGTATGAGAGCTCAGCATATACATTTACCTCATACATAAAATTACAGGTATTGAATGAGGCCATTCCTCATTAAAAAAGACATCTTGGTGGATTCAATCTTAGATGGGGAAAAAAAATCCACAAAATATCTCTGTATCCTTGGAAGAATGACACAATAAGATGACATAGCTCCAAGTGTTTTCTGCCTTTAGTGGTGTGTGAACGGTTTACTCCCTGTACAAGTGAGATGGAGACAGCGCGAAGGATCAAAAGGCAAAGTATCACAATGACATCTTTTCAAAGCACTTTAGCCCTTAGAAAAGTTTGGCCTTTGGAGGTTTCCTCTTTGTTTATTAGTGTTCCTTCACGAAGGGAAAGAACCAAACAGGCTGACATCAGAGAGAGAGAGAGCAGAGAACAAAGGTCTGGGCAAGCTAGCATACACATACAATACTGACACAGATACGGGCAGGTGGGGAAAAAAAGACACCACAAGTCGACATTAACCAGAGAAACACAGAACATGCACTGCCAAGTGATCACATGATGCAACTTGACGTGAAGCTGGAAAAAGAGCACACAAGCTTCACTTTAAAAGACACAACATCTGGATATGCTGCTGGAATTAAAACAATGTAAAGATTCCTACCTCTGTAACATCATTGCATATCTGTGTTTCAAATGTATATTGCGATTCACAGTGCTCTGCATTAGGGGTGTCATGTTAAGTTTTACTGGACGATAAATTGTCCCAGAAGTTATTGCGATAAACACCAATACTCTTGTTTTGAGGCCATTTTCAAGCAATATATTGGCAGTGGCATAATAATGCAAGAGCACATTCTTAGATATCAATAAACTTTTGCTTATAATGAACATTTAACACTGGAATTGGAAGACAAAACAAAAATAAAGCTAGATAAACTGATCAAAATGGATAAATTATCATTTTAATTTGAAATCAATGTATATGTTGAGTGTGCCATCAGTTAGAAAACCAACAGAGGTTTCCACTCCTCACAGCCTTCACAGCATAATAAGCCAGTCTAACAACTTAGCATTTGTCAGGAAATCTAATACCTACATTCAGCTACATCTATATTGTCTCTGCAAACTGAGGGGGGTGTGCGTGTGTGTGTGTGTGTGTAGGTGTGTGTGTGTGTGTGTGTTTTTTTATGCGTATTCTGCGTGTACCTGAGTGTGTGTAAAGGATTTGCTGTTCATGCTGTTCTCACACCACACGCCACACAGGGGGTCCCTGAGCTCTCAAACAAGGCAATGTTTACTTAAATTACCGTACACACCCCGAGAGAGAGAGAGAGAGAGAGAAAGAGAGAGAGAGAGAAGTACAAACACACACACACACACGCGCGCACACACACAAGCATGTACGTACACGCAAGCCAGTAGAGTGAAGCAAGAGTGATGAAGAAATGTTAAAGGGGAAATCTGCATGATGAATAAGGTGAGGAAGAAGGTAAAGATGATTACAATATCTTGCATGATGAGAGCGCAGCATACACAATTTTTATCATTTTGAATATTTTTAGCATGGTTGCCGTTGTTTTGGGTATTTTATCTCCACCAGAACTTTTATGTTTTTGTCCATACGCCCTACAGATTAGCTGATACTGAAGGTCATCTAAAATGCCGTCCAAGCTTCTTAAATCAACAGTGCATAATTTGACAATCATCAGTGGTTTCTCACTGCTGATGAAGACTACCTGAACTGGGCGAGCAGCAGGCCTCCGAGGGACGAGCCGCAGATGGAGAAGCCCATGGCGACGACGCCGTTCCAGAAGCTGAGCTCTCTGGCTGTCATGTGGTGATCCAGAAGGAAAAGAGGAAACATGGTCACAGCACCCTGCTCACCTGGAGAAAGAAAGGGACACATGGGAAAGAGGCACCAGAAGTGAGATGAGAGACTTAAAAGAGTAGAATCAGAACAAGACAGCTTGACAGGAGTAAAAGCTTGAAGCTTATTTGTGAGAAAATCTGTCTTTTCAAGTTAATATCAGAAAAACAACTTCCAACTTTATCTGTCCCTCCTTTCCGAAAGTGATATAGGTGTAATACATTCAAATGTTTCTAAATGGTCCCTCAGTCTGGATCAGTAGGCTGCGCAGTCAAGGAAAAAACTGCTGCTGAGTTGACACTGACATCCTCCATAAGGAGGGAGAGCCACAAAATGTCATTGCTAAAGAAGCTGGTTGCTCACAGAGCATTGTATCAAGTATATTCATAGAAAGTTGAGTAGAAGGAAAAAGTGTGGTAAGAAAAGGAAAAACATCAACAGAGAAAACTGCAGCCTTGAGAGAATTGTCAAGCAAAATCTTTTTAAGTATTTAAATGGTAAAAGGTCAAAATATTCAAATTCTTAAACTACACATGTATGGAATAATAAAACACACCAGACCTAATGATGCAGATGACCTGAAGGCTGCTGAGAAACCTGGACCTCACCACAGCAGTGCTGCAGACTCCATGCCTCCATGCCACGTCACATTGTTGCAGTAATTTAACAAAGAACTGAATGTATACATTGAAAACATTTTTCAGAAGCTTTACCTTTCTGTTTAAAATATCCCTTTTTATCAATCCTATATAACATCTTGATTTCCTGAGTGTTTTTATTTTTCTTTAAGTCGTAATTAAAATCACAAAAAGTGAAGACAAGAAATATTTCACTCTGTGTGTAAGGAATAGGTTTCACTTGTTGAAATAAGTGACAAAAAACTTTAATATAATTAATATGAACTTTCTTTCATAATATAATTTTTTTTGGATGTACTTCTATATTTTGGTTTTGTTTCTCACGGAACAAGCCGATTTTTTATCAAAGTTGATTGCAACGAGGAGGCTGGAGCAAACTGTTTAGCCTGCAAACCTGAAGAACACACTTTTTCGGGGGATGACGGCTGCAGGTATAAACGAATCGCGTCGATGTGCCGCGTACCTAGGCCTATTCCTGGAAAGTGTCAATAATAGATGCCCGACAAGAAAAAGAATACCCTCAGTCACTTTATCAAAAAGGGGCCTAGCACTTTTCCTAAAGCTCAAAAGAGAAAACACAACAAAAAAACACAGAAACTTCCACAGATGAAACAGACCTCACAAAGACCTTTCAGTCAAAATAAAAAGTTTCTGTCAGACAGTATGACTTTCTTCTGTGTGGCGTTGAGTGTGGGGGTAATGTTCTGCGGAACATTACAGTAAAATATTCAGTGGTGCCGACTACACAGTGTTATTATATTAATGGAGACTGACTTCAGAAAGACAGTGGGACCAAGGAGCTGCGTGAGTGACAGCTTGGCTCCCAGACTGCTGTCAAAGACGACGCAACACAACCGACGACTCACTCACTCAGTCAGCCAGGAGACAAACAAAAATAGAGAAAGAGACGGGGAAAAAAAAGACAGATGAAACAGACTCCCAGTGATTGGGAGTGCAGCAGCAGAATTAGAGTGTCACCGCTGTAACAATGGTGTGACAACCTTCGTGAAACCTGGGGAGGAAACGTGGATTCTCTCTGTAGCAAACGCTCGTCTCTCACTTCTGTCACTCATGTGTTACCGCTGGCAGATTACACATGCTCAACATACAGACGGGACTGACTGTGCCATGAAGTCTGTCATAAATGTTAATTTAACCAATCAGAGAGGACAGTTGCCTTCCGACAGACAAGTGTGTTTTGTTTTTCGCCTTTGAGATGAAGTCGGAGAGAAAAGAGAAGACACTGCATGTTCACAATGATCTTTCTCATCACGACAACAGATCTAAAGAACAGAGTGGAGTGTGTAGAATAAGCAAAATAAATAAGGTGAATAAAAACATTAACATAATACTAGCCCTCTTGTATTTTATTGTCTGAAAATAAATAATGTGTGATTTACCTGAGGACCAACAAACACCTTTCCCGAATACGCTAAGAAGAAATTTAAAGGAAAAGGATGATTAAGATTAACACAATGACTTTATCATTCTTATGCATTTTAAAAATACTATAATAAAATTTTTAACTGACATCCATGTTGATAACTCGTTACCTGAGTAAATGCCACAAATGTTGCAAAAAGCAAACATTCACTGCTTTCACCCCAAAGTAAGGTTTTGTCCCAAATTTGAATATCTATTGTGTGTGTGGTGTTTTTTAAAGAATCACTACCAACTAACATGCTGCAAAACTCAAAAATATGATCTCTTTCCGAACAGTGAACACACCATATTAGGCGCCGTCATTTCTTGTTCGACATTCTTCAGTGTTGAGACTCAAAATGAGCCATTTTTAGTCTCAATGCTTAGAAAAGACATAAAGTAAGAACATAGATATTTGAAGGTAAACTGTATTTTCTGCTACATGTTGGGACATGTCTCAGTCTTACCTAGGCTGCAAGAGAGGGAGAAAGAGCAAGACTAAGCGCTACAACAGGGGTGGGCAACTACAGGCCTCGAGGGCCGGTCTCCTGCAACCTTTAGATGCATCTCTACTTCAACACACCTGAGTCAAATAATGAGGTCATTAGCAGGACTCTGGAGAACCTGACTGCACTTAGAAGGTGATTCAGCTATTGGATTCAAGTGTGTTGGACCAAAAAGACATCTAAGAGTTGCAGGAGACCGGCCCCGAGGATCAGGATTGCCCACCCCTGAGCTAGAAAAAAGGCTGGACATCTGATCTGTTTCATCCTTCCGAGCTTTCCATCTCTCATACTTCATGAAGACATGAAATCGGCTGTTTTAGTAATAGTAATGTATAATCTGAGATGCGAAAGTCAATTTAAATCTGAAGTAGGAGTCTTTTACAAAAATATTTTACATATCTGTTAAAACCGTCAGTGTGTGCTGACAGTATAATATGATGAGAGATAATCTGTGCAAAACTTGAACTCCTCGCTGTGGTCCTACTGCAATCTGCAGAAGCCCGTTGTTCTGTTTGTTTCTGAACAACCAGTGAGAGCCAAGAGGAAGGTGTTATCACCGTCAGTCACACTTGTGTACACGCTGCTCACATCCTCCACCACTCTGCATGTACAAGTTCAAGATTGCTGGTGTGCTGCAGCTGTACGAATGGTGGAGAAACAACCTGCAGGACAACAGTTTATCTGCCATCACCGGTGGCAATGCTTACTCGTATGCATTTACAGCTCCTTCCTCTTATGTAAGGAGAGCGAATATGTAAAAAATATTTTTTTCTTCTATATTTTGACTCTGTTAATAAGGTAAGCATGATGTGATTCTTCAATGTAGGTTGTTTAGTTCAAAGTTCTGTACGTTCAACTAAATGTTTCTTTACACATGGGGTATTGGTTGGAAATACAGACAAATACAAACAAGTAGATTATCCCATTAAGTATTCTCCAAGCAAGAATAGTCTATTTTAGCAGCAACTCTATTATATTAAGCAAGTATTTAGAAAAATGGTGAGTGAAGAAGGAAGAGGAAAATACATCAGAAATCCAAATAAAAAGGGAATCAGTGAAGAAGACCAAGTCGAGGCTCACACAAAAAAAAATTAAAGAGATTAATGAGATAGAAAAAGCAACAGGTCAATTAGGAAAACAGAACTAATAGGAGAAAACCGATGCAGAAAACGAGCATCATACAGTCATGAACAGGAAGACACAAACGGAACATGACGCAGGAGAGAAGATAGCACTCAGTGATGAAGATGGCTGCAGACAGAGAAGCAGGAGGAGGAGGGGAAGCTGAACAGAGACTTTGTTAGGAGGTTAGTGAAGAGGAAACAGAAGAGGGATGGCAGGCTCAAAGAAAACTGTGTTTACAGACAGCACAGTCAGACAAAACTATTTACTGTTAAAAGAGCGACAAGCATTAGGAAGGGGGTGTTTTGTTGATCCTGGTTATTTAAAAGACTCGTAAGCACACACATACATTTAATAACATTTTCTAAACTTTTGCAACAACAATGCAGGGTTCTTTAAATGAGATTAAACTTCCAATTACTGTTGTTGATCTATTGTTTGTGATTTATTGTCAGCTGCCAAACAATTTCTGAAAACCCATGACCTGCTACCATGTGCTCAGGTTGCAAAACTGTACTTAGGCCGTGTGCTTTGCTGCAACAAATCTGTTTCTAAGAAACTGAATGTTCCTCACCAGGAACAATGACATTTCAGCAAACTGCTGTGCCTGTCAACATCCTCTGCAAGTTTTAAATTTACTGAAGCCTCAACCAGATCATCTTTACCTTATAATGTAGGTGGGTTTCAAACCTATACATGTCATGGATTTTTATTTTATTTTTTATGTAGTGTCATTAGGATTCCCCCCACCCATAAATGCCTGATCTAAAATGTGTCTGAAAAGTCCCGAGTGGGACATCCCAAAGTAAAACACTTTTCAGTCCTTGAGCTAAAAAAATGAATAAATAAATAAAATAAAAGGAAAATAAATTATAAAATGCATATTGTTTTCAGTGTCAAAAATCACTTTTTAATAGCAAAGAAGAAAATATGTAAACATAATGATAACTTTACATCTATTTTACTGACTACCGTCGTACTTCAGAGTCAGAAATAGTCATGTAAAATCGATCGGTGCCTGTCCACTGGTGGCACAAAAAAAGGATGGAGTGAGCAATTTTGCCACAAAGATGATCCTTGAAGCAAACAAGGGTAAGCTCCTTGAACATAAACATTTTGACAGCTACAGGTAAAACATGCACTGATTTCTAAGTTTAAATTCAAATTCAAAAATCTCACATGAAAATTAAATGTTGCAACTCATCCAATGTCCGTCAAAGAGTTGTCGTAGATGCTGATGGCAACAAGGACCTCCTGTAGTGGTTTGTAACAAAGGACAATTCATCTTTATCCAGTGGAGATGTCCTCAACGTTAGAGGATCTCTCATCCCAGCCACTTTGAGCTCAGCAACAAACCTCTCTAGTGGACAGCAAAGGCCATGGATCTTTTCTCTGCAACTGCACCATAAGATCCTGTCCATGAACACCACAAACGGGATCGGTGACAAGGGTCAGCCCAGGCTGTCTCCGTCTGCACTGGGGACAAGCTTGAATACAGACACAGCTCTTGCTTTGGGCATACAAGGATCACATAGCAATTAAAAGCCACCAAGATACCCCATCCTACCCTATCGAGCACCTGGATAGGTGGACTGGTCCATATTTCCCCTTTCTAAATTGCCAATGGGTTTTCAATAAGGCCAACCAAATATCTCTCTTTACAACTTCTTCAAATTTTTCCCTTATAAAAGTTTTTGCTTCTGCAACCAAAGACAAATCAATCCTCCTGGCCACCCAGTGCATGTCAGCTGCTGCATTAAACCCCAAGAACAACCAACCACTAAAGCCCTTTTTCAGGCTGATGGCCAACATCACCACTTGTGACCTGTAGAAGGTCCTGTGCTTGCCACCACGACAACCACCAATAATCTTCAGGCCACAGTTCTTCAAAACCGCATCTGCAACAGAGTCCTGAACGTGGCCCAATATGATTATCATGTTCCCAACTTCCCTCAGGACATGAGAGAAATTCTCCTGGAGGTATAAGTTGAAAATCACCATCAGATGTCCTCGTCTCAAACCACCTGTTCAGGTTCACCAAGTCTGTCCTGCAGACTCCTCTGCCAATGGTTCTAACTCACTACCAGGTGGTGATCAGCCCATCTGTCTCTTCACCCGAGTGCCAAGATGTTGTGCCGCAGGTCTGGCGATACAATTACGAAACCCAAGCACCTCCCTTATGCTAAGACCTTTGTTTTTCTCCATCGGCATTGAAGTCCTCCAGAAACAACACAAAATTCCCAGATGGGACCTCTTCCAGGTCACACCCAAAGAGTTCAACACCTCCCTTTTAACTAGTCTGATCCAAAACACTTAGAACATCAAGACATCAAGACTGAATCTAGTAAAAAAGTTTTTTTTTAATGTTTTATTTTATTTAATTTTATGTTGTAAATTTATACTTTATCTCAAAATCACCGGTCTAATGGTCTTCTCCATTCTTAAACTACAAGTCCTGAATAAAACTGAAATAAAGTGCTCACTGAAAGGTGTCATTGTATGATTGTTAGTCATAATACGTCGTTACACTCTAATCAGGTGCATGTAGCTCCACATATAGCCTAAAAAGACAGTTTGACCAGCTATTGTGTGTCTTAATGTAATACACTAATATATCTTTGCCAACACAATATCTGGCAAGCCAATTCATACACAAGTGATTTTAGGGTAATACATTCAATGGGTATCAGGCACATGGATGTAATATTGAGGTTGTGTGTATATACGTGCAAAGGAGTTCCTATGGAGTGGAGCTGGGAAATGAAAAGTTTAAAATGATCGTGCGAGGTCGGCGAAGACCTGACCTTCCTGTAGCAGCTTAAACAAAAGGGCTGACAGACCAGGGGAGATCACCGAGGACACACAGTCACCTTGCAGAACAAAATTAGCACTGTCCGCCAACAACAGGGTAAATGAAGACAGCTTCATACATTCGACATGTATGAGGACACTGCAGCATGCAGGTACACATACAGAAGGTCCACAGGGATCCACACACACCCACATGCACTGTTCAGCTCCTCAGGTTCACTAGGGATGGCATAAAACCTGCCTATATGGAATTTCACAGTCTCTAATGCATATTAGCCTTTTGTAACACACTTGGACACAAGTAGTTCTTTATGGCTCTCAGGACTTAAGAACAAGCAGACCAGAACATCAGGTAACAGTGATTACATAACCTCTGCAGATACCAAGCCCTTTTGGCCACTGGGTAGGATTTTCTTCTTATGAGATTTTGGACTGAATGACCTATGTAATATGAAGTTAGATTTTATTGGTCCAACTACTATGATATGATTTCATTTTACCATTCTGCTAATAAAACAAGCCACATCTTTTTTTATTATCATTATTATTACCAATTAATCAATGCAAGTGCTTTACATTATTTAGCATTTATCAATGTATTCTGAAGCAAGAGACACATTATGAAGTCCAGCTAAACCTTTTAATGACCCCTCCATTTAAATTAGGTTTGCTGACGAAGAAAAACATAAAACATGTCGGGAGGAGGGTCCAGATGAACTGGGTTGGCATTTCCTGGTTAGGGAATGACACAAATGATTTTTTAAAGTTTTGTCACCTTCAGGATTAATCACCATTTCTAACGTGGCACAGTACAGCATAAGGATAAAAAAAAGATGTGCAAAAGTGATCAAAGTGTGTTTCACAGTTTGATGGCGCACCAAGCATTTTTGAGTCAATCTAACATCTGCCTCAGCTTCATCATGACAGAGTGGACATAGTATGTGAACACACTAACCTATACCTGGAGACATTTATAGTGCTCATGTAAATGAACAAGGCCAAGACTGTTTACAGTTCTGCTTTCTGCCTTGCTGGAGGAGCCATGTGGTGGGTGTTTATTAATTCATCCTCTTCCCCAGTCTTCGTTCCAAGACCCTGTTCGTTTTTTTCTCTGTTGAAATACCTCAACTTTAACTTGAATGGTTCTCCAACTTTGTCAGATGTTCAGGTCTGGTTAGAACTGGAGTGGGCATTTTTCACATTCTGGTTACTGTGCAACTTCAAATGCTCCAGATGTTGACAATGTGACAATGATGTATTAAAACTAAAATGTACTTTATGACCATCTCAGTTATAACTAATACAATTATTAAAATATATTGAAAAATTTTGTGGTGCTGCTAGACTAACACACGTTCAGACCTTTCCTTGATCTCATGGCAAAGTCGGAGAAAGACTTTTTCAAATAACACCAAGGAAAAGCTCAAGAGGACGTCGTGTTTGAGATATTTTGATAAGACCCACACCCAAAAAGGTTAACACTGCACCATATCTCAGTAAATTGCTGTTTTATATTTCTCTTCATTATTTCTATTCTCTTTTCTGCTCATGTTCACCTTATTATCAATTTTATCACAAATCTGTATAAATTCAGTTGCACCAATAGATGTACAGCCATCGGCTGTCATAGCGATACTTTGTGCCTCCTTCAGCATCTCAGCAACTTCCAATGCTCTCTCACCATTGCCATTTATAATTCTGGAAGTCCAAAAATACTGATCATCAAGTGAATTAAGAGTAACTGGGGCATCTTCTGTCCCAACTTCATCAGGCGAAAACGCGCTGACTGGCTGGTGGCAGGCATTTCAACGATATTGTGATGCTTTAATTTCTTGAAATCTTGTACAACAAGATCCCGTTGCACCCCACGTAAATACAGCTATTCCGTGAAACTGCGTTATTTTTACTGAATATTATCGTACCTTGAGAATCTTATACCTCTCCATGTCTACCACATTTTGGGAAAACATAGTTGATGACATTTTGGAAAAGTATTTGCAACTCCAGGCCTTCATTGTTCGCCTCTACCCTGGCTCATTTCCCATTTTTCCTGGGCGGCCTCTCTCCCCCTCGCTCCCCCTTGTCTGTCGGTCTACCCAGACAGTTCACCCACCAAGCTGGTGGCCTCAGATGGCACAAGGGTCACCGTTTAGACACGAGGCAGCAAATGATTGGCCACAGAGTTGGAAGCAGAGCAAACTCAGAGTTCATTAGTGGTAGATGAGGGAGAAGGGGTTTTTATGCTTGTATATGCGTGTTATTATGAGAGGTGTTTTGGGTGGTAGGGGGGTTGTTCAGACAGACAGATTACCGGTCTCACACAAACATATCCACATACCCCCTTGAACAAAAACAATACTGTCTCACATAGGCTGCACATTTAAGATTCATCTAAAACATAAGAGGCATACATAGAGATTGCACTGGAATGCACAGATAGGAGGCATTTAAATAGCAAAAAGGGGAAACTCTGTAATGTGATGACTGCAAAAACGGAAACCAATAAGTGCACTGACAATGCTAAACTTGATAACTGTTGTATTCTTGAGTAACAACCAATAGTGTGTTGTGTGCCTTCATGTGTGAGCTCATGGATCAGAGAGAGTGTTGCATGGGGGGGGGGGCTGCTCCTAGACAGATTAGGGGGTCCAGCCAGTCTTCATATTTTGTCTAGCAGTGTCGTCTGCAGCGGATTATCCGATTACTGAGCCAACCTCAACACTAAAAAAAAAAAAAAAAAGAAAAAACACACACCCTGATGTACACTGTTTAAAAAAAAACAAAGCTGTATGCATCCATGCCCCATACACATGAAAGAACTGTGCAAATCTGAGGAGACAATTGGATTCCCACCACCCACTTGTACACATACATGTAAATACACATCACCAAAGATGCCTTGTTTCCTCTATTTCAGTTTCTTAACGCCACAGACACAAAGACGCTCTAATCCTCACATAATCCCCTTCTGCTACCAAAAACCAAACTCTGGTCATATTAACTCTCGCTTACCAAACACTCGAGCTTAACTTATATGGGACCACCTTAGATTTTAACTTTCTATTGTTGACGACATGTTAGCAAACTAACAGAAACTGATGTCGCTTTGTGAAGTAACTTTCTGTGCTCATTCCAAGTACCAGAAGCTGCTTCGTCTGACCAGAGTCTGTATTTCTTAGTGTTCGCACAGGAGACAGAACAAACTGGCTTGCAACAATTACTTCCACACACTTCCGCAATACACTGGCGGCTGTGTTCAGCTGTTACCGAAACACCAACAGTGACATCTAGTGGTGATCTAGTGGTCTCAGGCAGCAACATCAATCAAGATAAAATTACCAACACCGCAAATTTGTAAGTCTCACCTTCAAACAGAAAATGAGGAAAAACAGATTGAGTTAAATATCTGATTTCTCCATCAAATTAGTTTCTGTCTTTCATCTTGTTGGTGGGCTTTGTGATCATATATTCATAATTATACGAGCTTAAAAAGCGGCTAGATCAATCTCCTTTCTCAGTTCTTGATGCACTTCTGAACACAGGATTCTCACTAGTAATTTCATTTCAAAATGCTGTATATTTCCGAGACTCAAATTTCCATGTATTTAGTTTTAGTTTTTGGTCCAATTCTAAAACACAAATATAGATGTTCCTCAGGTTTTACATGACACAAATGCAAAAACCACGGATGGATTTATGTAACCATAAATTTCCATGTATTTAGGATGGATGGATGGATTTATGTAACCATAAATCCATGGAATAATGGAGAGTTTATTGGACTGATGGAAATACTGAAGGTACAACTGCAGTAAAAAAAAAAGTTTTACAGGCATCACTGTAGTCAGAAATATTGCAATAGAAAAGGGAAATGGCCCTTTAAACTTGGGAGTTGATATCATTATGATAAAAACAAAGAAATGAAAAGTTGCTTTCAATTCAGTATTTACTTAGAAGCTTTCCAAGCTCAAGTTGGAAAAATTAGCAGAGAGGTCTGCTCAAGTCAAATTTCCAGCTGGGGAAGAGGAGGACTACCAACCCTGACCAAAAAAATCCAAAATGGCATTGAATAGTAAAAACAAAGTCAATTAACGCATATGATTATTTTTTATCTAATAAACATCTTTCTTAGATAATACAATCTTTTTTGTCAACATGTTGAAAGATTGTTCTAAATACGAAAATAGAGAGCCTGGATATGCTAGTAGTAGTCAGCCTTGTCGTCCAGCTCATTGGTCAAATCCAACAGGTTTTAAAATTTGGAAGGGCTGGTTGTAGAGAAGTCATCATAAATTACCACCAGCACTGGTTTGGCCACTGTACTCGCTTTTTGAGTGGCGTCTGATGCAGCCAAGTAAAAGGTGCTTGAAGAACATAGTGAAATAATGACACTCAGGGGATTTCATTGCAATAAATTTAAGCAGCAGAACACACTGTATACACACATCCACTGCTATGTAAAGTTGTACTTGTTTATACAGGAAACACATTTGCATAGTGATTAGACTTACCAAGTTTGTATGTGAGCACATACAGGATTGTCCAAGGTGTGCCGGGCACTGCCATCAGCTTCCTCCACACCCTCCACGGCCTCATAGCCTCTGTTCCCTGCCCGCCCCTCCTGCTGCCATCTGCCTGCTTTATGCTCTCATCGTCCAGCACAGGGGCCCCCCACACAAACAGAGCCACGCCTGCGTACACAAATGTCAGGAGCATAAACATCCAGCTCCATCCAGCCACATCAATCACAGCCAGGAGCCCACCACCGGCAAACACCGATCCAGCCTTGTATCCCACAACCTGGGCCGTGTTGCCCAGTCCGAGCTCCCCGCGTCCTTTCAACAGCCCAACGGCAGCCCCGTCTACAGCAATATCTTGAACAGAGGCGAAGGTGTTCATGGCCAGCAGAGTCCCAGCCACACCCCAGATGTGTGCATCTGGAGCCAGGGCAGCACTGGAGAGGCATGTCAACGCCAGCCCAGACACCGTCCCCACCAGCCAGCGACGCTTGGTTCCCACTCGGTCCACCAAAGGCGCCCAGAGTACCTTCAGCACCCAGGGAAAGTAGAGGATCTTGGTGAAACCAATGCGTGTGAGAGAGTGGCCGGCTCCACGCAGGTACACAGGAAGCAGAGAAGACTGGAGACCATAGGGAATACCCTGGACAAAGTACAGCAGGCCCAGGAAGACGAGTTTGTCATTCATGATCTACTTCCAAAAGGGATTCTGGGGTGAAGCAGACTCTGAACTGGTCCATGGGTCAAGTATTCACATTAAAGGATGTGCTTCGAGAGAACTGCAACTGTTTTTGACCTGAAACACGAGAAACAAAGATGGAAAGATCAAGGTTAGTCAAGGTGAACTCGGTCTGTATGATGTATTAGGTGGCTAAGTCCTTCCAGCAGCCTTATAAGGTTGGCTGCTCACTGCTGTTTTACTGCTGCTCTGCACAGCTCAGTTACATCCAGTAACGTTACCCCGCCGGCTTCCTTAAAGTCAGACACCCTTTTGCTCATTCAGTATCACAATTAAACACGCGTTTTAATCATTCAGTGTGCATCATCACAACACAAGCACGGTGACATTTCTAAATAGACCTTTGACAAACTGCTAAGACTCGGTTAGCGGGCTAGATGTGCACCGGGTTAACACTTTAAAACACGTTTATATGACGTGTCAGGATTAGTTAAGGCGCTGTTGTAGCAAAAAAAGTAATAAAGAGTAGCTCTGCGGCTGCTACAGGAAGTATTTTCACACATACAGAGAGAAACGCTGGGTCTCGAAGCTTGAGCTAACCGCTGAATGTCCTCCGCTTGCTTACAGTGCTGGGCTGGGTCCTGAGGTTGCCAGGTATTAGCTTCCAGAACTGCCATCCCCCTTCTGCGGATAAGCAGCCGGACAGGCTTTGTTTCTTCTTCTCTGAAGTTTCCCCGCAGCCGGCATTATTCACATTACAATACTGCCATCTCGTGGATTTAGACCAGCATGAGAAACTGCAGAGCATTTTTCAACATCTAGGCGTTATACCATGTACATTTTTTAATCTCAATGAGACATGCACGGTTTAACAAAGGTTGTATATGTGCATGTAGGCCTATTCCTTGACCTAAAAATGTTTTTCTATTAAATAAAACTGTTACTGCCTTATATATTGTGTAACTATTAAAACATGAAGTTCAGGTTTCTGAGTCTTCTGTTGCTTCTTGCCTTTTCTTTGAACTAAATATTGCTTTTCTAAGGTGTACAGAACAGATAAAATGCATTTTTGTGATAATCTAAAATGATTAAGCCGCAAATGAAGACCCTGCTCTACCTTTAATGTGACACATATTTCGTACAATGAAACCTTTATACATTTGCATTCAAGCTACAGTTTGGTTCAAGCAATTCATACATTTCCTACTGCCACTATTTATTTTTTAACAATAGAGCGCATTGGTTTACCATATGTATGCATGCCTATAAATACAAGACCCCATCAGATTATTCAATAAAAAAGCTTTTATTTGGAGATGTTAAAGCTCCTTCAAAGATTTTACTACAACTAGATGATTGGCCTGCATACATCAGACCTAAGCTTTTTGAGCCTCTGGAAATAGATGCAAAGCTAAGTCAGTCTAAAGCATTGATCCAGGAGCACAATGTGCTACCTTTGCTGCCATGATACAAAATATTTTGCGGTTGAGGGAGGATTTAAGCAGTGACAACTTCAACAGAATCTTTTGCTTATTGCTAAATGTCATGATAGTCGAAGACACGTCTTCTCAGTCTTCCACGAGTACATAGGACACCATACATATCAAAAGATAATAAGGGATTTTCCACAGCTGCTGAATATCATTGGAGATCTTTGGCTTTTTCCACTTTGGTCCCAGAGACAGGCTTTTAGTTTTCACCACAGAGAGCAAGCAGGATCTTCTCATAGTCCCCTTTTGTGTCATCCTGATGGTAAAAGATATAGTTAAACTCTAAAAGTTTGAATGGCCTATTATATCCATCTTAATATGGAAAGTCCGACATAATAGAAGAAAATGTTATGTTTTGTTATCATCAGTAGACGTCTGCTCACCAGAATGTCCTGGTAGAGCGTTTTGCCGTAGTTTTTCTTGTACTCATCCTTGATGCGCTTCATATCGATCTCAGAGCGACTCACCATGATGCGAGTCAGGATGTTTTTGCGGGTGCCTTTACCCTGATGGAGAAAGAGCAAAGCAAAGAATTAGGAAATGTCTTGCTAGCCGGCACAGAGTAGACCTTTGCTGCTACACAGACTGCACCTTCATGGCCAAGTAGAGCTTTTCCGCAAAGAACGCCGGCCTGCTTCCAGCACATTTCACTGTTGCAATTCAGAAGAATGTCTCAAGATTAATTCTAGTAGTGGTTATAACCATCTCTGTAGTAACTGAAAATCAAGAACGCAAGTATCTGCCTTCACCTATTGCTGTGAGGCAGCTTTCTATATCTCCCTTCATCTCCAAGTCAATAGCTTTGGCCATGTCCACTTTGCTGTATTTTGAGTACCTATCGAACACTAAAAAAAAATAAAGAAAGAAACAGAATAGTGTTATCTCTGAAAGGGACGGAAACATCTTACTCAGCAGGTTACCACACTGACCTTTGCGGAGGTGTGGGGCGCTCCTGGTGGTCAGGATTTCGATGAAGGCGGAGCAGTCTTTGCCCTTCCTCCCCTCGCCAGCTTCGTACAGAGTCCTGGCATCGCTGTCAATCAGCTGCTCATTGACTCCTTCAGTCCTGCCAGCCTACAACGTGCAACAGCACATTAAACCATTAGACACTTATTGATCTGCGTTATCAACCTTAAAAAGGAAAAAAAAAACTAAGTATACAAAAAATATAAAGCTCAGGCAAGCAGAATATTCAGATAAATGTAAGAATGCAGTATGAAAGTAAAAAAATGTTTACTTTATTTGCTGATAACATATCTATAGAAATTAAGAACCATTTGCTAAACTCAAATGTCACTCAAGTAATAAGCATTTCAAAAGGATTTCATCTCCAGATCTCTTTGTGAGTGAACAGTTTGCATCGTTTGAGTACTTCTGACAGGATTTGCAGTTCATTTCAATCTTATTTTTTGTCAATATTTATGAAAAAATAAATAAAACTAAGTTGTTATTTTCCCAAGTTCTTTAGTTTCTAGATGTTGTTTTATTTGTTTGATCATTGTCAAATAAAAGTAGAAAGCAATGGAAAGAGAAATTATGTTTGGATTTATGAGATGCTAAGTGTTACAAAGTCTTTTTGTAAATGTTTCAAAGTATGCGTTGCACAAGAGACATTTCTATGTCTTAATTATATGTGGCAGATGTCAAATGTCTACAAGCACTATGTCCAACACTTTTTTCTTCTTTGCTCAGATTTTTACTGAAAATATTTGACTATTATCATGAAGCATAGGAGAAAAACACCTAAAAGTCAAACTTGGTATTTTTGGGTGCTACTCAGTATAACTATTCTGCAAGAATTAACCTTAACTCCTCCATCGTCTCAAAAATGGTCGTTGCTGGGTAGGATTTCTCAAAAGAAAAATTAAGGTTTACCTGAAATCAAGTATAAATTTTGTAAAACCTGGGAACATTCAGAGGTTTTCTGGCTAAAACGAAGGACACACCTTGCAGAGAGCAAGGAGGGCAGCCCTGAAGTCTCCACTGGTGTCCGACCTGATGTCCTCCTCCAGATCCTTCTTGTAGTCTAGGAAATAAAAAAAATATATAAAAATCACCTTGTAAAAACATTTCAGCCTTTTCATGAAAAGCTATCCTCCAAATATTTACTGCCTACTAGCTTAGAGACTCATCCTAAGCTTTTTAGGTGCATACCTTCCTTGTAGGCCTTCTTAATGTCCAAGACCTGCCTGTTGGTTCTGGAGGCCAAGATCTCGATCAGAGTATCCTCATCTGTCCCAAGACCCTGACACAGGAATGTGTGAGCAGAAATATTAGCATTGTGAAAAATACCTGGTATCATAGCAAACCCAAATCCAACAACCCAGCTTCTACCTTCCACTAAGAAAACAGTAAATTAATGTGTGGAAATAGGAGGATGTCCTTATTTCACAAAAATAACAGATTATGGTACGGCTGAAGCTTCGGGCTGCAGGAGGAGGAAGTATAATCCCACTCAGAAAAAAAATATTTGGTCAGAAATGTTATAGTATCACATTAATTGAAATTTTTATCACAAAGTTTTGGGTATTCATTTGATTTGGAAATGACATCATTATGATGCTAAAAAAGTGTAGAAACATTTGTTTTCCCCTTTAAATGTGTTCTCACAAATGTAACACATTCACAAATATATATTTTTCATCACTATGTATGTCACTGAATTAAAGAACAAAAAGCCGTGATAAGTACTAATAAATGCATTAAGAAATGTTCTGCTTTCCCAAGTCCTGAACTTTAAACTTTGATCTGGATAGTCATGGGTCTCCAAGCAGTCAAGAGTTCAGTTTTTAATAGGACTGTCAAAGATGTAAAACATTGTAAAAGTGGCATGTGTAAATTATTTATCGGCATTAAGAGCTCACACTTGTAAGCAAAAATAAGGGAAACACATTGATTTTGGCATGTAGTGCTATTAAGAGTTAGCATCACTACAGTTAGCGTACAGCTGTGTTGTGCCAAACTCAGTGTGACATCATACTGACATCAGAGGTTCGAAATTTAAGAAAACGTTTAATAACTTTATACTATTTATGTGGCAGCATATTATTGAACGTGCTGGGCAAGTTTCACTTTAGCAGTCAGAACCCAGGTTTCAGTGCAAAGTTGTAGCTTTCTTTAAACACATTTCAATATACATTTTTATTTCCTGACATAACCCAGTCTTATGTGACTTATTTGTATGTTGTATTTGTTTAGTTATAGTGGAACAGTTATAATTTTTAACATTTATGTGATTTATTTATTAGTGTGCTGTTTCAACGGATCTACTGAACTCTGTGTGTTTGACCGACCTTCATTGCCAGCTTCAGCTGCTGGGCGTCGTACTGCGCCGGTGTCTTCAGCAGAGCCAACACCACTTCCTCCAGATCTCCTTTCAGGGCCTTTTTCAGTTCTGTTTCCAGAGGCTACAAATGAAGTGAAGTCACATACTGTATAAGCACAAAAATAACTCGACGCATGATGTTTTGTTCTGCCACCGATACATTAGCGGAGCGGTTCTGACCTTCCCGTAGGCCTGTTGGTACGCCTCTTTGATGTGCTGCCTCTGGTCGTTGCTCCTTTTGACCAGAACATCGATGATGGTGTGCTCATCTACGCCTGCAGTGGGCGATTGGTTAAGATAATGATTTGATTCGTGAAGTTGTAATGACACATTATGCATAGAAGATGGTGTTGATATTTTTCTTTAGTTTTAAGGAATAGCATTTGGCCACCACTCTTTATTTTTAGAGGACTTAACATGCAAAATGCAACTTGCTTTAGATACATTAAAATTAGAGAACATTTCTAAATTTAAAAATCTATTAATCAAAACCAAATCAAAATGTGTGGTTAAACATTTAAAAGTAACATAAACTAAAAAAAGTACAATAAAACACAAATAAATGTAAAGTTAAAATAAAAATAACAGCAAGATCTGAAATAATAAAAATAAATCTGACAGCTAAAGGTCAGCAGAAAGCCAAATCTTTCAAACCAGCAGTGGTTCCTACAGCCCTAAGGTCTTCAAGACCAGAGAAACATGTTCACATGTGCCTAAGCAGCATCTATTTGTGTATTTAAAATTCACCTTTAGTCTTGATGGCTTTTTCCAGGACTCCAGCATCTGCACTGGGGTTGAAGTTTGAAGCAGCAGTCACCGTTCCCTCGTTCTTGAGGAGCTAAAAGGCAACACAGGTGATTGGTGAGGTTGTCTTATTTGATTGATTGCTGCAAAGAGGAGTGCAGGGGATATGTTGCAAGAGTTTTTCCTTTTTTTATTATTTTAAAGCTTTATCTGCTTAAATGCTAAACCAAACACAATTGAGTATTACATGTGTGGATGAAGATCACACAGAAAATGACACTTGCAACAGTCTTTATTCTTGCTTTTTGCACTTCCACGGCTGTGAGCCCCATGATGGTGCACTGAGCAATACTGTAGGAGATGAAAACGTTGTGCAACGTTCTCCCTAATTCAACTTTAAGCAATCGGAGAAAGGAGAAGTAGCATTCTGTGTTTGCAAAGTTTATAAAGGGAGGGGCACAAATTCCTGCTTCACTGAGTCACACACTCCCAGAGCTTCAACCATCATCTCATTTCACACAACCTTAAAAGTCCAGATTTCCTTTCATTTTTCTTTTTTCAGCTCTAATTTTATCTTTGTTTTAGGCCTACAACCTTTTCCTTCCCTCTTTACGCCCATTCATGTAGGTCCTTTGCTATGTTGGAGACTTTTTTTTCTTTTTCCTCTACACCGCCTTCTGCCTGATCAGTTTTTCCATCAGGGCATACCGCAGAGGAAGAAGGGGGAAGAAAAGGGGAAAAAACAGAAAGGTTGGCCTTAGCAACTAAAACAGTGCTAAAGAGTTACTCACTGACTCATCGGGCAAGCCCAGATAAACTGTCTGCTGCAAGAAGGCTTGGACGAAAGTCATGTTGGGAGAGTTGGTTCTGTCTGTAAGAGGAGAGGACAAAGTTAGAGAAGAATATGTCAGTTTTTAAGTTTTTAAGATGAGATTGCAGGCTTTGTTATATGTAAGATGTTTTTTTAGCTTTATTCAAATCCATCAAACCTGAATGCAGAGGAAAGATTCAGCCCTTTTGAACTGTATTTACAAGAGGTTTAACGCTGTAATTATAACAATATGCAAGCTGCGCAGCCGCACCCACACCCAGCTTGATATGGAGACAGACCTTTATAGACTCCATCATCCGTTTTATATAATTTCACATGGCGCCTGAATGGGAACTACAGTGGCGTAATAATACCGTAACAACGCTGCATTTGTATTGAACGCAAAACCTGCAACATCTCCTGTCTCTCTCATCAACCACACCCTCATCAATCCCGTCAGACACAGCATACTTACAGAGTTCAGGTTACACACAAACTCTAAACTAAAGTCAGAAACTAAGAACAGGAGAACAGAATGTAATTTTTATTAATATTTTTTTAACTTACCGAGAGGCCTCAGAGGGGAGAAGTTAGTCTTACTGTGTGGTTGCAGGGGCGTTGGAAGGGCAGAAGAAGTGTATTTATGTCTGAGCTAAACTCCACCTAGTGACGGGTCCAGCCCATACAACCCAGGCTCCACCTCTGAGATCGGACTGAGCCGCGTCTGTCCTGCACAGCCGAGCGCAGCGGAGCTCCGTCCATTACGCACGGCGGCGTTTAGTGCGCAGAAATCTGCGCGCGTTTTCTCGTGCAGATGTTTAACAGCCACGCGGCTTACCGAGACACATGTGCGGGGAAAGCGCCAGGTTCTGATCCTTCATAAAAAATGTTATCCTCTGGAAAATCACAGGGATACGCAACATCTGGGACTTCCGTGGGTAGTTTGCGTTATGGGGATTACTGACTTTATGAGAAATGCTTTACCTACTTGATGAGATCTTATTGTATTCTCCTAATATGGGCCGCCATTTTTACAGATTTAACACATTTATTTTTTTTTTGCTGATTCAGTGTTTAAGTAGGCAAACGATTTCTCTTTAATTATGTTTGAACAAAGCCATATATGCATAACTTAGCCATATTACATCTTAATTATGTAACTTGCTGTCAAGCAAAATGCATCGCTGTAGATGTTTCAGATTACCCTAATAAGTTTAATGTCATACTACACAAAAACAACTGAAGTAAACACATTTTTTTTTCAATGTATTGCTTAAATAACAATGTAAAAAAGTTTGAAAACCAGCAGAATAAAGACATTACTTAAATAGAACCAGTGTGAAGTAGGTTAAAAAAAACTTTTGGTTACAAAAAAAAAAAAAATCATGCCCCCATCTAAAGCAAGATCAGCTTCTGAAATCGGTCTAGAAAGAATGACACAGGTATAAGACTTTGCAACTCCTAAAACCATGAAACAGTGGTGATCAATAGTAAGTTTTTCTCAGGTCAGTGACTTTTTCATCTCTTTCAATCAAGGCATGATGTCATTTTTTTATCATCTCTGGGTGTGGCAACGGCACTGGAAGATTTCTAGGCAACTTTGTTAATCTCTGTTTGATTTATGCTTTAACAAACAACTGTGCAACTACTTTTTCACATTGAGTCATTTTGCTTTGGACAACCTTTTTCCTTGATAAATGAGATCAGAAATTGAGAAACACACAGTTTATTTACTTATAAGCTATCCTTGTTTGAGTGTCTGAAACATTTAAGTGTAATAAAAAGCAACCGATGCTATCACAAACGACATTAAACCCAGTTAGCTTCCTATGGTGAGTCTATTGTTAAAACTTTCTACAAGACCCATATGAAGAGATAAACCTCAGAGTTTCCTGAAGAGAGCGTGGTTTTGGTGTGGTGATGTAATGGCTTACTTCAACGTGTGGTAGACAATCGTGTCAGTGCAGCTCAGGCCTCATACATGCCTCAACAGGGGGGCTCTTTGACAGATGAACAAAAGCCAAGACAATGATGCATTTACATGACAACATCGTTTCAACACAGGTAGAATTTGTCGTCACGATAAATAATCAAACTTAGCAAACCTTCAGTGATGAAACTCGTCATCATCACACATTTCGCAAGTTAAAAAACTTTCCGCTGTTGTCATTTGTACTTGTGAGTTTTGAAATTACACTTTGGTCCATTATTTGAAAAAGCTTCAGAACTTCAGAGCGAAATACAGAGAATGCAGAGTTGAAGGCTGGGGGAAAGAAAAGTGAAGAGAAGAGAAGGAAAAGCTGTATTTTCATTAAAGTGGCATCAGGGTTGGATTTGCTCCTAAGCAAGGTGTGTTAAACAGATGCTCCAGCTGTGGTCCAAATGCTACAAATGAGTTCTAGTCAGCAAACGAAAGGAAATCATCCCTGACCAGGTCAGCCAAAAACAACAGGGAAGAAGAACGCAATGTTAGGCACCAGCAGCAGATGCTGCACGAACAGAGGAGCTGGCTATCATTTTTGAACCACATCTCCAGGAGGAACATTGTGAAAAAAAATACACTCCATTGAACTCCTTTTTATTGCAAGAAAGATAATTAGCCAGATTTGACCCTGATGAAGGAGAAACATGATCCATTTCCACCAAAACGAATTGAAATAAAACGACTCCTGCTCGAGTAAGCGAGGGGTAAACACTAAACATCTCAGAGTGACAACAAAGCATCCAGTTACAATCTGGATGTAGCACAGGAGAAACCTGAGGACTCTTTGGGGGCATCTTTTTTTTTTTTTACCAACGTGCTCTGCTGCTGTGAAGCCAGGAGCTGGTGAAACTCCATCTCAGCCGTTTAATATTTAAACCCTGTCGAGAGTTTGGTTCCGCTGAGGCATCAGGATTAGCTTGGCTTTGTCCTTCTGTAGCGTATCAGCACCCAAACTGACCTGAGCCACACCGACAGGGACTCACAACCAGGTACTGATCTAAACTCATTTTAATCTAATTTTCCACCTCACTACTGCTTTGGATTGGAAGAAGAAGAAAAAAACAACACTGATTCATGTTCTAATGTGGTGTGTTCTGGAAAATAGCTGCTTTTGGAGATGGTGTTTCAGATCCATTTCTACATGCAAGTAGAAATGGATCTATTCCTGCTCCGACTGAGAACTGTAGACGGTTTCTTTAAAAATGTTAAATAAAGAAGAAGTATTTGGGACTTTTAGCTTGCAGCTTACACAAGCTGGAAGAGGCTGAGAGGCAGATTACACTCTCTGCGTGAATTGGCTATGTCAGCTTTGAGACATCTGCTAATATTTAAAGGATTGAACAAGATTTCATCATGTGGACAGAAATATTTGGACCAATTTGATTGCATATTAGGCAACAGTTTTTTTGTTTCTTTTTGTTTTCATCTATCTCGGCTCCACAGGGATTTTAACGTACTTTTCCCTGCAGATTTTTGGACTGATCCAGCTCCAAATGCTATAGAGAATTGGTAGAACATAAGAACAGCGGTGAGGACCGACACACATAATGTACATGAACACATCTGTGACATCTAGAAGATCCTACTCCCTGACCTTCCTGGGAAAGAAAGTAGGGAGGCATCACTCAGTGGCACCTGCTGGGAAGCAAAGTAAGAGCATCACATAGCACAACTTCCTGACAAAGTGAAATGGGAATTTTATACATTTTTTTAAAGAGAGGTTTCCACACTTTTTGTGGAGATGTGAAAGTCGCACTTGAAGCTAAGCACCCTCAAATAAACACACCTTTAGCAATTTATGCATGCTTGGTGCCAGATTTCTGTAGCTGATGCAGATTTGTTATTTCAGAGCGCTAACAGAAGTTTTAAAGGTCTTCTTAGATTTTTATCAAACATTTTATCAAACAAGTAAAGGTCGGTTTTAAATGAAGATCAACTTTGGAAAGACTTTTGCATTTTATGAAAGGCAGTCATTCTCTAAAAGAGTTTAATCATCATTTAACTCAATACTTACTTGAAGAAATCTCACTTTCTTTCTTTATTGCATGTTTTACTTAAATTCACATTAATACTCTTAGGTGTTTTTATGTTGCATTGATTGTATTTCAAATATTTATAATCAACTAAGGCTTTAAATACGCTCACTTGGCTTTTACCTCTTGCACTAATTTTTTTCTTGATATCTTTTAATCTGTATTTTAAACTATGCAAACTAAACTAAACTAATCTAAACCAACCGCATCTTGATAACTTACAATGAATGTCATTTTTTTTAGTTTGCCATGTCATAAACTCCTCCGGATATTTTAAAATATTTCTGCAACTTGAGGACACACTATAGATAAAACCTTTCACACCTCCACAGCTGCTGTTTCACAATTGACAGTACAGCAACGGTCAGAGTGAAAATAAGAAACGGTGACAGAGTAAATGATCGATGCGCCAGCCAGAAAGGCTTGAATTGTGTGACGGATCTAAAAACGGCTGCATGAATTTGTCTAAGTTACTACACTTGTTTGAGTTACACATTCTGTTGTGTTGTTGCAAGGTAAACACAGGACATTATTAACATGGGTTCCTTTCCATCAATGGCGACATTAATTGGCTTATAAAAGTTGTAGGTGCTTAAAAATCAGACGTGACACAGAAAGTTGCAGAGGCATTCAGAGTTGCAGATCTTTTTGTTTGGCGCTGCTGTGGGAAGGCTCACACAGAAAACCTCTTTGAACGTGCCGGAGTCGTTCAGCTGCAGTGTGGGCTTGCACTCAGAGAAGTATGTCTGGAATGCTAAGAAACTGATCAAGACTCACACCATACACATTTCTAGAGGAACTGAAAGATGTCTAGTGAAATATATTTTTGATTAAATTTTTAATTTCACAAGAAGACCTTGCCTAGGTGTGACATATAAGTATTTTTATTCACATGACCTCCATGCAGTGTTCATTCAGATCATCTGAATGTTGTTCGCTGTCTCAAGTTGCCTGGGAGACGACTATCGGGTCGACGGAGGAGCCGGAGGAGCCGTCCCAGTCAGGCCATGCCCCGGTATTGGAGCAGGATTTGGAGAACCTACCCGGGAGTGTGCCTGAGTTAAAGGAGCGGAGGCCAAGTCCAAAATTTCCCAACCCACAGTTTCAACAGTACAGAAACAACACACCAGGTCAGTCTTGGTCTCATTCAGCTTCGCTCTGGTTTAAGTCTTTGGGTTCTCTTTCTGTCTGCTCCCAAGCTAAGGCAGCTGATGCATTTCCACATGATAGGAACTTTTTCTCAGTATCCTGACATGATTTCTGTTTTTCCACTGAAAGGTATTTCTGAGAAGAGAGTAACAGCATGACGACACGCCTAGATTCCTGTACCAGAAAACAAAGAGGGGATGGGAGTGTGACAGATAGAGTGGAGAAAGATTTAAAGCAGACTGTTTGATTGGAATCATTCAGTGTTTTAGATATAAGCTGATGCAAAAGGTTAAAAAAATAAACAGGGAATAACCTCTTTGATAATTTCAAATAAAAAGTGTTTTTTTTTGTTGGTTTTGTTTTTGTGTAAATCAGCACAAAACTGCACACATTCAGTCAGATGTCAACTTGAAATTGTACGAAACTCTCTGAATAAAATGTGATGTTCTTGAAATGTATGTCTTCATTCTTGTGCTCAAAATGGATCAATAAAATTGTCATAAATGTCTCATAAATCAGTTCAGTCATTACAGAAGAATCCACCTTGAACTACTTCTTCTCATCTGTAAAAAGCAAAGTTAATACTGTAATTACACTCTTGAACGTTTTTGCTTGATGTTGATCGTGTGACTGAGAGGCTCACCGCAGGGCGGATGAGGGTGTTAACACTGGTGCCGCATATTTAGGTCTTCTCAACCTCAACAGACTCAACAGTTTTTCTTGCACTTTACCATTAAGCACCACTTTGTGTTGGTCTGTCACATTAAAATCCCAGCAATGTAGACTTGTAGTTGTGTCACTACAAAATATAAAAACACTGGAGGTGGATGAAGATTTGATGCAAGGCACTAAATCCACAGGCAACTCCAAAGGTGGTGAACATGTTTCCTCTGTTCTTATTTATAGCCAGAGGCTGATGGGCTGGAATGTGTTTTATTTAAAATGCTGAACATCCTACATTATCTTTGTAGCATTCTGGATTTATTTATTCTTGAGAAACAATCAGTGAGGCGACTGGATACAGTTCCCAAACCTCTTCATTGTAAGCCGTTTTCAGATTAGGTTCCAGTCATTTGAGGGAATTTCCAAACTTTTCGTTGCCACACTTTTGCTGAGTATTAAAGAAACGAAGAAGAAAAATAAGCTTGTGTGTAAAATAAAGCATTCTTTCGCTATGTTGCAAAAATGACAGCTCAATATTTAGAGTAACAACCTGATAAATTTAGAGACAGAAAATTTCTTGAGATTCACCAGAAGCATTTTAAGGTTCAGAAAGTGAATAAATATTTTATCAATATTACCAAAAACATTGTCATCAAATATGTGTTACCAGCTCCCAATGCAACAGGATTAAAAGCCAGATTAATGAACACCTCTACAGCAAAAAGTGGTCTAATCGGAGATAATAATCCTACATCTCACCAGATTTAGTTTGCGTTTTGAACAATTCAGCTTCTTCTATTTTCAAATAGATATATATTTTTTTAGTTTTTGTGTGTTTTCTGCCTTTGTTACACCAAATGTTCCCTTTTGTTGGACTATAAGGGTGTTTCTGTTCTATTTTGTAATAATGTAAACTGTAATAATCCACTGAAATTTCAACAGGACTACATTCACCTTTAAGATACACTAGTGAATGCACCTGTCGTGACATGCCCAATTACAATACCTTTTATTAAGAAAAGATAAAGTGCCCCTATTATCAGTGAGTCTAAACACACCCAGCAGAGAGGATAAGTGTGGCTGGCTGCTAATGTTTTTCCAGAAGGGTTGGCTCTGTGAATGTCTGGCAATGGAAAGGTGACTGCAAACAGGACAGAGAGGGTAGAGAAAATAAAGAAAGAATTAAGCTGATAGAGCAGCACAGGTCAATTTTTAATGATTATTTTCAAAAATAAAGACTGACACAAAAAGCTCTAAATAATTACATAAACAAAACTAATAAAAATGTGTGATCCAGATGCGAGATCCATATGTTCCCTCTATACTGAGGTAAAGTCAAATTTCATGCTTTAAACGTGAGTGCCTTCTCTTTCTCTTTTGTCCTTGAACTCTTTGTGTTTTTAACAAGGACCCTCCAACTTTCCTGTGCAAGACACTCATCGGCACAAAAGCCCGTGGAGGAGGAGGTGGGCTGCTTTTAGACGCTGGATTGCTGCAGACAGGAGGAAACGCAACGGACAAGGTTTTGTATACAAAATAAATTATGTTATTCTGATGAGTATCTGGTTGGAGGCATTTTTAGATATATTTTTAATAATAGATATTTGCATCTACATTTAAATCGCTATTTTAAATTTGCTTTTCTTTCTTCAGAGGATCAGAGGATAAGAAAAATTGGATATAAACGATTATTTTATCTTGTTTGACCTACTAACAGCACATCTTAGACAAGAACCCCAAACACATTTCTCAAGTTCACTTGGAGTTCCCTGGCAGCACGTTTATTATTTAACATTCAAGGTTTTTTTTAAAAAAGAAACATCTAAATACATATAAAACATGAGTTACCAAGTGAATCAAAGAAAGAAGCATTTTATTGAAACAGTTCACAGACATGAGAGACGGCTGGTGAGGGGAGGAATTTTGTAGGGAGTTGAGCTTAACTTCACAGGTTGCTTTGATAATAATTATCAACCTGAGTTCCTTCTCTAGAGTAAACAACAATCATCCGCATTTATTTTTACGCAGGCTCATCAGAATCTCAGCTGGGAGTCGACAGCGACACCAGAGAAGTTGAGCGCTCACAGGAACTCAAGATTTACATCCCCTATGAGTCGGCTGAGCTCTGCATCACTCAGGTAAAACACTGAGCAGCACAGGAAAACAGTGCAAAACATGTAGAGGAGCTCAGACAGCGTAATACTTACAGTAAAATCTGTTTTGTGCAAAGTATTCAGACATCTTTTTCACATTCTGTCACAATGCAACCACAAACTGCAGAAAGTTTTAACGGGATTTTATGGGATGGATTGACAAGAAATATTACATTATTGTGAAGTAGGGGGGAAAAAAGTTAAATTCACAACAATTGCTAAAGGAGCAAAGAGCTGAGAGAAGATGGAAAGAAGAGACCCTGCAATGGCAGAAAGAAAAAGTTAGGGAGCATGTGGCAGACTCTAACTTTTAGAACATAAAAAGTCAAAGTCAAATTAATTTCCTTTAAAGTTATTCTTAATAGAATAATAGAATAAATTTGTTTAGGGATATTAGTGAACACACAGGAGAGAGGTAAGAGATGAAGTTATAGAGAAGCTCAGAGCAGGATTAGGTTATAAGTGTTTCCAGGAATTAACTTGTCATGCCTTTGTAAAAAAAAAAAAGAAAGAAAGAAAATACTTATTGTAATTGTAATATCACAAATTGTAAAGAAATTCAAGGAGTATAAATCTCTTCAACACACTTAACATCTACTGTAATTTCACTGAAAACCAAATCGGTAATTTTATCCTCAAAAGCAGCGAATGTTGAATGTCAAGGCGTCTGTGTGCAGTTGTTCAGTGAGAGCACATGGGTAAACACAATGGTGCTACTGTCAGATTTCCCGTGTTTTATTCTTACTCACTCTCACATGGTTGCCCTGACGCTGCTACCTCGAAGCCATTTGGTCATCATGTTGCAAAACAGGACGCAGTTTTGCACATTTCGGCTAACTTACAGCATATCATGTACGACCAGATTGCTGAAGACATGAAGGCAATGAAGAGGAGGCATCTGCAAACAGTGCAGGAACTGGAGGAGAATTTCCAGTTCACAGCTCAGGAGACACAGGTAAAAGAATAAAAAGTGTAAGAGTATGCGAATGTGAAGTTAAACAGAACTTTCATTGAAGTTCTGCATGTGTTCTCAGGAACGGATCATACAGAAAGTCAGATCTCACTATCAGAACAAACTGAACACTGTGAGGAGATTCCTGGACCTCTACCAGGACAAAGTGGAGGAGAAGAAGGCTGACCTGGAGAAGAAAGTTGCAGTAAGTCACTCAGGAATGCAGCTTTTCCTTTTCATGCAAGCATTTTAATTTACTAATCCATTATTTATGTTCCTCCCCCCCCGCCCCCCCCATATGGTGCATCATGGTGACTGAAAAGCACAGGACATAACTGAAGACGTTTATGTGTCTTCAGGAGCTGACTGCACATAACGAGCAGCTGCTGGAGGAGCAAAGAGCTGAGAGGAGGAGACGGAAAGAAGAGACCCTGCAATGGCAGAGAGAAAAAGTTAGGGAGCCTGTGGCCCTACAGCTCCTACACCAGAGCACACTCTGGTGGCCGTATTGCAAACAAGCAGGAGTAAAAAAATAATGCTTGTGTCTTTTTTTTTTCTTTTGTGTCAGAGCAAAATGCTGGAGCTGTTCTCCAGTAGGCTGGATGCCCTGCACTGTCACCAGGCCTCCAGTGAGTCCAGTGGCGTTTGGCGACATGGAAAACAAAGAAAAAGGGCTGAAAAGTTACTCTGTGTGTGTGTGTGTGTGTGTGTGTGTGTGTGTGTGTGTGTGTGTGTGTGTGTGTGTGTGTGTGTGTGTGTGTGTGTGTGTGTGTGTGTGTGTGTGTTACCTCAAACAGCACTGCAGGAGCTGCAGATGGCCAGGCAGGAAATAGGGCAGGTCCAAGAAATATTGATAGTATCTTCATCACAGGTGCAACAGGAAGCAGCAGAGGAAGAGGAGGGGTCAGACAAGAAAGAACAAACGGAGGTGGGTTGGATTATCAGAGTGACAAAATACTATTTGTTCAACATATTTTCTTTTGTTTGGTTTAATCTGTGAGGGTAATCATTCAACATAGAGTGGTGTACAATCAAGACCAAGCAAAAATATGTTTGTTATAAAAAAAAACACACAAAAAAAAAACATTTTCTGTTTGAAATTTCTGTTCCATGGATTTATGGACAAACTGGAAACGTTTTGAAGGTGTCGCTCCAAACACATCCAGTTTGAGACTCTGTTACTATTCTTTTTTTTTTTTTTTTTTTTCAAAGAAGAGTACAACTCCATGGTAGCAGTGGTTCCTACCAGAGGTAGCAGAATGTTTTTTGCTTGTTTGTTTGCTTATTTGTTTTTTTTTTTTTTTTTTTGCATATTTTTTTGATTAATAAAAATGGACAAATCAAATGTCTCTATTTACCTGGGTTGCCTTTGTTTAATATTAACATTTAGTGATTGTTTAAAAGCAAGCAAGTGCATTTTTGTCACCGTGCAAATTGTATTCAGACATGCAGTGTCTCAGATCAGCCACTGGAGGGAGCCAACGCCCGCCTGGAGGAGCTGAAGGAGAGCCTGTACCAGAAGGAGAGGGAGATCACTGAGCTCCTGGAAGCAGAGAGGATCCCTGTCCCTCCTGTCCCACAGCCACACTGCAGCGTCCTGCTCCCCACCGTCATAACCAAGGTGCCGGCCACACACTGTGCAGAACAGCTGCCCTCAGGCTGCTTCTCACATTATCTCAAATATGTCTTCCAAAGTCGATGATGGTTCCCTTACAATCATTTTTCCTCAAGGCCCATGAAATCTGCAGTGTAGTGCCTGAGTCGAGAGCTCTTTTGCACCAAATGATTAAAGACAATCAGGTTGCTTTGGCTGAAGCCAGAGACAAACTGCGTCTTCTTCTGCAAACCGCTAAACAGGACAGCAATGATAAAGAGAAGACTCCCAGACAAGAGGGGTTAGAAATATTCAAAACTATCTGCAAAAAAATGACCATGACTTGAAGTATCTGTATAAACCTTTACTGAGGAAAAAATATTAAAACTGCAGTTTAAACTTTTGTTTCATTTTATAGGTCAGATGAGTCACGTCTGTCTTTTCTGCAAGAGACAGTGAGGGAACACGAGGTGTGTCAAATTGCTTTGGACTACATCAAATCTGGGGAATGCCCTGTAATGAATGGTGAGTTCAACTCTAAGGAATATTGGCCCAAAAATGCATGAGTTAATTAACAGCTACACAAACGCTAGAGGACAATAACTGTATTCATCGAAACACTGATCACACAAGCTGTTATAAGCATTTTCAATACTTTCTATTGGGGGAGTTAAACTTTTACATATCACCCACAGCTGTGATGTTCATTGGAAATTCCTGCATGACATTACAAAGCACTGCTTGCAATCAAGTTTGAGTTTCACATTCATGTATCACCAAAGTAGTTGAAGCTGAACTTCTTGCTTCAGTACAGAAATTTCTTCAACCACAAGTCTCATGAAAGACACAGACTTTTAACACTGTCAAGCCCAAAATTACTGGACTAGCCAGAGTTCTGACTTGAATGTAACAGAGAATCAAGGGAGCAAAGATTATGCTAATGGTGACGAGGTTTCTAATTTCAAAGACTTGCAGATCATTGGCAAAGATAAGGAATAAAAATACAAGTGGAAACATGAAAAAGATTCTCAGCAAAAAGTTTGATTATTGTAGTGCCTAAAACAGCCTTTCTATTGGCTATTTCCATCCATCCATCCATCCATTATCTTTACATCCTTGTCCCTTAATGGGGTCGGGAGGTGCTGGTGCTTATCTCCAGCTAACGTTCTGGACGAGAGGCCGGGTCACCCTGGACAGGTCACAAGTCTGTCACAGGGCAACACAGAGACACACAGGACAAACAACCATGCACACACACATTCACACCTAGGGAGTATTTAGACAGACCAATTAACTTAACAGTCATGTTTTTGGACTGTGGGAGGAAACCGGAGTACCTGGAGAACACCCATGCATGCACAGGGAGAACATGCAAACATGTATGGGGTAAATCCCTCCATGCAGAAAGACAGGGCTGAGAATCAAACCCAGAACCTTCTCGCTGCAAGGCAACAGCTCTACCAACTGCGCCACTGTGCAGCCCGATTTGCTATTTCGATATTTTAAATGTTAATAAAAAAGAAAAATACTTAATTCTTCATTGTCATATCGTGCTTTGAGAGTTCCCCATCTCTCTTCCTGTCAGCAACACGCATGGTTGAATGAAAATAACTGAATCTAAATCAAGTAAGACAATGAATAATTTTGTAACATATTCCATTTGGACATATCAGCCTTACTGTTCTCTGCTGGAGAGCGCACATGATGAATTAGACCAATGTTCCACTGAACCGACATCCTGAGGCAGACTCTAACCATTTTTATATTGTAGTTACATCCGCCTTGCCATCACATCACATGATCACATTGAGTTTTCCTATCTGAGAAATGACGAATGACTGATACTCAAGCTTGACTTTTACTCCGTGCTTAGATTGTGAAATGTCTGAGCTGGAGGACATCCTGGGACAAGAGACACTTCCAACCGCACAGAGGACTGTAAAGGGCATCGGGCAGCAGCTTCTCCTGCTGCAGGATCAGGTAAGCAATCGGATCAGGTTCTGCGAAAACTTGCAGGACAAGTTTTAAGAGACTGTGGGGCACCGGCAGCAGAACCAGCTTAGGGATTTACCCCAGACATGTTTCGTTTATGCATTAATATTAAAATAAAAAGACATTTGGATCAGTGGCCAAGCATAGAGTTTTTCCAAAATCCATTTGTCCATTGTTTGTACCAACTGAATTCTTTCAGGTTTACTGGTACCTATTTATTCTAAAAATAAAAAGGACAATACATCTTTTTTTATTATTTAAACTTAAGATTCTTGGAGTTACTGATTGGGTCAAAGTTGGGGCTATGAGATAATTATTTTCCAAAAATCACCCCTTCAAATCATTTAATTTGTTGTTGTTTTTTTTATCCTTTCAATAAAATCCTTTCAAATGTGAGAGAAATAATAGAAAAGTAGAAATGAAACTCAAAAAATAAAACATTAAAATCAGAAACTCTTCACTTCAGGAGCTGGTAGAACCTGGGCTAGGTCCCATCAGAACATTTAAGCTAGAAATTAAATCTATAACATACAGAAAGGAGCCCAAAGCACCACTGTTTGCAGAGTAGGTTTTAAACCCAGATCCTGCAGGTTCTTGCTGAAACTTATTTTCACTATTTGAATTAAAACTTGCCTCAACAAACTGAAAATGCTTTTTGAATGAACAGGAATGTATTCATTCAGATTTTACTGTCTGGGTTCCACCATATCAAAGTGTTTTTTATTGTCTTCTCTTAAGCTGAAGCGAGAAAAGGAAGAGAAAAAGAAAGTAGTTGAGAATTACACATCAGAAAGAGCAATGAGGAAGAAATATTATAACATGGTGGAAGAAATGAAAGGTACACAGACATTACCAACTTGCAATAGATTTTGTTTCGGTAAGGACTAGACTCTAGTGAATGCTTTCATGTCCCCATCAGGTAAAATCAGGGTGTTTTGTCGAATTCGTCCGGTGAACCGAAGTGAAGCTACACAAAGTGGGGCCGTTGTGGTGGCTAAATTAGACGATTACTCTGTCACTGTGGAAACCCAACGTGGGCCCAGAGAGTTTCAGTTTGACAAGGTGTTCAGCACAGAGGCCTCTCAGGAAGATTTGTTTCAAGATGTAAACAGGTAAAACAATACAACACACTAGAATATCAAACACTTTGTTTCTCAATAACAACTTCCAACACCTTCCTCCCAAAGGCTGATGCAGTCAGTCATCGATGGATACAATGTTTGCATTTTTGCGTACGGCCAGACAGGCTCAGGGAAAACTTTCACCATGGTCGGGGACAAAGACCAGAAGAACCCTGGGATTATGCCAGATCTTTTAACGCCATTTTTGACATCATGCGAGAGAACGGCTCTAAATTTGACTTCAAGGTAGCCGACTTCTCCCTGCCTCTTCCTGTCTCTGGTTGCGGTGCCTCTTCATCCTTCCCCCCCTCCCCAGGTTTCGGCCTATATGCTGGAGCTGTACAACGACAGGTTGCAGGACCTCTTCGTGAGCCAGGCGAGTGAGGCCCATGCGCAGACACAACCCTATGGCCCCACCAGGCGGGTGGAGATCAAAAGGAACAGAAAGGGGGTTGTGTTCGCCCAAGGAGCAGAGACAAAGGAGGCCTCCAGTGCCCAGGAGCTTTATGCTCTGTTTCAACAGGCTTGCGCCAATCGACACATCTCCGCTACCAGTGAGTGCCCCGTACCGTGCAGTTCAAACAGGGCTGCACTAAATGGTTTGGATTAATCCTTTTAGCTCCAGTTAGAGAAAAGGTATCTGTGTACGTCATTATTGAACTGGTGAGCTGCAGAGAGTCAGCTTTCAGAAGAGCCACGTTTATTAGAATGTGATTGGGTGTGCTCTATCTGAAACTGTCTGTACAAAAGCGCATCACAATTCTGAGCTAACAGCGCTGGTCGTTGTTTTTCGTACCGCCGCTGTTTTTAAGAGATGAATGTGGAGAGTTCTCGCTCCCATCTGATTGTTGGCATCATGGTGGAGAGCAGGAATCTCACTAATGGGAGTGTCAACACCGGGAAGCTGAGCCTTGTAGACCTGGCAGGGAGTGAAAGAGCAGCAAAGACCGGTGCCAAGGACCACCAGCTGAAGGTGTGCTCATGTGTTGCCATGAAAAGTATTCAATATTAAAGTATTCAGAATATTTTTTTTGGTGAGTTTGTAGTTGTGCCACACTCTTCTTTTTCAGATGATGCTCTTTGAGATACTCAAGTCTTGGGTTATTAACTTAAAACCCAAGTCTGCTTTAAGACTTGGACATTTAGAGTTTATCAGTATCAAATTAAATGTGGTTGACTATTAACGCACTGCATGCCACTTTGTAGGAGGCAAACTCAATCAACAAGTCTCTGAGTGCCTTGGGTGATGTGATCTCGGCATTGTCCGCGGAGCTGCCACATGTACCATACAGGAACAGCAAGCTCACTCAGGTGCTGGTGTAAGAACACATACACAAACTAGATTTATCAAAAGAACATGCAGTGTACAAAAAAGCAGATGAAAACCAAATGTGTTCCTGGATTGTAAATTCTGTCATGCAAAGCAGCACAACTCCTTTCCCCGTCCTTTCCAGGTTATGCAGGACTCTTTGGGAGGAAATGCCAAAACCCTCATGATTGTCAACATTTCCCCATCAGAATACAATCTGGACGAAACTCTCACATCTCTCGTGTAAGAGTCAGACACAAAAGAGACAGTAGTTGTTTTATTGTGCTGGTAGAAATCTATGTATTGAACTTGATGGATCTTTTCAGTTATGCAACGAGAGTGAAGGCCATAACCAACAACGCCCAGAGAAATGTGGACAGTAAAGAGATCGCCCAGCTGAAGGAGGTGCGTACAGTTTCACTTTGTTCTGCTCTGATATTAAGCTCTGCTGTTTGAGAATAAAAAGAAAAGTTTGATATTACTGCGGCGATTTAAATGACTAAAGTCCTGGTTGCCTCTCTGTGTCTCTTAAAGGTGATCATGAAGCTGAAAACTGGACAGGCAGTGGAAGAGGTGGATGTTTGATAGGCTGTTGTTTCTGCACACTGTGTTTTATCGGGCAGTCTTGTAATCGCAGGCATGTTTAAAAGGTTTAAATGTTGGATGAAGATGGGGGGTTCACAAGTACATTACATTTTACTTTAGATATGAAAAGCTGTTTGAAAATGAATATTGATTACATTCATTGAGCTGTAAAATAAAGCTCCCACAATTCAAGTTCTGTTGGATGACAAAGACTTAGTGAGTTATATGTGTAAAGGATTATTATATATTTTATATATATAAAAAAATTAAAGCAAAAAACACATGTTGTGTTTCTTTAACAGTGGATTTACAAGCCAAGACAGAAACCTCTTTTTTTTCTAGTTTGACTTATAATATGAAAGAAAAAGGACTGGAAAAGCTGTAGTTTAAAATGATCAACTTTGGTATTAATCTATTAAATAGACATGTTTTGAACTGTCTTATAATTTCATACATTGTGAATTTATTTATATCTTTACTTATCCTGTTGGGATTTTTTGAGACAAACATACCCACAGCTGCAATTAATTATAAAATGTGTAAGGAGAAGAATAATTTATTTTTCACATTTTTACACAGACGACACTAAACACACAGACAGAGCTACAAGACAATGATTTAGATCAAAGTGTTAGAATGGCCCAGTCAAAGTCACAACCTAAATCCATTGATTTGAAAATTAATGTCTAGGCCTGTCACAATAATCAATAAATCAGTTAATCGCATGATAAATGAAAACAAACTCAATCATTTTCACTTGCATAATATATTGTTATACACTTTTTCTACCACAATCTGGATGATAAAAGTCTTCAGTCTGGTGATTTGGTCTCAACCAGCCCTTATTTTGAAGGACAGTTTGAAGGGAATGATTGATTTTATTTGTTGTTTCTGTTTTGTTTGTTTATTTTGGTCACTTAAAATGTCTTCCAGTTCCAGTGGTAAATGTGTAGTACAATTCAAAGTTAATCGATTTGGAAGAATTGTTACTTGAAAATGGTTTCATAACAACGTTATCGTTTATCGCAATAAATTCTGGGACAGTTTATCATCCAGCAAAATTTGTTATCGTGACAGGCCTATTAATGTCCACTCCTGAAAAAGATTCAGGGGTATGTTTTTGCAAGCCACTTATTTTCTGAAGCATATCAATGATTTATTTATAGAATTTGTAGACGATTGGATCTTCTGCTGCTTTGCTTGTTTTTGTTCCACTCCAAAAACTCTAAACCATCAAAATAAACTGCTGGAGTCATTTTCGTACAGTTTTTCTTCTCTTTTTTCCTACCTGTAGCTGGGCCCAGTCTTAATTGTCACGCTCTCCTGATCTGTGATGTAGATCCGACAAGTGGTTCTTTTTGTGTCTCAGCACAGAGGCATCATTTCTAACATTGCGTGCTCCGTTTTATTGGCTGCTTTGGATCAGTGGCCAATCAACACACGCTGGCCTTCATTTGTTATTCTTGATGAGTTTAAATTGCACTGTGAGTCAGTCGGGTAGAGCAAAGTGAAGGACAAAGCCTGCAGTGAGGAGCAGAGCGCAGATGGAGGGGGTACATGATTGATGAAAGGGCTAACAGCTCCTTAGGTCTTCATAGTTTGCTTTGCTGATTAAACCACTTTGCTGCTGCACAGAAATAAGACAAAGGAAAATGGAGGATTGTTCTGTAATTGGAGTGTCTTACAAAAGCATAATTATTTTAAAATTGTGTCATATTACACACACAAACTTCAGTTTTTTTTTTTTATTTTGGTATTTTATTTGGTAGGCTAACACGAAGCAGGGCCATGAAGGCTAGTTTCCATCTCTCTGTAGTGAGTTTTCATCCACACTAACTTATTATTTTGTAGAGCCGTCACGTGGTACGTCCTTTGGGACATATTCAAACTCAGTCAGATTGGATGGAGAGTGTATATAAATATCATTTTTGAGTCCTTTTTACAGATTCTCAATTAGACTTATGTGTTTGGACTTTTAACTGGGCCTCAACCCCATTTCCAAATTTATTGCAACTTTTTCTTCCAGGATTTCCTCGTGTTCAGCTTCTCTTCTCATCTCACCATTAGCTTGAGCAGCTTTCCTGACCGACTGTTATTTACAGTAACTAAGACAGATGAGTCACAGATTATCAGAAAAGTGCATTTTCTTTATTTCATAAATATTCTTAAACATTATTTTAGTTATCAACCCTGCCTATCACATATGATGTGTTTATTAGTGCTCTGTTAACTCTTAAAAAGTAAAACGCATACAGTCATATTTACAATTGATTTCCAAATAAAGGCAATGGTTGTAAAATGCGCAAGTGTGTTACAAGTCACTAAACATTCATCATTGTTACATAAACTAATGGGAATCAGAAACTATTGAGCTACAAATTTCTGTGACTGTCAGCAAGAAAGTGATTACAGATGCAACTCATCATCATCAGTCCTGGTGAAACTGCTCATTCATTGGTTGACAGAAATATGCACAAGTAAGATGCATTCTCCTCTGAGGAGTCTGCTAGGGAAAAAAAGAAAGAAAAGCTTCAACAGTTCGGAGTACAACACTTTCCTTTTAAGGACAATTCTGCCCTACTCAACTCTTACTCAGACATGTACTCCCAGGCTTCAGCTAGTTTAGTTTATTGATACTAACTTCCCTAATTTCACATTTTATTGCCATCTTTATAGTCGACTGTGTTAGTAATTTAAGAATGTGGGAGGTCAAGAGAGAGAGAGAGATGGCTTTGAAAAAGGTTCAGGACAGTAATATTTAAACAATAACAATAAGAGAAGATGAACTAGTTAATGTGTATGACGTAAAACAAAAAAAAATAAGTGGAAGAGGAGCCAGAGACATGACGTAGGTGAGCGGATTACAGCAGTTTAAAAGCCGAGGCAGGACAAAGAGAAGGGGGATGAACCTTGGCTGAACACAGTTTCAGGCTTGAAGCACCAATCACAGCTCAGTAAAGTGGTTCCCTCCTCTCCCCCGGTGTTTAACTGTAAATAATAAGTTCATGTAAAGGCTTTTAATGAGGGACTGCTTCAATTATTTTTTTATTTAGATGGACTCTAGGTACTGGAACATTTACCAACATATACCAATGCAGTTTGCTTGACCTGAACATCTAAACAAATAATGTGTTTAATAGAGAAACTGCTTCTTTTTTAGTTTTATTAAGCTACAAAGAAACTCCAGTCTGTGAACGGATATAGTCTCTGTGGACTTGTGATCTCCAGAGGGTCTAAAATCTGGGGGAGACCGTAATCCTGTACGGACGTGGTTTCATGGTCAGACCAAAGTCTGTGCTGAGATCCAGCTCCTGTCCAGGAACATTTTCAATCCGCAAACCATGGAGCAGCGTGGTGAGAAACACAAACATCTCCAAACGTGCAAACCCATCCCCAAGACAGCGCCTCTTCCCCAGGCCAAAGATGAGAACCTTCTCCGTCAGCTCCTTTTTTAATTGTCCGGACGGGCCCTGGAAGCGCTGTGGCCGAAATTCCTCTGGATCACCCCAAAGGTCCCTATCAAAATGAAAAACAACGAAAGTTCTACAGCTTACAAAATTATTACATTCAAACTTTTCCACCTTTTGCAGTATCACACAACCACAAAGTTCAGTCTTTCAGTGTAATTTTATTCAATAGAACAACACAAACAGCATACGTCTAGCAGGAATATGAGCCAAAACACTTAATAAAAGAATGGTCTAGTCAAAGTCCAGACATGAAGGTCTATAGCAAGGCTTGAAAACCATTGTTCACAAACACTGACCATCTCCTTGGAGTCTGACTTTGTCCCCTTAGGTGCAAAGCTTAATGAGAAATAGCCCAGTAGACAATACACGCCTGATCTGGTATAAGCCATGTGCAAAACATCAATCAGTGTCAATGTTTGCACCTACTCACGCGTCATGATTGACTTGATACTGGTTAATGAAGACACACGTGTCCTTTGGGATGAAATATCCGTTCAGGATGGTGTCTCTGGTGGTGCTGGGAATAAAGGAACATATGAAAGGTTCTGACAATATTTACGCTAAACCAAAATGAACTGCAGCCAAAGCTCCAGTCTTACCAGTGAGGGATGGTGAAAGGAACATAGGAAGAGTGACGAAACACCTCGAATATGAATGCTTCAGTGAAGGGCATGTTGGACTTGTCTGCAAACCCGGGAAGTCTGGCTGAGCCAATGTGTTCATCTGAAAAGAAGAAGAAACAACAGATCCAACTAAATATTACAGTAAACTTCTAAGTTATTGTTCCATCTTTATTTTCTGTTCTATTTTTTAATTTAATAGACTTGTAGCTATTTTTGAAAACATGTAATGTCTTCCTAAAGTCTTAATATAACTTGAGTCTTTTGGTCACATTACAAACACATTTAGTTTATGTATTGGGATTTTAAGCAACAGACCAACTTATAGTAAAATTGTAGAAATTCTAAAATGTTCCAATAAAAATGAAACTGATGAGATTCATTTAATGTACCTAAGGAATTACTTTGCATAGTTAGCTTTTGTCATCATTACAGCTGCTAGACTACTGGGGGTATGTCTCTACCAACACTGAGCATCTGAAAACTGATGTGATTGTCACATGTCTTAAATAGCTGAAGTACATTGGATCAAAGCTATGAGCACCAATGTTCAAATATCAACATAAAAACCTAGTTAGACTTAAATATGCAATTTAATTTAGTTATTCTAACGCATTAATATAATTTCACCTAAAAGTTTTAGAGTCTCTCTAACCGTGTGTTTAGGGATTTTGCAGACTAGCAGGTTTTCTTCCAGCATTGCCCAGCATTACACACACTGATTAGATTCCTTGTTTGTGGTTTAGCAAAGCATCCCCACAGCATGGTGCTGCTAACACCAGGTGTCTGTGGAGATGACTTGTTGGGTGATGTGCAGTCTTAGTTTTCCACCAACTGGACTTCACTCAACTATTAATTGTTCTGTGTTATTTTCTCCACATTTATATTACTGCAAGATGTGCACACTGCAAGATGATGAGTTTTTATATCGACAGATAATCACACCTGAGATGTCCTGGTGCCATATTGTGTCCATTCTCAGATGATAGACTGAAAAGTACTCTCCAAGCTTTGGATATTGTTTACAATCTAGCCCCACTCTAAACATTGTGTCAGCCCATCACATGAAATTCCAACAAAATCTATAAAAGTTTAATGGGTATGACAACTTTGCAGCTGACTGAAGATAATAGAACTAAGGGCTTACTTGTTTTCACTTCATATCTTGTTTTCGTTCTAAATCATCCTGGTTTTGCGAATAAGGTCTCTAGTTCACCTGCAGTCCATCCTTACAAAGAACAGCCTTTCAGCCCATTCCCTCCGATATTTTAGTTAAGGAACAATGGTAAATTATGATCGTCCAGAGCCTTGCGTGTAACTGCCTTTGTGTCTCTCATGAACTCTCCAACCCTTGTACTGTTCTGATTCATCCTGTCACCTCCTAGCTTCCCCCCTCCCTTCCTCTCACTGTGAAAATGTGACGTGCCTCAGGACATTCGGCACCGGTTCAGTCAGTCTACATCAAAAGTAACTCTGGTGTCAGCAAAACTTGGTCTGAGCTTTTGTGACTTTCTCAAAGACCAGTTGACTTTTTTATTACACCTGTTTTGCTTCAATTTTCCTCAAAGTTCACAAATTTTATGCTACTTTCATGAACATTATAAAACTTTTTTTTCCCCTGAATATTTTATTTCCATCTGCTTGGTAAATGTTTGACGTTCCTTTGGGACTGAATTTGATATTGATCAATAAGTTCCAGATCATTACTATTATTAGGAACTATTGCAGTTAGATTTTTGTCTCTGTAATAAAACCAACTGACGCAAACTCAGGCTCATTAGTGAAGTGCTACTTGGATTCATTAATGAGCAACCTGCTATTTTTGGACGGTAAAACCCTGACTCATTCATGAGAACAGACAGGCTCAAGCTATTAGCATAGAGTACATTCTTTCTGTTTTCAAAGGCTGTGGTCACACTGACCAAGGCAGTTAGGGTTTCAGTTTTCATCACAAACACACCTCAGTAATTTAGATCTTGATATTTGTCCTATTAAACACATAAAACAATACCAATCTCCTGCTGTACTTTGTCCTGGATGTCTGGAAACTTGATGAGATACATGAGGCTCCACTGTAATCCAGCAATGATGGTGTCAAAACCTTTTGGAGAGCACAAAATGCACAGGTGCATAAAAACCAAGGATGTCATTTTTATGCACTAATGCCACTGGGTATCGTCTCTAACCTGCACCGAAGATGTCTATGACGGTGTGGATGATCTGAGAGTTGGTAAGTAGAGACATGTCCCTGTTCTCTTCCCTGTCTTCACAAAGTGCGATCAGAGCATCTGTGATGTCCCGGATGCAGTTCTGAAACCACACGTACAAAACATGACACAAACTGTTATGGCCTCCTGAGATTGTCGTCATCATTACAGCAAGGGGGAGAGAAAATCAATCTTGTGATTACGTAGGAAATTAGGACTGAATTTTGAATGAATTAATTAGGGACAAAATGGTAATCAGTCATAGTGGGACGCGTGTCTTCCACTAGGCTGGTAATTCCTAATTAGAGTGCGTGCGAACATTTTAGGCACTCTGCACAAGAACAAAAGTCTGTCCCAGGGGACTTGTTTGTTATTTTTTGGCTACAGTGGTCGGTGCCATATGTGTGCGATGGCAGATTAAAAGATTGGGATGCAAATAAGTGGCATAATCTAAAGGAAACAAGACGTTCACACATGCAACACCCAAACTTATGTAGGACTGCATACAGTACAAGATGAAGTAAAGATGGGAGTAATCATCTGTAAAGTGCATAAACCTCAAGACACTAATCTAATCACAATTTATGAATACTTTAATAAATGTGAACTCTTTTCCCCTTTTCATTTTTACAATAAATGTATTGTTTTAATGTGGTTAGCAGGCTTCTTTACCTTATCAAAGGTGTTGATGTGTTCCTTGATTCTTCGCTTCATAAATCCGTTCATTCTGTGAATGTACTGGACCATTTTTCTCAAAGACGGACTGGGAAAGTAACGAAACACTGGGAAGAAGTCGGCCAAATTCCCTGCAGCGAAAAGTTTCAGTACCTCGTTGTTGATGTTCACAATGGTGAGAAACTCCTTGTCATTGTGGTCGTACCTTCTCCCAAAACACAGGGCACACACCACATTTGCCACAGAGGTCACTAAGGATATTGCGGGATCTATACCCATCGTCTTCTGGTTCTTTGCGACTTCTTCCCGAATCACCGCCACCATCTCAGCAGCCTCAGCGCACACCTGCTCCTCCAGGAGGCAAGTGGCCCCTGATCCCCTCGGCTCGGCTTGGGAGAAGGACCTTAGGGCATTTTTGCACAGCTTCTTATGGAGAAGCCAAGCAGGTCCATACTTTTCACTGAAGGTCATGCTGGTCCCATCAGCCACGGCGGAAAAAGTGAAAAGTTCAGGTCGTCCAGCAAAATCTTCTCCCTGACGAACGAGTGCCTGCCTGATGGTGGAGTACCCACTAAGGATGACCACTGTCAAAGAGCCGAAACGCATCTGAGGCAAAGACACACACAAACCCAGTCAGATGTTTATGTACGTGCATCACGGGCACAAATACTAAATTAACTTTGGACTTTTAAAGCTGAATTTCATGGAATGAATATTAACCAACAGCATGAGATAATTTAAAAAGAAAACATGTCAACAATCTGAATTATAATCAAAGTCCACAATTTTTACAATAGTTTCTCAGTCGGAGTCATTCTCAACTTGATTTGAGAGTTTAAGCCATCTGACTCTAAATTTAGCAATCAATGAACCACCAAGTCTGAAGCCTATCATAAACAACATCAGTGTCACTGTTCAAACTGTTCAAATCGACATAGATTTCAAGCCGCTGAAGAACCGTCTACTTCACAACCAATACCTGCAAAAAGTGAAATACAAGCTCCTGCTTTGGAAAAGTTTCAAGACTTTTCCAAACAAGCCAAAATTGAGCTATTTATTCATTGTGACAATTAGTTTGTTGGCAGGAATCAAGCCGGGCTCTCAAACCTGTGAAAACTTTTCCAGTTGTTAGGACATGATGCTGAGGAGTCTGCTTTGCTGTCAGAGGTGCCGATGATGCATGGTACCTTTAAATTCTTTAACCCTCGTGCTAATTTACATGTATTTACTTGTAAGGTTGAAGGAACCCAGTCAGTATAAATAAAACAAAGTCACTCTGAATTACACCAGAACCCATAAATACAACATGCACACCCGATTCCTTGACGTTGTATTGTCGGCTCAACCTAGAATAATAATTATTAAAAGTTATCGCAAAAGGCTCAGATTATTTTTAAAAATCACAGATATGATGAGTGTCAATAATGTCATAATAAATTATAATCCAGACACAAACTCTCCGTACCTTAAAAACATCACCGTACTGCAGACTCAGGCGAGTCAGTGAGAGATGTATCTGCTCCCCCACCTGGAGCAGATTGCCCACAAGGGGCCAAGGTTTGGGGCCTGGAGCAGTAGAAAACTTTGTGTCGTCCAAGTGGGAATCATGGTGGTATGAGAAGAAAAATCTGTGGCTCTGTTTTACCCTGATGGCCATGAGTAAGAGGATAAAAAGACACAGAGCAAGAGTGACGCTGGAGAGAGGTGCACTAGAGTCCTCTTTGGCTGACAGATATCCTGACAGGATCAACCCCATGTTGTCAAATCAGGAACATGCTAAGTAGAGAGCAGAAAGTGAAAACAATGTTTATAAAAAAATCAAGTTATGTTCTAAAGTTTAATAAAAAAAGAGAGTGAAATAAAACAAAGACAGGAAGACAGAAATAATTGCAGGAAAAGTCATCCAATTCAGAACTCCTCCAAAGCTTCCTATTTAACAGACTGCAATAAACAGGACCAAATCCACACCAACGTTTAAAGTGCTTTTCCTGTTCCTATGATCCACCTCTAAGCATGGATATATAAAACTCATCCAGACAGTTTCTGCGTGATTTCACACAAATAGACAAACACACAAAACATCATTATGAAACATCTGCACTTGATGGGAAATAGCTCGAGAAATATTGTGAGGGAAAACTCACCACACTATGATCCTCTGCGGCTTTTATGCAAAAACTAAACGGCTGAGAGACGAGAGACCCAATGCAGACCAGAAAGAAGTTTGTAGTTTGATGATGTTTGTAGGGGAGGGTTTCAGAAATTGTACAGGGACCTCCCCGTCTGTAGAGGAAGCTGCTTCCCTCTGAAAAGGTTAGCCTACATGCATGAACTGCTGTTCAAGACACTTAAATAAGAGGTAAGATTAGCGAAACATTTATATCGAGAATTAACGCGTGCGTTTTAATAAACTTACACATTTTTGGCTAGTTCCGCGTTTGTTCTTTCTCCCTAACCCTTCATATTTTTGTGAACAGTATTGTTATGTTAATAAGGTCACATGTCTGAATTATTTAAACATTTTAAAGCGTTAAACACGAGACCTTTCCCTGAAAAATGTCGTTTGCGAATTGTAATTTGCGTAATTTGTCACAAGATGGTGCTGTTTGTCCTGTTACATCTAACAGCGCTCTGGTCAGTCCGTCGTCTGAAAACGAAGAGCTAATTCAGTCCTGAGCATTACACAGTGATCCAAGTAGGGGCAGCATAATGCTGTGGGAAAACTGTTCACAGCTTTTTCTTTTCTCTTCTTTTCTTTTCTGTTTTTTTTTTTTTTTTTTTTTTTGTCAGATGGACTCAAAACTAAATATTTTCATGCTTAGTTTTGATCTGGAATAGGGAATTTGGTGATAGTTTATTGAAAGAAAGTCTGTCAGAGGCTGAAAAATTGCTTTCAACTGGGGTCTTGGTCTACTTTATGGTAGTATAAACATATGGAGCCTGAGATACCAAGGAAAGGTTTTTGTTTTAGGATTTCCTATCATTCTGAAGTCCAGACCTTAAAAGGAAAAGAATACAGGTGATCCCAGTCAAATCTGACTGAGCTTGAGTTATTTTCTTGGGTAAAGGACAGTTGAAATGGGATCATTTGAAAGAGGCCTATCCCAAAAGACTTGGAGCTGTAAATGCAGCTCAGAATAATCAAAAAATAAAGTTTTTTTTGTATTTTTTTCATTAAAACAATTCTATTACTGTCTGTTCACATTAGTATTAACTACTTTATATTTTGTGACATACAGTTAAAACAAAATATACCGATGTTTGTTGTTGTAATTTAAAGGAAAGTGTGTGAATAGTTTAATTATACTGTGGATTGTTGACTCTAATTTCTTTTCACTATGCACCTGCAATGCTTTCTGATAAAACCTTTTCGTTGCATCGTGATATTAGTATTTCAAATTAAGACTGCTGCATCTGATGCCAACATTTCTTTCTTTGCCCTTTATATTTGCACATTTTGTCATTTCTGAAACATACTCACATTTCCTTGTTTTGTTTGCTTCTACGACTTATTTTACATTTTGTCCGAGTCTTGTTCTCTCACCGTTCACCCCCATCTCTATCTTCTTTCTTAGCTTGAGCTGACTGTCACTTTAGCTCAGGCCCAACACTATAAGCTCCAGCGACAGCTCCTTTGACCTGCTGCTCCATTGTGCTCTCCTGGTCCCATCCCCAGCTCTGACAGACACGCTCACTGCAGGGAGCCAGGGTGAGTCGTCAAACGGACGTGGGAGGGATTCGCTTTGAAACAGGACAGTCCTAAACATACAGGCAGCGTCACCTTGGATGGTTTGAAGTATATTCATGTGTTAGAATGCCTCACAATTACAGTGAAAAATCAAATAACACAAATGAAGCAGTGTGACAGATGAAAAGACACAAATCTTGATATAAATTGTGAAAATGTTAGACACGCTAACTCTTTTCCCATTTGAGCTACTCTTGTAGTTTGTGGGCTTTTTTCAACTTTACGTTTTCTTTAATCTGCTTCAAAAAGTCTGTTAGTTCTGTGAATGTACTTGACTATTTTGTCTTTGAAAAGAACCGCGCTCCCTGTCCGATCTGTCTGAACTTCAGCTGTCCTGAGACGAAGAATTGGCACAAATTTCAGTCGGTAAATGTACAAACGCGATAAAGACTCTAGAAGCCTTGCAGCTGTAACAGAAGAGAAGGATAGTTGTATTAAGTATTAATCAAACCAGTTGTCCTTTACACACCACTTAGCAATTATGCACTGCTTAAACACACTGCCCTGTAACATAAAATTACAATTAAACAAAGTTGTAACATGAATAACTGTGAAAAACAGTTAAAAGGCTGTGTTTACTTTTGCAAGGCACATTGGACAGTGGTGTAACTTTTATTTTGTCTGCAGTGACAGTGGCTTTACTCTGGTTTTCTTAATGTGCTCCTCAGAAAGTACCAACCAGTTTTTGATCAGTATAAATCTTTTGGGTCAACCAAAGTCTGTTCTCTGTGGTTATACGTGCAACTCTTTCTACAAAATATTTCTATTACCATGTCAGCTTTTAGGGGTTTTTTAAGCCAATTTGATCCAGGCTCAGCTCTGTGGTACGTTTGTCCCGGCCTGCCCTCGTCTCTGTACAAACTGGTGCCACTCCACTGTTCAGAGCCGGCCTAATTCTGCGCTGCCGGTTGTAGCCTTTGACCCTCTGATGTTAACCTTCTGCCAATGCCAGCACTTCCTCTGGCACCATTTCTGTTTACTTGATGGGAATGGCATCTAAGGGTTACATGAAAGGGCTAGTTACACCCTGGGAAGTCCTAATTAACTTTTCAATGCAAGTAGATGGACACACATGGAGTGCGATTTAGGCTTAAGAGGAACATTTGCAAAGGAAACAGCTGACTTCCATGTTTTCGTTTTTAATTTTTATGGTAAATAATTTTGACAGATAATGAAGAACAACTGAGAACTGCTGGAAATCTGAGTAAACTGGAGAGAAAGATATGAAGAAAATATCCAGAGATCATTGCTAATTACATTACGGAAAACTTAATTCTCTCAGTTTCAGGTTTAAACTGATTGTACCTCAATATGTCCTCCAAGTTGAATGACAGTCAACAGTCACAATTATCACTTGTGCAGAACAACACAGGACAAAATATCTGGTGTGTTTAGCAGAATGCTTTCTACTGATAGAAGAGAGATTCATATTCCCTTCAGTTGCCATAAGATCTTCCTGCAGAAACGTCCCTCTGTCCAAAGAAATCTAGCATAAGAAACGCCTGCACTTCTTTAAAATGCACTTTTATATTTCAGCCTACATCCATAATGGCATGTCTTGGAAGATGCATTAAATTTCTGATAATTCTTTGGTTGGTTTGAATCTATTCTTGGACTAAATGCTATGGTAAAAACTAAAACTGTTCTCTATTTTCAGGTTTTTAACAGACACCTTTAAATTGTGGGTCAAAAATGTAAAGTAAGCCTAGATCATGATGCTGCCACCACTATGTTTGAGTAATGTCAGATCTGTTTTGGTGATAATACCCTGGGAATTATTAACAAATGTTCAATTATGTTTGCATCAGATCGGCACATTCTCTGACAAGGTTTCAGGAAAATTTAGCTGGCCTTGGATATTTCATTTGGAATAAAAAGCTTCACCCCAACTCTTCAGTCCAAAGATATGGAGAATACAGAAGATCATTGTCACATCTAGAACAATTAATACTTGTAAAAGTCTTGCAGCTCCTTTTGTGTTGTTGATAGAATGGTTTAAAATTTTAATATTAGCTAAAATGATACATGTACTGTGTTGGCTTACACTGTGTTGGCTAACAATAACCCACATCATTTAGTCTGTTCACATCTGTTCTGCTACAGTTTCTGTGTCGTGTTTTTAGTAAATCTTTGGAGAAAAATTACGTTTTTGTTGAGATCCTTTTATCGCAGCCTTAATTTTTTTCCATCACAACAACCTGGCATTTTAACACGGATGTTTATACACTTTTGAGAGTCGTGTGTGCGAATGAGACTCATCAGGTGAAAGGATGCAGGTTACCGATGAGCAGAAAACAAGATAAGAGTAACCGAAGACATTTGGGACAATGACAAGTGACAAAGCAAACCAAATGGTGAAACAGATCAGAAGCAGGGATAAGAAACAGGACAAAGTACAGCAGATAGTAACACTTTTATCAAGAACCAGACGAACAATAACATTAAGTTGACATTTATTTTTCTATCATTTGCTTCATTTTATTGCTTTGGTATATATAATTCAGCAGATCATATGTTTCCATTGCATTTTTGAAATCTACCTGGCAGTCACAGCTCACTAACAATATCTGAAAGTCAGTATGATGAATTGCTATAGCTAGTTATTTTATTGCATTTGTTCAATCAATATTTCTACCATTTACAAATGTACAAAAGTTTGTATTTAATAAAAAAGTATCTTACTCCAATGACAACATTTCCCTATGGTGACCGTGAAAGTGATGTTACCATTGGCTGTTATTTGTGGTGAGCCACTTAAATTTTGTTTTGCTGCTCATCTTCTTCCCTGACCTCTGCCTCTTCCAGCCTCGGGCTGAGGCGACCTCATGTTTCCGGGGGGGGGCCCTCTCGGCCCAGGGGCCCGGGTCACGGGGCGCCTGGGGTTCGGGGCAGACAGTGACTCCTCCTTTTGCACTTCTACTCCTTTCCCTGCTGTGCCTGGCGTTGTTCTAGTTGTTCTAGTCTTATCAATTACAATATCTGAAAAGACAAATAATTCAAGACAACGGTAAAAACATCTGAATATATCCAATACGAACGCACATTAAAAAGTTCAGTGTACCTATCGGTTTCTCCTCCGCAACGGGAGTTGATGCAAGAGATTTGTTCGGCAGTAGGTCTTCCAAGTCTTTCATTCACTTGATTGGTGCTGTCCTGGTTGTTCCTGCGATTCTTCTCATCATCCCGAGCCTGAAATTTTAACCAGTTTAGCAGACAACAATCAAGCAAAGCAAAACACTTCAGGAAAAAAGTAGACAAGAGCACATTAATGCTCACCATCTGCATCTTCTTTTTCAAGTCAGTATTTGCTTGTTGATATGCTTTTGACACTGTGTTCAAATAGTAGATGGCCAGTCTGTGAAGCAGTAAAAGTCTGTAAACTAAAGAACATGCTAGCCTAAAGTTATAGGTAATTACACTGTAATCACAAAAATAGGCACAGAGGTCTCTTTTTTTTAAATTATTGATTTCCCTAAGTCTGTATTTTTCCAGTTCATCACTGTCAGATCACTGTGCAAACTTAAAGTAGCCCAAGTTATATTTGTTTGGGAGACAGAAAACAGCATTTCATTTATATTCAAAGTTTACTTACATCATAAGAAGGATAGCCGGCATGATGAGCCCAGGGTTGCTGACATATGTAAAGATGTTCCCAATAAAAGCTGGCATAGCCTGTATAGTGTCTATTACCACATCGTACATCTTCTCTTGGCCACTGGAGAAAAAACATGAAATAGTGTACAATTGTTTAACTGAACTTTAGAGCAATGGCTCAGCTAAGTAAGCAAAAAAAAATCTAAATATTACCTACGTGGGAAAGTTCAGGATTGCTGTAAATAACTATCGTTGCTTCCTAATTTAACCCTAAATTCAGTTTTTCTGCTCCCATGGGCTGAAGCGAGGCAAAGCTTAGAACAAGGGACTGCTTCTTATTTAAATCACCTTTACCCCTTCATTTTGATGCTCTTTGTAAACTTTAGCTAGCTGTTGGCTGATTCACTATTTGAGTGAAAAATAAAACAGAGCCACCTAATAAACTGTCAGGAAAGTGCATATAACCAAAACTATTTCCTTAACAGAACTATAAAAAACTATAATCCCAAATCATCTTTCAAGTTACATTTCTATCCACTGCCAGATATAGCTTTCAGGTAAGCAGCTATATCTGCTTACCTGAAAGGTCCACAGTCAAAGGAAGGCGACAGAGTCATCATGGAGTACACAACAGGAAGCAGGCTGAGAAATAGCACCAGCAGCAGCATGCCCATGTAGAAGTTGTTGGACCGGGAGGCTTTAAAGACACGCTCATGAGGAACGTTGCACGCCATCACTGCCCAGGACTGATAATACATAGAAGTCAAGAGCCGCAGGACGTTTATGCCCACTAGACCAGGAGCATAAAATGCGCCCATCCTGTGGATGACAGCAAATGTGGTCACATTATTTTTAATAAGAGTTTATCAGCTTACACCGAGCTAATTATTTATTTAAATAAATCATGTTCAGAATAAATATTTAACATTGTGTGGTTTTCGACAGGCAACAGTATAAACAGCAAGAAAGTCTAAGGAAGTATGCATTCCCAGAGATAAACAAATTGATCTCATCCTAATATATTGATTAATTGAATTTACCATATCATTCCTTGATTAAATACAAGCCCTAGGACATTTCCGCTGATGTCAAACTCTCCATATGAAGGCTAGAATGAACACAACAGCAAGATTAATACATCGACCTGAATTAAAAAACAGCAGGTCAATACACTTTGTATTTGCTGCTCCCTTTGTCATTTGGTCTCTGTGTCTCCCTCCATTCATCTCGCTCTCTGTAATTAAGATCTCCTTTCAATCTCATGTTACCCCTAATGCTTAGGATCGCCTGTCTTGCTAGATGTCACTTTGTAGATCAGGTTCACTTTAAGCTAATACAAACTTTGCCATGTTTACTGTGTCTTACAAGCAAAACTATTTAACTGAGGAAAGTTGTACTGATTCCTGCATTGAAAAAATGCAAATGGAGATGAGTATGCAGGAACAAATGTAAACAAACCTCACTGTTGGTTAGCTAAACAAGCAAAAATGAAAAGGCACTTTGACGTAGCAACCCTTGTGGGTACTCACAAATCCGGCCTCCAGGTCCCAGCACCAGCAGTAATTGAGAAAGCGGACAATGAAAGCACGTAGAAAGTCACCGACCAGAATAGTCAAAAAGGTAACCTGCACATCTGAGACAGTTAGCTTCACAAATTCCTGCAGCAGGAAAAGAGGCAACAACAAAGAGTAACAATCAGGTCGACAGCAAGTCATACTTGTGAGAAAGCAGGACATTTGTCCGTGCCTTCAAATCAATATTAAACAACGCATAATGTCAGTGCTGACTCTTCCAACGGCAGTCTCCCAGCAGGGGCCCCTGATGACATCAGCGGGGGCCACATTCAGAGGAGGCACATTTGTGGTGTTGTAGAACAAGCTGTAGTTGGCGTAGTATTGATGTAAAGCCCATTCGGTGGCGTTCTTGATGGATTTTTCAGTTTCCAACTAAAAATGCAACCAAAACAAACCAGTTTAGTAGTTTAGCTCACTCAGCGCAAATGCCTGTGGTGTATTTAATTAAATAGCTTGTTAAACTTTTTTTTTCTTTTGCAAGCTTAATGTGATTTCTAAAACAAACTACATCCCGATATAGCATTATGCAGGCCAAACTGATGTCTTAAAGGTTTTTCCATTAATTCTTGTTAACAATGCTAACACTAATTGAACTAGCTAGAAAGCTGCTATTCTACATTTCAAACTGTCAATATGTACTGTAGCATTTTGCTTAATGTGACATATATGTAATTCTTTAAAGCCACCACATCAAAAGTCTAACTAACAGAGTGGCGCCGCTATATAGCTAAAGAAACACTGTATACAGGTACAGGTAATATGTGTCCACGTACTTTGGGGGGATTTAATGTAATATACCAACACAAAGTTATGATGAAAAACCAGAACTCACTAACCATGCTAAATTACTAAATATTTCAGTTAAATACAGAAAAACTGTATCTAAAAATCTAGTTTGAAAATATCTGCACACATTGCAGAATTGTTTTTCTGTTGTAGTGAATTTATAATGATTAGTGGAAAAATTTATTCTTTATGAATTCGGCTGTCCTTTGTACGACGTACCTTTCCATTAACCTCATCAAAGAGAGCAAAGAGAAACGTGTAAAGATTTCCGAGAAAGAGGGCGAAGATGCGTGCCAGTTGCCATTTCAAGGCAATTCGAGGATGATAGTCTTCCAACTCTGCAATGGTTTCAAATAGAGGAGGACACACAAGCCCCAGCAATGACATCACAAACTCCACCTGATACACCGGAGGAGAGAGGTTAATTACCGATCTCCTCTGCAGCTGTCTTGTTCCGTCTTTGGACATTACGTGTAGACTTGCCTCATTGTTTTCAAACCACGTGAGCGTTTTGGGGTCCATCTTAGCAAAGTCTTGAGACCGTTTCACCACAAAGTAGATGAGATACCCGCTGCCACCAAGGCTGCACAGGATTAGGAAGTTTGCAAAAACCCTGAGGAAACGTCGGAGGTGGATATTCTCATCTTTCTGGTTCTCCTGTTCGTCCACAATAGATTCCTAGAAAACAGATAGATGGCGTCAAATATGCAGTAACCTGTCTCCCACCTGAAACATCATGTTGAACTACACATCTCAAAAGACCTAGACGCTTTGGCATTTTGAAATGTTTTATTTGGTAGGACACAGCTGCCAACCTTGAAGCTGGTGGTAATGGAGGCGTACTTGTTGTCCGCAGTCTCGGGGTTTCCTATCAGATAGTCCCAGCTAGTGAACATTTTCCAGCTGAAGATAAATTCTCCCTCGTCTCCCCCGTCTCCACCTTCATTCGCGTTACGAGCCATCCTGAGAAAATAACAACCGTAAGCCATTATCTGTACTCCTAACAATGGTGCGTCATGCATGTTAATCTATCGCATACGTTCTGATGACAACCAACAAGCTGTATCCGAAAACGCCGACACTCGTCAGGAGGTACGACAGAGGGAGTTTGAACTGCAGGACCCCGATGCTTCGATCGTTGTTGTAGAATCCGTAGAATAGAACTGAATATTTGCAGTAACCCTGTTGAAGACATGAACATAAACTCAAAAGCAAAAATACACAATTCTATTGCACAAGGAGATTAAAAAAAATAAATTAAACTCAACCACCAATAAAAATACTTTTGAATCACTGTTAGTGTGATCAGTTTGTACTTGAAGGCGAAGGAAAGATCTCCTGTAGCAGTCCATGTTACAGTGGCTCTTTGAAGCCCCTTACTAAAGACACTATTTTTGTATTACAGTCTCATGATGAGGATGTTCAAATTTTTATTTCTTTTGTTAGCTCAGCAACTTGTTTTGCCATAGAAATGTAGGAATGGAGTGAATAAGCTCACCCCAAAGTCAAAGAGGACAGAGAAGTCCATAGCTGTATCCTGTTCATCTCTGGGGACAGTTTTCCTGGGAATTGACCCATATGGAAGACCCATAAGAACCTAAACGCAAAGGAGAACATAAGAGAGCGTAGAGCATTTAGTGAAACTCTCACTTGCCAACAAGGACTGAGAAGAGAAGGTCCTACCTCAGGGATCACCACCAGGCCAAACATGAACCCAAAGAGGACCAGATTTAAACCATACATCCACCTCAAAAAAAGGAAGTACGACGCGACTGAAGATCCAAAGTGACCTGTGGTTGTGGAAAGACGAAATCTGGCTCAGAAAGACAGAAGAGGAGGACTTTTAGAGAAACTAGATCTTTGGTACTAACTTTCTACTTCCTTGATCTTCCTCTCCCAGGGTATACAGGCCGTCTTGAAGTTCTCAAAATCCCGATTAAATTTGATTAGTTTCTAGGGGAGAAAGGTTTTGGAAAACTTTAACTGCATTTTCCACAAATCTGTTATGCTTACAATATGCCAATTGTTTTACCTTTGTCATCATGACTTTGAAAGCATACAGTCTCCTTCCTTTCCCTTTTCCTAGAGCTCCTTCGAACTTTTCAACAAAATCCTGGGCCTCCCTGTTTGTCCAATCGGGGGGGGGGGGGGGATTATGAATCAAATTATGTCCTCCATTGAGGTAAAAAAGAAAAAAAACACTCCACTGGTAACTGTAATGGTCAGAGTAAACAAGGTGAACAGACAAGTCTGTGGTTGTTTACTGATTAATGATGTTTTGAAGCCCATGAATTGAGTCAACTACAACAACATGCATTAAACAAGTTCATGAAAAAGTTATAGTTTCTCTTCTGTCGCACTTCTTTGGGCAAACCTGTCCTGGCTGCATGAACACAAACACAGACCTCTCTGTCACACTCCCACTCTATAACCTACAAAACAGAAATGGGATTTTAGTCAACTGGTTGAGCTTTTCTCTTTACTTGAGCAGCAAGAGCCTCTTCTTCATGCGCCACGGTTTGTTCCTCAACGTAGCAATCAGCTTCTTCTTTTCCTCCACCTGTTCCTTCAGGGCTGCAATCTCTCCCTCTGACAATGATTCTTCGTCCGAGTCGGTGGATGAAGAAGAGGAGGAGAAGCTGCTGAAAAAAGTACATAGATGTCTCCTGTGGTGAACTAGGCAGAATTCAGAAAGATTAGTCCAAAATGTCCACGACACTGGAGTAACTAAGTTTCAAAGGTCACAGAAACAACTTTCTGAAAGTCGTTTTGAGATGGGGAGATAGCTTGAACCTATATCAGTCAAGAGAGAGCTGGCAAACGCCTTCTCTTTTATTCTGGCGAGCAGAAACGACCTTGTTCTTGCAGCTGCTGTTATGGTCCTTTAACTGATGCTAAAAATATTAGCTGCATAGATAAGAAATCAATTTATGGGATTTGTTTTGTTTAAGATATTACTCACTTAATGTTACTATAGTGTGTTTCAGTAACCATCTATTAGCTTTGTTTGAGGAATATGAATAAGGCTGCATGCAGAAAGCAGCCTGATTCATGCTGAGAAAAGACATTTGCACCTGCTTGTCTTTTTGTTCTTCTTTTCCTTGTCCTTATTCTCCTCATCTTTTCCTTTCTTGTTTCCCTTCTTGTCGTTATTCTGCTCCTCCTTCTCCTTCTTGGACACAGCTCTCCCAGACTTTTTTCCTCTCCCTTTGTCTTCCTCACTTTCGTCATTGCTCTGCTCCTTAGAAAACTTCTTCCTGGAGGCTTTTGATCCTTTTCTTGCTGCTGCCTTTTGTTTCTCTCTCTCATCGTCTTCGTCACTGTCCTGGGGTTTGGTTGTCTTCCTCCGCCCTCGTCTTTGAGGGGTCTTGTCCTCGTCATCATCATCTGTCTTTGTCAGCTTCCTTCGTCCTCGTCTTTGAGGGGTCTCGTCCTCATCATCATCATCGTCATCATCTGTCTTGGTTAGCTTCCTTCGTCCTCGTCGTCGGGGTGCCTCATCCTCGTCCTCATCCTCATCTTCACTGACCTGCTTGGCTTTACGTTGCAATTTAGTTCTCCTGTTTCGACTTTTCCTCCTCGCCTCTTCTGTAAAACAAAAACTGTTTATTGTTAGTAGTTGAGATTTGCAATGCCGTACCAGTTTAGAGTAATTTCCTATCAATAAAATATTAGTAGAGTTGCAGAAAAATATGCAGGCACCTTAAATGCATTTGGCTTTTATTACTGTTGCATATTCTTAAAAATCAAACATTCAGAAAACATTATTTTCAATAAAATTACTGGCTGCACTATTGTTGGCACCAACAACTATGACTATCAAACAGACAAAAACATGCAAATGAAGAAGCATAGTCATTTTTAGTAACTATATGTTTTCTGTCTTAAAGCAGATTAGACTGATATTGCCATTCTTGTCTCTTCACCTCAGTAGAACTGATCTTGAATCACTCACCTTCACTGTCGCTGTCAGGCTCGGCATCCACATCCATCCCAACTGGGAAAAAATAAAAATAATCCAACATAAGTTACAATAAGAGACACGCTTTTATAATTTAGTACTATCAGTAAATATAAGGACAATATTTCTCTCACCATTTTCAACATCAATTATGTCATTGTTTCTCCTCTTCGGAGGCATTTTTTGAGTTCTTTGTTTCTTCTCTTCCTGTCAACTCTTGCATCCAAACTTGAATCCTGACCATTTATGAGGGAGGTTGCAGGGTCAACATGCCACTTTTCACAACTGCACACATCAGCAGGAGCGGGTGTGCTAGAGTTAGAGCCGTTTCAACTCAGGGGATCTTTGGTAACCGTTAGAGGCTCCAAGCCCATTGGATGACGAAAGGGAGCCAGAGGAGGAAACACAGTCTGTCAGACAATGGACCTGTCAATTAAAACGTCAGTGGATACTACAACACAGAGACAGGGGAGGATATACACTCACTAAGTCGTCACGTTTATTGATTCTCAACAGGAAAAACTTCAAACTTCAGACTCTTAGTACTCTTAGTACTTTTCACCTCGTAGAAACTCATATAAAAGTTGCTCTGACACCAAGCACTCATGCTTGCTGTTATTTTCTTAAAACCCAGAAAGGCGACACCTTGTAGAAAAACAGGGCAAAATGCATTAAACATGAGGTAATCCTGATCAAGAGGGGAAACAAATGGAATACTTGGAAAAAGTGCCAGCTGAACAAGCAGGTGGTGTTTTACTCCAGACTTCATTCATAATCAGCTCTATAGGGGAAATTTCTCATAGTTACATCAACACTGTGCCGAGTCTATTTCCTCCATCTCAGAATCGATATTAATTTAACTATTTCAGAGTTATCTCAACAAGAGACTGAGTGGTTTGGACTATTTCAAGAGTTAAAATTATTCAGTTGGAAATAACTCTGAAAGAGTTATTTGACCGGCAGCCAAATTTGCTGCCGGTGATTTTCTGATGTGTTCACACTCCTAGAGCCTTTTACGTTACAACCAAATCTTTCTTCCATTTTACGTGACAGACCAAAACAAAGCAGCTGGTAATTGTGAGGTGGAAGGAAAGTGAAACATGGGCTCTTGTGGTTTTGCACACCCAGAGTCTGAAATATTTGACCTCTTTTCTTGCAAAACACCTCAAGCTCAGACAGATTAGACAGAGAGCACTCTGAACAGTACAACGCACCGCTCACCTGTGTGCCTTCTTGCTGTTCGTCAGAGCTGACCTTTTAGAAAATGAAAGCTAAACCAGGACATTTTTTTGTTTTAAACACCACCTATTTAAAAATGCAGGAGGAAACAGGAGCTGCTGGCGGCCATACAGCTAACAAACAGAAGCAATGAGTTGATGGCTTGCATCTGAAAGAAAAGATGAAGCTTTGGAATTGAGACTAATCCACTTCCCTCCATATTGTTTTCCACCTCCTACAAGCCTCAAGCTCTCTTCTGCGTCAGCCTTTCTCATTCTTTCTTTAGAGCATATACATTTGGTGTCGAGACTCATTTACTCGCTCGTACTGACCTGACCTCTCACACACAAAGCAGGATGGCATCCAAGCTCTAAAATCAGTGTTTGCACAACTCCTCCTCTCTTTGTTACAGCGCTACGGTGTAGATGGTCATCACCTTACAGAGGAAACCAAGACATCCGGTAATGTGCAATCTGTCAAGGCTAAGTTTCCTGCCACATTGGAGCAGTCTGAACTGAGACTGGGAGGGAGCCAGAACTTAACCCCAGTAGGAGGTTGATACAGGGGCCATCGGAGGGTTGATGTCACTGAGATTAACAGTGGTTCCTCGTCTTCTTCTCCTGTAACATTAAGGCTTGTCTCCAGCACACAAACAATGCTAATTAATACCATTAATATGTCTCTTCCAACTTCATTAAAGGACGTGACTGGCAGTCTGTGGCTCCTCTTTCCTGATGAGCGGCAGACTGTCAGTCAGCAGATCGCAGATAAAAACAGCATCAATAATTAATGTGTGCTTGCAATGGATTTATCCCGAGCAACGGAGTAGGAGGATTTCATATTAACGGTCGTCTTACCGGATTGAGACTCAGCACTTATCCCTCAGTGGGAAACCTCCCAACACACAGCTCTCTTATTTAAAACTCAGCTTAAGTTCAAAAATGCATGCAACTAAAGCTCAAATAACAGGGTCCTATCAGGTTTGGGTGGAAGATTTGCTGACTGTCTACCTTGCAGAAGTATTTATACCATGAGAATTTATACATATTTTGCTACAATCGAAAACCTTAAGGTATTTACAGGGATTTTCCAGGTCTTTTACAAAAATAGTTTAAAATGTCCTGTTTGTCTTTTATTATTATTATTATTATTACTGGTCCCTTACTCTACAATGTTATCTGCTCAATGTTATCTCACCACCTAAGATTTAGGTGGTGAGTTGGAGACAACTGGACAAGTTTTAATATTCTTGATTCATGTCCCTAAGTGAATATTAGAATTGTTATTTTCCCAATGCCATTGCACACAGTCCACCGCCCACATGCATGCACCTTCCTCCTAACATCCACCTCCCAACAAAAGGTGTGTGTAAATCAGCCCAAAATCCCTGTTTTGTCCTTCTTACTGTTCATCAGAGCTGACCTTTTAGAAAATACAAGCTAGACCAGCACACACACACACACACACACACTATATATATATATATATATATATATATATATATATATATATATATATATATATCAAAAATTTTTCGATATTATTGTTCAATTTTCAACAGAAACTAATTCCAAGACAGATTATCACACTAACTGCTTCCATTTAAGTGTTTTCTTTTTCCAGTTCCCAGGTAAATAAGTTACTTGGCTACAGCTTCTGTCTTTGTTCTCTCAGTGTCTCTCCAGACTCGGCACCCTGTACATCCTGGGCTCACTGTGCTGATGGAAACCAGGAAGGTATCTTGGGTTCCCGTGGTTGCCATTGTGGCCATTTCTGGGACCAGGGCCTCTCACTGGGAAGTGTGGTTCTCTGTCACCAGCAGACAGAGAAGGGTTGCGCCCATGATAAATCCTTTGATTTTTGTTGTCGATTTCCTCATCATCTGCAGAGAAAAAAAAAACAAAGAATGTGCATATTATTTAGACAGCTTTTAGGTTTTTGCAGGGTTATGGTAATGGAAGTGTAGGAAACAGTGTCATCCCACAACTAAATTTAACTTATGCCATTATTCTGCTGCTTAATTGCACCAGATGTGGAGAGTTATTAAATTGTTAGCTAAGTGCAACCCACTAGAGTTTTATTTTCACTTACTGGTTTTCTGTTGTAGTATTTCCGATTAATAATTAAATTTGGGGTTTGGTTCATATTTCTGAATATCGCTTCATTTAATTTCCCTTTGGGATCAATAAAGTTTGTTTTGAATTTGAATAAATACTCCATCTTTAAAGCCATCAAACAATGGCATTGTTGAGGCCTCCTTACTTTTCCAAACTGAAATGGTTAAAACTTCAGTTAAATCACTGACAGCTTAGTTTAACTCCACATAACCCCACCTCATAACATCTGAACCATATATTTCTCTGATCCTGCATTCAAACCAAAGGTTACACTACTAAAATTTAATACATTAAGACATGGGAATTAAGTTGCTAGTTTACACATTGCATGAATTTTTACTGCTACTGAATCCGGTACCAAAACCACTTTCTGTGCATTTCTAAAGTACACAAAGTCTGTTTTTTATTTTCCTGTTTAAAATATTCCCTCATGACATTTCTGTCTTGTCATCTTGTCATGTTGATTTGGCATTCTCACCCTCTCGTCTTTGAACTGAAGCATTGTTGTTCCTCTGATGCTCCGCAGTCTGAGATGCTGACTTTCTGGCTTCCTCCAGATCCATCTGAGCTTTGAGCGCAGCTTGTTTATTCTTTTTCTTGTTTTCTTCATTTTGCTTGGAAAATAGCACACAGTTAATTCAGACTATAAATGCTTTAGCTGCACATTCTACTACTGTATGCAGTACATGTGTGAAGCTCTGAGATCGATGCAGTTTGAGTTTTCACTCTGCTTCCCTCTGCTGGTGTGATCATTCTAATGCACTCAATACTGTTACAATGCCAATGTACGGTGTTAGAAAAAAACAGTGAAACAAACATTAATATTGTAAGATTAAATCACATCTTTGGTGAATAAATTTACCTAATTCAGTTTCATTACTTGACTAAACTACATTTCTATGCATTCAAAATGAAATCTAAACCATATGATGTGAGGAGAACAAAATTATCTATTCTCTGGGTTACCATCTGGAGCTTCTTCTTCAGTTCCACGTTTGCTTCTTTGTAGCTTTTGGATGTGGACTGCAAGTAATAAATGGCCAGTCTGAAAAATAAAACAGCAGTAGATCATTGATGCTGAAGCACCAAAACATGTCCCCGTAGAAAAACTTCAGAACATTTTTAAGACTAAATTTACAGTTGCAGGAAAAAGACTATCTACAGTAATTCCTGCTTTTGCTTATAATTTTAAGCATTTCAGAGCAAAAACAATAAATAAATAAATAAATAAAAAAGAATGAGAATATGTTTTTTACAACACAGTATATGTGTGTTTTTGAGATTGTATGGATATTTCGAAGTTCCCCTCTGAATTAGTGAAACTTCGAGAAAAAAATAATGTAAATTAATTATTAAAAGCTGAAAAAGTTATATCACATTCATATACGTGATGACTGTATTTACATTTCTGATCTGTACTGTATAAACACTAAATTCTGATTGTGACTCACACCATGAGCAATATAAAGGGTAGCACCAGCCCAGGGTTAGATGCATAGCTGAACACTTTACTAAACCAGGCCGGGAAGTCGGACTCCAGCGTCTCTTGGATCACATCAAACATCCTGTTCTTGCCACTGTGAAGACATGACGGCAACAGAGAAAGAAACACGAGGAATTTCAGAAGGGACGCGGCAAACCCCTCGATCTTACATCGGTACCTGAAAGGTCCGCAGTCAAATGAAGGGGGGATGGTTACAATGGTGTAAATGGCCGGTAGAGTGGACAGGAAGAGGATGACCAGCAACATGGCCATGTAGAAGTTGTTGGAGCCCGAGGCTTTAAAGACCCGTTCCTGTGGAACATTGCAGCACATCACAGCCCAGCACTGCAGGTACATGGACACATGGAGCCGCAGGAGGTTCAGAGCCGGCAGGCAGGGGCATAGAAGGCACCCATCCTGCAGAGGAAGGTAAGACCCAGTCATTTTTAGTTTGTTTTTTTTATCATCCTTCCTTATGTTTCTCACGGAACTAGACCAAATGAAGTCAGTGCTGATGTTTCCTTCTCACCATATCATTCCTTGGTTGAAGATAAGGGACAGGACATTTCCACTGACATCAAACTCAGAGTACGAAGGCTTTTGGAAGAGTCAGGCACAACACAGTTATAGATTTGAAATAAAATGTAATTATGTTTTATGAAAAAGTCGACTCACAAATCCAGCCTCCAGGTCCCAACACCAGCAGTGGTTCAGAAAACGAACAAGCACAGCTCTCAGGAAATCTCCAATCAGCAGCGTAATGTAAGTCGTCATCGTGTCAGATATAATCAGGCGAACAAACTCCTGCATGATGACACAAACAAATGTACAGCATATGATAATAATGCTCATCTTAAATGAGGGTAAATCAAAAAGTTAAATGTCCAGATGTCTGTTTCAGCAGTCAGGAGGTAAACAACATTGATTAGTTTTCTTAAATGCAACACAATTTAAAAGAAATTCACACCATGTTACCTTTTTCATATCGAAACATTAGAACCACAATTTTTAGTTATATAAAAATGAACTTAAAACATGTCCAATCCTTTAGCATTGTGCTTGTCTAAACTTGGTATCCTGAAAAGCAGCCAAAAGGTCCCCATATGTGACAAAATTTAAAAAACTGCTACTGGAGAGCGCTACAACACCCTTTAATATTTTTTTGCAAATGTGCGTAAAATTTACTGTTTAATTCACATAAACCATGATAAATAACTGTTAAATAAGTGTATTAAAAGTGGCTCTCCACTGATGTATACACCGTAACTCAAAATCAGAACAAATGGTTGAACTAAAATAATAATAATCTTTGGAAGATTAATCTGTTAAGTATTATTAAAATACTTGCTTTCTGATTTATTTTTCATTTGTTATAACATCCTTAAATAAATCCTGCCCAATTAATATAATAACAAGCTGGAGTAGCAACCATATCAGGCTTGCATAATAGTTCAAACACACACATGCAGTCTGACCTGCCCCACCATCGTCTCCCAGCAGGGCCCTCTTGGCACATCAGCAGGGTGGATGGTGATGGGCGAAGCAGTGCTGTTTTCTGATCCTGTGCCATTATAAAGACTCGCTTCCCACATAGTAATGTTATACTTTACTACTTTCTCCTCTTTCCTCTGTGAAAGACATTCTGTGGTGAATCATGTCGTAAGAAAAACTATTTCATACAATCAGACTCACTTTAAGGTTGATCGCATCCATCAGTGCGATGATGAAGGTGTAGAGGTTCCCTAGAAAAAGGGCAAAGATGCGACCCAGCTGCCACTGCAGGGCGACACGGGGGTGGTAGTTCTCCAGAGTGCTGATGACGTCAAACAGCATGGGGCAGAACATTCCCAGTAACGACATAACCATATTCACCTGAGAGACCCAACGACAGCCACAGAGAAAATCTTATCACACGTTTCCATCAAATTCTTCACTATCTCTTAGTCTGTGTGTGGTATCTGTACCACTTCCTCTTTGGATAACACTGTGTTCAAATTGTAATGCAAGTTGCCTTTACAATACCTGTAAAGCAAATAAAATAGGCAAAAATATTGTTGCAGCTATTCAACTCTTTAGTGGATGAACCTGACAAATATTAAGTTTATGCATAACACAAAAATCCTCTTGCTATTTGATTTTCATTATTCTGTTAAGTTAGATCTCTTGATATGGCATCAACTACGGAATTCAATCAGATATTCAGCAGTGAGCTCACACATATAAATAAAAAAACAATCAAATGTTTTTTTTGTTTGTTTTAAAACAGTAGCCTGAGCCAAATTTTTCTAACACAATTTTCCTGCATCATTTAATCAAATTTCTTTATATATCTAAAAATGTTCTAAAATCTTCAAATATTCTACTGTAATAATCATTTCACATGTTATTTGTTCCCCTTTCACCTCGTTTCTTTCCCACCAGGTGTGATTCTCCAGACCATCCAGGGCAAACTTCTGAGACCGACGCACCACAAAGTAAATCAGGTATCCACTTCCTGCCAAGCAGCACAACACCAGGAAATTGGCCAGCACGCGCAGGAAACGAGTCAGGTGGATGTTGTCATCCTTTCGGCTCTCTTGCTCCTCCAAGATTGCTTCCTACAGATGTCAGACAGCACAACCGACCAACTCTGCTGCGCTGTTTCATTTGTCGCTCCACTGGAAATTAGACACTGCAGAGAGCAGGGCTGACCTTAAAACTGGTGGTGATGGAGGCAAACTTGTTGTCTGCTGTCTCGGGGTTTCCTATCAGGTAATCCCAGCTTGTGAACATTTTCCAGCTGAAATTGAAGCTGTTATCATCTCCAATCCCTGATTCGTTTGCATTACGCGCCATCCTGCAGTCAGAAAGAATGCATTCTCTCTATGCAATCTCGTATAATGAAGAAAACACCTGTGCAGAAAACTTACGTCCGTATGACAACCATATAGCTATAGGCCACTGTGCCCACACCAACCAGGAAGTACGACAGCGGCATTCGAAACTTGAACCAGCCAATAGCACGCTGGTTGTTATAGTAACCATAGAAGAGGACCGAATACTGAGCGTAACCCTACAAGTGACATTAAAAAAACTTTAAAAAGGCAAATTAAACATCTTGTTTTAGGTGGAAGTAATTGATGTGTGTCAGATATCTAACCAACCCCAAAGTCCCAAAGCACAGCAAAGTCCATGGCACCGGCTTCCTCAGCTCTGGGCACAGTTTTTCTCGGGATGCTGCCATAGGGTCTCCCATTAATGCCTGTTCAAAAAAAAGTAAAGAGGAGAATGAGCCTTATTTGCAAAATGAAATGTATCTAGAGAGCAATGAACAAAAATAAGCTACAGTTTAGGTTTCAAAACTGGAGTACCTCTGGTACCATAACCAGGCCAAAGGTCAGACCAAACAGGATCATGTTGATGCCGTACATCCACCGTAAGAAGATGAAGTACGAGGCAACCGAGGAGCCAAAATGACCTGAATGGGACAAAAGCTTTTCACATTTTGTCATCTTTCAACTACAAACATTATTTTCACTGTATTGACTGGTAGACAAACATGAATAAGAGCTTATTTGTGAATTGGGAAGAAAGCTACACATGGTTTCATGAGCTTTTGTTGACAGTCAAAATGCACCACATACTATTTCATGTAGGTATTTCCCCTTCTTAGAAGGAAGATAATGTATACTCAAAATGTGTGTCTGAAAAGATGTTCTATTCAAATACATTTTCTTACTCATAACAAATGCTTGAAGGCAGCTTACTTTCAATCTCTTTTATTTTCATCTCCCATGGAATGCAGGCTGTTTTGAAGTTCTCAAAGTCTCTTTGAAACTTCATCCACTTCTAATGATGCAATGATTACAAAAAGGTGAAAATGTTTTTTATTAATTCGATATTTCTTTCTGAATAAGTGAAAGTTGGTGTCTACTTGCCTTTGTCATCATGACCTTGTATGCGTAGAGCTTCCTGCCTTTCCCTTTCCCCAAAGCTCCCTCATATTTTTCCACAAATAGCTGAGACTCTCTAAAAGTCAGTAAATAAAGTATTGACAAGTGACTTTTTTAAGTCATTTGTTTTGTTTTGTTTTGTTTTAAGTAAAAAATTAAAGTGTACCGTAAAGTGACAAGTTTCTGTTTCATTGGCCAGGGTTTCCCCCTCAGACTTTGGATCAGCTTCTTCTTCTCATCCACTGCCTCCTTCAGCTTCTCCAACTCCTCCGGTGACAGTAACTCAGGTCTCACCCCCCCGTCATTATTGACCTCTTCCTCATCACCACCTTCCTCACTCATCTCTGGCTCTGAACTAAATAATTTCAGAAGGCTCTGTTAACGAGTGACGAGACATTTTCCTTTAGAAGCAGGTGCGATCGCATCACATGAAGCATTACCTCGTTTCAACAACTTTTTTCTGCCTTTTCTTCTTCTTCTTCACTCCAAGTGCTTTTTCTTTTTCCTTAAGTTGATCTCCACTTTCTATTTTCTCCTCATTTTTGGCACATACAAGTTTCAGTTTTCCCTTTTCACTTCTTTCCTGAGCTTCTCCATCCTCCTTCCCCTCCAACTTTCTTGTTTTCTCATTTTTGATGTTCTTCTTTGATTTTGTTGACTTGGCCCTGACTTGGTCCCGCTCCCTTTCGTTCCCCTCATGTCCACTTGTTTCATGTTCAGCTTTTCCTCTTCGTCTCCTACTCCTCTCTCTTCTCTCAGTCTTGGATTGAGATTCCTCTCTTATTTCTTGCACCGATTTGGATGATCTCTTTCTTCTCTGATTTTCCTTCTTGTTTTTTTGTCTGTCACCATTTCTTTTCTTCCCTTTGTGTTTTTCTCTCTCGTGATTTTCTTGAGAATCTTCATCACCTGGTGAGAAATGAGAGGGGTGAGGGAAGTGATTTTATGTTTCCTTGTTATGCTGCCCACCCAGATTCACCTGGTTTAATGTTTTACATTTCCACAGTAGGATGATTTGATGAGATAAAATCTGGTCAAAACACAATCTCTGGATGTAAAGTTCTGCTTAATGTCCAAATTATTTTTTTTATTACAATAAAATAACTCCGAGATGTAAATAGTCTGAAATGTTTTTATTCATGACTGAAATTTTACGTATTGACTCACCTGCAAAATCCAGTTCAATGTCAGCTGTGGGAGGAAAACAATTCCAGACTAAAATTAGGACAACTGATAAAATGTATTCTATCAATGTACTGAATCTGCATGTATATAAGTTAGTATGTTGGGAAAATCTTAAAAATAATACAGATTAACTATGGACAGATATGTTTTGCAAGCAGAAGTGTCTTGTTTTGTTATTATATATTTTTAAAAAATAGAAAAATTCCCTAATTCTTCATTGTGAAAAATAAAAAGACTAATGGAACTAAAAATGTCCTTTTTAACTCTTGTGCCTGTGAGGACTGAGGCAAATGATACAAGGGTGTGAGGTCGGTCTGACCCCATTTGTAAACACAAAGGTTTGCAGAAACTATGAATCTTGTGACTTTGTAGACCAAAAATGTTACAATAAATTCATAAAGAACACCTTGTTATGGACAAAAGGACTCTTTGTCTTTTCTCTATCTGTTTTATCTGCTCACATACACACACATACACACACACACACGGCTACACAACCATGACATTTAGGACTGGTGACAGTCAAACAAAAACACACTGATTAAATATTCAAGTTAAGAACTAAAACATAAGTTAATGTTTTTACAGCCAAAATATTTGCTGGAAATGATGCATATTGTAGATCTCTAGTCAGAATGATGATATCAGTAAATACCTGGCGTCCACTATAGTGGACAGGTGATCAGTTGTAATTTCTCCAAATTCAAAGTTATTATTTGGAAATTACATTAGTAGTTTTAGTCTTTAGGAGTTGCTTGATGTCCCAATATTTTTTAGTGCAAGAATTTTCTACAGTAAAAGGAGGGACTGGATATTACTGCGTTGGTCAGCATACTTTTTCATCTGTCTGCCATATTGGATTTAAATTTTCGTGCACTTGCAGTGGACGGCCAGTAGTTGGCAGTTTTGAAACAATACTATTGTATTGTTTCAAAATACAATAGTATTATACACCAGTGTTCACTTTAGTGGTCTGTGTGCTTTTACAACATAGAAACAGATAAGAAAATGGCTTTTAGATGGCTGTCCACTGTCTGCTATGCATGATGCACCTGCTATACACCTCGAATGCATAATCCGAGGTGCCAACAGGGCGCTGTGAAAATAAAATTATGAATAAATTCATAAAATACATTTGGAGACCCGATTGTGCAGAAGTTTGTAAAGTCAAGATCCTACCTGTGAGACACAGAGTGAACTTAGTTCCTGTAAATTTTTGTCAGACAAAATGTGTAAGTTCAGGACATACTTGAAATATTTTTAAAACAAAATGTTTAAATGATTTCATGTGGCACATTGCAATGAGTTCTACAGTAAAACAAATAAAAGATTTGTATAAATCCTATGCTAAATTCTCATTCATGCAGCAGCCCACTGCAAGTCAAGGAATAGTACAACATGGTCAAGATTATGTTAATATAAAATTAAATGCATGAAACTAGCTGTCTGATCCAATGATGTTACAGGATCCTAAGCAACTGATTTAATATCAGTAATATCAGTTCATGCAAATCTTTGACAAAGAAAGTCCTGTTTTAAATTTAGATTTCTGGCTTTAGTGAGAACTTCGACTGACTGACCTAAAATAGTCATATAAAATATGTCTGCTGTCTTACCTCTACAAGCCATAGCAGTCTGCCACAAGCACAAAACTTTATCCAAGAACAATACTAGAGTATTGGGATCTTATTGAGTTTTAGCAATGCAATCATCAAAAAGCTGCTTGTTGGAAATCTGGCAGTAGGTGCTTCAGTGAAGGAGAATCAGTCTCAGGTTTTGTCAAGTTGAGCTTATTAAATATTTTCATCATTCTTAAAAGACATGAATTTTAGACGCTGGAAACTCCGCCATGTTTCATCCTTTTAATCGGCCAAATTCAAAGAAATCCTACAAACCCTCAGCTCTCTTTGCTCTTTACATAGTCATGAAAACATTTGGACTGAAACTGACTGACTAAGCAGCCAGAAATAAAAACTGTTAGACGTACAGAGAGCCTGGAGAGCCGTGGATCAGATGTTAGGGGCAGCCCAGTCATCCTGTCAGAGATCATTGTCCGTCCTGTGATTGGACAGATCACTGTCCATCCTGTGATTGGTGGCTTCCTGTCCAGCAGGAAGTTGTGAACAGAGTTTAAAAGCTGCTGCGGGACTGCAGACATTCACAGGAAAGCCACTGCTGGACCAGCAATGGCTCTGCTGAAGGTTCTGCTGCTGCTGCTGGGGCTGGGTGAGTCGGACACACTGGACACATGTCCACTGGCTCTGAACGCTATGAATTATGCTGATCCATATTTATTTTTATTTTTTTCATTATAAAGCTGTCGTGTTGGTTTCTTATTTTTACTGTGTGGATTTAATTTGTTAAAAACAGCATCTTTCTTCTTCAGGTGTTGCAATGAGCTCAGTGTCTCTGCAGAAGAGAATCATTGGAGGTCAGAATTGCAGAGACGATGAGCGACACTATCATGTGGAAGTCTCTTCCCACAAAGACACTTTAGTGAAATTCTGTGGAGGAAATCTGATCAGCAATCAGTGGGTTCTGACTGCAGCTCACTGCTGGATGTCAGAGCCAGGATGGTGAGTCAGGAAAGGTTTTACTGAAAAATCACCAATATCTGATTGTTTCTTCAATAATTGTGTATTTTTTGCCTAGGGTTAATAAGGTACATCTCGCAGTTCATCCTCAACATGATAGAAAGTTGACATATCTAATCACTCACCGTGAGGTTTATAGAGACAGAAACGGTCGTGAACATGACATCATGCTCCTGAAGCTGCCAGCAAAGATAACAACAATCCTACCAATTAAACTGCCCGACTGTCCGGATACTCTTCTACTGTAAGTTTTATCTTAAATTTCAAAACTTGGTTCTTGATCTGTAAGATGAGGCAAAATTCATCCAGGAAAATGTTTGAGCTGTGGTCTCCTAGAGTTCGTTGTTTTTCTTAAAGCAACTAGTTTTCAGTTTTGTTTTTCTTCTTTTTCAGCGGCACCAAGGTTCAGATTGCAGGTTATGGATTCACAGGAGTTGGCGATTTTAACAAGAAAAGTGAGATGAATGTTCATGTTTCTCATTGCTTTTGTTATTACATTAAAATAATTCAGATAAAAAAAGCTGAACTTAGCAACTTGTTCAAGTTTTGGTCATCAAAATCTTTATGAGATAAACTGCTTAAAGCTGAAATAGAACATCTTAACAAGCACACATTATATAAGTCCCTGCCCTGTAAAGTGAGCAGTGTGTAAATGAGCATTGATTGACAGCTCTAAGACCCTCCTCTTGGCTCTGATTGGTTGTTTTTGACCTGTAGCGGTGCATTTCTGCAGATTGCTGGAAAAAAAAAAGGAGGAGGTGGAGGAGATCAAGATTTTCATACAAACCGGGTTCCAAAAAAGTTGGACACTAAACAAATTTTGAATAAAAACTGAATACAATTACGTGGAGGTGCCAACATCTAATATTTTATTCACAATAGAACACAAATCACAGAACAAAAGTTTAAAATGAGAGAATATATCATTTTAAGGGAAAAATATGTTGTTTCAAAATTTCATGATGTCAACAAATCCCAAAAAAGTTGGGACAAGGCCATTTTTACCACTGTGTGGCATCTCCCCTTCTTCTTACAACACTAAGACGTTTGGGGACAGATGAGACTAGTTTCTCAAGTTTAGAAATAGGAATGCTCCCCCATTCATGTCTAATACAGGCCTCTAACTGTTCAATCGTCTTGGGCCTTCTTTGTCGCACCTTCCTCTTTATGATGCGCCAAATGTTCTCTATAGGTGAAAGATCTGGACTGCAGGCTGGATATTTAAGTACTCGTTCTCCTTCTCCTACGTAGCCATGATGTTGTGATTGCTGCAGAATGTGGTCTGGCATTATGAAAAATGCAGGGTCTTCCCTGAAAGAGACGACGCCGTCTAGATGGGAGCATATGTTGTTCTAGAACCTGAACATAGTTCTCTGCATTAATGGAGCCTTTCCAGACATCCAAGCTTCTGAACGGAGCGTTGATAGCAACTTGGATTATCCTTGTCCTCTCTGGTCTGGATGACATGGCGTCCCAGTGTTCCATAAAGAACTTCAAATCGTGACTCATCTGACCACAAAACAGTAGTCCATTTTGCCTCACTCCATTTTAAATGACTCCTAGCCCAGTGCAAATGGCTGAGCTTGTGGAGCTTGCTTAGAAATGTCTTCCTCTTTGCACTGTAGAGTTTCAGCTGGCAGCGGATTGGTGGATTGTGTTCACTGACGATGCTTTATGGAAGTATTCCTGAGCCCGGGCTGTTATTTCCTTGACAAAGACATTCCTGTTTGAGGTGCAGTTTAAGGACCCAGAGATCATGAGCATCCAGTAGAGTTTTACAACCTTGACCCTTATGCTCAGCGATTGTTCCAGATTATCTTAATCTTTTGATGATGTTATGCACAGTTTATGATGATAACTTAAAGTCTTTGCTATTTTACACTGGGTAACACCATTCTGGTATTGCTGCACTATCTTTCTGCACAACAATGGTGAAATTGTGATCCTCTTACCATCTTGGCTTCAGAGAGACACTGACACTCTAAGAAGCTCTTTTTATACCCACTCATGTTGTCAATTGACCTAATTAGTGTCAATTGGTCTTCCAGCTATTTGTTATATGTTCAATTTTCTTTTTCAGCCACTTATTGCTACTTGTCCCAACTTTTTTGGGATTTGTAGACACTGTGAAATTTTTAATCAACATATTTTTCCTTTAAAATGTTACATTTACTCAGATTAAACTTTCGATCCGCCATCTATGTTCTATTACGAATAAAATATTGACATTTTCCATCTCCACGTCATTGCATTCAGTTTTTATTTAGTTTATTTAGTGTGCCAACGTTTTTGGAATCCGGTTTGTAGATTATCTGTCTCATATTAACCAAGAGGACATAGTGACAGTTTTGATACAAATGTAAAAAAATATATCTTAGACGAGTAACATACTGCAGTTTAATAACAAAGTGATATGCTGAGAAAATATGTCAACTCTTAAACAGACCTTACATGTTTATGCTGCTTTTCCTCTATAGTTGAAGAAGTTGAACATCGTCCAGATGTCCTTCAGTGCGCAGAGTTAAAGATTGATAAACATGAAAAGATGGAAAAGATACTTGCAAAATACAAGTATTTTAAGATCAGTTACCAGGAGTGGTACAGTGTGAGCAGTTCTAAGAAGGACGTGTCTCGCGTAAGTCAGTCTTTAAACAATTTTCTGCATAAAATTTAGACATTGTTTCTATTTTACCTGATAATCACAGCAGCAAAACAACTAAAATCTTTGTGTTTGTGACAGGGTGATTCTGGTGGAGGATTTGTGTTCAACAACAGGCTGTATGGTGTTAGTTCCTTCTCTGGAGATCCATGGCATGCATTCAGTGCACCAAGTGCTTTCATGGATGTCTGTGCCTACAAGCAGTGGATAGATGACACAATTAATTAACCAAAAACCCTAGGCTGCTAGGTGTCTGTATTGTGGCTAAATGTTCCCAGCATCATAAAATCACAAAGTTCAAGTTTATCTTTAACTTTCAGTTTTGAGTTGATTCATTTTCTGATTTACATTTGCTAAATTATTTGGGGATTTAAATTGTTGTGTACAAGTTCATCTGTGATAATATCTTATTTCTCAATAGGTAAAGCTGCTGTTTGTAATAATCAGTAATAATATTCACTGTCACATGACTAGGAAATAAATGGTTGTTATCTGATCAGATTGTCTCTCTTGTGCTTGTTTATGGTTGTAAGTGAGGAAAATTAAAAAAATTAAATACCTACCCCATTTTGAACTTTAAAGGCTGTTAAGCAAATTTATAATCCAGAAAAACTACTTCCACAACAACAACATAAAAAATTTGAACATGTTTAGAAAGTCCAGAGAGTGTTTACTTACTTCTACTTATCTAGCAACCCAGTACAGGGATTAGAACAAACTCAGAATCCATAAAAAAATTACGTCAGCAAATACTTTTTAGACTCCTGTTCTTCCAACCCAAAAAAGAAATTAGATCAGATGATACTTCTTCACTCTTTCCTTTGGTTTGTTATTAGGCCCAAGCAGCGCAAGCGCTGCAAAGGCCTATTGTAATCATAGTTGTTTAAAAAAAACAACGTCTGTTTTCAAAAGACGTTATTTAAAACTGGAGTTATTTGACAGCTCAACTTTTTTAAAAAGTTGTACAATAAATATAGCAAACCTCTTTGCAAAATATGGTAAAAACATTTGCTATATTTGGCTACAGCCTCAAAATTCAATCTGCGAGAATGAATTTTCTCGCAGATTGAAAATTCGCAGATTGAATTTTCTCGCAGATTAATTCTCGCAGATTAATAGAAATCATGCACATAACTGTAGTCATATGATATCAGTGCTTTATAACTAACCCCTCGTTTCTTGAATGACATTAGCTTTATTAAATCCATTAAATTTTTTATATTGCAGATGCCACACTGACCCCTTTGACTGTCTGAGCCAAACCTTATTGTGCACATGGGACTATTGTACTGTCGTAAATAGGGATAAAGAGGAAAACAAAGAGAACCACTGACAGACCGAACAGATATTTATGTAGTTGGTCTTTTGAAGTGTGTCCTTAGTGTAACCGGAGTGGGCAGCACACGGGTCATTACGGTCAGGTGCAGCCGAGGGGCACAAAGGACTCAAACAATAGTCTGGTGAAGTAGAGAGGGGGAGGCTCAGCCTATGAGGATAAGAGAGCAGGGACCATCTCCAAAAAAAGGAAAATGGGCTTAGTCAGGAGGAAACAATGTACAATAGCTTGTAAATTGTATTTTTTTTTCTGCATACAGCCACAAAATTCAATCTGCTTCACTGGGTTTTTAGGTAGAAGACCAACATTAAGTAGAGCATATTTGTGAAGTGAAAGGAAAATCATAATTTATTTTCAAAATTGTTTACAAATAAAGATCTGAAAACTGTGGAGTCCAAACATTCAACGTCTCATATTCAATATCTCTATCTCAGTATTATAGATGCAGTACAAATAAGGTTTTCTGTGATGCCCTTAGTTAGAGAATAGTAGTGAACAAGTGTCAGGAAAGATCAAGGAACACAACCTACAGGTCAAAGAGAAGGTTGTGGGAAAGTTTAAAGTAGGGCTGCATTATAAAACAACATTCCGAGCTTTCAGTACTGTTATCTCCACCAATTATAAATAGAAGGAGTATGGCACAACTGCAGGCCTTCCAAGATATGACCAATCAGCAATTCACCATACACTCCACCATCTGGCTTTTATGGGAGACAAGCAAGAGAATGTCAATATTCAAACATAATTTTTTGACACAGGACATATAAGGACTGGTAGAGACCAAGCCTAAAATTTCTCACCTACACACAAAACGATATAGACAACACTAAAGTGGGTAAAGTATCTTACCCTGCTTGTATAACAAAAATCTAAGCTAATTTACACCAATCCAATAAATCCTGAGTTGTATTGTATTAGAAAAGCAGAGCAGTGATGCCCATCCAGCAACGTGAACATGGTCAGTGTCTTACTGTCATTCTCTGAGGTGATCAGGGTGTCTCCAGGCATCTTCCTCTCATGGTCCTGTGTCTTCTAGAGAAGGCAACATCAGGAGATGATGTGAACTGCAAAACAAACAAAGCTGCAGGGTTTAATACTTCCTCACTGCTGCTGTACCCTTCTACATCACAACAGGGGAACCCTCTTCAAGCTCATGTACCGCTTTGGGGATGAAGGGTGTGGGTGCAGGTCCAGGTGTGCGTCTTTGTGCATGTGCACTACTGGTTTGGCACATGATGGGTAACTTGCCTGAGAAGTTTACTTTTTCCTTACCACCCATCGACCCGAGGCAGGAACAATGATGAGCTGGAAACTCTAGAGCCAAGCAATTTCACTAACAATCAATTATTCAAAACTGTTATGACTGCCTTTTATGCAGCTGTGTGTGGATTTGAAAGATTATGCACCATGTCTCAGTGAGAGAGAGAATTCGAGGTCTATGAATGGGGATGGCAAGACAAAAACATGGAGGTAAAAGGCAGGCCAGGTAAAAGTGAGGAGAATGAGGGCTCTTTGTACAAGAGTGTTCATTGTTCTACATTAGAAGTGTCAGGGTTCAACAACATGTAAATCAGTATTAGTTTTCCACACACTTATGGAAGTTTTGTCCCATTTGACCATAACATTTCTTTAGTACATTTATAACTGATGGATGGTCCATTTATTTTCTGTTCACCCTTGTCCCTAGTGGGGCCAGCAGGGGTGCTGGTGCCTATCTCCAGCGAACATTTCAGGCGAGAGGAGGGGTACACCCTGGACAGGTCACCAGGCAACACAGAGACAGGCAACACAAACCACCATGCACACACGCACGAACCTTAGGAGAATTTAGAGAGACCAAGACCCTGGCTGGGAATAAAGCCCAGGACCTTCTTGCTGCAAGGCAACAATGTTACCAACTGCACCACTGTGCAGCCCATGGATGGTCATATTGACAAATTCTTTCACCCAAGTCATGTATCTCTGTAGCTTCTCAGGAGTTATAATGGACGTCTTGGCTTCTTCTTTAAGGTTCTCCTCAGCAATGGTGGTAGGACAGACTCCTACCACCATTGCTGAGGTGGTAGGACAAACCTCAGCAATCAAGTTGTCGTCAACTTAATCAAGTTGACGACAACTGAATCAAAGTACTTTATTGATGTAAAGGAATGCGAGAACTAAAAGAAAACTTTATTAAAAGAGGATAAATAACTAAATGTATCTATTAGTCTACAAGCTAAACTTCTGTGGGCCAAAGTGGTTGATCCATCTGAGTCATCTGAATGTGACTCAGATTCTGCAGGAAAAAATAAGAAGAAGAAAACTCCAGGATTCAGTATTAACATTGTTTTGGTTTCATTTGCTTTATTTTTTTTAGTGAAAGTGTTTTGATTACTTTGAATGTAACGCCAGCTAATAGTTTTGCACTACTGTTTATTTCACAGAGAGTTGCTTGTTGTATGGCTTTCCATTTAAAACCTTATCTGAAACAACTACTTTTGGAATGTATTACAGTGTTAACCTGAAAAAATATATAAAAGCAACCATTTTAAGAGTTAAGTTTTTTAATTCAAAATGTCATATGTTTGAAAGTAGTGATGTTAGTGCTAGCATAATCCTGTAGGAGGCGGTATTGCTCCAAACTGAAAACTTTCTAATAGCAGGAAATGATAGGTGTGCCTTCTCAAACATAGTTTTAGTCGTTTACATGCTTCTTGTTTTGTATACGCTGATAATCTGGAGTTTTCCTTTTTGAATTTAAGAGCCCAAAACCGAGTGCGTTTGTGTTTGTGTTTGGGTGAAAGACTTGCTGGAAATTGTTCAGTTTTTCAATGCTAAAGTTAGCCCTATCTATCTACACAGAACACAAGGGAGGAGAAAAGGGTCAGTGAGGCCATTTGATTAGACAGTGATGTTAAAACAAACTAAATACATAAATAACTAAATAACTAATAAATAAATAATAAATAAATAACTAGATAATGTAAAATAAAACATCACTGAAGCACAACTCTGGTCACGACGCTTCCCTGGTGAGGTGTTCCGGGCACGTCCCACCGGGAGGAGGGGAAGACCCAGGACACGCTGGAGGGACTATGTCTCTCGGCTGGCCTGGGAACGCCTTGGGGTTCCCCCGGAGGAGCTGGAAGAAGTGGCTGGGGAGAGGGAAGTCTGGGCCTCCCTTCTGAAGCTGCTGCCCCCACGATCCGACCCCTGATAAGCGGCAGAAAATGGATGGATGGATAGATGGATGGATGAAGCACAATTATAGTCAGTGTCCTCATAAGGAATACTGAAATAATAATTTTACACTGAAACTGGACCCCAAAGTAATTAAAAATATAAAATGTATGTTATGTGTGCAAATGGTTTGCTTTAGTTTTTTCTGATATTAATGCTTTGTTACCATATTTCTGCCTCTTGCGTAAAAGTAGCAGCATAAGAATGTATTTTTCTTTTAGAAGCTGATCATTTCTGAAACCAGTTTGTACAAGTATTCACCATTATTATCCGTCCTACTTAAAACCAGCTTCCACCACAGAAAGTATTTGCTTAAAATGGAAATTTTGAAGGATCGAGTTTCATCACAACCACTTGGTAAATTGTTTTTTGTTTTGTTTGTTTATTGTTATTTTGAACATATTCTCATTTAAAACTTGCTTTGATGATTTGGATATATTCCTGCAGCGTAATAAGGTGTAGTATAACTGTCCCTGACACTTATAGCTAGTGTTTTATTCATACCAGATCAGGTTTAAGCTCAAATAAACCAGTATTTTTTGAAAAAAGAGAGAAGTGATTCAGTTTCAGATTACCCTGCACCTCTGTTTAATTGTTCTCCTATTTTGTTTGTTTCACTTCTTAAAGCTCTTCCTATCCCAGGCTGTAAATGGTCTCTGATTTCAATAAGAAAAAATATACATTTTAGTAACATGTGTAATTATTTCAATTTTAATCATAATTCTGTAATCTTTAATCTAAACTCACCCTTCAAAATACAGTTTTGTAGGAATAAGATTTTTTTTTAAATGTTTTAAAAATTAGACTTGGTCTCAATTTAATGTTATTTTCAAAGGGTCTTTTTCTTTGCACCCAGAGTGAAGTCACATATTTCACAAACTAAAACTCATGTTGTATAGCTTCACTAAACAGAGTGAATTTATTTTGTTTGGTTTGTGAAAAATGAACATTTTTCTAGAACATTCATATGAAACAGATTGTCATAGCAAACATTTATTGTGTTCAATAAAAAATGGGTTAAATCTCAGAACTAACAATTACAGGCTGTTAAATGACTTAAGATTCTTTTCTTTGGACGGTCATGCTGCCGATTCTTGTTGTGAGGCTCACTGTGCAGCCTGGTGGTCTTTTGGTATCATTATATTGTCAGAACAGTAAATGATAGAGAAGCATATTGGTGAGTTACAGTAGCTCAAGCTGATATTTCTTTTCAGCAAATATAACATTTGTTCATACTAACCAACAGCTGTCAGTATGAAGATATTAGGCAGTGAGTCATCGACCTAAAAGAGCAGTGTCTAACAGATGAACTGACTGTTGCCAGGCTCTCTGCTCACAACAAGAGTGACAGGAAAAGCTTGAGGCACAGGGAAAAAGACTTTCTTATGAGGTCATCAGACCTCGGTTTAAATTCATGGGAGAACTTAATAGAAATGCTTTATATTGCTTTTTAATCATGCTATTAAATCACATTCAGTCAGTCAATGCTACCTTGCAAAGTTAATGGTTCTGTCCTTGTGGCAGGAGTAGGAATGATTAGCATAAAAGTTTGTTTCTAATGTACAGTGCAAGAATACTCCTATTCCTTGAATCGTCCATGTGTGTTGCATTACAACCAGTGTTTCTGTGTGATTTTATGAAAGGACAGCAAAGAAAAGAATGATTGTGAACAGGGAAATAATATTATACATGGTTTTCAGAAATTAAAATCGGAAAAGTTTGTTGTGGATTTCTATTCTGTCATCTAGGACAAAAGACTACTTTTTTTGTCTGTTATTGTTTGAGAAATACTTCAGATCAGACGGATCTTTTAAATTCAGTTTTCAAGTATATTTCTGTAAATTCACAGTTGGATTTAGGTCTAGACTGCTTCAACACATGAATATAGTTTAATCTGAACGATTCAATTTTTGCACTGGTTAAATATTTAAGGACCTTCACACACTGAAAGGCACACGTACCTCCACTCCAGTCTCAAGTCTTTTGAAGCCTCTAACATGTTTCCTTCCAAGATTGCTCTGGGCTTAGCTCCATCCATCTTCCCATCAGCTCTGATGAACTCACCTGTCACAGCTGAAGAAAAACAACCACTATATTTTGTGGTGCAAACAATATGTTTAAGGTGATGTGCAGAGTTATTAGACCAGAAAAAACATTTTCAGATTTTTTTTATTGTATTCACTGCACGGCTTTTGGCAAACAATAAATTGAATTTCTTTTTATTTATTTTTTCTCACTAGTTATCCAATTATTGATAACCAGTTGATTGCAATTGCTTTTATGTAGGAGAATCAATCCCAATAAAGTACCCTGAAGTTTATTGTTGTAACACGACAAAATGCAAAAACGTTAATCGGGTGTGAATCCTTGTGCAAGGTGATGTATATTATACTTTTTTGTGGTGTAGCAGAATATAAACACAATAAAAATGTCCGTTTGAAATATTTAGTCTTTCAAACAATACCAATGTTTCTTTAACCTGAACAAAACAACCTGGAACATTACGATTAACGCCTTCCCGGTTAAAAACTTGATGGTAAACATAAAGTGGCAGGCAGCCAAGGCCCAGAGGGTTGAACCTGCCTCGTTTTTGTTTGAGAAAGAAAGAGCAAGAGAAGAGCCCAAGCTAATCCAGGTGTGACTCAGACTGTAAACACATTTTTTGCCATCGGCACAGATATGAGACAATGATCATCTGACAGATGATCATTGTATTCAAGCACAATGAATGATAGTTTCAGTGCCATACAGGTTTTTCTGTACCTTCAGGACCTACTGGGATGACAGATTGCTTTAGTCCAGCAGTTAAGCTAGTTTTAAAATGTCGGGGAGAAAAGAAAAACAGAGCCGCATTCAGTTTCACCAGCACTCATGCCTCTAATGTGAAACCCACTTTGATCTCTCCAGAGCTTCCCCATAATTAAAAAGTCCCTCTTCCTGTTTCGGCTTTCTCAGTGCCTGAAAGAAGCATTCACGCCAACTGAAACTTTTTACGTTTTCTCCATTTATGCCAAATGTCAAAACTCGGTGTATTCCATTAGAGATGTATTTTACTGAGCAACACAAAGTAGAGTGAAGTTTTGATGAAGAAAGAACACTTTTTTTGTTTGTTTTTCATAAAAATCTGAGAAGTGTTCATTTGTGTCAGTCAATAAGTCAACCAATCATTCATTCATTTTAAAGCACTCTTGTATGTGTACACAAAGGGTCATACATATGATTAAAAACTGGAACACAAACAATAATAAACAAGCAAATAGGAAAGGATGAGCTAACCAAAGGCTATGCACAGAAAATAAAATAGATGTGTGCATAAATATATAAAGCAGAGAGAGTGGACGCTGGTTTGGAGGACTAAACAAACACTAAGCAAATTGTTAGGAAGCATTGATGCAAAATGAATCAATAAAACAAGATCTACGTTTGTAAAGGTTCGTTTCCTGATTATGTTTCCCGGCATCAGTATGCATAATTTATGAAGTTTGTGTTTTAAGATGGATCCTTGTGGAGAGCAGAACTCAGTTTATAACTTTAAGACTTGAGGTTTTTCATGCCGACAAAAAATTCACTGCATTACAAATGATCTGAACGCCTTAAAAACTGTTCTAGAGATGCCTGATGTTTGTAGTTGTAACTCAACAATGTGAAAAGTTAAAGCTACTGTGGCCAGGAGGTGAGCAACAAAGGAAATTCAAGCTTTCAAAACCGACGAACCAAAGGGGAACCTTCCAGAAATGGATAGCTCACAAAAAAATGATGCAAAAAGGGAAGTGTGTTGCTTAGGTTATTTGTTTCTCAGCCACAATGTCTCAGTGTGACTAAAAGACAGCATGGCGAGCATGCATGAGTAAAGACCACGTCATCCAGAGGGGAGGCAGATCCCGCAAAGTCGCTGGGTGTTTTTAGGGCAGGACTTGGCGTCAGAAACTGACAGATTAAAGGGAGGAGGGGGGCGTGGCTTGTCCCTGCAGTCAGAGAAGCACGTGGCCATACCCGTTTGCACGAGGGAGCAGCAACAAAGACCAGCCAGTCTGTGGAGGGGAACGGAGCAGAGCTCAGGACATCTGCTGCACACACATGCACACGCTCTTACTTTCACATGCTCGCTCACATGCACGGGGAGGTGGGGGGGATTTATCATGACTCACAGGCGTGCACTCATTCACAGAGTGTCAGATGTCAGCTGGAACAAGACAGACCCACATGGATCAGCTTGTAAAGGGAAACAGATTTTTTTTTTCCCCAATGCAACGCCTGCAGGCTTCCGCCTCAGTCTTCTTTTTTTTTTTTTAAAGAGGAACCACACATATATTAAGATACCCATAAAGGAGGCTTGAACACAGATTGTGAAGGTTGAGGAAATAATAAAAAAAAAAACCATTTCATTCGGGGAAGTTATCCCAGAGCTCCTTCCTGGTCACAAGAATGATAGTCATGAGAGAGATGCAGTAAGTCAAAATGAGTAAAACAGAAAGTAAAAAAAAACAAACAAACTGTCTTTTTATCCATTTGTTCTTTGTTTCTGTGAATGTGGAGATTGTATTTCTCTAAAACCCTTCAGCAAAAATTACAGTAACAGCAGCATAAGTGGGCCATGATTCCCCACATCGCATAGATGTTCCTTGAGTACCTTCTCCTTTTTGCTGTTTACTAAATTTAGCACACACTCAAACACAAACATGATGAAGCTCTTCTTTGCAAGATTGTGTATAAAGAGCAGGAAACAGAGGTTTAAAGTCATGTTCTTGGTAAAAAAAAACAAAAAAAACAACTTTGCTGCAGAAGTTATCAAACCCCATGCACGGCCTCACTAAACAGATAAGCTGCCACAAGTAGCTCCTTTTATCAACAATGTCTCACCCAGCAGACCCCAGGCACAAGCAAACTGAAGCTCTGTCTGTGCATGTGTGTGTGTTGGCTGGGCCAATATCTGCCTAGTAACTACAAACAGGCTGCTCCAGATTCACATAAGTAATCCTCAGAGCCTCTTACACACAAACGCGCTTGCAGACATAACACACACACACACAGAAAGATGGCTGTAAATCCTACAATCTGTCGTCATGGCAACATTGTCACTTTCGGTCTCTCACGTGCATCCGTCATGGTCGGGGAAGAGAAACGGATGAACACCTACATCCTACAAACGGGCGGCGATCCAGAGGCCGAGCTACGACACGAGGGGGATGGGTGACGATACTCGGCGCTGAACACCTCCCAGTCTCTCCTCGGCTGCACACCCAACACCCACCCTCTTCCTCCCAGTGAAACCCATGAACCTTCACATACTAACCGCACACATGCTCCTTCTTTTCTCCTCCATTAACACAACACTCTGACACAAAGAGCTCAGTGTAATACACACACAAGGTTCCCTTTCCTTGCCCCCCCACCTCTTCAGCCCCTCGCTGCATGTGTTTCACTTATGCACATGCGAAAAAAACCTTTTAAGCTAAAACCACTTAATACTGTTTTTTGGAAATCAACTGGTTTGACTGGTGATAAGCACAGCGCAGTTGTTGCTTTTACATCTTCACTGTGAGCTTTGGCTTTCTAATCAGTGTTTCACTCATCACTGATTATTTGTTTCATGATTGGAAGCAAATATCACGAAAGATTGGGAACATTTCAATGGAAAAGCAAACAAAACACATCAACATAATGTGGTGTAACAAACAAAAAAGTATATTTGTGAACATAAATTCTTCAGGATTATTAATATGAGAAAGGCTACTTGACTCAAGCTCAGTCATATTGTGTGGGTAGCGCAGGTGAAGATCAAAGACTAGATTTAAGTCCACACTTTAACTAGGCCATTCTAATAACAAAAAAAATATTATTTTTCAATCAAAATCATCCCATCAGATCTCTGGCAGTATTTTTATTGGTTTTATTCTGATGGTAGGTATACCTTCCCCAGCCTCTATGAAAATACTATCCAGGATAAACCTGTATTTAGTGTCACCCATTTTCCCATCATTTTGTATCCCTCCAGAAAAAGCCTCTCGACAACATGATGAAATGTGGTTTGTGCAGTTGTCTGCCACCAAAGTGTTTCACATTGGGGGTGGTGTGTTTGGGTGACTTCCAGCATTAGTTAGATTAAACAGTTCAGTTTCGATCAGATTTTACCAGAGCACATTCTTGCACATGATCACTGTACAATGTTGCATTATCAAAAACATTAGGTAGGATTTGCTATGCCTTTCTAGCAACAACTTTATTCTTGTCTGAGAACCAGAAAAGGCCAAGCCTGTGTCCCTAGTTGTAGATGAACAAGTCTCCTCTTGCGTATGTGTTCATTAAATGAAACTACAGCTGTCTGTGTAAGCAAACATTGTCTGTATGGGTGTTTTTCTTCTGTGGGAGAGAAGGCTGGGTCCCCCCGAAAATGTTAGGTAAATACCCACAGCCAGAAGCTATTTTTACTTTCACTTCGCTCCACTTCCAGTTTCTCCTTGAAGCTGACTGGGCAAACCGTGCCGTGTCTGCGCGACTCTTCTGCCCTTCACTGCTTCCAAGAATTCAACCACTAATAGCTAACACTATGTACCCTCAGAACACCAACACCACGAGTGTTTGCTCCCTCCACATAACTGCTTGTAGTGCTTAGAGACATGTGGTGCCTGACGTAATACACAAAAAGTTTGGGGGGGGATGTGTTTGGACTCGTTAAACCTTAGGGCAAGTGATACAGTGCCAATAACACATTATACGTAATTGGTAAGTACACTTTTTTATATTTCACAACAGCACAGTAGATAACATGTTCTTGTGCCAGAAGATGTTAAAAACAGACATCAGGGTGAATCTTCCCTTTACAAAAACAAAAAAATAACCCTTGAAACTTGTGTCATGATGAACAATCTAGACACAATGTGAGAACCCCAACTCTGTGGTGTAACTATATACTTATTTTTTAGAAGTTACCCCAAAATATCTAAATGATCTCAAGATCTGGGGTTTGTCTCAGTCCAGGATTTTACATTGTTTTTAATTATCTGAAACACATCACTAGTCCATAACAGGGTAGATTGTACATCCATTTATTAAAATACATTAAAACATACAAAGCTGCATCATAAGGCATCCTAATCTTTTCACGTGACTGTATACACTTGTTTCAAATATTTATATAGGGATTCATAACACATTTCAAAAACTCCCAAAACATTACTGACAACTTCTCCATTGTGCCCTTAGCCAGGGCTACACCCCTGTTTACGAACACAGTGCTATTGCACAACCAGTTTAAACAGATCTGCTCTCTTAGTTCTACTCAGGACTTATCTTGTTACCTTCCACAATACTTGTTTACACTGCCAACATCCACACAAGTGGGTCTAGTCAAGCATTGCTTGTCTTTCTGTGTGAGCTTATGCAACAGACCAAAGCAATGTTTTCACACTGAAGAGTTTGGCCTATACTCACGTTGATTAGGTCTCATCTGAGCAGTTTAAGGCCTAATGCTTTATGGTGATAACTTGGTTCGAGTATTGTTGGGTTTCATTTGTGTGTTATTTCATCCCTTCAGCATTTTGTAAGGGTAATTTTGTATCTTGCTACAGACTTTTTACCCTCAGTTTGACGACTGATTTCAATTAACAACTCACACTGGTTTAGGGGGATGTTGAATAACAGAATGAGGTTTAGATTAACAGTTCCCAAATGTCAACCAGTGTACTTTAGAAATCAAATCAAAGTAAACAAAGTAAATAAATATCAATGTGTATTTGAGCCATAATTCTTAATAAAAGTACTTAGAATTGTTATTCTGATGTGGAGTTACTGATTTTTACGTTATTACATTCCAGTTTGATTGAGCTCTAGTAATGTTTGACTTGTCTGAGGTCTCAAGTCACTTTGTACTTGTTTTTAACAAGTTGAACTTCTACAAAGGCACAAAGAAACATGATCATATCATTATAAAATTAGCCTCTGTGCTCTGGCAGCTTATTTCAGAATTTTTTTTATTGTTCTTTAATTTGTTTTGGGGTCTTTCAGTGATCTCAGAATATTTGTCCAAAAGGCTGCACCTCTAAGCAACTGTACTCTAAATCTCTTACAGTAGTTGCCACAATCAACCATGAATATTCTGTTTTTGCCTTCCATGTAAGCTAGGCCTATATATTTCTGTGTTTAGCCATCTTTATACAGAGAAAGAACCATTGCCTGTCAATAACTTTATGTTTACTCTCCATAAAAGGCAAACCCAAAGATTCTGTGCTTAACTTCAAAGGAACTATTTCTCCCACTATCTATCTTGAAAAGAAGAAATGCACAAAGTTCACAAACTTTTCTTGGGCTGGATTGAAAACAGAAAACATTTGTCTATTTTCAGCCAGAAGAGCTGAAAATAGTTCAGCTTCCCAATTTCTTGGGAAATTTGTACCATTCTTTAATTGCAGTCGCGGGCTGCACATAATTAGTCAAGGGGCTGCAAATGGACTGTGGACCACCCTTTGAACACCCCTGACATAGAGGTTTATTCATAAAACATTAAGCACATTTGTGGCATATAAACCACGACAATTTAGTTGTATCTCAAATGCCAGCGCCGTTGAGGAACACTACCCTCGGCTAAAGCCCAGTGATCTTTTCTGTCTCACCAGATCTTAGCACAGACCGTCCAATGTGTGTTAATGGCAAGGAATGATGTCTTTGATGGACCGCTCCCCTGCGGTCTTGGTGTATTTTTGCCTTGAATCTCCTGGCCAGCTAGTCACACAAACTGTCATCTTTACACCCTCAAGTCACAATGCTGGCAAATCCTTACATAACCAATATGGGGCTGTGATTATGTCATCTAGCAGATCAGAGGTGTAACAGTGGCAGGTTAACTCGGGCCATCTCACGCCATCTTGGTCCTCACAGAGAGCAAACACAGAGAAAAGGTGTTAAAATCCTAGCTTCTAGTGTTTTGTGAAAGATGCTAATGACTTCATTAAATTAGCTGGACTTCCAAGATAAATAGCATTCAACTTATATAATCAACCAAATTTAATGTTATTTTATTAAAATTATAACTGGACAGCACTAACTGGATCCATTATTAGATACTCCAAATAAAACATAAAATCAGTCAACATTGACAGCTACTCAATTTTTTTTAAGCATCAATATCTGGTGAAGCCAGCTCACAGCAGTCTGAAGCAAGCATAGCACAAAGGGGAAGAAAAGAGGGTTAATTTGATCATATTGTGGATTTTTGTTGCCATACAGGCTGGTCTTAGTATTTCAGAAACTCAACCAACCTCTGTGGTTTATAGAAAGTGATCACGAAAGGAGAATATCCACAACCCCGCAGTTGTTATACAAGAAATGCCTTGTTTATGTCAATGGAAAACAGTGCATGCTGGTTTGAGATGATAGAACGGCAACAGTGGAAAACCTCGCCAGGTACTCAAATGTCAACTAAAAAAAGGAAACTGTGGCAAAAATTTACAGACTGACCAAAATTGGACAGTAATAAATTGGAACTACAGTTTTTTGAAAGAAAGACTGGAAAAAAAATGTGGTCTGGATTTGGGTTGCAACAATCAGGTGGCAGAATTTGATGTAAACAAAGGCATGGCTCCATCTTGCATTAATGGTTGAGGCAAAGATTTTAAGGTACACATTAGGGACCTTATATCAACAGAGCTGAAACACCACAGCCCTCATGAGTATGTTGGCGCATGTCAATCCCTTTATGACCACACAGTATTCTCATCTTGTGCTGGTTACTTCCAGGTGGCTAATTAATTACACAATATCACAAAGCTCAAACCATCTCACTCTTGTTTCTTAAACCTGATCCAAGAGTTTACTGTACTCTGGTGAACAACTGGAATGTGGATGTGCAGCAGCCAGTAAATCCACTTGAACTGTAATATGACAATATGAACCAAAATTTCTGAGAAATATTTCTGAAACCTTGTTGAATCTACACATCATGAAGAATCAAGGCAGTTTCGAAGCAAATTCAGTATAGAAAAAAAGTGCACTTAAAGTACATTTAACTGAATACAAATCTATCCATATGATTGGATTTTACTGGTACAAATTTGACTGATTTGATTACATATTTCTTGATAACTTGATATAAACTTGACCAGCTTGTCTACTGAAGGGCCTTGAGACTAAATAGATCAATTAAATTGGATAAAAAAATTTTTCGCACCTTCCGCCCTCATGACTTGTTTGTTGCTACCTCTTGACTGCACTGTCTGCACCAGTGCAGTCATTAACCCACAACTCTACTATAACAAAGCAGCATCATATCTATTTTCCAAGGTTGTAAATCTCCTCTTGTGCTGCTGATGTTTTGTGATAGAAATGAACATACAGGCCATGGTGATAGAAACAGAACCATAACACACACACACACACACACACACACACACACACATACACGTTTTTCATGCAACGTGAGGACTTCATTTTACAACTGACTGGGTGGTGACGCGTGGGGACTCAACTTTCTAAATGAGCTAAAGACTCCGTTTTAGGTTTGGATTTTTTTTAGGAATATTGGAACATGAAATAGCATCTTTAACATAAAAATTAATGAAGTTTAGAAAATCAAAAATCTGTCAGGTTTTGGGTGCACGTGGGGACCTGTCAATCACCAACTACCACCAGGTGGCACTGTAATTTTTGTGAACACTGTTTGTCAAATATGAGCAATCCTAGTTCTTTTAAGCCAATAAACTGCATTATATTAGATTTTTTTTTTGGTTTAATGTTATTTTTAAGTAACTGGTAACCTGCTTAAAGCCAACCATCAATACTGGACTGCATTTTCAGATTTTATGTGAACCATTTTATTGCAAAATTTCCAGAATCTTGTCGGAGAAAAAATATATATAGTACAATTCATTGTACATTTCATACATTAAATTCTATTTAATTCATTAAATTTCATACATGTATGAAATGTATTCATTCAACAGGGCAAAACACAGAAAATCCAAAAGTAACAGAAAAACACATTTCCTAACCCTAACCCTAACCCTACCCTAACTTCAAAACTGGCAGAAACTTTAAACAGATCCAGCATGGTAATGACACTAACAAACCAACTAACCAAAACTAACTAACTAAACCAAAAAAAATCAACGCTTGAAAGTTTCTCTTTTTAATGCATCTATGCGATTTTTGACATAGAATCCGCAGATTCTTCAGAATCCGGAACATACTCTTCTTCCATGATGTCTGAACTAGACAGAGAGTATTCTGAGTCGCCAGTCCATCCAAGCATTTGTTTGTTTAGCTAAAATTATTAAAAAAGAGAGAGATTACTTGATTATTTCTCAAACATATAAACAACTCAGCAGAAATTAAATATATGGAACTAGTTTTTAAAAATTCATTAAAAAGGAAATACTCCCAATATTACTATGATTTCTTTTTAATTTTTTGGTGCTTATTAGCTCAAATGTTTTTCCAACATTTTTAAGCATCCCCAAGAAGTGACAAATTCATCGGCATATGGCAACTAACAGTTCTTGGATAGTTTCTTTTTGAATACTAGAGAAAAACAAAATAAATTTAAATCCAGGAAAAACTGAATGTGAGTCTTAACATTAGAAAAAATTGTGATACAGTAAAAAAACATAACAAAAAACAAATACTTGTTAGGTTATAATATGATATTTATAGATAAACTTACAATCACACTGTCAGTTACTTCTGTTGGTGTTGGGCCAACGCTCTCATCAGGTGACTTTTTCAACTCCTAAAATTCACAGGTTTAACAGTTAAAATGCCTAAATTAACTGTGACAATTTAATACAGAGCTAAAGAGTTAACTTCAACTTACAAAGGTATTTAGAAATTCCAAATATGTCACATTTTAACAGCACCAAAAGTGCATAGGCTCCATCAGAGTACACTGGTGATTCTGCATAATATCAAAACACAGAACTTAATAGAGGTGGCGGGAGGACAAATAAAGCAAAAGCCTTACTTGTATATTTAGTAGAGATGTGCTGATCAGCTATATATTGTGCTATATATATTTTTTTCTGCCGATACGGATACCGATCACCCATAAGAGCCGATCACCGATACCGATCACATAATAATTTTTTTTTATCATAAACACTACCGGTTACATTATGTGGAAAAAGGAACAATGAATTCGCCTTAATTTAGACAAAAACTTGTTTCTAATAACTTTTTCAAAGAAGAAAACTAAACAAAACAGGCATTGTGCAAATTGAACTGCTATCAATAATACTATCTTTAACAGACTGATAACATATGAGGCTCTGAAGAGGCTAAATAATGTAAAGAGTCAAAATAAAACCTTCTCAACATTACCAAAAAAATTCAAGTATAAACTTGTACACTTTAACACTATGTAACACTATGTACACTTTAACTGTTTCCTAAAGTGGATTTTCAATTGAAGCAGGAGATGATAACTAAATGAAAACCAACACGGAGCTGAAAGTTTTACTTCAAGACAGTTTTATGATTTTCAAATGGAGTAGAAAAGACATGCAGGATAAACTTGGCTTTGGATGAACGGATATTTTTGTGCAGAATTAGGGCTGCATGGATTTCATTGATAGATAAAGGTAAGACAGCAATAATTATGTTTTTGCTTAGTTTTTAAATTAAATGTATGTTTTGTGGGCTACAGTTAATGTTTAAATAATTCAGTAAAGTAGAAGCGGTAGCTAATCTACCACAGCAATTATTTATTAATAAAACATTAAGCCTAAAACGAACTACAACAAACTAAATGTTCTGTTCTGTGTGCAAAATTCTTGAATGTTTTTTGGTGTTAAATCCTAAAACATGAAGTGGCATTGTTGTCTGTGTGTAGCTTGGCAAATACAGATCACTTCACTGTGGATCATAGCACGAAATTAATGCTTATATTTAGAAGTTTCACTGAGTTAATGCAGCTATAGATGACATGTAAAAAATGTCTTTTGCCCCCAGCGTTATACGCATGCGCGAAATTTCCGTACATTAGGATAGCATTAGGGACATTGTTAAGCAAAGTTGGGACCTCCGGGAAAAGGATTTGTCCGCCACTTTCAGTCCACTGACTACAGTTCACAGCTCCGAGAAACGCTGCAAATTGTATAGCTGGGAGCGTCACTGACTGACATGGTGTTTGGAGCCACACTGGATGTGTAAATTTGACTCGCTTCACAAAGGCAGCGACAAGCATCAAGGCACAGCGGGATACCTGCAAGCAAAGGTGCTTTTGCGTGTTTGGCGGTGACCATCCCGGTGTCCACTGCTTCTGTTGAACGGACATTCTCAGCCCTTAAGCGAATTAAAAGTTATGCCAGAACTACGACAGGGCAGCTCGACTTTCAGCATTAGCTTCGATGGCGATTGCAAAGGACTAATTGATGGAACTGAAACGCACAAGAGTAATTGAAATCTTACTGAGGAAAGAAAGGAGGATGGAATTTGTGTACAAATAATCAGGATTTTTGGTGAGTAAAATGTTGCTATGTTCCTAAATAATGCAATTTTATCAGGTCATTTTGATGTTTTTTTAGGCGTGTCGCACCTGTTTATTATTGAGGGTTGGATTGATTCAGACGGAGCAGGACTGAAGGCCTCGGTATGAAATGCACGGCCCGCCACTTATATATATATATATATAAAGAGAGGGAGATAATAGTTTTAATTTTGTATTAGTTTCTCAGCATATATTATTTTCTGTTTGCAAATGCAGCGGCGGGCAAACCCTATTTTGAGTAGTTCAAACATGGACCGGAAGTGCAGTTTTATTGTGAAAGCAGCACTAAATGGTTGCATCATGATGTCTGGAGCTGCGCCGCACCGCGCTGGGCGGGCTGGACGCAGAGCCGCTGGCTTCACCGCGGGGGGGGGAGGGAGGAGACCAGCTGCGGAGTGAGATGTAGATGATCGGTTTGTGTGATCAGCAACAGGGAGCCGTGATCGGCGGCCGATCGATCGGCTCACCTCTAATATTTAACCTAACCATGAAGTGATCCACCCAGATTTGTCACAAATATACCAAAAGCTAATATTCTGCTGTGTTCAGATGTGACAGTTAAAAATCAGACACCCACACAGGAGTTAGGCACTGACCACAGTAAATTACTGTTGGACTTTGATATCAATTTTCACCTAATCTGATCTATTCACTGTAGGTTAAATGACATTGAAACTATGCACATTGACATACACTTCAACATGACATAATATCACTTGTATTTATTCATTTCTCGTAAGACTGCACATCAATAAATAAAAAATAAAACATGCATGCTTCTTATTAGCTGTACTAGGCTAATGTAAGCTAGCCATCCAAGTGAAGCACAATAGAAACAGTTTTCACAGATCATCACTTTTAAACAGCATTTAAAGTAAATCTTGACTAAATGATATAAAGGATAAAAACTAGAGTCCATAAGATAACTATAATCTTACCATATTTTAGATCGCTCTTGCCATTAGCTGTCTGCATTTCCGATGTAAAATCTGAATTCCCTCTTCGTGTGCGTAGTCAGAAAGGAGCGCTTGATTCCTCCGGCACACGCGAGTTTCTGCTTCGTGGCTAAAAGCGGCTATCTGAGGTCGACGGCTCAGCCTGTGTATAATAAGAGCTAATAACTTGGCGTCACGTCTCTCCCGCGTATTATAACTAAGCTTTAAACTATGAAATTATTAAGTTAAATTTATTATATCCAACAGTAATGCTTCAGGAGACAAATTATCTTTGTTATGGAAAATTGTGTAGGTTCAACACCAGTCAATTCTGCAAAGTTTGAGAACAAGGATGGAGGAACGTTGAGGGGGGGGGGGGGGCGTGGGGATGTCAAATCTCAGGAAGTGTGTGAAATGGCAGCCATTACAGAGGGACTGGGGACAGAGGCGACAGCACATCAGGAAAACAGGATCAAGCCAGTCAACCTGCTTGATTAGCATACAGATTTTTTATTCCTCTTCTCCACCATTATTTCTCGTCAGCCATTTTGCATTAAAAGTTCAAACATGTTACACTTTATGGATCAGCATATTTCCCTCCAGGCCATGGAGGGAAGGTAGAGAGGGGGATGGGCAGGGGTCAGGTGGGGACGTCAAATCTCAGGATGTGTGTGAGATGGCAGCCATTACAGAGGAATTGGGTGGAGGCCTACAGTACATAAGGAAAACTATGTGAGGAAATGTGAGCCGGTCAACATGCTTGAGTTGCATGCTGATTCTTTATTCCTCTTCTCCCACCATTCTTTATTGTCAACCAAGCATTTTGCATTAAAAGTTCAAACATGCTACACTTTATAGTTACAGTTACATACAGATGAAATAAAATTGATATGCCGGGATTTGTAACTACCTTTTCTCTATCATTGACTTAAATTAACTGTGGTAATTATGTTTGTGTAATGTAGTAACCATGTACAGGGTTTAATATAATAAATAGATGTTTTAAAGAAACAAACCTTATGTATTTGGTCCACAATGGCAGCTTTAATTTTAGCATTTCCACATACTTTGTTGCCAGATGTGTAAAATTTACAAAAAGAAGCAATTTAAATGTAAATGTTGCACATATGTAGATTACGCAAGAGAAGCTATTAACAATGTTTTTTTACAGAACTCTACACAACATCAATTCATTTATTAATAGATACATATAGATATTAACTACAGGATAGATAGACAAAGATTTAATTTCTAACAGCTGCTAGCAGTAGTGAGTGTCCATCCAGTGTGACTTGCAGGAGCAGAGAGGCTCTGTACTGGTTTATGTCCTTTTAAATTAAGAGGCCCATGATACTTTGACTAGGCAGCAGATGTCCCACAGCTGATTGACTGAACCTCCCAGGGACAGAGGAACAAAACCATCCCAGATATGGTAGGTTGTTAGGTCAGCTACTGTTGAGAAAGACGGACAACAAAACAAAAGGAGAAATTATGAATCTCATCAGAATATGTCAATTATTTGGCAGATGGTGCTTAAATCAATATTTAAAATACTTTTCTAAGCAACAGTGTTGGAAGATGCAAGGGATTTTTGTGAAATTTTTAACACAGCACTAAAGGCAGCGGTTTACGTGTGTGTTTCCTAACTGTAGCTAAAGTTGCTGCTAGCTGGTTTACTCTCCGATCTGAGGCTGGTTTCTTTAAATACAGTTGTAGAATGACAAATTGACTGATTAAGGCTAACATGTAAATACTGTTTTAATAAAGTTAATACAGAAAGTGAACCTTTTAACGTTACAGCACTGACAGACAGCGTGTTTACATGTATATATTCCCAACTATGGCTAAAGCTGCTGCTAGCTGGTTTGCTCTCCGATTGGAGGCTGTTTATTATACACACAGAAAATGGTGAATTGACAATGAGTAATAACAGCTATCTAACAATTAGATGCTGTTATTATTAACCTTACCTTTTATTTTATCCTTAAGATGATGAGTATCCGGGAATTTTTCAGTCAGGTTTCCTGAGGCACAATCGCCCGGAAGTAAAGATACACCGTTTGGAGTGATGGTGACCATTGTCTGACGTCACTGTGAAAAGGGTCTATTGTAGATGGGGAAAACTATATGTGGATAAGTAAATATATAAATGCTTCAATTAGGAAATTGCTTTGATATATTGATAAAAAATATGACTAAAAAGTAAAAATATGTACGCATGTGCAGAGTAGCAGGTGGATAACGTGGGTGTGTTATGTGACAGTTAATTATCTATTGTTCAACAGTCTAATGGCTGAGGTAAAGAAATTGTCCTTGTGGTGTGAAGATTTGGTCTGGATGGACAGTAGTCTTCTGCCTGGGGGGAGGAGCTTAAACTGACTGTGTCCAGGGTGAGAAGTGTTAGCCGCAATCCAACCTGCACGACCTACATCCCTGGAGGAGTACAGATCATGTAAATGTCAGAGGTTGCACCCAATCACCTTTTCATCATTGTGTGTTGTAATCTAGGTTTGTCCTTGGTTGTGGTTCCATTGTACCCAGTGATAGAGGTGGTGAGAACAGACTTGATGATGGCTGTATTAAAGTGCACCAACACTCAATAGGCAGTTTGAGTTCTCTCAGCTGCTTTAGGTAGAACATCTTGTGCTGGACTTTCATGATACGGGAGCTGATGGTTGGCTCCCACTTTGAAGTTCTGGATGATGGTGATGTCCAGGAAGCAGAATGAGTCCCAATTGGAGATAGAAAGGACTCTGGGAACAAGAGGAGATGATGGGTCTGTGACTTTCCTAAAGTCCATCATTAACTCCACTGTCTTCTGGGTATTGAGCTTGAAATAGCTGTACCAAGCCACCACCTGTAGTGTGAGTTTTTTTTATTTTAGTTTCCAACTCTTTTTTTATCCATAGAGGGTATTCTCTCTGCGTTATGGCCACTCTTGCATCACAAAGGTACAGAAAACAAAAATGCCAGAGTAGTCTCTCAGGAGGAGGTTTGTGACTCACTCAAAAACAATAAAAAGCACTCGCGAAGACGCTTCCTGATTTCAAAAGGAATTTCTTTTACTTATAAAAATAACAAAAAATAATCTCAGACTTCAAATAAAACGTTAATTTGCGGTACTAAAACAATTTCACTCCTTTAACCAACAATCAGATCAGCCCCAACAGCGGCTTCTGCCTGTTAATCACTGCAGGAGGCTGACTGAGTAATTATGTTACCACCCCCACGCCACTAGAGGCAGTAGCAACCCGAAAAGATGCAACTATGGAGAAGATTCAGAAGTACACTGAAAGCTACAGAATTTGGTAAAAACTGTGAGCTTTGCTGAAGTAATAAAAGACACAAGTTCAAATTCATGCTGAATTTGAACTTCTTCACTTCTTCAATCTTGATGATTGAAGAAGTGAAGAGGAAGAAGTGCTTCTTCAATCAGGGCTCCTCCACAGCACTGATTGGCTAAGCAATGGAACGTGATATTCTGCAGTGAGTGATGACAAAGCAGGACATCATCACAACTTTACACAGGTGTGTCTTTACCTCCGCGGCAGAGGCTCCACCGAACCCCTGAGACTGACTCATCAAACCCCTGGGGTTAAGAACCACTGCCTTCATGGCATATTGACCAAGTCTGAAGAAGACAGCTCAGAATCCATAGGAGGAGTGTGTTGAAGTTCGACATGTATGAAAAGTCAAAAATGCTTAAATATTTGAGGCTGTTTTTTTCTTGTTTCAGTTTGTTCTGCCGCTGTACCGAATTTTGGCCCTCTATGATTTGCCAGTTAGCTTGAGTTTCAATAGGAATTCACAGCGTTTAGCTGCTCAAAGCTAATTACAATAAATTAAATAAGAAAAGTAAATACTGGTAAACTTCACTTTAAATTGCAATAAAATAAATGTAATGAAAAATACTCCATTAAACACACAATGTAAGAAATAAAGTTAAAAATGTTACATTTTTAAAGTTAAAATTTAATTTCACCAATAAATTGCAAAACCTCTGACCAACCAATAGAGGGAGCTAGAGAGTGGCAGACGGTGACGCACTGTTCCGGAACACCTAGCCTAATGGGGACCGCAATACTCTGTGTGACCACTAGGGGCGCATCCCTTATACACTCATACACATTTTGTCTTGAATGGAATTCGTGGGGACTTCCTGGAAAACTTCACCAGGCATGTTTATACACCATTTTCTACTGTAAAATAAGGTTGTGCCCGTGGGGACCAAATTTGAGGTCCCCACGGGTCAACAGGTCCCCATGTGGCTGCATAGAGTCAGGTCAAGGTCCCCACGCGGGTGGAAAAACAAGAACACACACACACACACACACACACACACACACACACACACACACACACACACACACACACAAAAAGAAGGCGTTCCCTGTTTATTGTGCTTTTTAAGAATATGTATAGCACACGTCATTATTCATTCATTCGTCCATTTAGGTGTATTACTCAGTAAATGGATTCGTGTCCTTGTGGGTGGATGACGAACAGACATGTAATAACCAGAGCCAGACAGAGCAGCTCAGCGCTCCGGGGCTCCGCCGGGCAGCCAATGGTGACACGTTGTTCTTACCCGTGACATCATCATCCACCACTCCTCTTGCTAAAGAAGGAAACAAACATCCATCCAGCAGAAGAAGAAGGGGACGGGAGACGGAGAGAGGAAGGAGGACAAGGCAGGAGGCCGAGGAAGGGGCGTTTAAAACCGTCTAAATCCGCCTGACTGAGAGGACGACGACACAGAAACGCTGCTACGGAGACGGAAAATATTAAAAAAAAAAAAAAAAGGGAACTCCACATAATAACTTCGACCTTTTCTGACAAAGACAACTGCTTTTCCTGTCCTCTCGCGAGAAACCCATCGATTTTCAGCAGGTGATCATCTTGGATTATTGCTTCTTTTTTTCCTTCTTTTCTTGAAGTGGATTGGCGTTACGGAGAAAGCGATGTGTATCGAGGTAACATACTAGAGATGTGTACTTTTGATGAGGTAACGGCGACCTTTACTGATGGATTAAAAGGTCACACGGTATGTGCTTTGCGGTGATCAACCTTCTTTTGTCTTTGCCACCTCCACCTCTACCATGTCCTCCTCCACCTGACTTGAAATATCACAAGTCCTCGAACGTGACTTTGTGTTTAAAAAAAAAAAAAAAAAAACAAGGAGGGAGCTGAGGTAGCGCTGCTTACAGTCTGTTTTTCAGCCTGTCCCGAGCTGGGGGATGGGGTGAACCAAAAGCCTGTTAATTCCTGTCTACAAATAGAAAATTTATAAGCCGAATAGACCAGTGGAGCGAGAGTCAGGCCGCTCTCAAACGAAACCCACAGCCTTTGCTTCGACGGTAACGTAATTAAATAAAACGAGCGTCAGCTTGTAGTTGGAGCTGTCGGGTGAGACGAGGTTTCGCTCGACGCGAGGGCTTTAAAAAAGTCGCTTCTAAGCGACTAATAGTGGTTATATAATGAGGATTTTTAACGTTGCTTTGTTGGGGGACACTTTGGGAATCCGCATTAGGTGCAAGTGTTGCGATAAATGCGAGACACAGTGCGATTTAAAAACAGGAAGCAAGGAGGCTGCAGACAAAGGAGGAAAGAAGAAACAAAGGAAGGACGTATCATTCTGGCTTGGCTATTGAATGTTTCACAAAATACCACCAGTGGGGCTTTTTCTATCAACTTCTGGTGGTTGTTTTCAGTTTTATTTAGTTTTTTTGGAGAATATTCCCCAGTTTCTGTCCTGTCCTTCACTGTGACTCAGGACTTTCCAACCCCTCCAGCAGGGCCTGAAATATGAGCTTTCCCTTTGTTTGCTAAAGTTAACCCCATATATGTTGGTTTAAACTGGTCTCTTATAGGAAACAAGACTGAGGCTTTTTCATAAGTTCCTGCTGCATGTGTTTAACATTTTTGTGAAAGGAAACTGTGGTGAGTGGTTGTGTCTGCTGGAAACTCCCTTCCTTGCCCTGTCAGGTGGGTTTTCTAATGCATTCTGCTCCTCATTAAGGTCACAATCTTGTCAGATCGAAAGCTTTTGGTGGGTCAAATGACAGTTTTCTGAAAGGCAATACAAGCCTGAAATGTCTATCACAATACGTTTTCTTTATTTGGATGGTGACTAAAGTGAAGATCAAAAACTTATCCCAGCTTTTGGGCTAGGAAGTAGAAATGCTCTGAATTTTACTGGCAAGTCATTTTCAGTTTTAGTTTTGGGCTTTGTGTTCTTTGATAGAGATGGTAGTTTTGAATCAAATGGAGAAATTAACATAATTATATCGTCATTCAGGTTTTTTTTCCTAATGTTAGATTTCCATGTAGGGATGGGCTTATATGGGCATAAAGTTTTAACAATCTTTTGTGATATTTGATTGTGATGATGCCAATTTCTTTTGACACCCATTCCAATCTTGGACAATTCCTTTTATTTATTTATTTATTTATTTATTAAGAACCACAACATATATACCAAAATACATAGTGCAGCTTTTCTGTTCCAGAAATTGACTATATTTCAGACACAGAAATTAAATACAATATTATGTCATCTCTGCATTCAGGCACAGGGTGTTGCTTGATTGTATATAGAGATAAATCAACAGGAGTTGTTAGTTTTTAATGCATTTGTTGAATATGAGGAGAAGAAAAATCTCATTTGTCAGCATTTGACCTGCCAGTCAAGATTGGCATCTCTACTCTGAATCTGTATTCACCTGCAGTGAGAGTCTAACAAAAATAATTCACTAAAAATAAATGGCTTATCATCAAAACGTCACATTGAGCGGTGCAGCTGTGCTGCTACAAAACACACAACAACACTCAGCCATAACTTGAAATGTAGCATGTTTTTATCATTACCCAGCTGTGGAAAATAGTTCATTTTGTTAGTTTATTATCACAAAATGACTAACTCTTGTCCCGTAATCATTCTATTCACAGGCAAATAATAGACAACATGATTGCTCAACACTGTTGGTATATATAGACAGGTCTGTGGTTTGTGTGGCACGTGAACCAAAATGTAACGGATGAGCCAACACTGTGAACTATTTCATTTTGGGCTTTAGTTCTCAAACTAGGGAAGACCAGGCATGTCTTAAAATGGTTAAATTAAAAATATATTCAATAAATCCAGATAGATTAAAAATGTATTTGTGAATATGCTCTTTATATTTGAGTAAATGTCAGGAAAATAAAATTTGAAAGAAAAACAAACTGAGGAGGGACAAGCTCATTATAGAAGATTAAATAAGTGGGCACCACGATACTGAATTAAGATGCTCTTTATGCAACCACAAAAGTTTTCCGGTGACATAATTATGTTATTGAACCACTTATTAACATCTATATTTATTATCAATGTGGGAGGTTTTGATCTTCCACAAGTTTCTAGCTCACTCACTCTCTGTCTGGTGTTTTTCAAGAGTTTGCAGTTGAACATGTGACTCGAATGGCAGCGGTCTTTTGTAAGCTTTTCCAAGAAGAGCTTTATTGACACAGGACTAGCTTGTTGGTGTAAAGGGGCAATGAAGGAGGGTGTGGGGGGAGTTGGAGTACTTTGTGGCACTTGCTGATAAGAAGCTCCCAAGCGTTCATATACATGACATCCTAAAAAAAAGAAACAATAAAAAAAAAACACCTGCCGGCCTCTTCTTGAAAATAGACTTTGATTTTTCTCCCGTTTGTCTGTGAGCTGAATGTAAACAAGCTTTTTAAGCCAATCAAAGCGCCTGTCGTGTCACAGCAGAGCAAGGCCAAAGGTTGTTTACTAGGGAAATATGAGGCTCAGATGATATGCTAAATCAACCTCTCAATAAGGATGGGCAGATCTGGGTCTTCCCAGATCTGCCCATCTGTTCGTCAGAGGTGTTTTTGACGTGTTGCGTAAAAGTCAGTGTGTCTTATTACACAACTTCCTGTGGCGTCGCGCTGCATCAAAGGCAAACCATAACGTCACAGCACTACATGTTCTGCCAAATTGCTCAAGCTGACATACACACACACACACATAGAGGATTGTTTTTCTGTGGCACAGGAAGTTTTCCCAACACCTTGAAACACAGGACGCCTCCTTAAACTGCTGACCTACTTTGTTACTTCTCTTTCGGCCAACAGAAAGTGATTGCACCTGACGAGAAATGTTTGTCATACTGTGGAGCAACAGCAGCTTGCGAGTCAGAGCTTCGCTTTGTGTTTTTATCATTATGTGAAGTACCGTGAATGACCCGATAAGGCCATGAAAGGGAGTCACTGTGGCGGCCTATGAGGAAGAAGGGCCAGTTCATCAGAAAAGGTTTTGACAGGGAGTGGACAAAACGAAGGGACAAAACAAAGAACGCTGTGATCGGAGAGCCGTGTTGAGGAAAAGCGGCGAGCAGAACAGAGTGACAGCTGTTTGTTGTCTGAACTTCCCGTGGAGATGCGCTCATTACTGTATTCGGGCTAAAGGGCAAGTCGAAACAGAGAGACGTGTTTTTTGATTTCTCATGGTCTGAACCTGCTGTCAGTCAGACTATAAACTAGATCACCAGAAGAAGAAGCACTTTTTTTTTTCTCTTTTTGCTTTCAGTTCTTTCTAAAGGGAACGTGCTTCTCTCTCGCTCTCTCCCTGTCGCAACAACGATAATTACTCACACTCTGCTTCTTTCTCTTCCTCTGTTAGCAATGGCTCAAGAGACGAACCAGAGCCCAGTCCCCATGCTTTGTGCCACAGGCTGTGGTTTCTATGGCAACCCAAGAACCAATGGCATGTGCTCTGTATGCTACAAGGAACACCTGACGCGACAGCAGAGCAGTGATCGCATGAGCCCCATGAGCCCAATGGGTAAGGCATCATACAAAATATCAAAGTCTTTGTTAAATAAGTTATTATAATTCTTATTTTCCATGTACCTGTCTGCATATTATTTCCTAAAGATGCATAATTAGAATACGACAGGCATATAGCTATCCCAAAGCAGCTGATTTTTGTTTTTTTGATTCATGCTATTCATTTTACTGCATCTTAGGGGAAATGTGCACATATTTATACAGATGTATATATTTTTAAATCTCCTTCTGTGTTTGTCATTAAGGCTCCACTGCTAGTCCTACCTCAGAGGCCTCAGCCATCCAGAGACTAGAAGCCAGTCTAGCTAAGGTCGACGCCTCCCCTGCCTCCTCACCAGACATGTCTAGGTCAGTAATGGCTGCAGATGGCTTGGCTCGATCAATAAGCTCTCCTCGCATTCAAATCGTTACAGTCGTTCCTGACTAACAGGACTCTCGTTTGATTTTTTATTTTTATTTATTTTTTTGTTTAAATCAGCAGGACTGTTCAAGGATCTCTTCCTGTAACCCAACAGATGACAGAGATGAGCATCTCCAGAGAGGAGAAGCCTGAACTCCTAGAGCCTGGTGAGACATGTGGCACATAAAACCTGTTTGTTTTTCAGACACATGCACAGACCGTCAAAAGCTCACAAACACCTTGGCCCTGCTTGGTAAGGTCCAACAGCAGGCCTTGGTTTATTTCTGATGCTGTGCAGCGCAGCTTAAATTTAACAGCTGGTCTTACTTAAAGCTTCTGAGAAGGAGATGGCGTCTATAAATAAGCCGGTTTAAAAATACCTCTAAACTGGAGGAGAGAGTCAGATTAGATCCTGCCTGCTGGAGTCCTGCTCAGCATAGAGTGCTGTTTTCCTACAATGCCAGTGCGTAGGAGAGGCACACAAAGCAGACATGGACTGGAAGGAGGAGGACACATCCATGTAACATTGAGTGAAAATTTTGCTTTAGTTATTGTCTGTCTAGCATTATTTTTTTAAGCAAAAATTATTCCTAATGCTGCTCTGCAACACAACATAGTGCTACACATGTTATAACATTTAATTATTTAATTATAGCTATTAAAAATATAGAGTGAGCACTGGCAAAATTGAATAATTGTTTTCGAAAGCTTTCTGCAGCATTTCCCTCTTTCTTAGAGTAACACAAGCACCAGCTGGTTAGTTATCACACTAAATTCAGGTCACTCCTGAATTTTCAGATTAAAATGACTTTAAACTAAAAAAATTGTATGATTAGAAATTTTAGCATCCTTTTAAAACCAAAACAAGTTCATGCCTGAAGCAAAGGAAATTATTTGGGATAAATCTACACAGTAGTTGCTGTTTTAATATTTTTACTGTTTTAATACTTTGCTATACCCTGTTCTGTGTCATAAATGCATCTTTTTTTCTTTGTCTCTTTGTGTGTAGTTGTAAACCAGCCTGCTGCTTCTAGTCCTTCTCCTGTAGCTTCTCCCAGCACTGAAGAAGGCAAGGGCGAAACCCCCAAACCCAAGAAGAACCGATGCTTCATGTGCCGCAAAAGGGTGGGCCTTACAGGTAAACTGCTATCAGACTATTCCAACCAAGGCTGTAGCTTAATTTACCACAAGCCACTTATTGAGTTTTTCCAGTTCCATTTGTTTTAATGAGGTTGTTCTAAATTTTGCCCTTTTGTCCTTCCAGGGTTCGACTGTCGCTGTGGTAACCTGTTCTGTGGCATCCATCGATACTCCGACAAGCACAACTGTCCCTACGATTACAAGGCCGAGGCTGCCGCCAAGATCCGCAAAGAGAATCCCGTGGTTGTGGCTGACAAGATCCAGAGAATATAAATGGGAGTGAAGGGAAACGGTGTTGGAAATGAGGAAACACCTTGCGAAAGACTGGAGAATGAGTGAAAACCTTTGACATGAATGCGAGTGGTTAAATCAAAAGGACTTGATTCGCAAAAATGATGAAAAAAAAAAATCGAAAGACCCTACCTGATGGAGATGCATGAATGATCACTTTTTTTCATTATCATTAATTCATTAGATTGTTTTAATCTCGTTTTCTGTGGTGTGAATTTGCCGCCGTTGAGTCCTTTTCCTTTTTTGTTTTCTTTTATGTGTTTTATTAAGAGCAGACCAGGCACGATGTCCAGGATATGCTGTGCTCCCCTCACCAGTACCAGGTTGTCATTTTGTGCCAAACAGCCATTTTTACTAAACCCTCAAAGCATTCAGATTACAAAGAAAGAAATCTGCCCACCTTGTCCTTTAATCCTGAAGAAAAAAACTTCAGCGTCACTCTTGAACAGGAGGATTTTTTTTTTTTTTTAACCGTATTTCTCCTAGCTTTACCTACCTCAGAGCTGCTGTGTTGTTTTCCCTTCTATCTGAATCCCTGATTGAACCTCAGCTCACCCGTATTCACTTTCATAGTCTGGTTTTTCATAATACACACAGAGATCCCCCACTCTTCACCCAAATCTGCACAACAAACCCGACTTGGAAAAATGGTCCCAGATCTGATTGTAATCGATCGCCTGGTGCCGGGGCACTAATGATCGGCCTGAGAGGGCGGACGCCGGCACCCGTTCCTGATGAGCCTGGTGCGCAAATTTCAAATGCTGCAAGGGGCATAAATGAATGGAACAAATGCATGAGTTGCTCTTCATCTGCTTTAGTGTTTCAGAAATATCACTCCCCTTAGGGTTTTTGTGGGGCGTTTTATTTCCAGAGACAATTATCTGACTTTTATTTTGTTTCCCTCTTCCATTGTACTGATGTTGGCGCATGGACTTGGTGCATTTGTGGACTTTATCCTTTTTTATATTTTTTTGCGCTAACACAACAGTCATGTGAGCACAGTGTGTGTGTTATTACGTGGTGTGTGTGTCCCCCCGCCCCTCCTCTTTCCTCCCGTCCTTTTTAGCTGTGGAGCTACCCGGTTTATCAGCACATGTTTACAGAAGTACAGGAGCATGCCAGAGCTAGATTAATGAAAAATAATAGAAACTGAGATTAGATGTAACTTCTCATCTGTCAAGCGTTTATCGATCTATAGAGCGTGTGTGTGCATTTGTGCGTGTGCATGTGCACTTCCCTGTGCAAAAAAGAGAAAAAGAAAAAGTGTGTTTTCATGGCTGCCTGACACATGTATGTTTGTGACTTGTTACTTTCCCCCCAGTGAGGATGCTTTTCATTGAAATAACTGAGTTTTTCTTTTCTTTTTTGATTCTTAGTTATATGCAAATTTGTACAAAAAAGTGGAAAAAAAACAACAAACTGTGTTGATATTTATGTATTGCATATAATCTTGCTATCCAGCATTACAACAGAATAGTATCATGTAAATAAAACTGTACAGAGAGACATAACCAAGCCTCACTTACTGTTTTGTGTTCATACAGCCAACCATTTCATTTTAATTTTGGGGGTTTCGGTGGGTTAAGCCTCTTATGAGTTTCGTTGCGCAGGAGAAAAGTAGCACAGTAGCATATTATATGCACATGGATGATAAAAGTGCACGTGCTTCTCAAAGTCGATTTCAGTAAACCAATTTGAAAAGTGATGTAAGACATGCAAATCTCAAATACAGTAAGCATAAAATGCTTTTGCAATTTCACACAATAGCTTAAGGTTGGTGAAAAGATGAAAACTGTCAACATACATGTTATTAATATGCATCACTGAGAGATGAATACTAAGAAACTTTTTAGACAAAATCAAGAAAAATATAAATATGCAGTTACTCATATGTAAGTTACTCATTATTCTCCCATGTGCTCACTTCTCTCATTCTTGCCCCACAAAAACGTCAAATCAAAAAGTTGAGCTTAAGATTCATTAAAATGTATTCCTATTATTGTTGGTGGTTATGGCTGACAGATAACAAAAGCCAGATCTTAAGTTTTTCTGCAAATTAGAGGATTTCATAAAATCTCTCAAAAAGATTTTCATTATTAAAATGTCCATGTACTGCAGAATATTTGCACTTGCCACTATGCTATAAAGTCCTGTCTAGGTCGTTGTCCACCACTTTTCTATGACACTTTTTCCTTTCACTGAACTTTCTGATTCCTAGCTCTGAAACAGCACTTTGTGTACAGCCGGCTTGATTAGCCATGACGTTTTGAGGTTTGCTCTTTATGCAGCGGCAGCAAATGACTCAGCACAGCTACCGAGTCAGCTGTCTTCCCCATGATTGTGTAGGCCAGAGCCTTTCTGCATTAAATATAATTTTTGTTATTGTTGGTTTTATTTGCTGACGTTCATTATCTTGTTAACCATAATCCTAAAATCTCTTTTTCAATTAAATTACTGAAATAAATGAACTTTTCAATCATAATGTAATGCGTTAGTTAAATCCGCCTTGAAAAGAATAGTGTTAAAGAACATATAATCATATGGTATAATTTTTGTGTGCCAGGAGAGTTGCTTAACATACAAATCACATACATACATCACAATGCAGCTTAATAGAAATCCCCTTTTGTTCTTCAGTGTGTAGACAATGTAATCTTTGTGACGTTCTGTCATAGGGACACCACATGAGTGGAGCTCAGCTGTCTGAGCAGCTGTTCCTGTGACGCCATCTGCAAACACACACTGTCCTGGATCTCCCTCATAAGAGTATGAGAGAAAACACACACACACACTCACTCTCTCTCTCTCTCTCTCACACACACACACACACGCAGTGAGGGCTGGCATGTAAAGTACTAAGCCTGGATAAAGTGGAGCAGGATCAGATTCTTCCAGGTTCCAGGGATTAATATTTCCCGTCTGACCCAGACGAAGTTTGAACCAGTGTTCTGAATATCTGTGCTACCTCGTCAAATTTTCCTACAGTAGCATGGATAGATAGCTATTAGGGCTGTAGTGATATAATAATCTCATGATACGATACACGATACTCTCCTCACGATACAATATATATTGCAATGTTCAGCAAACGATACAATTCAATACACCTTTGTGATTTTCTGAAAGATTTTAGACGGACAGAGTGATTTTGGTGACATTTTGCGACTGTTAATAAAGTTGGATTGAATTAATTTAACTGAAAACTGACTAAAAGCACCAACTACACAATACCTGGCTCTGGTTGGACATGGACACAGAGTTAAACTCATCAATGTGTTTATCTTTAGTCTCATTAATTACTGCAGGGTCTTAGGGTCTTCACAGGTCTGCCCAACAAATCAATAAAACAGCTGTAGTTGATCCAGAACGCTGCTGCTCGCGTTCTCACTAAAACCAGGAAGATAGAGCACATAACCAGTTTTAAAGTCCTGTAGCCAAAAGGACAGACTTTAAAATACTGCTATTAGTTGAGAATAATCTAGTCCAGGTTTGAAATGTCTAGGTGCTGTAGATTTTTTTTAACTAGATTTGATTAAAGAAGGGGAAAGTAGTGAATAATTAGGTGGACTCGCCCTTAACCATTTCCCGAATCGGAAGCTGGAATCGGAAACCAGCTTCAGCTTTGTATAGGTGGAAAAAGACAAAAACTTATTTTAAGTTTTCTCAATAATAACTTACCGAATAACCAACGCAGCGATTTCAAACATAGCATAAACTATTTGAGGGATAAACATGCTTTTTATATTTTCAAAGCTTAATACCAAACTGCTGCTCCAGTACGTCCATACTCTTACACAGTAAAAATACCGGTGTTGAATTAACATCCAAAAGTGTCTATATGTGTCCAAGTCAGCTGGTGTTAAAGTAACACTTTTGAAAGTGTTAAAAGATTGACACCCATTTTTTGTTAAATTAACATTGGTCTATAATACTGAAATGGGTTTAAGAAAAGTTAAACTTTCCATTTCTGTGTCTTGTTTTGAATATTTTCCACTGGATTTGATTGATATTGACACCTTGTGGGTCAATTATTTACTTTTTTAACACCACATTGTGTTTTGTGATCAACACTACACTGGTGTTACTTTTAATATATTTTAACACTAACACCGTTGTAAATGTTAATGTGACACTCTGTGTTGTTGAATTTAACACCAGCTGACTTGGACACATATAGACACTTTTGGGTGTTAATTCAACACTGGCATTTTTACTGTGTATGGAGAGTGAAAAGTGTCAATTGACAATAAATAACTTGTGTAATAATTACTTAAGTGTGCCATTAATTTATTCAAACTCTTCACATAGATCTGTCTCTTTTGATCCGTCTTTAAATAATACAAGTTTATGAATTATTTGCATTTAAAAATATTTGTCGGTTTTTTTAAGGAAAGAAGGCAGTGCTGACCACACGCACTGCATCTTCTTCCTTTTTCTGATTGCGCACCACAAGATTTGCTCATTGAAGCCTTCCTTTTATCCTCTCAACATTTTAACATCCACTTATATGGCAAAACTTGTGCACACACGTCACAGCACAAAATAAGAGAATAGCCTTCATTTTAGTCGCTATTTCTAATTGTCGATGCTGCCACCTGGAGGTGAAAAGAAGAAATGTACCTGAACGTAGTTATGCATAAAGTGTATCAAGCAGGTGAACTGTTTAAATACAGTAAATACATAGTCGGTTTGTTCACAAGAATTACTTTCAATGGAACCTTTACAATTAGCCTGCATGCAATCTCTCTTTCAATAAACAGCTATTGTACATGTGAAAATGTAGAAATACTTAGGTCATTCTGGGAATGTCCAGCTGGGACAGAAATTCCTGAAAAGTATCTCAAATAAACATGTAAACTCCCAATGGACAGTCTAAACTGTAAAAATATTTATATAGTTTCAACATCTTCCTAGGCTAGTAATACTAATGGCTCCTTGTTGGTTCTTTCTGCAGGAGTGAAACTTGCAGACCTTCAGATTCAAAAGGAATATTATCTCTGCTGTTCAAAATCTTGTTGAAGGTGTCATACAAGTACCTAAGATGATCCCGCCCCCAAAATTATTTTCAAAAGGTGCTGTCCTCTCTTGCCAACCAATAATGTAAGAACTGCTACTAATGTAATAATTGTTCTCATCATAAACACAATAATATACATTTTCTGTAAAAGGAAGCAGAAGAATGTGTGTAAATCAGAGTTAAAATGATCTGTAATAATAGTCTATAGTAATAATATTATTTTAACGTTTGTTTCAGACGGAACCACTTTGTTTCCTAAAGGCAACACTTAGACATCCAAAACATACCAAAACCAGAATTTAAAGCATGTCGTGTCCTGGATAGCCACCAGGGGGCGGTGCATATTTTTCTCTTCGTTTGTTCTCGCTCCGTTGACACAGGAAGTGGAAACCAGCGGAAGCCTGTTGTGCGCTCGTGTTAGCAGCGGTTTTGTTACGTAGGAGAAACGCAATATTTCAGCGATTAATGAGAACGACTTTTATTTGAAATAGAAGCATTAAACCGATGCGCTCGGTGTCTCATTGAAAAGTCAGAGTCAAGTCAGCTCTGTGAGCGTTTGTAATCGGAGGAGCGGTGGGAGCTGAGGGAAAAGCGGCACCATGGCGGATGTTACCGCTCGTAACCTGCAGTATGAGTACAAAGCGGTGAGTATGTCAGAGTATAAACACATGGATATTGGGAGAATGGAGTTTGTTTGTTTATTTTTTTCTTTTTGACGAACTAACTATACATTATTGAGCTATAAGTAACGGAGTATCTTTATTTGGCTCCAGCATGTATCGTAATATGTTTGTACCGAACGTGTAGAACTCAAACTTGGTGCTGCAAGCGGATCGCTCTCTGATCGACCGCACTCGGAGAGATGAGCCCACCGGTGAGGTGCTGTCGTTGGTGGGGAAGCTGGAGGGGACAAAGATGGGGGACAAAGCTCAGAGGACCAAACCCCAGAAGCTGGAGGAACGACGAGATAAGTCAGTGCAGCCACAAACAAAAAAAAAAAATCATGCTCATCATTTATTTTTACGCCTTTAGACCTGTGTTGTGAGTGAGGTGTTAATACTAGGACTTGTTTTGCCTGCTTTACTTGCATGCTTTCTTTGGGCTGCCTCAAACAAAATTTAAGCCGCGTTTATTACCAGTGCGATGATGATGATGATAATGATGATGACAGATTTACAGAAGCATCTTAACACATTTCGATGCAAGTCGGTGCAAAAATAAAACAGATGTGCTCAATTTTGCCCATAAAGAAATTCCCAAAATTATTCTCTACATTTGGAATATTGGGAAATATCAAACTATCTACTGTAACTTTCTTCATGCGTTTCTCTCAGCTACACATTTCATGACAGCAAGCTTTGCTATACCAATGGGTGCAATACTGCAAACACAAAGTTGTCCTTACTGGACACCGGTCTTCACAAGTCTCAAGTTTGACACCTACTTTTGCCAAACAAATACATATTTTGCCAGTTGTATACATTAGCACAGTCCTGCCTAAAAGTTGTTGTGGTCACTATAACTTTATTCTTCCAAAATAGGAGGAGAAAAAGAGATGAGGACAGACACGACATCAACAAAATGAAAGGCTTTACCCTCCTGTCTGAGGGCATCGTGATGAATGGTGGGCATCGTGTACAAGCCCAAAACCAAAGAAACCAGAGAGACCTATGAGGTGTTGCTGAGCTTCATCCACGCAGCTTTAGGAGATCAGGTTAGTGACACTGAGACTCTAAACCTAGCTCTCATGATAAACTGCCTGCTAACGCGCTTTCGTCTGCAGCCTCGTGATATTCTGTGCGGAGCAGCCGATGAAGTGTTGGCGGTGCTGAAGAACGACAAAATGAGGGACAAAGAAAGGCGACGTGAAGTCGAACAGCTCCTTGGCCCGTCCGATGACACGCGCTACCATGTGCTGGTCAACCTGGGAAAGAAGATCACAGACTACGGAGGAGACAAGGACTTGCAGAATATGGGTCAGCAATGGGTTACGAAGTTTGTTGTGGCACTTCTAATGCACTCTGGAATGTGACTTTATTTGAAATATCCTCAATTTCAGGAGAATATTTCAAATAATTTTGCTTTTCCAGATATAATTCTCTCTGCCAATGTCTGAAAGTTGTACCAATCCATTCATTTTGATGTGAAACATTTTCAAAAGCCTTATTAATGAATCTGTTCTTGTTACAAATCTACAGATGACAACATTGATGAAACATATGGAGTCAACGTACAGTTTGAATCTGATGAGGAAGTGAGTTTTATTATTTATTAAAAATTTTGTATTTAGTGGTTCTTGTGCAACACGTTTCCTTTTGGTGCCGAGCTCGACTTTGAATCGTGATGCTCAGGCTGTGACAGAACTGGCACTTAAAAGCTTATGAGCTCTTTTCTTCTTCCAAAGGAAGGAGATGAGGACCAGTTTGGCGAAGTACGAGACGAGCACTCGGATGAAGACAGCGAAGGAGAAGAAGCGGTTGTCTCTACCAGGCTAACGGCAAACGTAAGTCCAAATTGAGTTTTTCTCTCGCATTTTAGCTGCTATTTATCCAGAGTGTAATCAGAAATCCTTGCCTCCGTAGCTCGGTGAGGCGGGCGACGTGATGTCAGAGAAGAAGAAACAGTTACATCCTCGGGACATCGACGCCTTCTGGCTCCAACGTCAGCTCAGTCGGTTCTACGACGACGCCATCGTCTCTCAAAAGAAGGCCGACGAAGTCTTGGAAATCCTCAAGGTTTTGTCACATCGTTTGTGTTTGTGCTTTTTTTTTAAAATGGTGAGTGTATATGTTTTAATATTCAGATTTGCCTTCTTGTGTTTCTTTGTTGAACCGCAGACGGCGAGCGATGACAGAGAGTGTGAGAACCAGCTGGTGCTGCTGCTGGGCTTCAACACCTTTGACTTCATCAAAGTCCTCCGTCAGCACCGCCGCATGAGTAAGGCAGTCTGGTTCGAACCGTGTCCGCCCCGGATTGTTCAGTGTTGACTCATCTAACCTCTTCTTTCTGCCACACAGTTCAGTATTGCACCATGCTGGCCAGCGCTCAGAGCGAGGCAGAAAAGGAGCGGATCATTGGAAAGATGGAGTCGGATCAGGAGCTTTCAAAGATCCTCTACCAGCTGCAGGAGACTGAGAAGGAGGACATTATCAGAGTAAAGCATCCAGTCATGAAGCTAATACACAGAGGTAAAGCGTATTATGTGCGGCTTTTCACACTTTTTATCTCTTTGCACTTTAGGAAGAACGATCTCGCAGAGAGAGAGTGAGGAAGTCTCGGGTGGATGACTTGGAAGCGATGGACGTTGACCATGGAGAGGTAAATACTGCTTGGTCCAATTTCCATCTAGGGCTGAAACGATTGATCAAATTAATCCTGATTAATTGATTATTGATCCAGTTAATTGTCAGCGCAGCCCTAGTTCCATCCACTAAGCCTTTATTTTGCACCGTGACGCTACTTGGATGATCTTTCACTGTCGTTTTGGCCTCCAGTTGATAGAGACACAGGTGTATGTAGATATCTGATCAGCATTGGAGACATCGACGCCGATTCATTCCTGTTTTTTGTCCTTTCCTGTTTTTCGTCCTCCCAACAGTCAGTGATGCCTCGGCAGCTTCTGGACCTGGAAGACTTGGCCTTCAGTCAAGGCAGCCACTTCATGGCCAACAAGCGATGCCAGCTGCCAGACGGCTCCTTTCGTAAGCAGCGTAAAGGTTACGAAGAAGTCCACGTGCCCGCTCTCAAGCCGAAACCCTTTGCCGACGACGAGGTTTGTTGTTTTCATCCACAGTGAGGAAAACCTGGCATTTCCAAACTCCAAGCTTTTCTAGTATTTGCTTTGTTTGGTATCAAGCTGCTTTATGGTTGAGTTTATATCCTGCATTCAGCCGTTTTGTTGTGCCACCAGGTACTTGTTTCCATTGACAAGTTGCCCAAGTACGCCCAGGCTGGATTCGAAGGCTTCAAAACTCTTAACCGCATTCAGAGCAAGCTGTTCAAGACCACCATGGAGACGGATGAAAACCTGCTCCTGTGCGCGCCTACGGTGAGCGAACCACATCGACACTGGACAGTCTAAACAGTCTTACTGCTGAGTTGACATTCGTTATCTCCTCTAAATGTGCGCGGTCGTCCTGCACACAGGGAGCCGGTAAGACCAACGTCGCCTTGATGGCGATGCTGAGGGAAATCGGGAAGCACATAAACATGGATGGAACAATCAACGTGGATGACTTTAAAATCATCTACATTGCACCAATGCGCTCCCTCGTACAGGAGATGGTGGGGAGTTTTGGCAAGGTGAGCATTTTGCCTCTTCATACAACACTGCTTACGTGCAGTGAAATGTTTGCTTCAGATCAGACCAGAGGTCATGATGCCATCGTTTCTCTATTTCTCAGCGTCTCGCAAGCTACGGCATCATCGTGTCTGAGCTGACCGGAGACCACCAGCTCTGCAAAGAGGAGATCAACGCCACTCAGATCATCGTCTGCACCCCTGAGAAATGGGACATCATCACTCGGAAAGGTGGCGAGCGCACCTACACCCAGCTAGTGCGCCTCATCATCATTGTAAGTCATGCTGCTATGCAAGTTTAGAAACTGAAAGCTAAAATAAATCCTTGAGCGTAACCAAGTCAGGGTTTTCCAGGATGAAATCCACTTGCTGCACGACGACCGCGGCCCCGTGCTGGAGTCCCTGGTAGCGAGGACCATCCGCAACGTGGAGCTGACCCAGGAGGACGTGCGGCTGATTGGTCTCAGCGCCACGCTGCCCAACTATGAAGACGTAGCCACCTGCCTGCGCGTTGATCCTGCAAAGGGGCTGTTTTACTTTGACAACAGGTGTTTATTGGGTTGTAATACCTGAGCCGACTGTTTCCTGTTTGGACGTGTCAGATTTGTGAACTGTTTTTAATTCGTCTTTCCAGTTTCCGCCCTGTGCCCCTGGAGCAAACGTATGTTGGTATCACAGAAAAGAAAGCCATCAAACGTTTCCAAATCATGAATGAGATTGTTTATGAAAAGATCATGGAGCATGCTGGAAAGAACCAGGTGAGTTGTGATTGATTTAACACCCAGAGCTACTGTGATTAACAGTTTTGCTTTGACACTGTAGAAATATTTTCCAAGAAGATTTCTGGGGCTCTTTATATATATATATATATATATATAAAATATATATATATATATATATATATATATATATATATATATATATATATATATATCATTTATTTATATATATATATATATATATATATATATATATATATATATATATATATATATATATATATTATATATATATATATATATATATATATATACCTCTGTATATATATATGTATATATGTATATATATAAAATGAGGCCAAAAAAAACCCAGGTTAACAGTTTGACTATCTGTGAAACTTTCATGCACCCCTATAACTTTTTCCACATTTTTTAAACGTTTGGAGTGGCTTAACATAAGTTAGGATGTGTAATTGTTTTGATAGAGATAAAGTATCGAGTAATTTTACTTAACTTTTAAACCATATGTGCTATGGAGGAGAGTAACAATGTGACAATTTCATTATATTTAATTTATAATTTAAGTATTTCTGTCTGCAGTCAAAATGAAGGTGTGTTTTGACTTTGATCTGCAGTGACTGAGACTCATTTTCTTTACTTTCACTTGTGAGTAAATCTGATGCTCATTTATTTTCCAAAAGGTCCTGGTATTTGTCCACTCCAGGAAAGAGACAGGAAAGACCGCCAGAGCCATTCGGGACATGTGCTTGGAGAAGGACACTCTGGGTCTGTTCCTGAGAGAGGGTTCCGCTTCTACTGAAGTGTTGAGAACCGAGGCAGAACAATGCAAAGTCAGTAAAACATCCCCAGCCCAGATCATCAAAAGGTTTTCAGTGTTAGCTGCTTGATCTGAGTTAAAGATTTCTCTTTCCTTCAGAACTTGGAGCTGAAGGATTTGCTTCCTTATGGCTTTGCGATCCATCACGCTGGGATGACCAGAGTGGACCGTACGCTGGTGGAGGATCTGTTCGCAGATCGACACATCCAGGTTCTGGTGTCCACAGCCACTCTGGCTTGGGGTGTGAACCTGCCAGCTCACACCGTCATCATCAAGGGAACCCAGGTTTACAGCCCAGAGAAAGGCAGATGGACGGAGCTGGGAGCGCTGGACATTTTACAGGTCTGTCTGGACTGAAAGCCATCTGGTGTTTTGATTTGCTGAAAAGTTGATCAACTCTGGTACCTGAAATCCTTAAATGCTTGAATTTCATTTAGGTGTTTTCAAGGTTTGGAAGAGTGTTTGATTTCTGTAGGAAGTCGTTGAACAGGATTGATATTCAAAATACACAGTTTGGTAATAAAGCGCAATCTAACGTTTGGTTAAAAGCCTAAATTTGGAAAATGTTATTTACATCTGAACACAGACATTTTCATACATCTTAAGTCTGAAGTGAAATCAGACCAAACTTTTTTTTTTAGATCAGTTACAAATATATAAAAAAATTCTACTTTCAAAAAGCCATAAAACCTAATGAGAACATGATTTGAAAATCTTTCGTTGTATATTGTGTTTAAGCTTTTAATTTGAGCAGGAAGGTAATTTATCTTTGCTTTGTTTGGATCCTTTCAATGTAGTGAATCATTATTCCTAATTTCCCAATGACTTCAGTAATTTACTTAATTGAAATAGATCTTGGCTAATATTTTTTATACATTAAAACATTGATTTTTTTTTTGTTGTTAAATTTGTGTTTTGTTTTGAGACAAGTCAGGTGAATAGTGAGAGAGAGACTTTAGAAAAAAATCCTGTATTTTTTGTATTATACATAGCAGGGACAATCACCAGACATTATTAATGTAAGCAATAAATGATGTCATACATCGGTAGAAATGAAACCTGCCGCTTGATTTCAGATGCTGGGTCGAGCCGGCCGTCCGCAGTACGACACCAAGGGAGAGGGAATCCTGATCACGTCTCATGGAGAGCTGCAGTATTACCTGTCCCTGCTGAACCAGCAGCTGCCCATAGAGAGCCAGATGGTGGCGAAGCTCCCTGACATGCTCAACGCAGAGATAGTGCTGGGAAACGTTCAGAATGTGAAGGTGAGTGACAGACAGACAAACAGAAGAAACAAACTCGCATTTAGATTCCCCGTGGTTAATTTGGTTCGTTTGTCGCTGCAGGATGCTGTGAACTGGCTCGGCTATACCTACTTGTATGTGCGCATGCTCCGCAACCCGACGCTGTATGGAGTATCCCACGACGACCGAAGCTTGGACCCGCTGCTGGAGAGGCGCAGGATGGACCTGATCCACACGGCCGCCAACGTCCTGGACAAGAACAGCCTCATTAAATACGACAAGAGGACAGGAACCTTCCAGGTCTGCCAACTAGCTCTCAGTAAAGGTAACGATCCCTGTAATAGTAAATTTGCAGTAAGTTAATTTGTTTTTTATTGATCAATACATAAAGGTAACAGACCTGGGCCGCATTGCCAGCCACTTCTACATCACCCACGACTCCATTCAGACCTACAACCAGCTGCTGAAGCCCACGCTCAGTGAGATCGAACTCTTCAGAGTCTTTTCACTGTCCTCAGAGTTCAGGAACATCACAGTGAGAGAGGTATGCTGGCCGGAGACAGATATGGGGACTACTTTTGATCCACTGTAGACTTCTTATAATACAAAGACAAACTGTTTCTTTTTTAGGAGGAAAAACTTGAGCTTCAGAAGCTTCTGGAAAGAGTTCCCATACCTGTAAAGGAGAGCATTGAGGAGCCTAGCGCAAAGGTAACATAATTGAGTTTTAGTAAGTTTAGTAGTTGTCGACGAGGTTATTCATATTTGAATGTGTTTGCGTCACCTTTGTTTCAGATTAATGTTCTGCTTCAAGCGTTCATCTCACAGCTCAAACTGGAAGGCTTCGCCCTGATGGCAGACATGGTTTATGTCACACAGGTACAGAACAAACAGTATGTTTCACAGCTTAGCATCTCCGTATTCTGCAGTTTTCTGTAAAGAAAACAATTTTACTTTTCTTTCTTCAGAGTGCTGGTCGTTTAATGCGGGCCATATTTGAGATCGTGCTCAACCGAGGCTGGGCCCAGCTCACAGACAAAACCATGAACCTCTGCAAGATGATTGACAAACGGATGTGAGTGGGATCGTCAGGGCTAAGCTAGCATCATTTACATGTCGAGGGAAGTCGTTTATGGTTTGTTGTTTCCGGCGTGAACAGGTGGCAGTCGATGTCTCCGCTGCGGCAGTTCAGGAAGCTGCCTGAAGAGGTCGTCAAGAAGATCGAGAAGAAAAACTTCCCCTTCGAGCGTCTCTATGATCTCAACCACAATGAGATTGGTGAACAATGTGGTTTTTTTGTTTTGTTTTTGTTTTTTTGACCTCGCTCTCGTAGTTTAAAAAGCTAACGGACATTTCTTTGTTCAGGTGAGCTGATCCGCATGCCGAAGATGGGTAAGACCATTCATAAATACGTGCACCAGTTCCCCAAGCTCGACCTGGCTGTCCACATTCAGCCCATCACTCGCTCCACGCTCAAAGTGGAGCTGACCATCACGCCGGACTTCCAGTGGGATGATAAGGTCGGTTAAACTCCCAGCACGGTTCCTTTGTCGCCTCTCACTCCTCCTTTGCTTCGTCTCTGACGTTTTATTTTCTCGCTCAGATTCACGGATCGTCTGAAGCCTTCTGGATCCTGGTGGAGGATGTCGACAGCGAGGTCATCCTCCACCATGAGTACTTCCTGCTTAAGGCCAAGTACGCCCAGGACGAGCACCTTGTGACCTTCTTCGTTCCGGTGTTTGAGCCTTTACCTCCACAGTACTTCATCCGCGTCGTCTCGGACCGATGGCTCTGTAAGCAGCCTTCAGGATTCTCCTGCTGTCTGTGTTGGCTCTTCAACCACCAGGTTTTATCCTTTGTTTTTCTGTTAGCTTGTGAGACGCAGCTGCCAGTGTCCTTCCGTCACCTTATCCTACCTGAAAAGTACCCTCCACCCACGGAGCTGCTGGATCTGCAGCCGCTGCCTGTCACCGCGCTCAGAAACTCTGCCTTCGAGGCTCTTTATCAGAACAAGTTCCCTTTCTTTAACCCCATCCAAACACAAGGTACTCAACGTGAAACAGGACTTTTCAACTTGAGTCTAGATCAGGACGGACTTCACTGCTCATCTAACTTCTTATTTACTCTTTTTTTCAGTCTTCAATGCTGTGTACAACAGTGATGATAATGTGTTTGTTGGAGCTCCAACTGGCAGCGGAAAGACGATCTGTGCAGAGTTCGCAATCCTGAGAATGCTGCTGCACAACTCAGAGGGTCGCTGCGTCTACATCACCCCAATGGAGGCGCTGGCGGAGCAGGTGCAGAGTCACAAATCTCAAGCAAAAACATCAAACCTTCCTTATTAATTAGCTAGAAGACATACAAGACATTGCAGAGGTTCAACATCTCGTAATGTTACAAAAACAGACTGTAGCATGTTGTATTGGGGTGCATGTGTTGAATCAATACAAAATAATTTGTACCAGTATGTCTGAAACAATTAATCATGATTAATCGATTATTAAAATAATTGTCAGCCAATTTGGTAATCACTTATTTGTTAACTTAGGATTGAGATGCTAAAAAGTGTCATTTGCTGAAAGAACAGCACACTTAGAGCAGTAATTAAGCCAAAACTGTGCAAAAAAAAATTTATGAACTCCTCACATGGCATTTTTAGCTTCTCCTGGTTCAAATTATGAACAAAAATATTTTATTAGGCACCCTTTGCCGTTTATTTATTAATCCAAACAATAAATGAAAGCTGTGCTACTGCACACCTGGTAATAAAGTGTTTATTTTCTTATTTTAAAAAGGAACTTATTTATAAATGCCAACTTTGCATTAAATTGTCATAACTTACAAAATCATGCAAAGTTGGCACTTTTAATGGACTTCCAATGCAACTGTTAGAGAAACTTTGCATAAAGTGTCGTTATTTACTGAATGACACTTCATGACAACAGTCATAAACATTCATAAAGACTTCTTTATGTTCATGACAGGTGTTATGTCATGTTTATTACAGTGTCATATCAGTCTTATGCACACCACTTCAAATAAATGTTATCCAAACAAGTTCACTGGATTGTTGAAGTAAATGGGGTGAAATACAAATCTATGCCACACCTCACAGATTATTATGTGTGAAAATCTTAGAAAACTATGCATTGTTTCTTCCTCTTCACATGTATGTGCCACAAGAATGCAGGTTTGTGACTGTAATGTGATCGAAATGTAAAAAAAATTGCAGAAAATAGTTTTGCTCTTCATAAACATGGATTCTTGTCTCTCAGGTGTTTGTTGACTGGCACCAGAAGTTTCAGGATATCCTGAACAAGAAGGTGGTTCTGCTGACGGGAGAAACCAGCACGGATCTGAAGTTGCTGGGAAAAGGCGACATCATCGTCAGCACCCCAGACAAATGGGACATCCTGTCTCGTCGCTGGAAACAACGAAAGAACGTCCAGAACGTCAGCCTCTTCATCGTGGATGAGACGCACCTCATCGGAGGAGAAAACGGGGTAAGAACAAAGAGCAGTCGAGATTCGCGTTAGCTGTTTAATTTTTTCTTTGTGTTATATAAAATTAATTGTTGCTCCTACTAGCCTGTGCTGGAGGTCATCTGCTCGAGGATGAGGTACATCTCCTCTCAAATCGAGCGCCCCATCCGCATCGTGGCTCTCAGCTCGTCGTTGTCCAACGCCAAGGACGTGGCTCACTGGCTGGGCTGCAGCACCACCGCTACGTTCAACTTCCACCCCAACGTCAGGCCTGTGCCTCTGGAGCTGCACATCCAGGTCTGCTCACATGTGGCTGCTGAAACGGACAAATCACCTGTCACGATTCCTAACGTTCTCTCAACGCTCACGTGTCGCTGCAGGGCTTCAACGTGAGCCACACTCAGACCCGCCTGCTGTCCATGGCCAAGCCAGTGTATCACGCCATCATGAAGCACTCTCCCTCCAAGCCGGTCGTTGTGTTCGTCCCGTCCCGTAGGCAGACCCGCCTCACCGCCATCGACATCCTGACGTTCTGCGCCGCCGATGTCGTCCCTCAGAGGTCAGCCTTTGTTTTGAGACAGAGATTTAAAGGGGCAGTATTACGTAAAATTATCTTTACATCATGTTATAATGTGCTTTCTTCATCTAAAGCATACATAGTTACTTTGATTTTTTCATGCATGTTTGAGAAATCTTTGAATTGCCCGTGGCAACTGAAGGCAACATATCTACCATGTACCTGGAAAGTGCTTAACGCCGCCTTTTTAAGAGTGAAGGAAGCTCATCTGAAGGAAGTATTTTCTCTCTTCAGGTTCTTGTACTGCTCTGAGAAAGAACTGGCTCCATTCCTGGAGAAAATAAACGACCCGACTCTGAAGGAAACTCTAGCCAACGGAGTGGGGTACCTGCACGAGGGGCCTGACTGTCACTGAGCGCCGGATAGTTGAGCAGCTTTTTAACTCTGGTATGAAACAACCCCGACCCACAGAGAGTTTCAGGACTAAAGAAGAAAAATACAGAAACATGACAACAGCTTTCTGGTGTATTTCACTTCCTGTTCTGGTACAGGTGCTGTCCAGGTGGTGGTCTCCTCACGTTCGCTCTGCTGGGGCATCAACGTCTCTGCCCATCTCGTCATTGTCATGGACACCCAGTACTATAATGGAAAAATCCATGCGTAAGACTCTTGGAGAGTTGACTTAAAACAGTTTGCAAAAAAAAAAAGGTCATTTTCTTGACATTTTTTTTGTTTTAGGTATGTGGACTATCCCATATATGATGTTCTCCAGATGGTCGGCAAGGCAAACAGGCCCATGCTGGATGATGAGGGGCGCTGTGTTATCATGTGTCAGGGATCTAAGAAGGTATGTACTTCTAACATTATATTTAAAGGTTTAAGTTGCCAAATGTGCCAAAACATTTTATCTGATCAATCGTCAAAATAATTGGTTACTAAAATAGTTATTTGCAGTCCTAAATTGGTTAAAATATTCCAATAATTTGTTAGAATTTCAGTTTTTCAGATTTATTTATGTTTTTGATAAAGACTCACAAAGATGAATTTTATTAAAATGTCACCACTGATGTGCCTTTTCCCCGTAGGACTTCTTCAAGAAGTTCCTGTATGAGCCCCTGCCGGTGGAGTCCCATCTGGATCACTGTCTCCACGACCACTTCAACGCCGAGATCGTCACCAAGACGGTCGAGAATAAGCAAGACGCCGTCGACTACCTGACCTGGACGTTCCTCTACCGACGGATGACGCAGAACCCCAACTACTACAACCTGCAAGGTGAGGATCGGCGTGTAAACACCTGACTGATCAGGTCGAGTGAAAGGCTCGGAGGAGATCTGAGCGCCGTCCTCTAATCGTGGCAGGCATGTCCCATCGCCACCTGTCCGATCACCTGTCCGAGCTGGTGGAAAACACCCTGCATGACCTGGAGCAGTCCAAGTGCATCAGCATCGAGGACGAAATGGACGTCGCTCCGCTCAACCTGGGAATGATCGCCGCTTACTACTACATCAACTACACAACAATCGGTTTGTACCGACACGACCCTGCTGACGTTTGGAGGATTTTCATATAGGATGCTGAACATCGCTGTTGTTTTGCTGTTGTGTTGGGCAGAGTTGTTCAGTATGTCCCTGAACGCCAAGACGAAGATCCGCGGGTTGATCGAGATCATCTCCAACGCAGCTGAATACAAGAACATTCCCATCAGGCACCACGAAGACGCGCTTCTCCGACAGGTAAATGGGTAAAGATGCAAACAATTTATCCACTTACGATTATCGAATAATGGTTTATTATTTAAAAATTATTGAATTCGTTCCAATTGATTAGCTAATAACGTTCGCTTAGAACTTCTTTCAGTGTTGTAGTTTGACCTCCATCCAGCAGAGGGTGCTGCTGGTCATCCTTAACTGGAACCAGTTGATACAGGAATAAAGATGGCAGGACCATACCAGAACAGGAAAGAGAAGCGGTCCACACAGAGCCCAGTGTGTGATGCAAACCACACTATATAAGATATAAGAATTCAAAAAACTCATTCAGTTTCATCTCTTCCAGGGAAGCAGTGTCAATTTGTCTTGACCAAAAAACCGATTTTCTATGAAACAGAGGTGGAAGGCATAAAAGAGAAAAATTGTGACATAATAGAAAAACATAATGCCAGTTATTATGGCACTTGACTTCCTCAAAGAAAACCTATGAACCCATCTCTTTTCATGAGGGATTGTGGTTTATACATTTAATTCTTTTCATCTTTTATTTCTATTCAGCAACCCAAGAGGTTCCTGATTTAAGTTTAAGATGCATATCTAAGGTTAATATTGTCAACAAAAAATTTAATACAGTTAAAGCAAAAATATGTTTATAAAGATGTGCTTCTTTTGTAAATTCAGTGTATTATGGAAAGATGGTTGGTCCTTTTGTTACAAGAGAAAACCCAGGTTTTTAAGAAAATGCCCACTTATCAATTAATAGTCAATCGATAATCTCAATTAATTTTAGACTAACTCACTAATTGATGATTTCCGTCCCTAGTTTGTTGCTGAGTCTATATTTTGTTTTAATTTTTAGCTAGCACAGAAAGTCCCTCACAAGCTGAACAACCCGAAGTTCAATGATCCTCACGTGAAGACCAACCTGCTGCTGCAGGCCCACCTCTCCAGGATGCAGCTGAGCGCCGAGCTCCAGTCAGACACGGAGGAGATCCTGAGCAAGGTCCGGACCCCCCTTCTGTCGACTCGGCTCGTTGGGTTTCCGTTCCAGGCGGCAACGCATTTAAATCGTTTTCCCCGTTTGCAGGCGATCCGGCTGATTCAGGCCTGCGTGGACGTGCTGTCCAGTAACGGCTGGCTGAGCCCCGCCCTGGCTGCCATGGAGCTGGCGCAGATGGTCACCCAGGCCATGTGGTCCAAGGACTCGTACCTGAAGCAGCTGCCCCACTTCACCTCAGACCACATCAAGCGCTGCACTGACAAAGTGAGTGGTGCTGAGGTGCTTCATATTAAAAAGCACATGACGCAGAATTAAGACGATATCGTCTCTGCTTGCTCCGTCTTCAGGGCGTGGAGAGCATCTTTGACATCATGGAAATGGAGGACGAGGACAGAACGTCTTTGCTGCAGCTCTCCGACGGACACATGGCCGACGTGGCTCGCTTCTGTAACCGCTACCCCAACATCGAGCTTTCTTATGACGTAGCGGAGAGGGACAACATCAAAAGGTTCGTACGCTCTCAGGTGTTAAATTGCCTCCTAGACACAGTCGTTCATTTTGGCGGGTTATATTCTAACATAATATGCCTACAGCGAAATCAAAACTGGCCAGAATGAATCTGTCTGAAGACCAATACATGCCTCATTTTATAGATTTTTACTACCAAAATGTTTAAAGGACCATGTTCTTTTTTTCTTCTAATTTCTAATCCTGCATTATTTTAGAATATAAAATTTTAATAAAAGGCATGAATAGTTTGATCATCTTCAAAAATGTAAGTGAACATCAGGTTAGCCATTTGACCACCTAAGACTTTTTAAACAGTCTTAGAAATACATAAAAATGCAAATAAATAATTGAACTTCTTTTTTATTTCTTTACATATTTGCTTACGAAGAAGGTTTTTGATCTTAAATGTAGAACGTGTTTATATATTTTTTGTACAGTTTTGGCTTAATTAGAGCACTGGGTGATTAGCATATATATTCCCCACTAAGCAATTATTGGTTAATAGTTGATTAATCACGATAGCTTCAACCCTAATTGCCATGTATTTCCACAGCGGCAGTCCAGTTCTGGTCCAGGTGCAGCTCGAGCGGGAGGAAGAGGTGACCGGTCCAGTCATCGCACCACTCTTCCCTCAGGTCAGTGTCACTGTATGCCTCATTTTCCATCATCCTTCCATCATCCAAACATGACTGACGTGTGGAAATCTGTAATTGTTGCAGAAACGTGAGGAGGGCTGGTGGGTGGTCATCGGAGACCCCAAGTCGAACAGCCTCATCTCTATCAAGAGGCTGACTCTTCAGCAGAAAGCAAAGGTGAAAAAAAAGGCAAATGCTCCAACCAAAACGCTCCGTGAAGCAACATCCTCACACCGTTTTTGTTGTCTCTGCAGGTGAAGCTGGACTTTGTTGCGCCGGCTATGGGCATCCATAACTACACCCTGTACTTCATGAGCGACGCTTACATGGGCTGTGACCAGGAGTACAAATTCAGCGTGGATGTGAAAGAGGCCGACAGCGAGGGGGAAAGTGACTCAGACTAAGCAGTAATTTTTAAAAATTAGTCGGAGTGAATCAAGGGGTTTATTTTTTTTTTGTCCTTTAGACACTCAACCTGATTTATATACTTTTGCTTTACCTGTCAGCATGTCTCAATACCTATTAAAGTTCAGTGTCATTTTATCTGGTAGTTTTCTTTACGTTTGAAACACCTGAGCGTTGAATTCTTGTCCAAAATTAGTGTGTTTGATTTAACTGCGGTAACCATGGCAACCTAGACTCTTCTGAAGATGATTTGCTTGTAAATGATGCTGCAGTCTCACAACAGATTGTGTTTCAAATAGAATCAAGCACTCGTTATGTTGTGAACTAATCTAATTCCTCCTCTACATGTTTTTAGTATTATGTACTGTCTGAAAAGATTTTTTTAAATAAAGGATCCATTTGTGGTTATGTTTAATATTCTGTATTTATAAAAAAAAAACTTTCAAGCAATTTTCATAGGATACCATTTCCAAAATGCAGACTCAAAAGCACATTGCATTATTCTCATTATAAACGCAAAACATTTACCTGAAACTGCAAAAAAAAACAAAGCAACCTTTCAACAACAAAATCAGGTCCAAAGACTACAGAATCAGTCTAATTCTTCTTCTTTGAAACTCCAAATTATAATCTCTCCGTTGTCACTGCAGGAAGCCAGCAGGCCCGCCTCCTTCGGGTTCCAGGAAACACAGTTAGCATCCTGGTTGTGAGCTTTGGTCGCCTGGGCGACGAGCGAAAACACTGGCTCATCAGGACTGGCCGTAACGTCCTCCTTGAAAACTCTCACTGCGTCGTCACCGCAGGCAGTCGCCAGAGCGCCCGTCAGCTGACACCTGAACAGATGTGATTTATTCAAGTCAGAGAGAAAAAAATCAGAGAGACTGATTATAGAAATAATAATGGCAGAATAGCTACTGAGACGTTTTTCAATCTACAGTAATGAATATTTTATTTCTATAATAATTTGGTAATATTTCAAGCATTTTTTAATTTTTATTACAGCTAATAGAAAGTAAAAACAATGGTGTTGGTGACTGACAGCTGTACAACTATCAGAACGTCACTATTCACAGTAAATGTGACCCTATCTGGGTCCTAGCAATACGAAGCAATTGGGAAATTAGCTATAAGCCATCAACTTATAAATAAACACTAGAATGTGTCAAAAGGGCTGAGTAAGCTGTTAAACAATAACACAAGTCACTGATGCACCCAATTGTCATGGCATTAACAGGCTTGGGTTGTCTTACCAGGCGACATCATACACCGTTCGCCCATGGTACCCAGACAGGGTGCAGACACACTTCCAGGAGAGGTTCCCTTTAAACGAGCAAGAAAGTTACTTCGTTTTTCTTTGCAACACACGACAAAAGTGCTGCTGTCCACCATGAGCTCACCTTGCCCGTTCTCGCTGGGATACTCTTTCCAAATCTTCACGGTGCGGTCGTCACTGCAGGAGGCCATCCTCTCCCCTGCGGCATCGAAACACAAACTCCACACTGTGGATGTGTGGCCCTGCAAGGTGGCCTGGCACTCCCAGTCGTCGTCTTCCTCTTTGTAAATGCAGATGTTGTTGTCATAGCTGGCCGAAGCCAGAAGCTGTGCAAACAGAAAGCCTCGTTACAGCCTGATGTCAAAGCTAAGGCATCGTTAAGACGCAAGGGGTCAGGGGTCACCTCCTTCTTGGGGTGCCACGCAACATGCTTGACATCTTGTGTGTGAGAGTTCAACACAGTAACACACTCGTATTCCTCGTCTTCATCCACTGAAACGCACAAACGAATTGCGTTTGTACACAAGCTAAGAGCTAGAGTTAATTTAGTGATTTACAACAAAGGATTTCACTTTAGTTTTGGGGAAAACAAACCTTCCCAAACCCAGACGCTCTTGTCTCGGCTGCAGGTGGCCAGGAGGTTCCCTGAAGGAGCCCACGCCACGCATTTGACCTCGTTCTCGTGTCCTTCCAGGACGGTCAAGCTCTAGAAGACAAGTTCAAAAGTTTTTTTCTTTTTTTTCAAATTCACTGGCTGAACAAGAAAAGTTTCATCTAACCTCAAAGTCATCGTTCTTTTTTTTCCAGATGCATGTGGTAGCATCAAAACTGGCAGAGGCCAGATAATTGCCACAAGGAGACCAGGCCACCTTCCTCACAGTGCGCTGGTGACCATCCTGCAGCACCGACTTACAGATCCAAGAGTCACCTGGGAAAAAAAAATGTCACCAAAAGATTCATCCTTTAATCTCATTCAACAAACACCGTTAGAGATCAGACTGGGAAAACTCCCATTTGGGGAAAACGGACAAATCGGTCCTACTCAGAACACAGGGAACTACTTCAATAGTGTAAAAGTGACACTTTATGTTTTCATGTGGTATTTGGCATTTTTTAAAAAAATTTAAAATACAGAAATGTAATAATAAAATGTTTGTTTTAGAGTATATAAAAACAGGCTGTGTCCAAAACACATGGATTAGAGTCTCTGCAGCACCTGACGGAGGAAGCAATCAGGTGGATCCCAGCTGGCAAGTGTTTTTTTTTTTGTGAGCTACCTTAAATCGTGACGAAGATGAAACGAGCTCAAAGTGACGTCAACCGCTTTCTAAGAATGACCTTGTTGGCGTCATTTACCTACACGAACATGACCCCGCCTGTCCCATGTTTTGAATGCGAGTGTCGCGCGCTACCGCTCGTGTTTTCGCCAGCTCACCCTCTCGCGCCCATATCCGGATGGCCTTGTCGCCCCCGCATGAAGCCAGCAGAGCCCCGTTCGGGCTCCAGGAGACGAACCAGCAGCGGGAGTCCGGGTGCGCGCAGATCCTCTGAACCAGGGACAGAACCTCCTTCATGGCTACTCAAATAACTTCACGCAGTTGAGAAGCGTCGATACTTCCGGGTCTACTTTTAACGGCCGGTCGCACGAAGCCCGCTTGTCATTTATCCAGCATGTGAAGCAGCGGAAATGAATGAGGGTCGTTTACGTAGCAATGAACGGAGTAAAACAGTATCTTCTTACAGGGACGTCTACCGCGGAAATGTTGCCATGTTTGCTTATCAGAGGCTGCGCGCGTTGCATTCTGGATCACTTCCGTTCTCTGATGTCGCTAGACACGCGCTACTTGTCAAGCTCTCCTCTACTCGCCGGTCAGAGCGGTGGACGCCCCACTTTGGCTGGAAATAGAAATACAAGTTATGTCCGTGTCGTCTTAGAAAAACGATTGAACAACATTTGTCTCTGTGTAATAAATTGCTGGCGGAGTATCAAGCAGCAGTAATTTATATATAGTTATAACACGTTCCCTTTGTTGGCATTTAATGGAACTTTGTAAACAAACTTTCTGTGAAAAGAAACCCCAGACCTTGGACCAACATAGTAACTTTACTCAATTTATGAGGGGAAACTCCTCCCACTCCACTGCGTCATCACTTCTATCCGAGTGACACGCCTGTTGAATGTTAAGGAACTGACTTTTAGACTACCTTGATTTGAAATTAGGCAAAAAAATAATTAAACTGCATAATACTTCTATGCCGGGGTAAAACAATTTTTAATTGGCAATCTAATTGTAACCATTTATTTAGCCTTGTGTAAGTGGTTTTGGATGAATCACCACTAGATGGCAGCAACCCCTCCTCTTAGACCGGTGCCAACTGCTAACAGGAAGTCAACATCACGGGAAACCAGCGTAGGCTGTCTTTTGTTTTGTTTTGTGTTTCCTTTTCTGTACCAATAGTAACCGTGTGTTTTTATTGTTGTAGGTATCCTTATAGCGTGTTAAGTTTTATTTTAAATTGTTAGTTTGTGTTCGGTTTAGTTTTGTCCTTATATTTTGTTATATTTGGCGTTGACAAGCAGTTAGCGTATCAGGCTAACAGAAGAGCTAACAGGCCTAGAGACCATCTGTTCATTGTCTAATCGGCCGCCAGCGTCTTGTTTTATCTAGCATCCCGATCTTTGTCGGACACATTGTGCGAAACTCATCGAAAGAAAGAGTCCGGAGCCGCTGTCATCCCGTCGCGATCCAAGTTCCCTTGCCTGAACCGGCTTACAGGCCTTCCTCTGCCTGCTCTCTTGGTCGGCTCATCCCTAAGCTACAAAAGGATTGCTGTAAAGAAGAAGTCACCAACGCTTCCAACGACACCCGTTACTAAGGAGACGCAGGAATCATGTACGCTCCACCGGGTTCCAATCTCCCCGGAGGTCGGAGACGGAGAGCCGCCACCTCCCTGCCCAAGCAGCCGGAGCGGAGCTTGGTGTCGGCTCTGCCCGGAGCTCTGTCCATCACGGCGCTGTGCACGGCTCTGGCGGAACCGGCCTGGCTCCGGGTCCACGGAGGGGCCTGTCCCAGACAAGAGCTGGGGGTAGCGGATGTCTTGGGGTACATCGACCCCAAACTCCTGGATGGTGAGGAACGAGCAGGTCACAACCTGTCGGCGTGGGCAGTTGTTAATCGTTCGGCTAACTTGTAACTTTGTGACTTCTCTATTTCCACAGATTACTGCGTAAGCCCACAAATCATCCTGTTGCTGAGAGTCATCGCTGCCTTCTGTTTCCTCGGCATATTATGCAGCCTCACTGCTTTCCTCTTGGATGTGTTTGGACCCAAACACTCCGCCCTAAAGGTCACACGCAGATATGCTTTTGCACATATACTAACAGGTACATATTCTTATTGTTGGAGGGGGGTTTTTTTATTTGTATTTTTTATTTTGTGGATCAATATACAAAGTAAAAGTGGACGATATGGCAAAGATATCAAATCTGAATTTAAAAAAAAAAAAAAAGTAAAATCATGATTTCTGAGTTTTCTTAAAGAAAACATTTTACCAGAGTATTTAGGAAGAATAATGTTTTTCAACAGATTTTCATATAATGTGTCTTGTTTGCTAACCTCTTAAGTGCAGTTGAGATAAACTTAAATCCTGAGGTATACTCAGTCTGACACTATTTAAAGTAAAAAGATCAATTTTATATCTTTGGAGTAAATCAATTCAAGCAGTCAATCAATCTTGAGGTACAAAGCACTTTTTACACAATCAAACCTGACATGAAATGTTTATACATCATCTAAGCTTAGTCTTTGATTCTACAAATAAAAATAATCAGAACCGATGCAACTGGACAAGAACATTGAACAGCAAACCCGTTCTTGCCCTTAGTGGACCATTATGTCGAGCGGACCTAATCCTGTTAGTTTTTATTAACCTACTCTCTCTCCCTCTCAGTGCTGCAGTGTGCCACAGTAATTGGGTTTTGCTACTGGACCTCAGAACTGATCTTGGCGCTTCAGCAGCAGCACAAAAAGTACCACGGCTCTCTCATATACGTCACCTTCGCCATCAGCTTCTACCTGGTGGCGGGCGCGGGCGGCGCGTCGATCCTCGCCACCGCCGCCAACCTCCTGCGCCACTACCCCACGGAGGAGGAGGAGCAGGCCCTGGAGTTGCTCTCGGAGATGGAGGACAGCAGCGAGACTTTTCCCGCCGACTACGACGTCACCAATCAGTTCCAGCCGCCACCCGCCTACACGCCCTAACCCAACCGGACCGGCCTTGCGGGGGGAAAAAAAATTGTTTCATCTCCGAGCACAGCTACTTTTGCTTGGTGTGCAAACCACGCTCAATTTAATCAAATGGAAACCTTTGCAAATACTCTCGGCGGCGAACGTAACGCGTGCACAAGTCGGTGCATCGATTCCTTGGAAGACGGTGGCTTTGGGTGCATGGAAGCTTTCTTTAGTGGTGGCATCAGTTTTAGGAGCTGCTTCATACTTAATTCTCGCTGCTGAAGTGGTTAGTGATTTGCATGTAAATGGCTTTTAGGATCTGGTCCTTACATGTAACTGTAAGTCATCTGCAACAAAAAAATAAAAGTCACCAAACGGCTTTCATCACTGGAAACGGAAGAAGCTGCTGCCACCCGATCAGCGCTGTTGTCGAATGTCATCATCAGCCGTAGCTATAATTGGATTTGGGTGGAGCTTTGATTAAACAGCTTTGTGATTTTTTAATTTGACATATTTGCCACGTGTGTGATTTCTTTCTTCTTTTTTTTGTTTTCTCCTGATGCTGCTTCTTTGCAGGAATCCATAAACACTGATGAGATTGTTTTAAACATGAATTTTATACACGCACACAAAAAAAACAGACCTTATTTATTCTATGTCCTGTCTTTTCTTTTGCTTTCTCACTCGCTGTTTTCACCTCCTCTGTTCTAGACGTGACAGAAGCATTTACAAAACTTATGAAGGAGGGACGTTTTTTGTGTTTCGGAAACACGGTGTGGATTGCGGGTGCAGAGAAATGGAGGCTAGTTCGGCAGGAAACCTCACAGCATAAACATCGGCTATGACATAATTGTGTTTGAGGGTTATTTTTTTAAAATAAGAGCAAATTTTGTTTGTACTCTGAATACCGTTTGTGACCACTTCAGTATGTGTTTTCCATGCGTGAGTTCTGCTGATTCTTCAGATTTCTAGGCCGTTGTTTGGATCTTCCGTGCTTCACCTGAGGTTCCTGCTGACGCTCGAGTTTGTGACTTACGTGGTGATTGTAGTCGGTTGCACATTTGTTCTGTTTCTGCGTTTTGTTTCTCACTGTATTTTCTTCATCTTTATGTAAATAATAATTGTTTAAACATGGAGTAAAATGGCCATAATAAAAGAAATGTCCTATTTTGCCTTCTGTTGTTCATCTGTACATTGACAAATGACTTTTTTTTTTCCTGAACCTTCTCTGTGAGTTGTCTCCCCCTACAGGTGCATCTCAATAAATTAAAAAATCAAACGTTTCCTTGTGATTTGATTGAAAAAAATATTGGTAACAGTTTTATTGAAGAGTGATATGACACTGTCATAAACATAAAGAAGTCTTTATGACTGTTGTCATGAAGTGTCATTTGGTAAATAATGTCACTTTTAATGTTTATTTTAAATCCTTTAAAAGTGCCAACTTTGAATTAAAAGTGTCATTATTTACTGAATGACACTTCATGAAAACAGTAATAAACATTCATAAAAACTCCTTCATGTTCATGACAGTTGTTATGGCATGTTTATGACAGAGCCATGTCAGTCTTTTGCACACCCATTCAAATAAAGGCTCACCAAAATGTTTTTATCAAGTGTTTATTTCTTTTAATCATTACTGTCCTTGAACGTTTGACTGGATCTTTGCCTTTCCACCTTTCTTTCACACTCTAGGGCCTTGATCTTTAGACAAAATGCAAATTTTGCTTTCACCTTAGAAGAGAACCTTGCAGCACTGAGTTCAGTCCTTAGTTCAGGTAAGAAACTCCTGACATCTTTAATTCAAGAGTGGTTCAACACAACAGACGTAACAATGTATCATCTAAATCTTGGATGCATCTGAAGTACTGACTCCACCTACAGACTAGAACTTGTGACCCTCTGTGCTCTTGAATCGACTTTGCTTCACAGTCTTCTCAAGGCATGCTGTCATCCCTGTTTTTTCTGCATCATGTTTTGCTAAACGTTTTCCTTCCACACAACTTTCCATTAATAGTCTTTGCTACAGCCCTCTTACAGTCTCTTTAGTAATGATGTTTTGTAGTTTACCCTCCTTGTGGGCCGGTTACTGTCTGCTGGACAACTGTCCAATCAGCACTCTTCCCCTATTACTAAGTAGGCTGTAACGTTTCAGTATTATTTTAATAGTTTAATATTCTAACTTTAAAAAAGAATAATAATAATAATTTCAGGTATTCCTTTGTCGTAATCATCAAAATTAACAGAAAAATCACACACTTCATCTCGGTGTGTGGTGTGATGAAGTTGTATGAGTTTCACTTCTTGAATTAAACATACTGAATTGAATCAAACTTTTGAAAAATAGTTTACCGAGACGCAGCTGAACATTTTTTACTCGGAAAGTGCCTTTTCCATCTGTTGAAGGTATTTCTGGGTTCGCCGTCTAGACTCAACACGGCATTACAAAGCGTAGAGCCTTACGCCCTAATGGACTTTGCAGGACATATGGTATGTCACTATGCCTGTATAATGGAGTGGGACACCGCTTCCTAATCAATGCACTGTATCAAGTGCCAAGCTCTTAATGGGTCAAGATATTAGCCGAAGCTAAAGTTTCACTCCGTGGCTAAATACCTTAAGTTAATCAGAAGAATTAACGAGGTATTAATAGGGAAAGGAGGAAGTCAAGACGTGAAAAGACAATGGAGCTCAGCTTACGCGTTAACGTCACTCGGCCCCACACTGCTAGTATAAATACAGACATCCTCAGTGAGATCAATATCTGTCCTCTCAGAGGTCTTCACAGGCTCCGTGGCAATCTGTTAATCGGCTGTTTTCCTGCAGAATCATTGAGACTACAGCTTAATCATGCTGGCAACCAGGACCTTGCTGTCAAAACAGACTCTGACTGCCGTCTCTCATCAGCCTGCCTCCTTGGTTCATCAAGGGGAATACGGCTACTGGGGAAACACCAAAGTTGCTGTGGTAAGTTTAAGCCGATAATATGCTATGAGTGAAAAGAAGCGGGCAAATATAGTCAATATATTCCAGGTTTTCTCAGGATGTGGATGGTGGGATGGAAGTGATGTCCACGAAGGAGTGTAGTGAGTATCCAGGCACGTTCTCAGCAATCCACGAACTTCCCATCAGTGCAGACGTGACTTGACGGCTCTAAACCTCTTGTTGTGTCCAGCACCATGTACCACCTGAGCAGGAATGGCGCCCGCTTCCGCACGTTTGCTCCAAATCAGCAGCAAATGCATGTGATGGATCACATGAAGAAGCAGCCTTCCTCAGGCGAGAACCGGTAGGGGTCACAACAACACACACACACACACACACACACACACACACACACACACACACACACACAACACACACACACACACACACACACGACACACACACACACACACACACACACACACACACACGACACACCAGACACACCAGACAGTGAACTGACTTGACCTTTGACACGCGCTTGTAACCGTTTGACCCGACTCCTTCCCACAAGGTAGTATTTTTTGATTATATCTGGCCATCAAACAGGAACATGATGATCGAGTCAGCTCGCTTCATTCACGGCCAGGGAAAGAGGCAAATGCAGGACCTGTCCACGCTGGACGTCAACAGCTTCGACGCCGTCATCTTTCCCGGAGGCCACGGGATCGTCAAGAATCTGTGAGGGGCTTTGCAAACTGAGCTGTGCAAAAAGAAAAGTACAAGTGTAAAAAAAAAAATAAATAAAAATCTTAATTGCATTTTTAGATCCACTTTTATGAAGGACGGCAAGGACTGCAAGCTGCATAATGATGTGGAAAGAGTGCTTAAGGAGTTCCACCGTTCACGCAAACCTATTGGGTATGTATGCTGTGATCCGTCCTCAGTGACTTTGAGTTGGGAGTACAGAACCATGTCGAACATGAGGCTAAGCTTCACACTGCCACTGACATCCAGCTCCTGTCTTAATTAAAATACACCAATTTAAATAAACAAAAGATTTAGAAACCTGATAATGGAATTAGGGCACAGCAAGGAGTCACACAAACTGGTGACTTGGACGTTTAGTCAGGCAAATGAAATTAGGTGAGGAAGCTGTGTCTAACATTTAATTCAGCATGGTATGATCTCCTTTTTTTTGTTGTGAAAGCCCTTTTAGGTAAAAAACATTAAAATTAAAATGTTGACTCTTCACAAACTTCCTGTAAAGTTCGTTAAGCCAATTAGCAAAGCTAATTTCGGCACAACAAAGCCTAAAGCTTCTCAGCAGCCCTTTGTTTACACAAAAGGGAGTCTGATCCACACTTCTCAGAGGATTTGACAAAGGACAATGGCCGAAAGAACAGAAATTGTACTTCATTAGCAGTTTTTAAAGATAGTTTTTCTTGCACACTGATTTTAGGAGTCTGTTTAGTGAGAGTCTTCACTTGAACTCTCAGTGGATGGAGCAGCCAGGGCAAATGCCATAAAAATAGCCTTACTGCTCCTAAGCCCAAAGTGGAAGAAGATGTGAAAGCAGGCAAATCCTTTAAAGCGGGGAGGACACAACAAAGGCGCTGACATAAATGCTTCCACTCTAATGAGATTGGGTCAAAACAACAGATTCTGGCCGGAGGGATGAGGTGACGGGCAGACGTCTGTGTTGAGGTCGGGTGAAAGGGCACTGGGTGCTAGGTGAAGACGGGAGGATTCCAGGTACGGAGAGATGTAGGATTACAGGAATTAAAGGGAAGAGTAAAGGAGAATGCTAAGGAGGAGCAGGTAAAAAGGACAGTCGCCATGACAACAGAAGGTTAAACAGTTTGCTGACCCCTGTGCCGTAATCCCTACCTATCACAATTAGCGCACAGAACGGGTTTGAGCCAATGAAGCTCCAATGAAGCTCCCGTCTTCAGCAAAATCAATCCGTCTGAAAGTCAAAAGCAAGAACAATTGCCGCTCATAGAAGTTTGGCATTGCCTTGGTGGTTGCTGTCAGCTTTTGCAAGACGAAATCCTGGTGATTTTCAGATGCATGTTGTTCTTTGTTCCTCCGGTTGATCACTTTTAGACCTTAACAAGTGTTGTCCTCTACAGTCTACTCTTATCTTAACCAAATATGTAGAAGTCTAAGGTCAAAATTGACAGACTTGCTAATTCATTTTTATAACAACCTGCTAACATGAGTCAAGATGCCGTGTGCTGAGTATGAAGAGATCAGGATGCTACATTATGCATAATCCTAAGTGCTTAAATACAAGGCAACTGGACTTCTTCCAGTGCTTAGGACTCTCATGTCCTTAATGACCAAGAGTCTACTCATGTCTACTCATTGGCAGACCAGGAATGCCCAGATCCAGTCTTCAGTAGCCACATCCTGCAACGTGTCGATGCATTCAAAATGTTATGATCAGCTGCCACTCAGCTTCACAGAGGCTCGGTAACAAGCAGTTTATGTGATTTAAGTGTTTCCAAGAAGAGATGCATCTAGAGGTTGTAAGGTAGGAGAGCTTGAGGACTGGACTTTGGCTCCCCTGATGTGGACTGAGATTCTGCACGTTAACGTTGATTCTCAGCCTAAATCGCACTATTGCAGTACAAAGTACACATGGCCAATAAAATAAATTACTGCAACAAAACTGCAGGACCCATTCCGGATTGGCAGGGATGGGCAGGCGCTGTGTGAACTTTTCGTACGGTCAGGTGAAAGGTGGCATCGGGTATTAGTTGAAGGTGGGAAGATCCCCAGATGAAGGAGATTTGGGATTACTGGAATTACTGGGAAGAGTGGAGATGGATGCTGAAGAAGAGGTGAAGAAACGGTCACTATGACAACTGAAGACTGACCATGTAGTCCTGGCCTCTACACTAGTTCCATAGTTAAAAAAAAACAAGAACAAAATTGTTTATGACCACCATTTAATGGAGTTCACAATATTTCCCGTAAACACAAAGACTAAGGAAAGTGAAAGTAAAAAATTTGACATGCCAGTCGGCTGTAGAGTACAGCTTTATCCATCGGTTGGTTTTGTGGGAGTTGGTGCTTATAGAGTATTTTTATGTATCTGAATAATATATGTTGAGCTGTGCCAATCAGAAGTTCAGATACACTCATCATCAGCATAAATGTAATTCATTTTACACTTTTGATGATGCGTTTGAATTTGTCTCGTTTTAGAATGGTATTATAACATAACAAAACAACTTTCAATTCATTTTAAAAACAATAAATACACAAATTTAGATTTACTGCTGATTTTGTCTTATTTATAAAAAATTCAAAATTGCACATGCTGGTCAAATATATTCATACACCCCCAACTAAAAATTGAGCTACCATTAAAGATCTGGATTGGCCCCAACTATGTGTAAAAGCTGCATCTATGCAAAAAAGTTCAGGCAGTTTATATCCAGTTCTGCCAAAAAGAGTCAGAAAATATCTAACTGAAACCTTGATGATGGCTGCAAGAGGTTTGCAGTTGTTCAGCTGGGGACTTTTCTCCAAATATTACTGTGGTGAATTCCTACTTTTAAAATTCGTACAGGTTTTATATGTTGCAATTTTCAGTCCATCCCAAAAAAAGCACGATCACTTCAAATGAGGTTTTCAGCTCAGTTCAAGTTACTCATACAGCACGGATTTAGAACAAAGGTCATCTCAAGGTCATTTACAAATTCAAAAGAAATCCAGGTGTAAATACAGAAATAGACAATCTGTGACATCCAATCAGATGCACACATTTAAGTCTTCATTCACTTAGCATATTTTATACAACTAAGTGTAAAACAGAGTCCTTTACAAAGGTTAAAAATATACAGACAAACATAAAACCAATAGAAATCTATGCATTAAAATAATCTAGGAAAACAGACAAATAATAAAGTGATGAATAACTAATAAAAGCTGGTGATAAATTAACCAATTACTGGAGATTAACAAGAATGTGGTGACAGTGGTCAGCTAATTTCATAAAATTGTTCATTTATAGTAATTCCTTATATTCAGCATGTGTGTAGTGACAGTGGAAAGGACAACTTTGCTTCAGCATCCTGAAATAAATAAGCAGAACAGATGCTATTTATATGCAGGAACAAGTAGAGAGAGCACATAAAGTTAATGTCATAAATAACTGCAGGTAATACATGATTGGGGCGCAGCAGGAGAAAGTAGCAAAGTGACATGATGGTCAGTTTGTCCTCCAGCATAACTACAGAACTAACTCAGGATAATCTAAGCCAGTCCAACTATAGGCTGTATCAAAAATTAAAGTTGTAAGCCTAGTCTCAAATGTAGCCTCAAACTGGAAGCTTGAGGCTACATGTCCTGTTCCACAGGACAGGAGCCTGATAACTAGAGGATCTGCTTCCCATCAGTGAACCTAACAGAACGCAACATCACCCGATGTAAGACAGAGCATGAACTTTATTTGTCAGAGATATCATTTAAAATTGTATTCTGGAATTAGCAGGTTGTCGATAAAGGTAAAAAACTGGAGAGATTTGAAAGACTTCTGCCTCTGTTCCAGCCTGGCCAGCATGGCTCCTGTTCTGGCCTGCCGCGTGTTGCCCAGCATCGAGGTCACCATGGGCTACGAGCGGGACGAGAACACCCGCTGGGGGAACTGGCCTCAAACCAACATGGCGCAGGCTGTGAAGGGCATGGGCGCTCGCCACGTCGTTCGTGAGCCATACATATCCTTTCAGAGCTCTGTCCGCCCGCCGTAAATTCAAGCGAAAGCCTGTTCGTCTTCATCATTAGTGCGACTCCTCCCGCTGCTTTGACCTTAACCCTTTATTTCACGAAGCCTATGTGGACGAGAAGAACAAAGTGGTCAGCACTCCGTCCTTCATGTGGGAGACGGATTACCACTATCACTATATATTCGATGGTGTTGGAAATATGGTCAAACATGTGATGCGTCTCTCCTCCAAGAAAGAGTAACACTGAATGCCCAGAATTCACCTCTATACTGTGATGAAACCTTACCTGGAATAATAAAGATGCTCTAGTTGAAAAGCAAATCTTTTGTGCAGTTGATGGTTAAAGGATCAATGTGATAAACGTGATAAGCGCGTGCGTCTCAGTGAAGCAGACGTAGACGTGTTTCAGTAAATTCACTCAAAAAGTGAACCTCACGTTATTGTTCAGCTAATGTAAACCTAAACTTCAGTTGATAAAGAAACAGGATGTTGCCCAATCCAGAAAAAAGAAGGATCTTTGATGTTTTGGGCAAGTGAAAAACATATTTGTGTTCTACTGTGCAGTGTGTGCACCAGTCTGGGCTCCTTGCTCATGAATTGCTGCAACAACCAGTTATCAAGTAATGGGAAAGTAATTGTCCCATTACTTTCTCACATAAGATAAGGTTGGTGTAGGCCTATATATTTTTTTCTTTCTTAATTAAGGTAATGGTTATTTTAAATCTGATTATTAGCTTTTGTTTCTTAGCAATGCTCAACAGAAAAAGAGCAAAACTGCACAACAATGGAAAACATAACAGAGGATCAAGCATAGTTTTTATGAGGTTGTGTTTGATGCAAATTTGTGCTTTACAGCATCACAACTGGCTCCATTTCCTTCAGGTGAAATTCCCAACTAGCACCAATGCCACACAATGCAGATTGCAATCAGGACATAAATGCAGCCAGTTTACTTGCTTCAAAATGTCTAGAGCAGTGGTGCCCAAAGATGGCCCTGGAGGGCCGATGTTTTGGTTTAACGCACCTGGATCAAATGATGGCTCTGTTAGTAAACTCTTTACTGATCTGCAGTTGGCCACAGCTGCAAGGCACTCTCAACCAGAACCTTCTGGTTCTGATGAACCAAAATAAACCCAAATATTTAGTTTTTGTCTAACAGAAATTAAGTAATTTGACTCCGCTGCGCCCCCTAGGTTATTCCATCAGCTATATCTCCTCACTGCGTCAGTCAATCTCCACCAGCTATTTGGTGTGTCATCAGATAGCACTGCCAAACACATCGGGGCTGCTTACAGCTTTAATTTATATTAAAATCAAAAAATATCTTTTATTCTCTGTCAAAGAGTAGCAGTAGCAAAGTGGCCGGGAGTGGAAGCCCGCAGATCACACTTTTCATCAGTACTTTTAAATAAGAAAAAACATTCACATCCCTTAAGTCTGCTACATTCAGAATATAACAATTTATTCATTTACAAACATATAAAAAAAGTGACAAAAACAAGTAACAAGATATAAAATTTTCCTCTTTGTACAAGACGTCCGAAGCCGTCCTCAGGAATGCATACTCACGCCAAATGTGGGTTTTCATCTGGGTAACTGAAGTAAAAATAACAGAAAGGCTGACTCTTCCCCAAAGTGTAGCTACAACATCTTTTAAATTGCTTTGTCAGGTGACGTACAAAAAAAAAAAACGGTTTGATTTTCTTTAGCAAAGAAAACAAAACAAAACAAACACAGCAGGGAAACGAGCACACAATTCATAACAGACTTGCAATTCAGATACAGAATCAGAAGTCAATGAAATATTCACAGTGTTGCCTTCACATCAGGGATGTGAATTGTAAACATTGTTGCATATGTTACTCATCTCAATAAATACACGGACATATTCACAATGAGGAACAAAAACGTGTTTGATGATTTTTTAATTGTTGTTTTTTTTGTATCTCAGCCTGTCAGCAGACGCCGTCCTTTTCCTACTGACCAAAAATAAGGCAAATATCATCTTCCCTGGCAAAGTCGCCCTTTTTCAAGGCGGAGCCAAGTGAGACGTTCTCAACTGATGGGAGCGACGGGGGATGAATGCATAACAATACAGCAGGACTTATTCACAATAAACTATGCATATGAACATTTATACACTTTAAACGAAAATACTGTGAGGTTAATAGGACGCTGAGCGGGGATGACTCTAGGCAATCAGTGGGTAAATCGCAGACATAAACTCAGCTTCTAAGTACATAGATGTTGGAAATTTTGGGTCAAATTTATTAGTTACCTAACCGTTAGTACCGCGTCATTAATCAATATAGACATGGAGAGCACAACTAGCACCATTTACTCACAGGCACCGATACGGATGAAGATATCTCACAGAGAGATGTTGTCTACTCACCTACAGACCTGTCAGAAGCATCTTTTATTGTCACTACAAGGGAGACTTGGATTCTAAAAACTTTCAATGTGTCTATCATTTTGTCGCCGACTGTGGCTTTCATAAAGCAGGTCCTTCTCACTTTGAGCCGTGAACCGTATCTAATAGCATTTCATCTCTTCACTTTATATGATTGTCACATTCCCACTATAAAAAGCCCAGTGAAACCACATCGAACAGAAGAACGAGCCTGAAAGAAAAAGCTGAGGATGTCTTACAAAACAGAACAGTTACAGTCTCTTGAAGCTGCTGCAGCGCAAGATTAACATCGTTAAAGTAGAACGAAATGTTTCCGACGTTTAGGACTGTGGTGCTGTTGTCTTTTGGGTAGAACCGCTATTTGGTTTTTGTCTTTGATGCGTCTGAAGAAGAGAAAGAAAAGAGAGCAGAACATTATTAAAATTAGATTTTCTTTACTTTGACACATTGTAACCAACAGATTCAATGTGGAAATCAATCTACATTGTAGTGTTGGTCTCTAGATCTACATGGTGTGGGTCTATCAAATAAAATTAAAACTCCCACAGGCCTTTGTAATGTGACAAAACATGAAAATATCCATGAATTGAATGAATGCTTTTAGACTGTAACTACCACATGCAGGCAGCAAAAGGAATTAAGCAGGTGAGCAGTGACAGGAGGAAAAATGAGGAAAAAAAAAAAGGTTTGAGGATCAGGCAGAGTAACGGACCGAGTTCAGCTGCTAGAGCAGCGCTGAGCTGGAGTCAGAGTCCGAATCATGGTTGGGGTGGAAGCAGGGTTCCCGGGTACAGGCGGATCCCTGAGCCCGCCTGTACTCTTGGTACTCCAGGCGCAGGGCGTTGAAGCGAGCCTCACTGAGCGAGCGAGGAGGGATGACAGGGAGAGGTGGGCCTGGGGGGGGGGGGGGTCATCAGGGACAGGAGAGGCATGGATGGAAATGTCATGGGATGAACTAACAAAAAAATCATAGCACTGGGACAACAAGGTGAACACATGCGGCACTGTCACATTGAGCTCATTAATAATAGTCACACATGCAACAATGAACCAAATTCAAACGTAAATGAAATGATCACCTGTCTGTCGCTGATCCCGGAGGCCACCAGTCTGGTCAGATTCCGTCTCCCTCCTGCCTCTATGGAAACCAGCTCGACACTGGCCAGACCTGGTGGCCTCCAGGACCTCGGAGTCCAAACAGGCATCGGCCGAGTCCCACTCGTAACTTTCATCTACCGACGTGTTCCTTCTAATGAGATGCACAAAACGTAGTCAGAAAACAGAAAAACACAGACGTCTCACGATAAGTGTCATTTTGGCAACAGTAAATGAATCCATCTGAGGAGAGGATGCTCCACATCGTCAGTCGTTCCAGATGGTGGCGGTCTTTCACCTTTTCACTCTCCTCTCGGCCAGCTCCATCTCTGCTCTGTGGCGTTCTTGTTCCTCTGTGGTTTCTGGGGAGCTGAGCAGGGTGGGAGTGACGGACAGGGACTGTCTAAAGAGACCGGCGCTGCCTCTACCGCTGCTCTGACTGGCATAACTGGCCCTGCCACCGTCCCTGAACTCGGCATCTCCGCTCCTCCCCATCGTCCTGTCTGGGTGTCTGTAGCCATCTCCTTCCCTGGGTGGGAAGGCGGAGTAATAAGGCGAAGGCCAGCTGATGCCCCGGGGCAAGTAGGACCTTGGAGGGCCTCTTCTGGAGTCCGAGTGTCTCAAGCCTTCCCCTCTGTAATCCGGCCAGTGCTGGTAGTATGGTAGAGGGTTAGAGGGCGGCATAGGGATAAACTGATGCTGGACAGACCTCAGCGTGTCTTGAAAGGAGGGAGACCATCTGGAGGACTCAGGGAAAATGGCGGCTTGGCGTCGTGGATCTGCGGGCTCAAGCATTGGGGACATTGAGCTTTGTCTGGGTGGGTACAAAGGAGTGAGGTAGGAAGGACTAGCTAAAGACCTCTGTGTGTGGTGGGGCCTCTCTAAGCTCCCCATGCTGGGACGCCGGAGTGGGATGTATTCTTTCCAGCAGGGTCCCAGTCTGGGGAGGGAAGGCGGCGTGCGGCCCAGACTGTAGGACTTCACCCTCACATCCGGGTTTGGAAACTCGTCCCAGTAACATTTCTCAGAAACATACGGTCTCGGGCTTTCGAAGTGCTCCCACCTCTGTGAGCCTAAGCTAATGGATTTCTTAAGGTAAGGACGCGGCTGAGCCACACCAGAGAGAGTCCTACAGGGACCAAGGCTTAAGGATTTCTTCAGAAATGGCACAGGGGCTTGAGTTATTCGAGACACTATTTTATTAGTCCTGCTTCCCTGAGAAGCTTGTCTTTGGGGCTGCTCTGACAAAAACTCATCACTGTCTGCACAACTCTGAGAATGCTTTGACACAATGTCTGCCATGCCCTTAGCTGCACTGAACAACGTACGAGCCGACCTGGACCCAAGTCTGGATTCAGGTCTGCCGGTGCAAGTATTTCCTGCTCGAATTCTTGTTTTCTCGTCATAGAGCTCCTTGCTTGTTTTTTCTGGGCCCGAGGAGGACGACCTTGGGTCATCAGGAAATCTCACTCTGGCTGTCACTTGAGGAGAGCGTCTATTTCCTTGTGTTTTATAAGCATCGAAGCTGGAGTCTGCAGAACCCAAGGGATGGCCTTGTTTCTGACTTGACAGATTTTGTGGGTTTTCCTGAACATGAACCTCCCAGTTTCTAGGAACTACATCAGGTTTCGCCACAACCGATTCTTCCTTGGGTGTTGGTTTTGCGGTGGCATCGGTCACCTGACCCTCTTCCACAGGCTCATCCACGCTCATTTCAATGAAACCTGGAAGACTCAGGTATTCAAGGATTGCACTTGCCTGGTGTGGGGACATTTTAGGGGACGGTGCTGCAGGCTTGGCCTTGAAGGAGTCGGACATTCTGGGGACTAAAAACTGAGACTGGTCACTCTCAACCTCTTCAACTAGAGTTAAGGTTGGTATGGGACTAGGACTGTCAGGGAAGAGACACTTGTCGCTTCTCCTGGAGCGTGTTCGGACAGTTTCTTTCTCTAAGTCGGAGTAAAACCCTGAAACGTGCTGGTCATCGTGGTCCTGAGTCTCTCTGTCTTTGGACTTAGCTCCTACTTTATGGTGATCGTACAGCAAGGTTGAAGAACTACCAGGACTGGGGCCCCTCGTAGCTTTGTGACCTATATCTGCAGTTCTCTCAGTCTGGTTATGTTGTACAGAATCTGAACTTTCAGGTCTCACTGTGTTGTTCAAATCCCGTAGTTGAGAAGCTAATGGACTCCTTGATTTAGAAACAACACCTAACTCCTGCGTCTCCTCCACTATGTTCTTCTCGGTTCCAGACTTGGTACACGCCTCTTTGTTTTCCTGAAAATTTGATGACTTAGCTTTATCTAGTGTGACATCCTGGGAGAGCATGGGTAGTGACGTATTCTGGGTGACCGGCGATCTAGACGAATCTAAAGCAAGAGACTCCTCCGTGGCTTCTCTAGATGAGATAAGCGACGTAGTCCCACGAGGAGTCTGAACAGGGATGAGGCTAGTGACAGATGTGACGGGGCTAATGTCCCACTGCATGCGAGACGTGGGGAGCCTGTCCAGTGGACTGCTAGTGTTGCCAAAGTAGCACGCTCTCCTATAGTCAGAAACTCGACTTGTCACACCAGTGGGCTTGTACTTCTGTCTGATTGTAACTTCTTGAGGTTTCCACACAGGTTCTTCCACTGACTCGGCCTCATCCCTTTGAGGACATTCTGTTGTACTACACGGAGAGGGTGCGTCCCTCATTCGACTGCGATGCCTTTGATCAGTTGCGAAATTCTTCAGCTCCCTCTCGATTTCTTCCCTCTCCTTTGCCAATTGGACACACTTGTTAACGCTGTCCCTCTCCAGCTCACTCTCTAGCTGGGAGACCTGGGTGCTGTTGTCGGTCAGGTGGCTTTCCATTGGTCGGTAGCCTCCAAGAAGGAGTCTGTCTCTGTCCAGCAGCCTCGTTCTCCTTCCCAAACTGGAGAACAGGTCTTCAGTGTTGCCCCGCATCCGACACCTACGCAGGGAATCGCTGGGCTTTCTTTCACTGCTATCAGAGTAAAAACTGGCTCTATCCAAAAGAGTCTCTGAGCCTTGCTCGTCATCAGAGTAAAAGCAGCCATGTCGGGAGAAGTTTCTTGCCATGGCTCGCACCCTGCCAGGGGATGCGGGAGGTCTGCTCAACTCTGGCACATCCACCGTAAGCGGAGAGTCCTTCCTCTCGTCCTTCTCTGAGCTCAAAATGCTTGATTTTGGAGAGTCCCTGATTGACGTCCTGTTGCTCCCTGACCCGTGAACGCTTCCATTTGCTTGCAGGACATCCTTCTTTATATTTTTATTGGAAGGACTTGAACCTTCCGGCAGCGGCTGAACAATAAAGCGTCCGTCTGGACCTCGGGAAATGGACTCCAGAGCAGTCGGCGAAGGCGCCTGCGAACCTAGATGACTCTCGAAGAGCGTGTAGTGAGGCGGAGGAGATGAGTTGGACAAAAGCTGTTTCCGCTGATCGTGGTATTCCCCGCGGCTGCCTTTGTCAAACGAAGAGCGATCAGATTGTGATGAAGAGGAGTTGGGAAAGAAGGGAAGAGGCGGACATAGTTTAAACTTGAGGACACTGTCGGGGCTGCGCGAAGGTGATCGCGTGCTGAAGAAAAAAGAGAAGAACAGCTTCAAACATTAGGGACGGAGACTATAACATGTTAGAGAAAATTTATGTGCATAAACCTTATCCAGACACTTACTCTTGAGATGTGTTCTTCTGAAAGGCACCTGGCAGATCTTAATGGAAAAAAAAAAAAAAAAAGCAGGAGAAAAATATTTTAGTTACATATTTCATTGAGCAAAGAACAAAACTTTAGGGACAGAATTTTAGAGGCAAGAAACCTAAAAAAGCATAAAACAAATACATTAGCGCCTTTGGAGCAAATAGAGCACAATTTTCAGACGAAATAGTGTTCTGAGTCACAACCTCAACACAAGTAAGCACATCAAAAAGCCAGTATAAACAACTGTTTATGAAAACAACAGGAAGATCAGCTTATCCTACTTATCAGCTGACTTGATAAATTACCAAATAAATCTAATCTTCACTTTGTTATCTCACATCTGAGCACCACCTTTATGTCTGCCTTGTAGTAGACATTGTGCAATGCAATGACTCCTCAGTTTGTTGCTCAAAGCCAGTTACTTATCACTCTTCAGCAACTTTTGGCCGCATCTTAGCTGTGTTGTGAAAGATCTTTCTCCTTAACACATTTTCACGTGTATGCCTTACCTTGTCTCCGCTTTCTGCGTCTCTGCCGTCTCCTGTTGCTCATGTAGCACGCCGTCACCAACGAGAGGACGATTGCAAGAAGCAGAAAGCACGCTCCCCCTATCAGACCAGCCATCAGCGGTTCAGGGATGACTTCTAAGAAACTCGGACGAAGTGGGTAAATTTCCATTCCTGCAATCAAACCAAAGTCGATAATTTAACTTTGGTGTTTAATAAACAAATGTAGTAAGTATCCAGTAATATTAATGTCACTTTCAATCATAATCAAGAACAAAAAACGTACCAGTTGTGGAAACACTCACAGACTCGCTCGGTTCACTCAGGACTTTGTCGCTGCGTGACATCAGCCTCAAATCATACATGGAGTCCTGAGTGAGAGACAGATTGTGTATTGGGACTATTTGACAAATATTCTCCCAAACAGTTTGTTTTATTACTAGTAAAAAAAAAACTATTACCCTTAGCAGTCCTTGCACAAGTACTTCGCTCTGATTGGCCTGGATGTTGCTGCCAATGATGACCCACTGGCCCTGATCTCTGCGGGCCTGGAGGACAAAACCAGTCAGTGGGGAGAGAGGAGCCTCGGGAGGCTGCCACTGCAGGAGAACGCCTCGCCCGGTCCGGTTAGCTGACAGCAGCGTGGGAGGTTCAAGGGCTGGGAGACCCGTGGCGGTTTTAGGTAGCTCTGTTGGCACGGCTAAAAGGACAATAAGTGTTCATAGGTGATCTCTTTGTAAAAGCAAAATGGTGCTAGAAGACTGAAAGGAAGGCAAATCAAAGGAACAAACCTTTTGTCCGTATTGATACAATTTCACTAAAAGGTCCTGAGCCGAGTTTATTCTGAGGTAGGACACTGAACTGATAGCCAGTGCCTGCGAGTAACCCAGTCACAAGCAGGTAGTTTTTGGATGTCGGCACAGGCAAAGACGCCCATTCATGCTTCCCCCTGGATGTCTGCTTGACCCTTTAAAGGGTAAAATCAAAGTATTTAAATAGTTTCAGTTGTTGACAGCAGAAAACGTTTTATTCTGGGTGTTTTATAATACTCACCACACAGTAAATTTCTGGGTAAATCCACCATCAAAACCTGGGACCCAGGACACGTTGGCCTGGTTCATCTCCGTGGTTACGGTCACCGAGGACACAGCATGAGGACTGGTGCCTGAGCAACAGACAGACAGTTTTAAATCTATACCAATAACAAAAAATATGTGTCCGCTATAGATAATGCCGATGCGCTCACCAAGTGCAAAGACTACAGTGCCTGCACTGACAGTCGCCACACGATTGGTGGCCAAACACTCCCAGCCGCCATGGTGATCTTTGCTCAGCGGCTGCAGCAAGAGGGATCCGTTTGATAGCACCGCGTACGGAGAGCGAGGACTAGGGCCAATCTGTTGGGAAGAGCATCGGGAAGTTCATGTAAGGGATTCATCAAACATGGCCGAGGCGGCAGAAAAAGCAGAATTTGTTTTCGTACCTTGCTCCAGGTTACATTTGGAGCAGGATCGCCACTGGCTTCACAGGGGATGATCAACTCTCGGCCGACTTCCTGGAGATACTCTGGCAGAGGGGGAACTCGAAATGATGGCGGGTCCTGGAAAAGCCACACTCTTTTGACTTCTGCACGTCTAAATACATTTTAATATTTAACACCCAGAGAGGTACTTGTTGTAAAAGGTTTAAGAATCACAATGTTAGTGATAGTTTTGGTCAAAGGCCAAATCTAAACCCTAATAAAGAATCTGTGGCTTGGCAAGACTTGAAAATGTCTACTCACAGATAGACTTAAAGCCATACCTGAATGGAAAGTTGGTCACACAAAGCATTGCTTTGGGGTCTGAGTTTAAATTGTATAATATTCAGTGTGAATACTTTCTGTTCACTTTGCAATACTGCACAGCTTTGTGAAAAAAAAATCCAATAAAACAAACGTAAACTTGTAGTTGCAAAGTCACAAAATGAAGAGAAGCTCAAGGGGTTTTGGTACTTTTTAAAGGTATATGCGAGTCTGAAAATGGGAACTTTACCTGCAAAATAACTTGTGGGGCTCAGACTGGCCCATTGTGCCGTAGCTGTTGTAAGGCGTGCAGGTGTACATGCCTACAGCGTTGTCATTGGCTGTCGCTATAAACACCGAGCCCTCTGAGTTCACCATCCAACCAGGAAACTAAACAAGTAAAAGACGAAAAAATATTAACTCTAAAGCGACTTTGAGAACCCAATTAGCACAGATTGTAAAACAAGTCCTAACATTTACATTGTCAAGATTCAGCTCATTCCCATCTTTGGTCCAGTTGACATACAGCACAGGCGGGTCAGCCTGCACAGGGCAGAAGATCACCCCCTCCATTCCTGCCGGCAGATAAGTTTCACGCAGCATTCTTCCAGCGCGTGCCGGATCTAAAAAATTTAAAAGATGAAAAGAAAGAAAAAAGCTTTCTGATTAAAACTTGCTGTAAAACACAGTCAAGCCACAAAGAATGAGACGGTAAGACACTAACGTTTCACTTTCAGATGGGCAGAAGCCGAGGGTGGAGTCAGTATTCCATTAGTAGGGATACAAGTGTAGTTTCCAGCATCTTCTGGGATGAGATTAGGAATCAGAAGAGTTCCATCCACCAGAATCTTCACTCTGGACCTGAGGGACCTAAAGACACAAAAACGTGGTGCAATTTATGATAAAATGGTGTATTAAAGAAACAGAAATGAAAAAAAAAAACACGCGGAAAACAATGACTTCTACCAGATGGATGTGCAAGATTTAGAAGATGGTACGTTAATCTAAACAGCAATCTTCTTTATCTCAGCTTGTTCATGATCACATGATATAATTAACTCACAAACAATCCAATTAAAACTTATCGCATTACCAGCGTGCTTCGCAAATATTTACACCTGCAACTTTTCGAGTAGATAAGAACACCACGTGCGATATTTCCCACCGTGCCGAGCGTCTTGATAGATTTTTTTTTTTTGTACAGCTATGGACTCACTCGATGTGATAAACGTTCTGTCCTTGCTTCAGCCACTCATAGGTCAAGTTTGAAGGGTAAGCATCTGCCTGGCACTGCAGAACAGCATCCTGGGACATATTGAGAGTTGTGTCCTCCGGGGAGATGATGATGATCGGTGGACCTTTAAAATAACACATGCAATGAACAGATCAGTAATTACTGCTGGTCAGTTTTAAGCCACCTACAGTTCACGGAATGACCTGTAGGTGGTGGTATAGACAAGCATATAACTACCAAATGTTTTTCTCCAGGAGATGAACTGATAAGAAACAAAAAGCTGAATGTTCTCATGCAAATGCGACAGCAGTTCTTTGATATTAGATATGCAGCGGCTCTGCGTTTGATGACGGATCGTTCAACAGTCACCTTGAACCTGCAGCTCCGTGTAATGGGTCAGATTCCCCTCTGTGTTGGACACGTGGCATTTGTACACTCCAGAAACATTTCTTGTGACAGTGGCAAGAGACAGAGTGCCGTTGAGCACCTAAGAAGCGAACGGTAATGAAACACAAATTGTGTGAGTATTTATTTAAAACCCTGCAGGGTCACCTGTTGACGCGACTCACTTTTATTTTTTCATGTTTCTCAATCGGGCTCTCGTCTTTGTGCCAGACGACCGTTGGCCGGGGGTTGCCGTGGGCTCCGCAGCTAAGGGTCAACGAGTCTCCGAGCAGAACCTCCACAAAAGTCGGCGGCGTCTTGATGAACACAGGAGGAGCTAGAGCAAAGACACAGAGGGGCGATTTTCACTCACATGATCAAATTAGGTATCAAAACATATACAACGCCTTGCTCTAAAGGACCATTTCACATTTTTCATGTTACCACCGCAACACAATAGGAATTTTGTGTCATAATTTAACATAAGGTAAATCTGAAAGTGAACTGGAAGAAAACGACACATGGTTTTCAAAATGTATGCTTGTATTTTTGGGGTGTGTGTCCCTGAAGAGTTTCACATGATAGTCTTTAGTTTCCCTAAAGACTTTGGTCCTCACTTTGACTAGGCCATTCTAGCACATTAACATGTTTGGATCTAACAGTTCCGGCTGCTTGTTGTTAGGGTCGTTTTACTGCTGAAAATGATCCTCTAACCCTGCCTCAAGTCTTCTGCACATTGTAACACATTTTCTTCTAGGATTTCTCTGTATTTAAATTAATCCATTTTGGATAGACCAGATAGTGGATTCAATACACTAATAGGGTGAAATCTCCATGTAAACACAAACTTATGTTGCACTTCTATTATTTTTGTAAATATCTTGAAAACCACACATTCATTTTCCTTTCATTAACACTATGCGCCATCACATTAAATTCCAATATTATTCAATTAGCTCTCAGATATGGACACAATATGATATTTAATATCATATGCAGCATCTAAGAACTGCTGTTGTGAACCCAAAAATGTGTCCTGCAGCAAACAGATGGCTTTCATCAACTGCAGCATCATCATATCAAACCTCTACCTCACACTCTGAGTGACATAACTCCACTTCAGCTTAACCAACGCGTGCGTGTGTAAGTGAGACTTAGAATTAAGAAGCATGTGAGTCAAAGGCTTTGAGCATTTAACCTTAATCTTCAGCGACAAACCTCACAAGCGTTGGTCAGTTCTTCATGGCAAATAAACACAAGGTGCGATCCCCTTGCCTCCAGTGTGCATGCTTTGACGCACTGCAATTAATGTTCCGCAATTCCCCTTCTGCCAGGGCCGCCAGAATATAGCCAGACCCCATGCTGCAGACGTTCTAAATAAAGTCTAAACCAGCGACGAGCGACGAGGGAAGCAGCTCCCGCGTTCCCAACACCCTGCAGTGCTGCACCTGTGATGGAGAGGAAGGTCCATGTGCCATTTTGAAAGTTGTCGGTTTTGCTGTCCAGGAGAAGGATGCGACACTCGAACCAGCCCTCGTCCTCCAGGGTCAGCCGTTCTACCAGCAGAGAGGCGCCGCGGGTCAGAGACACACGCCCTGTGGGAGGAAGGGTGAGGGTCGAGAGGCAAAGAGGGAAAAAAAAGATTAACAGACGCACAAAGGCAGACAAGCAACGTCAGCATATGCAGGAAGAGGGCTTTTCATGCGGAGGACACAGCCACCCATTGTCACAAAGGCCAGTGTCAAAGTCATAGACCTTCTGCAAGCAGGCAGATCCACATGCCGAGAGGAACTCTGATGAATTTTTCAAGTTTATAGAAAATAACAAATGACATTGTTAAGATTTGTGAAAGCAGCAGCCATCTTGAAGAAGAGATGAGCAATTAAGATTAAGAGATGAGTCATTAACATTTTTAGTCCCCAAAATGCTCAAAACCAAGATCAATCTTTCCTCGATGTCATTCAGGCTCCAGGAACCTACAAGTGCCCGGTTGGGCGTTGGATGCTGTATTTTCCAGGGAGAGGCATGGAAATATTTTTGCTGTTGATGAAAAGCAATCAAAGTTTTGACCAGAAAAAAAAAACATACACAGGCACCTTGCAAAATAACTCATTTAGTCAGTTTAGAACCAGCATTTCATTGCAGTTTTACATGACAGACCAACAGAAAGTAATGATTAACTATGAAGTGGAAGGAAATGATTTTTTTAAAAAGGCTTTTTACAAATATCAATCTGTAAAGAATGGCATCTGAGTTCATTTTTGTAAAAAGAAAAAGAACAAAAGACATTGCCCTGCAATTCCGGCTGCAGATTTTGGGACAGCTTTGCACATCTGGACACTGAAATCTTCCTCAGTGAGTGGAACCACTGTAACACATTCATTAAGCTCTGATCTACTGCAGCTCTGGCTGCTTGAACCCTCTTGCCCCCTCTTTAGCCGGCTCTAACAGGTTTCCTTCCAGGACTGTGACTTTATTTAGACGATCCATCTTCCCATCCGCAAACCATGCCACAATTTTAACATTCATTCCAATTACAAATCTGGGTTTTAATGGAATCCCAATGAAAATCCTAAGAAGTCTGCAGTTGCACAAAGACAAAAGAATAGATAAAATTGCAAAGCACTGGGGATTGGTTTTCTTATGTCTTCTTTGACCCAGAAATGTGCTCAGAAATGTGAGTCATTTCCAAGAGGGTTGTCTCGACTAAAAGTTTTACAAGAAACCAAACCTCCTCATATAACAATGAACAACCCTTCATTCCCTCATTCCCTGGCTTCATCCCAAAAGTCAAGGTAGGCTGGCTTCGGGAGGATGCAAGCGACCTATCTCGAGAGGGAACTTTATTAATTTTCTACAGCTATATACCTCTTCATTAAGCAAACGACACTAATAATAATTAAGTTCAAGAAGGAAATTTTGTAATATCTATTACAACTCCAGTTGGAAAATAAATCCGAGTGCTTTCCAGTAACGTTCATGCATAATGAATTTATCTAGCCTTCCTGCACCGCAGTGAAAGTGATTGAGCTTTAACATTGTTGGCCAAGTCTCCCAACTCCAGCTCAGATGATGAGAAGTCAGTGGCCCTGAGGTGGAGAGCAAACACATGAATCACTGCAGCGATGGTTAAAATGATATGCAAGATGACAGATGAAGACGGTGTCCTGTCATTTAGGGTTTGGGCGGCTTAGCGGAGAGCTACAGTTAGAAAGCCAGAAATTCTTGAATGTGTTTTATTAAGGAACTTCGATGAAGAAAAAAAATATATATGTATATGACTCATTTTTATTTTGGATTCAGGAGTGCTGGGCTAAAAATGTAAATCTAAGGTAATGCATGGGAGAAATGAGTCACTTGTTTTGTTCATTGGTGGGGCAAAGGATAGAAACGAACAAGAAGAAGCATGGCAGATGCACAACTGCACTTGTGTGAGCGAAAGCGCAGACACAGATGGACCGTGCGCGAGCATTTCTGCCACACACACACCCAATGCACCCGCTTCCTCCGCTCCCCTCTGTACTTCTTACAACTCCTTGTCAAGCTTTGAAACTTGATATGCTAGTTGCCTGGTGACTGCAGCCTGGCTTTCAGGGTACACCCCCTCCTTTTATTCTGTCTCTCAATGAACTCTTTTTTTTTTTTTGCCCTTCAATCTGAGGGCTTTAAATGACTGGAGGATGCGGGCAGGGGGAAAACACACACGATGCTCCTACCAGACGCTGCCAGAGCAGTTTGAAAGTAAACACGGAAACGTGAAGGAGTTCCCACCGACCCGTTCTCCTTCCTGCAGTTTGCAGGTTAGGCCGACTGTGCGTCGACAAACTTTGCAAAGTTTTTTGCAAAATCACATCCGAGCAAAATCAAATAAATGCATTGCTAAGACACTCATTACACATAAACTTTTTCACTTTTTTTTTTAATATAAATCACAAACTTTAATGTAATTTGCAAAGCTGACACAAATTCGCTTATAATTGGAAGGAGAACGATTTGTGGCTTTTATTGTCTCATTTGCAAATAAAACTGAAAAAAAGAGTTATGTGAATTTCTCTTCAGGGTCAATGCTTTGTAGAACCACTGCCATTACAGATTCAGGTTTGTTGGTTTATGTTTCAACTAACTCTTCTTGAATATCTAGAAATTTTTTGCAAATTCCTTTTTTGCAAAGTACCTCAGGCTCAGTAAGATTGAAAAGCAAACTTCTAACCCTAGCAACAACTTTTATTCCAGGATTCCTTTAGTTTATTGCTCCACCTAACTTTGAGTCAAATCTGAAGCGCTGTGGCTTGTGGAAAACTGCAAACATTACTTGCTTACGCTTTCTTTCATCAGTGGTTTTCTTCCTGACGTCCACAACCATATCGATGTGTGCATTTCATGGTCATTAGCTGTCCTGCTGGAAGATTTTTGTGGATTTATGCAGCTCTGCTTCAGAGCTGCTGTGTTTCTTTATGATGCTGTTTGTTCACTAATGTTCCCCGAACAAACCTCTGAGGCCTTCGTAGAACAGCTAATTAACACTGCATGTTAATTAGGTGACTTCTGAAAGAAACTGGTTGTATTCATTTTCATTTAGGGACATCAGACTAAAGGGGGGCTGAATGTAAAATAATAAAAAGGTTTGCTTCACTTAACCTTAAATCTTCCATATCCTGCAACCTCAAGCAGCATTAGCGTTATTTAGAGTCTCACTACTCAACACATTTTTTCCATCCAGACAACAAGAGCCTTTGATTAATGCCTGAAAGCTTTGCATTTTATTTGCCTATGTGTACGGCGTTAAGACGGGTTGAAACACACACACACAGAGAGTGAAGACAGACAACAATAGGTAACAATTAACCCTGCATTCCTGTCGGGGTAGTTGCTGTGCTTAATAGTTGGGTTTAATGATTGACTGACCTCCTGAAAGACGGACAAGCACTTGATGGGAGCGGCGCTCGCTTTAGAGGATCCATAAAACGAATGCCTTTGGTTTCAGGTCAACATCTTTCAAACAGCTGGGCAGGGTTGGAAGACCGGAGGAAGGGGGGGAGGATGTGCGGGAGATGATAACAGGTATCGGGATAACTTTAGACGGTTTCCTCTAATCGTGCCATGAGGGGATCCTCCCACAGCTGCACATTTCCTCTGCGACCTTTTCTCATCAGATGTGGAATTTATCGCCCACTCCTGTGTGCAAGAGCGGAGCTGCTCATCGTGGGGATTGCTGAAATGCAGCCGGTGGAAATCCGTATGATGCCACGGGGCCTTGGAGCACGTGAGCGCGAGTGCGTGTACATGTTGATTTTCAAAAACTGGAGAGTGCCCTGCCCCCTGAAGGCCTGGTTTCACTGTCCAACCCCGTCTTAACCCTCTCCCGCATCCCCCCACCCCCTGTCCATCACTACAAAGAGACGACAACCTCCCTCCCCAGCTCCACCCCGTCATTCCTCGTGCTCTCGGGTTACCATAGCGATGAGACCGAGGAAAGCCCGGGCTGTAGGTTTAGATTTAAATTCAGTTGCTGTAGAAACACGACACGGCCAAACATGGGCAGGGGGCGGGTCGATCGTGCACGGCTGAGGGAGAGCAGGGGGGTTTCTACTGTCAAAGATTTGAAAAATTACAAGTGGTGAAAAAACATCGCATTGGATGAAAATCCAGACCCCAAGAGATGGAGAGGGGAGAATGAATGAAATAATGAACAACAGAGAAAGGAGACTTTCCCTTTCACCCCGCGGGTGGACAAAACAACCAGGCCGTGTGACAAATGGCGCTTTATCCAAATTTGAATGTTGCGTATTGGAATTAAAACCTAAGATGGCACTTGGCAGGCGTTCTGCCCCGTCAGACGCTAAAAACAAGGCTGCTCGTCTCTTCGGAGATGCGACTGGACACAAGTGTGGAAAAATGGGAAACCGATGGCATACAAACAACCCTTCACGTGTTTGAATTGGAGAAGAACTGAAGGAGAGGTTATGGAGAGGTTACTTAAATTATGTGCATCGATAATCCACTGAAACCAATGAGAGGTTGACCTTCTTGACCCCCTGAGCTCCAGCAGACGCATTCATCACCCCCCCGCCCGGTCCTACACTAACACAAGGTCCACCTTCAAGAGACAAACGCCATTAAGCAGAGCGATTGGTTGAAACAATAGCTGCTGCTCCATCTCCACCGCCTCCTGGATATTCCTTTTTATTCCCCCCTTCTTCTTCCAGTCGCAATCACATGACAGATCTGCTCTACGTTAAAAACGAGTCCTTGTTTCCAACAGGTTGAGCTGCAGTGCAGCCAAGGGTAGAAAATGGAAACGCTAATCCCACCAGCGCTGTTTGAACTCTAAGACGCAGCCTCTTCATATTAGCGAGTTAGGTTCTCACCCTGTGGGTGGTGGACCGGCAGCGACTCGGCTTTCAGAGCTGAGCCGCTGCCGGCTGGCCATCGTCTCCATGATGTTATCTCCTCCTCTGGTTTTATTTTCTTTCTTCAAAGCACCCAAAGGTGAAACCCCTATAAGTCTGGATGCTTTGTGATTACACAGCGTCTAAGCAGGAAAACTGTATTTTATCATCTTAACGGAAACTGCAGCTTCAGTACAAATGTTTCCTTGTTTCATATTCATAAATAAAACAGGCGTAGGGCTGCAGATTTCATACAATATGCTGACAGGGAAACCTTTGGAGGAAGGCAGTTCTTTTTTACTCTGTCTTGTTTGGAGAAGCATCAGCTTTCCTTTTCTTTGTTCATCCACATGTGAGTAAGGGGCAGTGGTGCATTGTGGGATGTGTTTTGATTTGAATACAATCATAAGTCTGGGACCGGCCGCTGCCTCGGACAGCTCGTCCCACCCTACCGCTCCCCCCAAATTTCTCTCTTCAATCCTCCTGTCCCACTAATCAGTTTAACCCTCTTATGAATAGCTCTTTGTCGTGGGATAGATTACAGTTAACTCTGCCCCTCTCGCTGCGTCCAGCTCCTAGTTAGTGCGCTGGACGCAGCTTCACAAAGCTCATGTGCCCACATTTACTACAGCAACTCTACTTAATGCAGCCATAAGCTGTTTAGGCACGGCCACAAAGTGTTTGATTTAATGTTCAAATCTTCACAAAGGAACTTCAGAGCTCAGTACACTTGAAGAGGCATTTCATCTTCTTCCCAGAGCAAAACATGGAGTCTGTTTGCAAATCAGGGAGCGATAACCTTGTGTTAATTATTTTCTTGTATCTGGTCATTGTTTCCGTAGATCAGTTGGACAGACTTTAGATAAATCTTATTCTCATCTATTTTATTCTGATTTTAATTTTAAATTTTAGAATAATAAGTTTTTCTAGTAAAATGTCATAATTTCCCCGATTTTGAGGTGTTGTCAGGCTTATTTTAAAAATTTAAGATATTTCTACAGTTGTAAACTTTTAATATAATACATAATAAAGTTTTTTAGACTCTTCACATAAGGAGGTGTGATTTGTGTCACTAAATGGTACGTAGTAATTTTATCATATTTTCAAATTTAGGGGGTATTTACTGGAACTCTTATTGAACAGTGGAGAAAATAGTAAAACTGACGATACAAACGGTTTTGTTTTGTTAAATGTCATTATTTGCAGTTTATCGACAATGACAAATCAAATCTCTTATTGTGATAAGAAATTTGTTGTGATAAATGATATATATGATAAATGCCCATTCCAATCGGGTGAAAGAATGAACAGGTTGTTATAAATGTTCTGAACAGGAAAGGCAAAAGGATTTGAGATTACAAATGGGTTTTTTTTTTCTTGCTTGCTTAACCACACCAATGAAATACTCCAATCAAATCTCTTGCATACTTTTTGAGACTCTGCAGGAACCCTGCAGGACATGAAGCCTGAAGCACTCGAGTCCCTGCGTCAACCTGATACTCCAAGATTACAAAAATGAAGAACTTCAATTTCAGCCTCTTATGCTTTTTATATGTTATTGTTAGCTGCACAATCACCTGGTGCAGAAAAAACTGCTATTCAGGTCTGTGTTTCAAAACACGCCCACATTTACATAAGCCTGGTTGTCTAACAATAAATTCCACAAAGCTTTGCCAGAAGGCGGGTGGTAAAAATTTTGAACCGGTTGTCAGCATTAAAGACTGTAAATGTTTTACTGACTCCTGCACATGTGTGAAAAACACAGGCTGTGACTTTCCTGGGCGTTCGTTCACAAGTCACACTGCGAGTGTGAGGGCGGCCCGCTGAGATCTGGGGGATTGCCCATTGTCGTCCTAACCTCGGGTCAGAGCCCCCTGCTCACAGTCTCTGCTGATTTTCTTCACAACACAGGAGACATTTGATCTAGCCCTGTGACAGTAAACCATCCTGACACTGCCAGACTCAAACACATTGTCTGGACAGATTCAACTAAAGCCTGCTATTCCAAGAGTGTCAGTCACAGTTTGGTCTGGCTGTTTCCTCTTAGCTGTGAGCTGACTAATGTTTGGACCTGCAGGGCATTGCCGAGAGTGGGAAACGGGTGACGGTGAAATATGAAGCGTTCTCTGAGAGCCGGACAGGCTCGTGTTTAATGGTTTCTATGGCTGGAGTGGGGACACTCCTTGAGAACACATGGCACAATCTCAAGCGCACCTGATATTATATCAAAAACAGCTGCTTTAATGGACGGAAACAAGCTCCGCGGATGCCACTCGCTGAGACTCTTTTCATCTCCGCTGATAAAAATTGCTAATAGCGTAAACGACCTTGGGACATAGCAGCAGGCTGAGGACACACAGCATCTGACATCATTTGCAATGCAATGAGTACAGCAGAAAAACTAGGAGCATCATCTACTTTAACAGTGAAAGCTTTTTAGTTTTAAACATCTCCAGCTGCTGTCTTGCAAAGGAAGGGATGCTCCTTTAACTTTTCACATTTTGTCACATGCTGGTCCAAAACTTAATGTATTTTACTTATTTTTCTTATAAAGGCACATAAGTGCCTTTATAAGAAAAATATAAAGGCACTTAGGTGCCTTTATAAAGTGCCTTTTATAAGAAAAGGCACTTAGGTGCCTTTTCTTATAAAGGCACCTAAGTGCCTTTATAAGAAAGGCACATAAATGACAAGTGGAAAGTGTGCTGGATATTTGAATTTGTAACTCCTTTTTCTCCAAAATACTTAAGAAAATCTAGGAATGGTTTTAGACTTCAAAAGTTAAACAAATAATAAACTGAGTTCACCTGTGTGTTTTTAATCTCAGTATAAATCCAGGTGTTGTGTAAAGAGTAAAGAAAAACACAGGAACGCAGCAGACACGTCAAACAGAAAGATGTGAAGAATGTTAAAGCAGGGATTTGGTTATAAATCTCAAGTTCTGAACACCTAATGGAGCAACTTTCTGTCCAACATCCAATGCTTCTTTGAGGATGCTTTACAGGGAGATGGATGCTGGTCAGAGTTGACTGGAAAGGGACTGAACTACGTGCACAGTAATGCTAGAAGAAAACAAGAAAAGAGGCAGCGAAACATTTCAGACTGGGATGGAGGTTCACCTTCCAACAGGACAACAGGTCTAAACATACAGTACATCCAGAGCGGAAGTCAATGGTTTTTAGATCAAAGAATGTTAAAGTATTAGGTTCCAGACCTAAATCCAAAGAACATCTATCCATAAAATGTCCCAAAGGTTGTCTTATTTGGCCAAGAAGAAAGAGACAAAATGTCAGATCTGCAAAGCTGACGGAGACTTACATTAAAAGACTTGCAGCTGTAATCACAGCAAAAGGTGGTCCCACAAAGTTTTAACACGTTTTAACAGTTTTATTTGTAATCAATTTTGAAACCATGTATGGTTTTTCTTTACAAGAAGCCGCAACATATAATTCCCTCAAAAATGAACTAAAGTTTCACAAGACAAAATATAAAAGCGGTAGGAATAGACACAGAAGCATTTAGTTTAACTGGTAGAATCCGTTCTGTGTACAAAGGAAGTGAACAGTAGCACAGCTCCTCCATTATTCATAGATCTTTTTCCTGATCCTTTATGGATTGATCTTGATCTTCAGCTTGACGCTCCTCCGGCATTTTGCTCTCGAGTCCTCTCGGACAGGCTAGCGCAAAAATGGGGAAACGTTTGGTGACCTGACCCGGTCTCGGCGTCAAATCTAAAATCCCAAAACATTTTAATTTGAGGGCAGCATACATTAGAGCCGCAGCACTGACACGCTTCACATGCTGCCATCTGCCCCCAGTGGGAGGGGAAATATGAGGATCTGAGGCAGACGGAGGCAAAACCCACACCAGACAAAAAAAAAACACAAACAAAGGATGAACATGAGAAAACAAGTGAATTGTAGTTTTTTTAGACTACCATTCACCTCTGCAGTGTTACTGACATTACTATGGGTGCACGTGCATGAGATGACGACTAACACTGCACAAGCAGCAGCTAAAACGATGTGTAGCAGTCACCTGATGGCTGGGAAGCGTGTTCCAGGTGACAGCGAGGTTCCTCAGGTATTTCACATGTTTCTCTCTACCTCACCCACGCAACAAATGGGCTGGCATGTTTGGGAACTTTCTGCTTTTTGGTGACCCAGTTGGGACAGTACAGGATTTGGGGGTGCCCCAGTGGTCTTGTCGGGTTTGGAAGCGCAACGGGAGGCTGTGATACCCCTCTTTTGTCTTTTGGGCTCCGGCAGACAATGATGGGATTATAGGGCTTCCAGCAAGGAAAAACTCCTATTATTCCCAATGCTTCATCCATCCTCCTTCCAGCACAACAATCTCCTCTTACTGGGTCACCCTTCAGCATACTAATAAAACACTGTCAGCTCACAACCAAGCCCCCACCTACACTCCTAATCCCCCAGTGAGCAGCAGCGTTCCTGGTATGCCCCTTCCTCCTTTCTCGTCTCCACCCCACCCCCTCTTTAACTGTCGCTCACTCTCGCCCTTCCCCTCCGCGCTGCTGTACAAATGCACAGACTGAACACCTGTAATTACAGTGCTTTGCGTGGATTATCTATTTGGGAGTAGGGTTTGAACCCAACTTCTCCTCCTCAAGTCGTTATTAATACAAGTGTAGCCGCCTCCTTGCGACTTCCTTTGTTCTTAAAAGATGAAGGAAAGCTTTGTTACCAAATAAATCTGCTATCTAGGGGGGGATCATGGTTTCTTGAGCTACGGAAGCCAGAGGCTTGTTCCTCAAGGAGGAATTTGTGTTGCTTTTCTTACCTTTGTAGTTGGGATGAACACGAGGAGCGTACACTCCGAATTTAATGAGAACAGGTACACTGTAGCCGAGGCGCACCCACTCCACAACGTGCAAGGGAAAGAGGTTCGGGGTGGTGGCTTCTTTGGACGACGGGGTCAGACTGCAGGCCAGCTCTGCAGAGTCACCCTCTCTGGCACGGACCAGCGATGCCAAACCCTGAGACACACCTGGAGAGACGATGATATATCATCAGCGCAAAGGCCTGGGTGGATCTGTGCCGACAACGCAAGAGGCAATAAACAAGGAGCGGGCAAATTACAGATGCTCCTTTCCAAGGAAGCTACAGCCTCAAATGGAGCTGGATTGCACGCTCTGAAACTTTGGAGAATGTTTTAGGGAATTTTGTTTATGTGAAGTTTGTTAAGGAAGAATTGATCAATTTTACTGAAAAAACTTAACCACAAAGTATGGAAAAGTTTAAAAGTGACCTTAAAAAACACCTAACCTTTTCAACTAATAGATTATGGTGTTTTTAACATAATCAAGAGAAAAGAGCCAGAACGATCAGTTTTCAGCCAGTCTGCTGGCTGAAAGAACACATCTTTCAGCCATTTGAAATATTTCAGGTTGTGCAAAATGCAAACACGAATATTAAATTTAGTGAGTATTTATTTTATATTCTTCTCCATGTATTGAAAAACAAATATTTACAAAAAATGTAACAAATAAAATTGTTAAATATGTACTTATCAATAGGCCGGAGATTTCAAACTACCACTTTTCCCTTCACTGGCTCTGATCTGTATTCTAAATCAAATGCTGAAAATCTGATTTTATAAACAGCCAAACTAACAACTTTCAACAAACTTATGAACAAACGGGAATGTGCTTTGATTACATTTCATTTTTCCATTTCATCTGTCAAATTCAGAACCGCCAGATAAAAGCTCTAAGGAAACTGGAAATACATGCTGGCCAGTAAGAAGCCTGGTTGTAGCAACTGAAATAATATGCTTTATTTATTATCTTATCAGAAGTGTGAATTACTGCTGGTTTTCTGCTTTAAATAAAAGCAATTATATTATGCAACATTTAAATGCCACATTATTTTCTTTAACGTCTTCATACCTCACCCGCCCATGCCTACAGAAAAGCCAATAAGAGGATACAGACACACGGGTTATAAAAAACATAACATCATAACTGATTGTGGCAGAAACTGGTCGCAGATCGGCTTCCGAGTTTGACTTTCCCTGACTGCTAAAAGCCGGGCCATTACAGGGCATTCACAACAATCATGTGGGCATTTGGCAAAAAGAGATTGAGTAGCTGCAATCCCATTAGTGACACCTGGAGCAAGAAGCAGCCCTTCCACCTCCTTTATCTCCCTCGCTGTCATGTGCTAACATGGGTGTGTGCTCAACTGGGTGCCAGTGTTTGCTCCACTACTCATCTGGCCTGGTGATTACTTTAATCTCAAAGGGAGGGAAAGGGGAGGAGGGGGAAGAGGAGGGGTGAGGCTCTGATGCAGCAGGAGCCTCTGTGTTTGGTCCAGCCAACCTCTCACCACCCCCTGGGGTATACACATGGCCTGTGGAACCAGCACGATCAATCCCGCCACCCCCCTTCTACAAACACAAGCACGCACACAGGGACGTGTGCCTGGGGTCTGGAGTTTGAGGGGGTGGAGGGGGGGTAGCATAAATCCAGGATTGATCTAAATCCGCACCCAGAGATATATTGTTTAAGTTGGATTTTGTCCCCATTCTCTCCTGTCCACTCATGGCTGAGCTGCGACCCCTCCTCTTCACTCTCTCCCCGACATGAAGCAGCACTGATAAACCGTGTTGTACATGTGGAGCGTCTGCGTCCAGCTGATCAACAACATCCACTCGCTGCTTCCCAAAGCTTCACCAGATGCTTGTTGATCCTAAGTAAGAGTGTTGGTGAGGGATGCTTGCTTGTGTAAAGGTATGCTGAAGCTAGAGCTCCAAAATAATTAAGCAAACTTGAAAATGTAATATCAGTGTTGACAAAATCAATTGATATAAACCTTTGGAACATATTTTTTCTCGCTTTTCCCATTTTCACATTGCCCCCCCACCGCTGTCCTTGAGCTTTAGTCGCTTAGTCACTAAGAGCTACATCATAAAGGACTGACAATCTGTCCAACTTGACAAATCTTTCAAAGTTTTTAAACTAATTTTCTAATGTTTTTATCATGTCTCAGTATTTATAAAATGAGACAAATATTGCTGACGATTAAACAAACATGGACATTGTGATTTGGTCTGTCAATTTTGCTGGGTGATAAATTGTCCCAGAAGTTGTCACAATAAACAATGATATTGTTGCTTTGAGTCCTTTTTCAACTAATATAATAGTAATGGCATAATAACACAAGAATGCGTTCTCAGAGATCAATAAACTTTAAATTATAGAGAATTTAAAGTTGGATATTTAAACTGGAGGACATTTTAAATATCCAAAATAAATACACTTAAAACAGAAACTACAAATAATAAATTATAGCGTATCTGTAAACAAAACAAAAGTTTAATTGCTGTGTGAGATCCATGCATGGAGGCCTCAGTTCTCGAAGTGGTCGTCATGGGTTCAAGTCCCGGCCCGATCACCTTTGCCGCATGTCTTCCTCCTCTCTTGTAACCCATTTTCCCATCTAATCATTTTAAAATAAAGGCCACTAGAGCAAATAAATAAATAATTGGCTAGTTGGGAACAAAACACCAGACTCAAGACTTTTGACATAGAATTATTGGCAGAAAGAGAGAGAAAAGAGAAGAACGATAAATCATCCACACGGACATTATTAAGCTTGTTTTAATTTACACGTGAGTATTAATTTATAGCTTCTTGTGGCAGGCTTAATTGTGATGTAACGCAATTATTCAGCTAACCCCAGTAAAGTGCTTGAAAAGGACAATGCCATCAAGAAAGACTTTCAACATGGAAATGCATTAATAATGAATGCAGCTAATCCATATTTGCATTAGCATACTTACTTAGCAGACAGATGGCTACAGCAGTGGTGACAGCCTGAAGCCACCGTCTCTCCAGTCCCATGGCCGTCCGTCACTCTCCTCCACACATTTTGCAGTCTGAAAAACAAGACCTTGCATCCTTTTTAACCCTTCACCAGAAAGACAGAAAGACTGATAGAGTCCCCGCTGCATGGGGACATCCCTCACACATCCCCCTCCTCAGACACATGTAATCCCTGGAGTTTATGTCTGCACATTATCCAAGCCAAACACCATATTCCAGATGTGCTTTGGTTGATGAATAAGTGTATTCTTTGAAAACATAATCTGATTTTATGTTGGATTTAAGGCAAACTGAGCCAATCCAATGAGAGCTTCTCAAAACAACCAGTAAAACCCACCTAGACTTTGCATCCTGTGGACGTTTAGGACTTAAGTGTGCTCGTTAGCGACAAGGAAGACCTCTTTAAAGTCAGATTAACCTGTTGCTTGGGTTTGGTCCAGCACATCCATGAGGTCTTGTGTGAGTCTAAATGGGTCAACAGCAGCAGGCAGGAGAAAGAAACAACACTGAACGGTAGAGGTGGGCGATATGAACTGAAGATGTTATTGTAATATTTTATGCTAGTACTGTGACAGTAATAAAAGCGACGTAGAGATATTTATTACTTCTTTTTCAGTCATGGTTGTGACTGCATGATAGCAATCATATGTATGCTGCCAAAAAAACAACATACAATTTATGCTTCTTTTGGACACCAGCCATAAAGAAGTATGATTTATATCACTAATCTGCAAACAGAAACTGCAATAATCAGTTTCTAAAAATATATAATCATATTTTTAAATTTATTGAAGACACTCTCATTGCACATCCACAGTGGAGAAAGTACTAAAACTAACAATCCACACAATACGGAGAGTTTTGAGAGTTAAACATTAATTGGGATTTATTGTGACAACAATTAACCAAAATTCTTCTGCTAAGAAATGTATCCCAAAAAAATACATAAATGCCCATTCCTACTGAACGGTAAGTCTCCCAACTCCAAATGTTACCTTATTGCTAATGCTAATGCTTAAGCAGCAAAAACAGATTTCTGTTGGATGACGAGCTTTACTTAGACTAACATTAAGACAGTACATGACGAACAAACAGCAATCATGTAAGATTCATCTAAAGACTAAATGCATAAATTACTCCAATGAGTCTTTAAAAAAACTGTAGATTTTAATCTCCTAATTAATCTGACAAACATGACTCCACTTGAAGAAGTGGAAAAGTGGCTCCTCTGCCTACTTCAAATTGGATTAGAGACTTGTTAAAGTCGCTGCCCTCCTAGCATAAAGGAAGCCCTTCCAACCTTCCCACAATTCACTTCATCCAGTACACTTACCATAAGCGCACTGCTTAAAGTTCATTTGAGTAACTTCAGAAGGCGACTGTGCTTAGAAAAGAGGTGGGACACAAGCTAGGTGATGATGCAGCCGCAGATGGACCGCACAAATGTAAACCAACCCCATGATCCGCTAGAGACATTTAATTGCTTAGGAGCGCTTACAGCAAACAAACAGCCCAGAATAGCAGAGCAGAAACATGAACTTCACAATATTCTAATGGCTTTCTTGTTTAGAAGAACATCAGAGTCAGTCAGGCATCGCGGTGAAATGCAAAAGCGCCGGGTTCATTTCAACAGCCCTCTGGGATGTTGCAATAAGCACCGCTCTCAATGGATTCAGAAGATAAACAGCCAATCTGTGCAGTCCAAATTGTTTATACGTCACCTCCAGCAGGCAACAAACTGATGGATGGGATTACACTTTACAGCATCCTCACTTTTCTTTTTTTACAGAATAAGATATACAGCAAAATCCCATCATAGAGTGTTTCTCCAATTTAAGCTTACATCTCAAATATCATTTGGCGATCTCAAATCAGCTTTCCCTTTGCTCCACTAAACTGAAATGTGCTCCAGCACCAGGATGTACTATGTGACAGTCTTGTGCAGACAGACAAGGAAAGACAGGAATGGGGGCGGAGGGGGTTTCTGTCTGCAGGTGCGGTATTAGACAGAGACAAGAAGGTTATTTCCTCATGCAGCAGAGCAGAGCCATTTAATTGGCATGTGCACTCTGAGGGCCTCTGAAGGAGGATAGATATTAAATCCAGAGTGAATGCATAAAATGATGAAGTAACACACACAGCGCCTTGAAGCAGTATTCAGGGCACAACTGTAAAGTAAGAAGACAACATATATATTGTTTATTTGACAAAAAAACCCCTAGAAACTGAGTTTTGTAGTTAGCTCCCCTACATCAATATTTTGTAGAAATCCCCCTTTCAAAGCAATTACAGCTTTGCATGACCAGAATACTGAGATTTTTGTCATTCTTCAAGCAAAATAACTAAAGCTCAGTCGGACTGGATAGAAGCTGTCAGATTCTCAACTGGATCTAGGTCTGGACTTTGACTGGGTAATACTAGAACCTAAATATGTTTTTGATCTTAATCATTGCAGCTCTGGCTGAGTTTATAGTGTTGTTGTCCTGGTGGGAGGTTAATTTGTTTCCCACTTTTGGAGTTTCTAAAAGGTTTTTCTTCTACCTTTCCCCTCTATTTAGCTCCACCCGACTTCCCGTGAATTCTGACTACATTCCCAGCCTCTGTTGAAGAAACACATTCCCAAAGCATGATGTTGCGCTTGGTAAAACCAGTTTCTTGTTTCTGCGCTACAGAAGATCTAGACTCTTAGTTATTGACAAACGATTGTTTGCCCGTGATGTATGTAACGCACCAGTTCGATGCTATGAAGCTTACCCAAAATTGCCTGCACTACAACCGCCCTCCACTGCCGATGCAAATGAGGCAGATGCTAAAGTTTATTCAATATTTGAAAGCGTGCCCAACAAGGACTGAACAGTTTTATTCCCTTGCTCCTCTGTCACTGCTAAAACTGCAGGTGGACTAAAACATTGCAGAAAACTGATGTCATCTTTCACAACTTCTCCATCTGTTCAACCTCTGAAATTCTAGAAGCTTGAATCGAGCGGAATTGCGGAGAAAGGCAATGGATGTGCTAATGACGTTGCCACCACACAGCAGGCAATATGAATACTTTTGCAAAAAACAAACAAAAAAAAAACTGTAAATGTTAAACACCTCAGCAGCAGATATTTCAAACCAAAGCATGCATGCTGACAACATGTAATGGTGGTGCTGTGTTCCACTGGATTTCACTGACACAAATTGCTTTGGATCTCGGCATGACTTAGCCTTCTGGACGGTACATTTGTAACACCCAGTCTAATCCTGGCCTCCTGTTTCGAGTGTTAATAGTTTAATTGAATTAGAGATCAAACTGTTGAGACACATCAAGGACATGCTTTCATGTAGCGGTACAGTGAACAATCCATGCTATGTCAAGTCACAAAGGTCTGCCCACGGGGACGGGGTCCAGACTTTCTTCTAGTGGAGACCGCATGGATTGTTTACCAGATGGGCAGCTTTGATACGATGTTCAGACGCGGACGCGGAGGACACGTGACACTTGACCTGACTGATCTTAACAGACTTTCCCTTCTGAAATGCAGCAAGAAGCAGGTCGATAAACATTTGCAGATGTGTAGATAGATAAATGCTCTGTCCTCGGATATGCAGGTGTTTTATATTAAATGTTGGGAGTCTCCCAAAAACAAGAGCTCTATATTTCCATAATATATCGGTTTCTGTATTGTCAGAGATGTTTTAAGAACTATGAAGTTCACAAAGCCAGCTGGACTTGCAAGTTTCCAAGATATTTCAACCTCAGCACTCCCTTTTGGACATGGAAAAAAAACATAGCACCCAAGTATGTCTCTTCATCCCTGTCTCTTCTAACCCACTACAATTCAAACACAGAATGAAGAATGTACGTCTTTATTTCGTTGTTTCCTACTTTTAATATCTGATCAATAAACTGGCTGTTTGACCTTATGTGTGTGAGAGAGTATGTCTTATCCCTCAGTACCTAAGCAGGCCCATCAGTGATGCTAGTGACAGATACAGGCCTGATAAGCAGTAGTATTACTCTCTTAGTAATCCCTCCTAATCCTGACAGGCCGTGGCCTTTGTACAAACCTGTGTCGTGCCGCAACTACAAGTGTTACTCGAGCAGAAACTCTGTCCGGCCAACCAAAGATTTGTAACTGGCAAAAACACTGTTATTAACACAGCAACTGGTCCCTAAACTCTGGAACCAGTCGGCAGACTGGAGCAGTCAGTCAATGCATGGATTTTGTTCCTGGCAACGCAACCTAGTTTGGAAAATCCATTGATGTTTATTTGAACAAAATGGGAAATAAGCTGAGTAGACAGTGAGCATGGGAGGGAAGTCCCCACACGCCGGGGAAAACCCAGTGTATATGGATTACCGGTGATCACCAATACCCTAACATATGGCACTACAAGGTTTAGCAATAATTACTATCGCGTGGCGATGGGAGGGTGTTTTCAAATTCCTCACTTGCAGTCAGTCTCTCTCTCTTGTATTCAGGGTTTCCTGCGCACCTTCTGCAGGGACTGAACAATTCCTCACATTACACCAATAAATTACCCATGTGCTTCATGCCTGAACAGACTGATTAAATTTTTTTTCTCTCCTGAGATGAACTACATTCACATTCTGTAGCTGAGATGCAGCAAAGCAAAGCACCTCGTATTGGCCTTTGAGTCCTGAGCTTTTGTCCTTCACCTCCTATAATTCTCAGAAGCAGGTTAGAGCCATAAAACTAAGCAAAGCCCTAAAGTCTGAGGTCATGAACTTTAGCACAGAATGCTGACGTATTGCGCTGAATTTATTGAACACTGACACAAAGAGACTCATTTCTTTCGCTGTGGACAGCTCTTAATTGCATGATGAAAGGGACATTAATGGAGAAGTCGAAACCAATGCTGCAAAGCCACTGGATGGAGATTCTTAGATAAAACTTTTTAATCAACTAGATGTGACTGCACCGTAACATAATAAGGACATTACTGTACCATATACTTATTTCAATCTGATTACATGATTCCATCAAATTGAAATTAACTGGATTTGGATCGATACCACCATGGACCAGTGTGTGATTATTAAGATGTAATAACTTTTAGAAAAATAACTTGGGTGTGATGGTATTCACGCAAACCTTTCAAAGAAAAATTGATGCATGCGTTTGTCTAGAAGGGAAAAATAAAAGTGATTCCTATCGATGCCAGAAGAATATGGATTATGAGGGATGCAAGACATAATGGTATCAACATCGGTTTTGGCCTGTGTTAGTCATTTCTTAACACATCAGGGCGATAAGTAAAACTTGGGCAAATATCAAGAGCTTTTTAGAACCTCGGTTTACTTCAATGCCAATAACCATTTCTAGACCTTTACAACTGGATCCATTTGTCTTGAAAAGAATAAAGGACGACATCTGTTGTAATTTAGAGCTAGAGAAATGAATTGACTGTAGGTACTCTCTTGCTGGACCAAGCATGAATGCATTTCTTCATTCATTTCTATGAGCTCTGCCTTATTCAGCTCATAAATAAGACATCTTTAAGAACAATGCGTCAGTCTGTCCAGAGCTGAACCTCTGGTCATGAAATCTTCATATTTAAACAATGCAAGATACAGGATTAACTATTGAGGCTTTCTAGACGACAAGCATTAAGAAACACCGCTGTGCAAAGCAACACCTGAGCTCCCCACGTGCGCAGGATTTAGGCACCTCGAGGGCTCAGATGATAGCAACACTTTAACACCGATTCCAAATGAAAAACAGGTTCTTGCTGTTTTGTGTAAATAATTCAAGGTCTTTTCCAAACCCGTGAACTACAACTGCTATAAATAGTAACGATAAGATGTTTTTTTTCACAGGGGGTTCATTTTTAGAAAACTTACTACGAAATTGTCAAAAACAATCAAAGTCTTTTGCGAGCAAGCTGATTTCTAAGCGCAAATGCTTATTGATTTGAACCTTATTAAGACAGGTTTGAAAATACATATCCATAACAAGGCAACACACCTCCGCAGGGATGCATATTTCTCAATAAAGTGATCAGCAGGACAACAGTGCAAAGAACAGCTGCAGTCCTTTGTGTAAAACTGATATAACTAGCTTTTGTCCAATACGCTGCTGCACCATACAGAGCCAGCAGGCTGATAAACTGGTGCGCTCAACACAAACACCAAGTCACCCAGATCTTCAGCTAAACAAAACAGGTGCATCTTTTGTGTTACTCTGGGACTCTTAATGCCACATGGGAATACGGGATTTTAAAACAGTTTGCACATACATATGTACTGCTGTCAGTTTTTCCTTGTTTTAATCCAGGTAGCTGAGCTGCTGGTTTAAAGGGGGCAATGCAGACAGTTAAACCTCTTTAGAATGGTTTATCATGTAAAAAAGACCCGCTCACAGATTACAAGTAGTGCATGTGATACCCAAAACAACAACACATTTAAAATAAGGGCTGTAACTGGGGATATTTTAAGCTGCGGAAAAGCTACAGTAGGATTAAGAGTGTGTAGAAATTAGCGTGCAACGAACAAAAGATCAGGGAAGTACTCAAGATTTAAATGACTAAACAAAAGATGCTTCCAGTCTAAAGGTTTAAATTACTGGCGGATGTCTTAGCTCCACCTGCACCTTACCTGTCATGAGGCACTTCACACTGGAGCTCAAAGTACAGTCCCTCAATCCATGGATGCTCTTCTTTCAGACTTCTTGCAGACCAGTTTAAGTGTCCATTCCTTTATCGCCACGGATATTTGTGGTTGGAAACAAGCTCAGATCAAGAGGAACTGGGCGCAGGTAGACACATTTTTAACCTTTCAATCCGAGAAAAATGAAAACCATTTTAATCCCTCCTCTCCATGGTGATCGGACGTCCCGCAAACTTCTTTGCGTCGTCAGTTAAAACAAAAAAAAAAAAACTGATATTAAAACCATTAAAAACGTCCTACCTCAGCCCATTTCAGTTAAAAGATAAAACTTTCCAAGCAGCTAATTTCACTACAGTGTTCTCCTGGATCCAAACTTGCTCAAAGTGCTTTTAGTTGTTTAAATGAGAAGAAGCGACCTCCAGTCGGCGTAGACCGCGTTGACCATCCAACAGGCGCAGGACTCCTCGGCAGAGGACGCCGCAGGGTGAGTTAAAGCGCCGCCGTGGTTTCTGTCCCCCGGTGTCCCTCCTCTCATTTAGCCTCATCCCTCCTTCTACTACGGTGGCTGTAAACACTTCCGTCAAGTTTCACACCGGTACAGCAAGGGACTTCCCGTTCGAACTTTCAAAATAAAGGTCAGCCCGTACACGCACCAGCACAAAAAGAAAAACAGATTTCTAGCTAAACTCTGATTACAGCTAAGCTTTTAAACATGGCTATATCAGTCATAACTATTAAGTGATTACTAATTTTTGTTATTTTTAATCATTTTCATGGCTTGGCACTTTTAACTACTTAACTAAAGTAAATAAACTATTTAGAGTTTGAGAATTTAAGCTGCTGACCCCATTGTCCTTAGCATGATGACCAGTACAGTACCTTAAGAGATGCACCAATCAATCAGTTTTTCCTTGATGGTGTTAGGAAGATCAAATAGTTGCAAGAAAACAACTACATTTTTTTTTCAAAATAATTAAATGCAAATAATTGTTGCATTTTGAGAATTTGCAATAGACAATAACAAAACAACAATATTAGATTGTCATAAATGAAAACATTAACTGTCTGTTCGAGGCGAGATAAAAAGATATAATCTATAACATGTTTGCTTTGTTTTTCCACAGCAGGCTATCGTTTCTCTTTTTATTTTAACTTAATAACCTGGTAGTTGAATTCTTTTGTTCTTGTTAACCTTTCAAACTGAATACTGTTTAAACAACCTAACTTACTTTCATTCTTATGTAAAAAAAAACTGTAGTTGACATAAAATAATATCTGATGTTCTTTGGTCCTAATGCTCTAGAAAATTGTTATTTACGGGCTCTTTTTTACAGAGGCAAACAGTGTTTTCACTGTGAAAGTAAATATGATTTTTTTTTTTATCAGATTTAGTCATTTATTTTAGCCTACCCTTACTTAGTATAATTTTCATTTCAGAAATAAAAGTCAATAGCACTTGAAAGAAGCTTAAGGTAAAATTTAGAGGACATTCTTTAAATCAAAACTAAGTAATAAGAGCACAAAAGTCACTTTTTTTCTGAACGATAGAATTCTTTAATTTTGAAAGAACAAACATTCACGTCCGTTACTGATCCCTCAGTCGCTGTAACTTGGCCAAGCTGGCAATTTAGCGCCTCAAACAAAAGCGCCTTTCGGTGGGAAATACCGGCGACTGTAACAAAAGGAAAACACGCAGCAGCCGTCTGACACGTTTCCTAAGCAAATGCAAACATATCCTCAAACCCCAGGGTCCATAAACACTATCAATGAAACATTACACAAGTACCGATAAATTATATTGAAAGCTTCCCGTACCTAAGGTTTTCTTTAAAAAACATAATATATATTTAAAAAAAAAATATCATCGTCTTTACGGTCGTGACAGTATTAGCATACTTTTCAAAAACCTAAGTTGCTAAAGTAAGTACATTTTCAATTAAATGTATATTTCTGATTATATCTAACTTGTCCACAGTCAATTTTGAGCAAACTGTTGGCTCTGAATTAGAACCTAGCAAGGCGTATTGGGCCTCTGCTATTCTGAATACACGTAAATGCAAAAAGGTTGGATTATGACTCTAGTTTTGTATTTCATTCTATTTTTGCATAGCTATTAGCTAAATGTTATGGCTAATCTCGCACTTTAGTTTCAAACATCGTTCTATAATTTTGTTCTCCGTGACCCAAAGCAATGCGTTCACAAAGGTTTTCCATGATCTTACCTTATAAATCACTTCTGCAGCTCTGCCATGACAAGATGGTCTTTGAAATATAGATGCACATTGGGGCATCGTGTACGTTATATTTAAAATTGGCCAATCAGGAGCAATCAGGAAATAGCACCACTAGGTGGTGGTAATTTGCCACAACCCCCCCATCCCCCGAACGACACGATAATAATTAATAACACAATAATAAGAATCATGTTAATATTAAAATTATAATAGTATTGTTACTATTAACAATTGTCGTAATTACATTACGTTATAACAACGTTATTGTAGTAATAATGTTAACGTTATTATAACGTTAATTATAACGTTATTATGTTTATAATTATGTTTTTAATAATTATAAACATAACAATAATAATGACTACTATCATAATTATTATTTTTATTACAACCACTTAGTGTTATTACTTACAGCTAGCAAGAAATTACAGAAATAGGCAATAAAAAGACAAAGTGAGAAACACACAGTCTATAAATAAATATATTAAAAAAGATTTTGTATGGCTGGTAATAATAGGTAAGACTACTGTAATATGTCTGCAACATAATCGGGCGCATAAAAATGCAGTAGAGTGCATATGATTTCTTACTCAATATGGTTATTGCTTTCCTAAGAAACACAGTAGTCAATGAAAACTAAACAAAACAAAAAAAACAGTCTTTCTGTTGGAAAAGAGTTCCTGATCTGATTTACGGAGAATAATCTGATCTGACTAATACCAGGTACAGTGCGGTTGGTAACTGATCAAGGGGTGGCAATTAAAACAGGGAAGCATCCTTGAATTATCCCATTGGAGAGCAGCAGGTATTGCATCTGATGGGATTACAGAAGGCCAACCTTTACCAGCAACATCTTTGCATGATTTTGATGTCCTGCTGTGCAAAATGGGGTCGGCCTTTCATCAGGTTTCTTTAAAATCAGATATTTATAGGTTGATAGCCGAGATCAGAAAGGGGAAAGGCTTGTAATTGCTTTAGTAGTGCCCCCCTTGATAATGCTGACTCAGAGGGACCAGGTGCACCATATGGAGATCAAAGGATCGGAATTAATCACATGAAATCCTCCAAGAAAAAAAAAAAACAAATCTGGAAAGTAGTCAGGCTTTAGCTGATAAACAGTAAGGATCATAGTGTGGGAAACTATTTTCCTGATCTTATGTATACATAAGTAAATTACAGGCCAAACTATTGCACTGGGATAACATGATTAATGACTTCTACTAAAAGCTGGAAATTTGGCACTCAAAGTTTGAGAATAATCACTTTATTTGACAGTTAATTATTAGTTACTATAAGGATAAACCACTTGAATCACAAAAAAGGCATTAAGTGAATTAATTGTTGGAAGATCCTTTTCATAATTTGTTAAAAATAAACTCATTCACAAACTAACTAGAAATTGAAACCAACACAAAGAACACTGATTTAAAAAAAAAAGATTAAATTATAAGCTGTTATTAGCCATTTTAAATTCAGTACAAGCCATACATGAATGCATGCGAGTGAATGAGGTTTAGTGTGGTTCAGTCATCAAAGTCTGGGATGTCTTCATAGGAGTAACCAGGACGACCCTTTGATGCATAGTAAGCTATCCGTAAGTGGTAAATCCCAGGCAGGAAAACGATGATGCCGATGATCAGCACGGGCACCGTTCGGTCGGAGTTCTGGAACATGCAGCGATGTTTTATTAAGCGATACTAACATAACACAGCACACAAACATAAGATAAAACAAAAAAAAGGTCTGCGTTTAGAAAGAACTCACGGTAACTTCAAAGTATCCAGCCAAAAGAAGAGCACCGATGATGATTAAAACAGAGCCGATGAGAAAGAGCACCAAGGCGAGGGCGATCGCTTTGTATGGGACCTTGGGTGGGCTCCGTTTGAACTGCAGAGGGAGATGAATTAGCAATCAAAATCTTTTCTGAAACACAAAAGTTGTCCAAGTTTCGGACAACATCCCGAGTGAGATAGTTATTGCCGAAAATATGAACTAGCTTAAAAGGCAATAGCAGCAGCTGCACAAAGTCTAGAAAGAGTCTTTCAAGGTTTTAACTCTCTTTATGACCATTTATGACAATAACCAAACTAACAGAGTGAAGTTTTAGAGAATTAAGTCTCACAAAATACTAATATCATGGGTTATTACGAAATCAAGGCTCCATGCCTGACAGATTTAACATTCAACCCAAGCAGAACAACACACAAATAAATAAGAATTTTTAAAACTAACTCATGTCATGTGAACTAACAAAGGGGTTTTGGTGAGTTTGGACATTTGTGGACATTAAAGTGTTTTTTATGTATATATTTTTGTGGGTTGTTATTTACTGCATTAATGTCAATGTGTCAAACAGACGTACCAATCTTCCAGCTACTGAATAAACTATACCGTCATTCCAGCCAAAATAAAAGTTTTTGAAAAAGGTGGTGTCCCCTTCAAAGGTTTTAAGTCCACCATTTAATGTCTGAGGTCGTGTGAGTTGACACTGTGCAGTAAATCTCAAACATCCGTCCATCATCTACTTGCTTATCGTTGTAGGGTCAAAGGCAGAAAATGACTGCTGGAAATCAAGTTTTTTGTTATTTTATTTATACCCTTAATGGACCAAGAATTGAAATCAGACATTTATTTTAGAAAAGGGACCCAAATTAAAACTGTATTTAATAATACACAATCATAAACAATAAAATAAAATGACATACAAAAAAAAACTTGCTTTACAAGAAAAACTTGAGAAAAACTTGCTTTACAAGTTCAACAGCATTTCTCCTTCACTTCCTTTTTTAATGATACTCTTTAGATCATTAATGGAGTATTTAGTTTATTATTAATATTTAACTTGACATAAACAATGGTGCATTTTTCCCCCCATTTCATGCATGGGAGCGCAGATGTGCGTTTATATTATGTCAACATAGTGAAACATGTGCACAACTGGATAATATCGTTAAAGTCTGCAGGGTTTGTTTTTTTTTGTTCTTTTTGTCTCAGTACTGGTTTGTTCCAGATCTGCTCCTTCATATCCAAGTCATTAGACTATCTTGATTGAATAAAGCAATTTAAAAGGCAGACATTCAACTTTAATGACTGAGAAGGACTGATCAGCAGCATTAAAGTGGCAAATCTGACCTAGTCACTTCTTACCTGTATATCAATGTAGCCGTCATCATCTGTGGCTAACCTGGAGTACCTAACCTTGCTTTTAGGAGTATCGTTGGATACTATATTACGAGCTGGCATTTTCGTCCGCTTTTAGGGAGCTTGCCACGGTTTACTCTCGGCGTTCTTGAGGCGAACAAGCTACAATAAAATTAACAGAGCGGCAGCCATGTTTTTTTATGTTCACCTCACAAGCTATAATAGTTAAAGCAAAGTAAAATGTAATATTCTACAGTTGAGAGAGAGTGACTACAAATTTCTACAACGCCTTCAGTAGCAATATCGAAGTGTTGTTTAGAACCTGGGTCTTCCGTGTCAAGGGCTTACAGATATGCGGCTATGCGCACGCGCAGCCTACACGTCATCGTTACGCAGTGAAAACGTTCGGTATTTTACGTTACATAGTTTAAATTCACGAATAAGGGCATCTTTTTGTCACTCTTTTCAGAAAGTGAAACCTTTTCTTATTCAGAAAATGAAACTATATATTAAATAGATTAATTACACGTATTCTATTTTCTAACAGGACTCGGTCACAAGTACCAACGGCTGGTTCAGCGACCACTTGCATTTTCCACTTTCCCCCACAAGAGGGCGCAAGTCAAATCTCAATTAAGCGAGCAGGTCAGAACAGAATGACACTGCAGTGTCAGGATTCCCTTTGTTATGTGGATGTTCAATACTCGAGCTATTCTGTCTCACAGGACAGCTTTGTAATCACTGTGCGTCCCCAGATGATAGAGTTTCTGTCTTCTCTGCAGATTTTTGACGCATTTCTGTGAAACAGAAGCTGAAACTCATACTCTGAGTCTGATATCTGTTTTTCAGCCTCAGAGGAGCTTTTCAAAATCACAATAAAAAGAAAAAGAAAAAGGAAAAAATCATATTGCAAGCTGACAGGAAAAAAATGCAACTGAAAATAGGTGCTTGTTTATTTTTCACTGGATAAAAATGATGTAACTTTATTATTTGAAGTATTAAGCAGTTAATTATTATTATTAGTAATTAAATTATTATTTGACCAGTTAATTGTAAATATTATTCTAAAAATAAATAAATAAATAAATACATTCTCCCAGGCCTCTTAAAAGTTGCTGTTTAGGTTTTTGCATCAACAAAGGCGAATAGCTTCATCTCATTAGTCATGCAGATGAAATAAATAACACAGCTAAAGACTGCAGCTGCACACGATGGCCCTGAAATAAATAATTAAACGAGATACTTATTTAGATAAACACAACCTCTGTTTTAGGCAGAATGAGTCAAGAGTGGTCATACATGTAGATGCTGACCTTGGCTATGAGTCGGATCGTTATGTCGATGGTCTCAGGAGGAAGACAAGCCCTAAAACAATTCATCTGCACTTGATATTCCTACTCAGAAGTTGTTTATTTCGATGCCCTCTAGCCTCACTCAGATTGCTCAGTATTTTAGGCCTATTTGCAGAAGGAACCGCTTGTGTTTTTTTTTCTTTAGAGTGAATATCTGCACAGTTTGCTTTCCTGTGTGTTCCTCTATTCATCAGTTGTGACAAGTTTCCTTGTCACTGCTGAATAAAGGTATCTCCACAGCATGATGCTGTCACCAAAGTATGTCATCACCTGAATGGCGTCTTTAGGTGGATGTGCAGAGTTTTCCGTCATACTTAGTGTTTTGAAAACAGACTAAAAAGTTAAATTCTTGACTCATCGGATCAAAGTATCTCCTTTGTGCTTCCTAAGGGGTCCGAATGCACATCCACCACATACTTTCTTAGATTTTGTTTTTGCGAAAAAAGCAACAACTTTGCACAAGTAAATGGTGTTGTTCTGTCATAACAGATCACAATGAAATATAATGTAATTTGTGGTTCCGAAGTGACTAAATGCAAACAAGTTTACTGAATATTAATACTTTTTGCAAGGCTCTGTCTTTTTAACTAGACAGCCATTCAGTTTTGCATTGGATCAATAAAGTCATACACAATTCATTAATGTCTCTTTAAATAATTAATAGTGCAGACATGTTGCATGTGCACACTTCTGTCTGCACTGTTGACAACAACAGAGGTGAGATGTGACCTTTGCTTTATTAATCATGCCAGTCTAATGCTCTGTGACTGCGTATCGGCTCTGATCCCCAGCGAACATCAAGGCTGTGTCGCTGGTGCATCCTCCTTTGTACGCTCCTCTTATCTGTTCTGGATCCTCTCGCTCTGATGTTCAATACCTGCACTCAAGGTCAATGAATGAGCTGCTCACACACACACACACACACACACACACACACACACACACACACACACACACACACACGCTTACACATGCACACACCCCACTCCCAACCTCTATCCAAATTTAGAAACATGGCATTTAATTTGTCTGCTCCGTGGCCTTGAAACAATCCGCCAGACAGGGAGAAAAATTGTAATTATTTTACAGTCATTAATTCAAAATGAATGTAGCCAGAATACAGTCAGAGTGATGGATTGATCTGGTTGGAAGTGCCACCCCTGCTGCTTGTTTTCAGACGTTACTTCATCTGTCGTCTGGGTGTGTGTCCTGACGTTTGCAGCTGCAAACGTCAGAAACTCGCGTGCTTTACAAGTTCAATCTGATGTCATGTGCATTCTCAGTTTCAGCCACCGCAAATTCCCAAATCACACCGCTGCCAACGGGACATCTGGAGTGCTGATTAATTAATCAGATGATAGGCACTAGTCAGAGGGAAGGGGAGGCAGAGTGTGTTGTCATGTTGGATAATCCCAGCCACAGGGCCGTGATGGCCGCTCTGAACAGCTGAGTGCTCTGAGCCCTGAGTTAAGAGTGTGTGTGTGTGTGTGTGTGTGTGTGTGTGTGTGTGTGTGTGTGTGTGTGTGTGTGTGTGCTCTCATGACTGTGCATCCGCGTGTTCGGAAGACAGCAGCGTTTGCCCTCTTAGAAACCCTGGGCATGATGCTAAAGAGCGGCATTTAGGCCATAATTAGAGACCTGTTCGTTCTGGAGTTAATTATGTCACTCACCATTAAAGCATCTGCAGATTGAACCATGCCCGGAGTCTGCTAAAAGCCCCAAAAGCGTTATTACGCCGTGCGAACATCAGGCAGTGTGCCTGGAGCTCATCCTCTTCAGGCTCGGATCCAACAGGTTGCAGAGGTGATCTAATGTGCATATAGGTGCAGCCGAACAACAGGATTTTCAAATTATAAAACATACTTTGTGAAATATTGCTCCCTGTCTATCTCTTTTTATGTTGTGATTTTTTTCCCCTCTCTAATGCTGTCAGTGGGAAAGAAATGACCTTGCAATACAAGATCTTTATCCTCTGCAGAAAATGGAGCAACATTCTGGGCAAAGATTTATTGCACGCATCGTTACTCTGGTTGACTTCTCTGCTGGCAACAGCGTAATGTTTGGGGACTGGCATTAAAATCCAAATTTGATGTTTCTAACAGCACGTGAAATAGCAATGAATTTGATTTTCACACTTTACACCAATCGTCGGCATGAATACTGATTCTAGGCTATTGTTGAGCTATCTGATAAACTCCTGCTTTTGTTCCAGGTGAAATCATCATACAACAAACAACTTCAATGAACTTTTCAAAGAAGATCTGGGTTCACAAGTCTGTATTTTTTCTGATCCAAGCAGGGTGAATGTTATACATACCTGTTCAAACGTATTCCCACAGTAAGCCTGAATGCCTCCTTTTGTAATCCTGGCTGGATATTTTCTTAATTTGTGTGAATGTGAGACAATTCTAGAGGCGCAGTGGCTGTCTGCTTTATCTAAAACTACTTTGACCAGGTCATTTGGACAATTGTCTTGTTTGAACACCCGACTGTGCCCAAATTTAAATCCAGCAGTTCATCAGAGGTGAAGTTGAAGAAGTTCTTCATTGCTCAGCAAGCAGTTCTCTCATACATTTCCCAGTAAAACAGAGCCATGATGCTGCTACCACCATGCTCGACAGCAGATACAGTCTTCTCAGTTTGGAAACCTCTTATTGGCTTCTCCAGTCATTTTTTTTTCCCTATTGTGACCAAGCAGTTCTCTGTCTTTGTCTCATCTGACTGTAAATGTTTTCTCCAGAAGGCTTTTGGCTTGTCCTTAAGAACCTGTAAATGTCACCCATATTTGATTTTGGGGCAATAACTTCTTGGTTGACATTTCCTCAGCCCTTGCTGATGCCAAACTCATTTTTCTGTGGACAGTGACACTTGTCAACTCCACTCAACTCAACGTTACATACGAAGAAAAATAAAAACGTGTGATGATGAAAGGGCAGTCCATAAAAAAGATAACATTAATGTAAATAAAATGAAAGCATAAAAGGTTATTACTGGTGCTAGCAATAAAGCTACAACTTTAAGGTATCAATGACAGTAAATATGACAAATCAAATGGATCCACACTTTGAATGCTATTTCACACTTTGAATGTTGAACACAGAGTGCCACTGATGTTAAGACAGGTTTGAGTGTCGGTGAGTCATTTGCTGCTCCTGAACATTATTCTTTTATCGGATGATGACATTTTGGGTCAGATGAGTGAAAAACATTTGGGTATTCCCACACGACAACAATCCAAAACAGACGTGAAAGCTGATTTTGGAAAGGATAAAGCAAGTTCACAATTAAGCTTCTGGGACGGCCACGACCCGAATCCTCAGAAAGCTCATGTGCTGCGCCTGAAAGCTGGGTTCATGCCAGGAAACCAACCACTTTAAATGAGTTCCACCATTTCTGATCTGAGAAGTGGTCAAATGTCCAGCCACAATGGTGCACAAAGCTTGTTAATAGTGTGTGGGTTTTGCTGTGGCTTTGTGAGGGACATTCATCCAAATATCAGAGGGAGTTCATTTGCGTGCGATACTTTGAAGTCGTAATCTGCTCTTTATTTAGAAATACTAATAAACAATGACATACTGAGATCTAATTCAACTTTTCCAAGTCTGGAAAGGAACATTATTTTGTATTATTGAATGAATCAAAACATATGAACAAGAATGTGTTTCCGAACTAAAAAATAGGTTCACACACCCACTGCCAACAGGGTGTTTAATTTTAGCCAGTTTAGTGGGAATACATTTGAGATGGTTCCCAAATGTATTTTTATCCAACTTTGATATTTTACAGAGATTTCTAATGGGTGTCTTCAGTTTTTTTTTAAATAATTTAATTTATCATTCCTGCTTTTATTTCATTGAGGTTATCTGCTGTAACATCACCCTTAAAAAAGAACACATCAAATACGTTAAAAACCCTTAACCATCTCAAGATAATAGCATACTAAGAACCTAAGTCATTCATATGATGTGCCACTTTCAGTTTTATTAAATATTTCCAGTTGAGAGATAAGTTTTATGTTCCCAGACATAATCTCCTGTAAGAACATCATATCAACCACTGAAGTACTAAAATCTCATCTAATTGCTGCCTTTTTTTTGCCTCAGAGAACAGAAACATGGCCTGCTGAGAATCTACAACTACACCAGAGTGGCTTTGGTGATTAGGCAAAATTAATTAGGAAAAGGTTTGTCAACTTTGATTCAATCACAGAATCCAAGTGTTTGGCTGAAAACGCGACAAACTGAACCTGATGCCACAAAGCGATGAGTTGACGCTCATGCAGGTGTAGCAGTTGCTGCACATTACAGTCATGAGTCTTCGAATCCACTCCATTACCTCCGATGGCTTCAGTCGTTTTAGGTGCGAGGCTGGAGTTAGTCTGGTGTGTGTGTGTGTGTGTGTGTGTGTGTGTGTAGGTGGATGGCTGACTGCTGAAACCTGGAGAACATCATCTGCGCAATGACAGAAATATCACACTTCTACCATAATGTCAATTCTGTTTTTGCCTTAAGCTCACGAATGTAAATAAATAAATAAATAAGAAAGGCAGGCACAGTATGACTGTGATGCTGAAAGAAAAAAAGATGACAGCATGACACACAGGAAGCAAGGGGTTCGATGACAAACGAGTCTGAATAACAGGAGACGGTTTTTGTATCGGCTCCTGGATGATGTTAGCTGTCTTCGGTTACCTGCTGAAATTTGAATTTCTTTCAAAGAGATTTTTATCAGTTAGAAGTGCCGGAGGGGAACTCTCTTGATATGCAATTAAACTGAATGCCACTGAAAATGCCAACATTAGTGTGAAAGTCGGCTCAGGGTTGTTGCCCCTGTGATGGTAAGTGTGTATTCCTGCGCAGGGGATATTGATCTCAGTGTGTTTCCAATGCAGCAGTCCACCTCAGTGAATGGGCGAGTCAGACGGCTTTAATTACTTTTACAACACACAGTCGAGCCGCTAACAAGCCTGGCGTGCAGATGAGAATCATGGCTTTGTCGTTTCAGTCAATCCTTTTAAGCACGGATCATCAGCTTGTTCTGCATCCATGACATAATGACACAACTCTCGCTGTTTATCAAATACTGATTTTGAAAGGGATTTCTTTATTATTATTATTATTAGTAGTAGTAGTAGTAGTAGTAGTAGTAGTAATAATAATTTCTCCTCTAGGACCAGTGCACACATGCACAATGACATAAGTCATAATCTCCTCAATGGTAATGACAGCTTCAACCCAAATTGCTGTGAAAATTGTTTGTCAATTCTGAAAGCAGCTCCATTTCTCACATTTGCTTTGACGAAACGATCAATTCATCGTGCATACAGAACAAAAACGTCCACTTATGTCCCTCGCTGCCTTCTGCTGGACTCACGCTTTCAGAGAGCAGAAAGTTGTGCTTGTGACTTTTGCTTTTGACACGAAGAAGTCGATTTCTTTCCCCCAGAACCTCTCAGCGGGAGGAGGAAAAAAAAAAAAAAAAGAAAAAGACAAGCACTGTAAGATGAAAGTCTTGTCATTGATTGAGTGCTGAAGCTGCTCTTTAAGTGGTCAGCTGTTCACCTATAGCAGACAGACTCAACATCTGTCTGAGTTGGCTTCCACGTTTTCATGAAGAAAGATAAACGCTTTGTCTGGCTAAACTGAGGAATTGACCACAGTGTGGAAGAAAAGTGACAAACTCCTCAAAAAAAAAAAGGAAAAAAAATCAATGTACAGTATTTATTCATGGATGCTTGTTTTTCTTCTGTCTGCTCCCTCCTGGTTAGGTGAACAAGGGGAGCATGCCTGACTATAATTAATCACTTACTTTCAATCTTACTTATTCACCATTTTTCATGTTTATTGTACTGACTTGCTTATCTGGTTGATACAGATGGGTTGTCTGTAGACGTAAGGGAGAAAAAACGTCCGCAATTAATCTGTGGTGGTGGGTTTTTTTTCTGCCTGGAAATGGGTGTTAGACTGAGGGGAATAATTGTCAGTCATGTCCATTGTGACAAAATTGGCATCATTTTCCAGATGTAGTATGTGGTTAAAAGAAGGAGATCAGAAAATAAGTAATCAAGACATGACTGTGGCATGTATCGTGTCTCCTGTTACCATAAATGATAATTGCTGTAATTTTATGTGGAAGACCAACAGAGAGTAGAGCACAGCTGGAATTAAAAAAGCAATAATTGTCATGATCCACAGGTGTTATGTATTTATTTATTTTTATTATTTTATTTTGTGTTCCTCCCTAATGTCTTTAGTTGAGATTATCATCAAGGTCTTATCGGCTGCATTTGAGTTTATTTATCTTAGATTAACATATTACCATCTAATGTCATTTTCCACCATTCTCTCAGTATATAAGTGTTCTGGTTGTTAATAGTTTTGGCGGGTCCTCTCCTCAGCTCTGCTTGATGCTCCTGGTTTGGTTTTTTAGGCTTTAGCTTCTTTATCTACACTTCACATTTCTGGATTTTGGACCTGGACTTTGCTTTTGTAAGTTAACTTGATGATGGAAAATATGATGGAAAATATGATGGAAAATATCTTTGGATCTGGCGTTCCCTCGCCCGGACACGGGTCACCGGGGAGCCAGGCCTGGAGGTGGGGCACGATGGCGAGCGCCTGGTGGCCGGGCTTTTACCCACGGAGCCCGGCCAGACTCAGCCCGAAGAGGAGATGTAGGTTCCCCTTTCAATGGGCTCACCACCTGTTGGAGGGGAAAAGGGATCTGGTGATTTGTGTTACGGGCGGCGGCCGAGGGAGGGGACCCTGGCAGTCTGATCCTCGGCTGCAGAAGCTGGCTCTTGGGATGTGGAACGTCACCTCTCTGGTGGGGAAGGAACCAGAGCTAGTGTGCGAGGCTGAGAGGTTCCGGTTAGAAATAGTCGGCCTGACCTCGACGCATGGCTCTGGTTCTGGAACCAGTCTCCTTGAGAGGGGCTGGACGTACTTCAGCCCCTCTCAACGCCACGGTGAGAGGTGTTGGGCAGGAGTGAGCATACTTATTGTCCCTCATCTTGGCGCCTGTACGTTGGGGTTTACCCCGGTGAACGAGAGGGTAGCCTCCCTCCGTCTACGGGTGAGGGGACGGGTATGACTGTTGTCTGTGCTTACGGAACAGCAGTTCAGATTACCCACCCTTCTTGGAGTCCTTAGAGGGGGTACTGGAGAGTGCTCCTCCTGGGGACTCCCTTGTTCTACTGGTGGACTTCAACGCTCACATGGGCAATGACAGTGAGACCTGGAGGGGCGTGGTTGGGAGGAACAGCTGGAGGGACTATGTCTCTCGGCTGGCCTGGAAACGCCTTGGGATTCCCTGGAGGAGCTGGAAGAAGTGGCTGGGGAGAGGTAAGTCTGGGCCTCCCTTCCGAAGCTACTGCCCCCGCGACCCGACCCCGGATAAGCGGTAGAAAATGGATGAATGGATGGATGGAAGCATCATTTTTTAAAAGTCTTTATTTTTGCTCTATTTTACCATCCATCCATCCATCCATTTTCTTTACACCCTTGTCCCTTAGTGGGGTCAGGAGGGTTATTGGTGTCTATCTCCAGTTAACTTTCCGGGTGAGAGGCGGGTCACCCTGGACAGGTCGCCAGTCTGTTGCAGGCTCTATTTTACTTCCATCTGAATACCACCATTTGCAGCAAGAAGTGACATGTATTTATTTATTTATTTTATATCTACCACACATTTGCTAGTTTGACATAGGTTGTGTCAAACTACAAATTGTAATTGTTGTCGCTTTCTCTCAACAATATCATTTTACACTCTTCCTTGAATGGGTTTCTTTCCAGTTCACTGATAAACACCATATTCTTTTGGTCTACTTTAAAATTCCAATAAAACACTGTAGCTTGATTTTTTTTTACAATTTCAGGTTTGAGGTCATAACATGACAAAACTATATAAAGAAGTTTGAAAGACAAGTGTTTTTGTAAGGCACTGTGTGTATTTATGGGATTTGGGTTGACAGCATTAATCTTAATGATTTAAGTATGCAGTCTCTCAGACTCAGACGTCAATGAACAAATTAGCAATGAGTCATTTGAGAGAAAAAGTCTGGATTGTTTAATTACAAAGAAATGGCTGCCATGCAGAGGCTTAATATTCAGGGACCCTCTAATTCATACAGTTATTGAAGTTTAATTAGGTGTTTCTGAGTCATATCATTGAATATTTCATAAACGGGAACTTTTTAAAAATATTTTTTTTATTTTAAAATAATAATATAACAAACAGTGTAACATTTGCAGATTACTTGAACTAAACCGATAAAGAATGTGTAAAAAAATCAAACTTATCTTTGAGGTGTAATCAAATGGTACATATATATATATATATATATATATATATATATATATATATATATATATATATATATATATATATATTAATAAAAGTCGTTAAAGTGAGCTTTAATCCACTTAAAAAGAAGTTGGCTTTAATTCAAAGTCTGACAGGGCCACCGATAATTATTAAAAATGTCAGAAGACAACTTCTTTATTTTTATTGTTTATTCTTGCACTTTGACAAAAGTCAAGGTGGAAAAATCGTGCGGGGTCGATACTGGTTGCGATGACGCACAGGGAGTGATGCTGATGCTGAGCGGCGGTGAGGCGATGCGAGAAAGGTTGGTTTGGTGGTTGGTTGGTTGGTTGGTGGTGGGGAGGAGCAGGAGCAGGAGCAGGAGGAGGAGGGGGAGGAGGGTGGGGCAGCGCTGGCGGGAGGGAGGGGGTGGATGGGGGGTGGAATATGGAGAGAAAATAGCTCAAGAGGGCAGTGAGTGATTTTGTGCTCATCATCATCTGAAGGGACTCGGAGCACCTGGCTGGCTCCGCAGATTATCCCCGGCAGATGTGAGCGCTCTCCGTCATGAGCGCACTTGGCTCTCCGCCCGCCGCCGCCTCCCTGCGCGACTCGGCAGCCGGAGCCGAGTCCAAACGCCGCTCAGCGCAGCAGCCGTCGGGATGCGGGAACAAACTCAAAGTTAGGTGAGTCTCCCACATATGTTCATTTCAAATGTTGGTGAAGTATTTGTGTGTATGTGTGCGTAACTTGCTGTCCTTTTTTTTCCCCCTTACTGGTGCGGTTTTTTTTTGTCTGCACTGGCATTTCATTTATGAATACTATTGTTTTAGAGGTTGAATTTACACAAGCCAACTTTTATGTAGTTAACCATAAAAGTATGCAGCGATATTATAATATATAATTGTATTAAACAAGGTAATAAATAATCGTGAAGTTGTTGCGCGCGGTCGTCCAACTCCAACCTTTGCCTTTTTTAATCAGAGAGTTCATCCCTTTTAAAACCAGGCTCTACCAACGCTAAATAACCTTTACATTTAGAGCGGAAAGGTCTGTGAGTGAGGCCTCCCCCCGTCCATCCATTTGTCATTTCATTGCGCTGAAAATGAACTTTCTGTCAGGTGTCGTGCGCCGCCGTGTCCGCCTCTTATAGAGCTGGGATTTTCCTGCGCGCAGCGGTGAAGAGGCTGAGATTAGATCTGAGCCACGAACGCCTCTTTACCACTGACCAACTAAAATAAGTGCTGGCAGACAGCGCAGTCCAGCTGTCCACCGCCTCGACACGTTGTTGCGGATCTGACTGGAGAACTGCCAAACACGGAGCTTATACCTGCAGCTCTCCCTGCACAAAAAAAAAAAAAAAAAAAAATCCATGTTTTTTTTTTTTTTTTTTTTTCACTATTCCCTTCGGAGCAAGCTGTGTGACAGCTTACAACACTGGGCTTTTCTCTGCCCTGCAGTATGCTTGCCCATTCACTGGTCAACCCTCACTGTGGATGTGTCTTCTTCTGGATGTTAAGGGCACAGACAAGAGAAACTCTTCTGAATAATTAGCAGAAATGAAAACTCATTCTCCTGAAACATCAGTATGAAATGATTGCTAGTCTTATGTTTGTGTAACTGTTTTTTGTATTATTATTATTTTTTATTTGGGTTCCTTGTTCTTATGCAACTTTTTCCACATCACTTTTGCTTGTGTATTCCTCCCACTGGAAGTCGGATGACCTCAAATTAAATCTAAAGCATCCTTCCGACTGAACTATTCTCAGTACGAATCTGTCTGTTTCTGAGAAGGCCTTGGGGATCTGTATGAGAACATTAAACATAAACTGACACACTAATCAGAGAAAACAGCAAAGAGGCAGAGAAGCTGCAGAGATTTACGACTCGGATGGAAGAATCTGTTGACACGACAACTGTAGTGAACTATATTTCACACATTTAGCCTCAGGAAAAAAGTGGCAAGAAGACGGCGTATGTGGAAAGAGTCGATAAGCAGTCCTGGAAGTGATAGAAGTCACACAGTGGGGAAACAGCAAATGTTTACCCTGCATGGTCAGATGAGACCAAATTTGAACTTTCTGGTTCACACACCAAACAATATGTGCATGGAGAAAACTGACGGTCCTCATCCCTCTAGCTGCATCGCCTCCTCTGTGAAACGTGCTGGTGGAAGCATCATGCTGTGGTGCTGTTCTGCAGAACAGGGTTGCTAAGAGCTGATAATGCTGGAGGATTCACCTTCCAACAGGAAGCCTGAGTCTGTACGCCCCCTACGGGCCAGCAGCTGCAATTGAAGCTGCGCATACTCAGATAAGAAATATGTGCATGCCACACTTTTCAGCTTAATGTATGAACAACTAATCATTTTAATATCAAATCACGTGAACAGAATAGTTTTCTGACAGATTGCAATTTTCTAATAAAATGACCTTGTGTTATACCACAAGAGTTTTGCATATTTGAAACTAAAGGAACCAAATACTTCCAATGATGGATAAAGACTTTAGTCTGTTTGAGCAAAACAGAGGATAGAAAAATGCAACTCT